>JAJOZX010002243.1:87500-695113 GCA_023014485.1 Bathynomus jamesi
TTGTTCTCTGACGAAGGTCAAGCTTGTCACTCCACCTTAGACCTACAGTTTAACGTGGAATCCGAACCACGCCCCACCAGCAGTCCAGCGTCTTAACCACTAGGCTACCAAGGTTACCCATTTATCTACCAACCAACTATTTTTGTATTGTGTGGAAGCGGGAACAGCTGGGTTTTGCTGCGCGTCGCCTGTCGTCACCGGGTCCCGTTCCCAGTGCCTATAGATTCGTAGTCAGCGACGCTACCCACTACACCACCGAGGAGCATTGGTAACCACCACACCACCGAGGCGCAGGTTAATCGACATAATTGCCGTATTTGGGCTGTGAAAAACCAACCTAGTTGTACGAATGGGAGAGAGATTCTCCTAAAGTTAATGTCTGGTTGGGTATGACGAGATCGAAGATTTACGGACCTTTTTTCTCTGCAAAAGCTACGGTAACGGCCAATTTATCTTGACATGCTTCAGCAGTTTCTTGAACCCCAGCTTCGTTCGGATAGTATTCTCGACACTGTTGTCTTTCAACAAGATGGAGCTCCATGTCATTTTGCAAACATCGTTCGGGCGTACCTTGATGCGCTCCTACAAAATCGCTGGATTGGACGTGGTGAAAACAGGCTGTGGGCAGCAGCTGCAGCACGATTTCTGGATTTAACACCATCAGACATCTTTGCGTGGTGCTTTACAAAGTCTAGGGTTTATAAAACAAGAGTTACAGACGTGCAGTTGCTAAAATAACCCCAGATAAGCTTGAGAATGTTTCGCAATACAGTGGACAAATTTGAAATTTGCAAAGACAGTGATGGTACTCACGTCGTATCCTAGACCTAATCTTGATAAATAAATATACAATACATCTAATTATGTTACAGCATTTTTCTCCTAAAATAGCAGTATTTCGGCAAAAGAGATAGGGATTTTTGAACCACCCTGTATATATATATATATATATATCGCCTTGGTGGTGTAGTGGTTAGCGTCGCTGACTACGAATCCATCGGCCCCAGGATCGAGACCCAGTGACGGCAGGCGGCGCGCTGCAAAGCAGCTGGTCACCCCTTCACACACTAAAGAAATTGGTTGGTAGATAAATGGGTACCCTAGATTCCCCACTGGTTAAGACGCTGGACTGCTGGTGGGGCGTGGTTCGGATTCCACGTTAGACTGTAGGTCTAAGGTGGAGTGACAAGCTTGACCTTCGTCAAACTAAACAATTCGGGCCGAAGCAACACCAAGATCAACCAAGGTTAACCAATTACTTTGAACTACGCTGGCTGGTAATCCACTCCACAAATTAACTATACGATTGAAGAAAAAATGCTTAATTTCATTAAAATTAAAATGTTTACTCACTAATTTCAGACAATTATGGCGAAACCTTTAATCATTTTAAATACTTGGGTTAAATCTCTTCGAATTCGCCTTTTTATGAGTGAGAATAAATGTAACGTTTCTAAACGCGCATCGTAAGATTTATTTCTAAATCTGAGAATCATTATAGCGGTCCGTCGCTGCACTTCATTCTGTCTATGTCCTGACATAAACTTGGGACCAGAACTGAATGCAGTATTCCAAGTGGGGCCGTACTAAGGAATTATATAATGTTAGCGTTGTTTTCTCCGACTCAAATTCAAACGATCTACCAATAAATCCTAAGATTCTCTTTCCTTTTCTGACCGATTCGATACATTGCTTACTCGGTTCAAGAGTGTCGGCAACAATAATACCAAATCTTTCCCTTCCGTAACACCTGTCAGTGTCTTGTCGCGCGTAAAATACCTTTCTTTAAAATTGTTTCTACCGATATGCAACTTCTTACATTTATTTATATTAAAGTTCATTTGACAAATTTCCGCCCACTCCAGTAATTTATTAATATCTTCCTGAATCTGCGAACGTTCTGCCGCTGATTTTGTTCGCCCTCCTAGTTTGGTATCATCCGCAAATTTTGAAATATATATACTCTTAATTCCCAAGTCGATGTCAATGATATAAATACTAAAAAGAACTGGTCTCAGAACTGACCCTTGAGGTGCGCCGCTAATTACACTTTTCCAGTTAGACGCTTGGCCATTAATGACCACTTTACGTTTACGTCCACTAAGCCAATTTTCGATCCATTTGAGAACATTACCATCAATTCCGTGAGAATGAACTTCAACAAACAATCTTGTATGTGGCACTTTATCAAACGCTTTTTGAAAATCGAAATATATAGCTAATATCTATTATTTTACTTTCGTCATATACAGGGTGGGCCAAAAGTCTGGATCCATAGGAAAATATTTATTTTAATACATAAATTACAACAAATGGTAAATACTTAAAATGAATATCAACTTTAACTCGTAAATGCGTATCCGTGATACTGTACAGTAGTTCGTACTCCAGTATAAATACTCAAATAGTTTTTATTTCAGCCCAGAAATGGCTTCGAATCTAACAACAGAAGACCGGGTAGAACTTGTGCTCATGTACGCAAGACAGGGCGCTACACACAGAGAAGTTGCTACCGAATTCAATAGAAATCATCCTGATAAGCATCCAGTAACACATGCGACTGTTGGCAAGTTGTTTAAACGTTTCAAAGAAACAGGAAGTGTACATGATCGACGGCGTTCTGGTCGTCCCAAAAACTGCAACTGATGAAAATACCTCTGCGATGGTATGTGAAACTTTAACGAATAGTCCAGTAAAGTCAACAAGAAGATTATCAAATGAAACACGCATCTCGAGAACTTCAATTCGAAGAATTATTAAAAATCATAAATTCCATCCCTAAGTGTCTCGATGTCAGAGGCCGCCAATTTGAGCATTTGCTATAATTTGTTGTTTATACTGGAGTACGAACCACTGTACAGTATCACGGATACGCATTTACGAGTTAAAGTTGATATTCATTTTAAGTATTTACCATTTGTTGTAATTTATGTATTAAAATAAATATTTTCCTATGAATCCAGACTTTTGGCCCACCCTGTATATTTACAATATCAAGAAATCGATCAAATTAGTAAGAAAAAATGATTACGTCGAAGGCCATCTCTGATTAATTTATTAATTTCTAAGTGATTAACTATTTTGTCCAGAACGATCGTCCCCATAAGCTTACCAACTACTGAAGTCATTCTGATGGGATGATAATTTCCCGAAAGTGATTTGTCCCCATTTTTACTTTAATTTCTTTTATGCAGGAAGGAGGGGCCAAGGGCGAATGCTCGCAACAACGTCTCCCCCACCTTAAAAAGAGGAAGAAGAGAACCAAAATGAAGGTCCAAGGTTTTCGAGATATTGGCGAAATGTTTGCAAGTTTTCAACTGAACGAAACCTCTCCACACTCTAACGATTATTATTTTTTTTATTAAATACACATGTAAGAGGATAGACTATTGCGCATTTTATTATTCAATTATTATAAAACTATTTATGTTAAATGACTTATACGAAGACGGAAACAAATCATATTCTGAGATTTAGGATCTCTTTGTCGTAAAACTTTCCTCAATGCATTAAATATTCGATTATAAATTTTACATCTTTTTAACAATTACACAACGCTGTAACTATTTCACGCGTTAATCTAAACATTTAAGGTCACTTTTGGATTTGTTTTTAAAAGTAAAATATATGAATTTCAGAATATATCATTCATTTTTCAATTAATTTCAACTACATATTTTCAAAGAGAAAAAGGAGAAAAAGGCCTCTTTCTACATTTATAATAATTAGTGTTTTTATAAAGAGAAACCATAGATAAAAAGCCCCAAATTCTAACGATTCCGAAAATAGGCTTAAAATTAATGGGCTACGTCGTGGACATGTAACACTGCTTCCCGGTAGATCATCAAATGTAAGCGACGTTAGGTGTGGGTATTAGTTGGATGGGTGACCGTTCTCTTTATCCAGATGATGTAGCGACCCGAATACCACGTAAAGCTAGGTTCATTCCGTTATTTTAAATTGATTTCGCTTTAAACTATTGAAAAAGACTTCGTATATAAGGGCACAACGCTCAGACTAAACGATCGCAGCCGATTGTGCGAACGCCTGGATACTTATTACCCAGCATTATCGGGAGTGAAACTCCCAACCTCATTACCCTCACTTCAGTTATTGGAAAAAGGTGCTACACACTGAACTACGGGTGCTGGTCAAAAGACTCAACCCCAAATATTAAAAATAATATATATATATATATCCCCGCAAGGGGGTTCTAAGTTCGTGCTCTTGAGTGCTCTTTGTGCTCGTTTGTACGTGCTTGTTCCTGGAGGTTTCACGTGCGCCCTCCCAGCCCTAGCACCCAACGATGATGGGGCTCGACCATGCAGTCCTTGTCATCCTTGGTCTTTTTCCACTTCGACTGTCCCCTCCACCCTTTCTTTTTCCTCTGTCTTTCCTCTCACTTTTTCTTTGTTTTTCCGCCGAGATATGCCCTTTTAAATAGAGGTGAATCGGTTCTTCCCGAACTTTAAAATATATATATATATATATATATATATATATATATATATATATATATAATACACACAGACCGTGCATGGAGCAAGGAACTCTTCTGGGATAATTAAATCCACTATAGTCCGAATAAATAATGGTAAATGACAAATACCATAGTTTTTCTTTTTCATGATGCTAGCCCGACGTGGGCAACGGGTCACTCGCAAAGAGATCCCACAAATATAGCTTCCCTCACCAGCTATCTGCAAAGCAGACAGGATCCAGCTTTGGGACATGGATCTAGGGTTTAAAGCAGCCTAGCCCTGCTACATTTAGAACCTCAATATAAGCAAAAGACTCGCTGTCTTCACGTCAGATTGAATACATCAAAGAAAAAGGGGTAACTATTATATTTTAGCCAAAAAACCAAAACTTAAACCTCAACTGGCAGAATTGATCGTCCACTTTTCAAGGCACATAACATGTCCGTTTCAAGATGGGAATGAACTCAGAATGGTCCCCTGAGTTTTTTATGATACACACAGACCGTGCTAAATGTAGCAGGGCTAGGCTGCTTTAAACCCTAGATCCATGTCCCAAAGCTGGATCTTGTCTGCTTTGCAGATAGCTGGTGAGGGAAGCTATATTTGTGGGATCTCTTTGCGAGTGACCCGTCGCCCACGTCGGGCTAGCATCATGAAAAAGAAAAACTATGGTATTTGTCATTTACCATTACTTATTCGGACTATAGTGGATTTAATTATCCCAGAAGAGTTCCTTGTTCCATGCTAGTCATCGGCATCGGCTTCGGCTTCGGCTAAAATTTGCCATCGGTGCATCACTAATGGAAACATCTATGAAGCAAGGCGATCCCGAATATTACCTAAAAGAGGAGAAATGCTCTTGTTTCTGCACCACAACGGAAAAAAGTTCTAAATCACTGTTGTTGAGTTTTTTTTATTCTGAAGACCTCCAGGCTGAATGGCGGCATCTGACCTACACAATACTGCCCTCCGTTCATTGATTTCATTCCAGGCATTTTATATTGTATTCAATGTATTGTTTTACATTTGTCAAGCTTGTAATGTTTTGTATTGTTTTGAAAATAAAGGAAAAAAAGGAGAGAAAAGAATGGAAAGCAAGTGCAGGGGTGGGCCCTGGAGGGCTTTCTATTTTTTTTGTATATAAAATATTATTTATAATGTGTTATTATCATATTATGGCAGATTTTCATACAGGTGTTAATTTTCTAATGTCTTGGCCTATATCCGGCATATCCGGCCGGATATGACCCATATCCTACCGGATACCGGATATCGGATATTTCGCAATATCTGGCCGAATATCCGGTGCACCCCTAATAAAGGAGGACAGATATTAAGCAAAGAACTATAGCCCAGTGTCATTGTCGTCCCACCTCACCAAAGTATTTGAAAGAATAGTTAGAGAGACAATTTATGATTTCTTGGAGATACTGGAAAGATTCAACGAAAATTAGCACGGATTCCGATCAGGTAAATCATGCCTATCACAGCTAATAGAACACTACAACAATATCCTAGATGCACTGGAAGGCAATGACAACTACGATATCATATACACAGATTTTGCTAAAGCTTTCGACAAAAGTGATCATGGTATAATCAGTGGTGTAGTGCTAAATAAAGAAGTGAGGGAACGCATTTTGAAAGTGTTACTCAGATGCGGGGGGGACACTGGAGAGCGCGGCGAGCCCATACAGCTAGGGGTCCGGGGCCACTGTAAGCCCCCCGGGAAATCTTTTGAAATCTGACCAATTTCAGGGATATTTTGAGGTCATATGCACTGGATATTAGGATATATTCCAAGGTTGAAGATGCAGTATTTCCAGTGTCATTAGATATACGACATCCAGTACGATCAATAAAAATAGCTAACAACTGGAATAATTGACTAAAAAAAAGTTAACAACTGGTACGCCGTGGTGACTGTTTCACCAGATCTTTATAGGCTAGCATTGCCTCAGTCGAAGCTAAAAGAAATGAAGCAGTTAATGATTCTTTCTCATATTTCTTCTAGGGGTGGGAATTAAAATTTCATGACGTTAGAGATTTGTAAGTTCGGATTTATTTGAAATAGTGAGGGAACGCCGTTCCTCTACCAAAAAAAGTAAGGGAACGCCGTTCCCACGCGTTCCCACAGCACTACACCACTGGGTATAATAGCACATAAAATGAAATATATGGGAATAACAGGCAAAGTGGGAAAATGGATCTACAACTTCCTCAGAGAACGTCTACAAATCGCCAAAATTCAAGGTATATCATCATCAGAATCGGAAGTACGCAGTTGGGTACCACAAGGTACAGTACTGGCCCCATTCCTGTTCATTATCAATTTATCATGCTAACAGACATAGACAGTGAGTAAACAGCAACAGTATAGTAACATCCTTTGCAGACGATACAAAGATCAGCAGAAAAATCAGCGATGTAAATGAAGTGGAAGCCTTGCAGAGGGACACGAACCAAATATACAAATGGTCAGAAGACAACAGCATGACATTTAACACCGAGAAATTTCAGCTCTTGTGATATGGTAGAAAAAAGGAACTTAAACAGACTGCATATTATGCTCCAGAGAGACAGGAAATTCAGAGAAGCACGAAAGCGATCGATCTGGGGATAATAATGACCGATGATGCGAAATTCGAAACACAAAATCAGATAGCGATAAATAAAGCAAAAAGAGTCGCCGGACAGGTTCTAAGAACGTTCAAGAGAAGGGACAGGACAGTAATGATTCCCCTGCTAAAAACACTGATTATACCAAAACTTGAATACTGCTCAATTTTGACGTCTCCATATAAAAAAGAAGAAACTAATAAACTAGAAGAAACGCAGACATTTCACAGCCAAGATTGATGGCTGCAAAGAATTCAACTACTGGGAAAGACTACGTAAACTAAATCTGTACTCCCTGGAAAGAAGAAGAGAGAGGTACACCATAATCTACATATGGAAAACGATCGAAAAACTGGTACAACCTCAAACTAAACCCAATTACCATTCAAACAACACTGGAAAATAGGAAAGGCAGGATGTGTAGTATTCCCAAATTAAAGGGCCGACTAGGGACCTCCTCAACACTGAAAGAAAATACCTTGGTTGTCATGGGGCCAAGACTTTTTAACCAGCTTCCAAAGGATCTCAGAAACGTTACAGGGGTCAAAGTTGAAGTCTTCAAAAGAAGACTAGATGCCTGGCTCAGGACGGTACCAGATGAGCCGGGTGTACCTGGCTATGTACAATGGAGAGCGCAAAAAAGCAACTCGCTCCTCCACCAAGCCAGACCTAAAGGCGGAGTCGCCGGCTTGACCTTTGTGTGAAGAGAGACCAACGCACGGAACAGCAACAAGGTTACAAGGTGTAAATATGGGCTCAATTTCACAAACTATAAATTCAGGCAATATGTCAAATTGGTGATACATCCAAAACCTAACCTAACCTAACCTTTCTGGTAATGCTGCATATGCATGCCCACTGTATTTCCCAATATGTTGCCTAAAAATTCATGGCTAGGTTAGGTTTAATTTGGTATTAAGTAAATCGAGCATTTAACAAATTACCTGAAATTTCAGTCAATATATATATATATATATATATATATATATATATATAATAATTTTCCAATGAGACCGGACTTATGAGATATCCTGTAACCTTGGTTAACCTTGGTTTTGCTTCGGCCCGAATTGTTCATTTTGACGAAGGTCAAGCTTGTCACGCCATCTTAGACCTACAGTTTAACGTGGAATCCGAACCACGCCCTACCACGGGCGGTCAGAAATTACAAAGTCCTCGCCCGGACTCGATCTCACAACCTCCCGATCAGGAGCCCAGCGTCTTAACCACAGGCTACCCAGGGTACCCATTTATCTACCAGCTACTTTTTATTGCGTGGAAGGATGAATAGTTGTGTTTTGCTGCGCGCCACCTACTGTCACCGGGTCTCGATCCAGGGCTAATAGATTTGTAGTCAGCGATGCTAACCACTTCACCACTGAGGTGTACACACGCGCGCGCGCGCACACACACACACACACACACACATATATATATATATAATATATATCTATATATATATGTGTGTGTGTGTAAGGACCAATTAAACTTTTAACTCGATAGTGTGTATGGTTTAATACATGAGTGGGTGTGCAGTACATTCTTTACATTAGTTTGGAAATGAAATGTTACAGTCTACGAATCAGGTCGTGATGCTGAATTGTATTGCATTTGTGATGGATGATTTGTGATGAGTGCATTAATTAGTCCCTTTCCAAGAAACCAGATTATGATGAGATGGTTTTAAATAATGGAAGAGATACGGGAAAGCAGAAAGAGAATGACAGGGTAGAGAAAGAGGAGTTGCAACGGGAGGAAAGAGGAAGATAAAACCTAACCTAAACAATCTGAAATCCATTCGGAACAAAAAAAGATTAAATTATGCTCGTAAATTACAATAAGTGTAACAGTGCGATAAGCTGTGTACGGATGTGTCTTTACACAGTTTATTTTGTAAATGAAAGAGAAAAATAAATTAAAAAACGTCCCAAGAGAAGATAATGTATATATTTCCTGAATCCATGACATTATTGACCTTCACAGGTCGACTTAGGAAACATTTTACAAACTTATTGCCCGCCCTTGGAAATACTTCTTTTTTATTTGGCTTGTTGAACCTCCTTCGCAACATCTAAGGTTATATGACGGAGGGGACCTACAGCTTTACGTGGGATCCGAACAGTGGTGGAATTCAAAAATTTTAAGAACCGGTTCGCCCTCCCCTCCCCTCTCCCTTCCGTGTCAGAAATGAAAACTAAAAAAATGTTTTTATTGAAATTCTTTATTTAATTCCCTTTTAAATATTTCCAAATCGCCTCCAAATCGAACTCGAGAAATTTTAGGAACCGGTTCGCACGAACCGGTGCGAACCGGCTGAATGCCACCACTGGATCCGAACCACGGGTCGTTACATAATCTGAGCGCGGAGGACAGTCTCCCATCCAACTACTATCCAGACCCAATATCGCTTAACGTCGCTGATCTCTGGGAAGCGTTGTCGCGACATTGGCTACGACGTAGCCCCCGCTCTTGGAAAGGCCATCGTCTAAAACAGGGGTCACCAACATTTTTTTTGTTCACCGCCCACTTTTACGATTTTTTGAAAATTAAAAAAGCTTATCGCCCACCTTAGATCAAAAAGAATAAATGAACATAATCGATAAAATAAATAATGAAATAAATGTTTAATTACCTTTAATGTGAGCTCACTAGTGGGCGCTACCGCCCAGGTTGGTGACCCCTGGTCTAAAAGGATGGGTGATGTCATTCGCTCAATCGAAGTAGGAAAGAATTTACATTGAAAAAATATAGCGGTATTTAATATAAATATACAGGGTGTTCTAAAATTACCTAGTAAATTTTTAAATATCTGTCGATCAGTAGTCGGACGTTGTGAACAATGTGTTCGAGTTGAAGGAAGACACTTTGAACATCTAAAATAAACAATTATTGTTGCTATATTTGAAATAAAAGTTTACTACGTAATTATAGAACACTCAAGTTTACTAAATAATTTTAGGAGACCCTGTATTTATAAAAGGTAGGAAAACCTCGCAATCTTGTTTAATGGTTATCACTTTGGACGGATTACGTCGTAGCCAATGTCGTACCACCGCTGACCTTCGATGAGAGAAGTTAAGAGACATTGGGTCTGGGTCGTAGTTGGATGGGTGACTGTCTTCCGCGCCCAGATTATGTAACGACCCGCGGTTCGGATCCCACACAAAGCTGTAGTTTCCCTTCGTCACACGACCTTAGATGTTGCGGAGGACGTTAAACAACACCATCAGACAGCAACACTCGAATATTACAAATGTCCAATTGAATCTATTATAAATTTAAGAAATATATTTCTAATAAAGTACATGACAGTTTTATATAATCCTTTTCTGTCTCGGATTGAAGCAATCTTGCTCATTTTATACGATATATATATATATATACAGGGCGTCCCAAAAAAATGTATACACACTTTAAATAATTATAAAGGCAGTGTTTATTAAAATACATTTCATTTTCAAAATGTAATAGAATCTACAGACATTATTTAATTGTTTTGTCAACGCCTGTTTTCAAACTGACGTCCGTTCTGGTCCAGGCACTGCTGATAACGCGAAGCAATGGAATCGCAAACATCACGAAACATTTCGTTTGGTATTTGTGTGCATTCTCGTTCAATGGCTGCTCTCAATTCAGCGACTGTTGCAGGTTTTATAGCGTAGACTTTGTCTTTTAAGTATCCCCATAAAAAAAAGTCTAGTGGTGTGAGGTCTGGTGAACGCGGAGGGTATTCTACGAAACCCCTTCGTCCAATCCACATCCACATCGTGCCAAGTACCACTCGCAATACTCCACTCTTCGGTCCGGATCATCTTCATTAATAGCATGGACTAATCTTGGAATGTAACTTTTCCATTGACAGCGCTTCAAAATGCGTTGGACAGACGATTCTGAAATTCCTACCTCACGACTCGCTTGCCGCACAGATTTTCTTGGACTTTGGTGATACGTTTCCAGTACTCTTTCTTGCTTTGTGGGGCTTGTCGATGTCTGTGGTCTTCCGGAACGCTTCTTGTGGACATTCTGAACAGTTCCATCGGCTTCAAACTTATCTCTAATTCGAGTGATGGTAAGTCGCGTTGGTGGATCTGTTTGAAACTCCCTCCTAAACTGTCTTTGCACTTCAACTGCGTTTTCACACTTCCAGTAGCATTTTAGAATGAATTTCCTTTGTTCAAAGCTTAGTCTGACTGCCATTATTAATTCTAATGGGTTTAACTTGGAAAGAAAGAAACATCAATTGAGCTATCAGCTGTTAAAGTGTGTATACATTTTTTGGGACGCCTGTATATATATATATATATATAATCTTATATATATATATATATATATATATATATATATATATACACACACACACACACCTTTGGTTAGCTTCTGCCCGAATTGTTCATTCTGACGAAGGTCAAGCTTTTCACTCCACCTTAGGCCTACAGTTTAACGTAGAATCCGAACCACCCCCCATCAGCAGCCCAGCGTCTTAACTAGTGATGCACCGATTAATCGGCATCTACATCGGCTATATCGACCAACTTTTTGTCATCGGCATCGGCACCGGCTTCGGCCAAATTTGGCCAATGATGTGGCCGATTATATTTGATTTTTAAAAATAAATAATTTAATGTGGGAGGATCGGATGGCTACAAGGGTTGATGAGGAAATCATTATAAAAAAAAATAAAAAAGTTAAAAATATTGTATAATAAACACACTTGTTAGATTTGTGTATATATTCATGACCTTTGTTGAAAGATAGCTAGGGGGTACCTACTGTATTATTGCACCATACATAAAATTATTATTTTCACCTTTCTCTATGAAAAGGTGAAAAACGAGAAAACGAAACAAAGATGCCATTAGTTGTAATTAGAATTAGTTGTAATGAAGGTTTTATGTAAAAACGATTTTCTTTGAGTAAAATGGGCAAATAACTGAATTAATCAGAACTTCAGTAGGCCTATTAGGTGTTCCCTGTTCCTCTATTTTTTATTCAAAGTTTTGAAACAAAATTCCAGTTGAAACGAAAAATTCAGACTCAAAATCAGGTTTTAGCTATTATGATGTTATTACTCCATTATAATAACTAATTTATTAATCTACTGTACACAAGGTACTGCAGATGGTAAGCTGGCTAGAGAGGGATATATAAAAAATTAATAATTTGATATCAACATAAGAAATCTTCAAAAATTTTAAGTTTTTGTTTATTAAATAATCGGCATCGGCATCGGCTTCGGCCAATTTGCTAGTCTTCGGCATCGGCTTCGGCTAAAAGTTTCCATCGGTGCATCACTAGTCTTAACCACTGGGCCACCTAGGGTACCCATTTATCTACCAATCACTTTCTTTATTGTGTGGAAGGATGAACAGCTGGGTTTTGCTACGCTACGCTAACCACTACATCACCGAGGCGCATTACCTCGCGCGATGATTTCTCATTTCACGAAGGTCAAGCTTGTCGCCCCTCCTCTCGAGTTGGCCTGGTGTAGTAGTGAGTTGGATTCTTGTACTCTCCACCTCACATAGCCAGGTACTCCCGGCTCATCGGGGATTGTTCTGAGCCAGGCGTCTAATCTTCTTTTGAAGATGTCCACCGCAACTCCCTTCGTGTTCCTTCGGTCTTTGGGCAGCTGGTTAAACAGTTTTGGTCCTCTCGCAACAAAACTATTTTCTTTCAGGGTCAAGGATGTTCCCTGTCTCGCCTTTAATTTGGGAACACGACACAGTCTTCCTTTTCTACTTTCCACCGTTGTTTGGGGAGTTACAGGGTTCAGAGTAAGATTAGGGACTAGTTTCTCCATTATTTTCTAAGTGTAAATAATGATGTATTTCTCTCTTCTCCTTTCCAGTGAATATAGGTTTAGTTTGCACAACCTTTCCCAGTAATTTAGTTCTTTGCACCCCCTCGATCTTGGCTGTGAAGCTTCTCTGAATCCCTTCCAGCTGTCTAATGTCTTCTTTTTTTAAATGGGGATGTTAGGACAGAGCAGTATCCAATTTGGGTATGATCAGGGTTTTCAGTAGAGGAATCATTACATTCCTATCCCTTCGTTTAAAGGTTCTCAATATCTGCCCCGTTATTCTCTTTGCTCTGTTTACTGTTATCTTATTTTGTGTTTCAAATTTCTCATCATCAGTCATTACAACCCCTAAATCTTTTGCTTCAGAATTTCTCTGAATTTCCTATCCATGGATTTTAGATCTTCTCTTTTTTCGTACCGTAATAGCTGAAATTTCTTAGTGTTAAACTTCATAGTGTTGTCTTCCGTCCACTTGTAGATTCTGTTCATGTCGGTTTGTAGAGATCCTATATCTTCTGGGTTTCTTACTTTTCTACTGATCTTTGTGTCATCCGCAAAGGATGTTACTGTGCTGTCTCTGTAATGTCCTCATCTATGTCAGTTAGCATGATTATGAAGAGTAGTGGAGCTAATACTGTTCATTGTTGTACTGAGCTGAGGACCTCTGATTTGATGAAGATATTCCTTGTACTGTAACGACTTGCCGCCGCTCACTAAGGAAATTATATATCCATTTCCCTACTTTTCCTGTTATTCCCATATATTTCAGTTTATAAATTAGGATTCCATGGTCACACTTGTGGTACGCTTTGGCAAAGTCTGTGTATATTACATCATAGTTTTCATTACTTTCCAGTACATCAATAATGTTGTTGTAGTGTTCCATTAGTTGTGATACGCATGATCTACCTGACCGAAACTCATTTTAGTTATCATTTAAATTTTTTCAGAGTTTCCAAAAAGCCATAGATTTTCTGTCTAACTATTCTTTCAAATGTTTTAGTGAGATGAGATGTAAGCGACAATGGCCTATAGTTTTTGGCCTCGGATCGATATCCTCCTTTATATATTGGGACTATGTTCGCGCTCTTCAGGATACCCGGTATTTCTCCCGTGTCTAGTGATCGTCTCCATATCCAATATAGGGGCTCAGCGATTGCCTTCTTGCAGTTTTTGATCAGTGTGGCATTCCATTTATCCGGTCCTGCAGCTGAGTGTGCTTTTAGTTTCTTTATAGCTTGTGTAATATCAACCGTCGTAAAGTCGAAGTCCATTATACTTTCCCCTTGTAGTTCTTCTTCAGAGAACGCGTTTCTATCGCATATCAGTTTGTCAGTTTTTGGGATACTGAAAGATGATTCGTACTGAGCTCTTAATATTTCAGATACTTCTGTTAGATCATCAGATAAAGCACTGTTCTCGTTTTTTAACGGTCCGATAGTCGCATGGTTCTTCGACCTTCTTTTTCCGAAATTATAAAAGAAGTACTTTGAGTTAGCCTTTAACGTTTCTATAGCGTCGTCGTCTTCTTTTTCTGTATGCTTCTCAATTAGTTCCCATATGCCGTCGTCGATACTTTGCAGTTTATCATTTAATATTTTTCTGATGTTGTTATCTTTACAGTTACTTAATTTTGCAGTCACTCTTTATATATATATATATATATAATATATATATATATATATATATATATATATATATATATATATATATATATATATATATATATATATAACGGCAACAAGTTTGAAATCGTTCAATTAAGTTCTGCTATAGTCGAATCTATCGGTTCTGGAATTCCATGCTTTACTTCTATAACGTTCTCAATATTATCTTTGATATACAACATAACACCGCCTCTTCGCCTACCTATTCTGTTTTTAACAAAAAGTCTATAACCTCTAATTTGATACTCCCCTACAAAGTCACGTGTTTCAGTGCTAAGCCACGATTCATTTATCGCAATTAAATCATAGTCTTTACAAGCAATTAAAGAAAAAAAAAATCGTTTATTTTATTTCGTAGGCTACGAGCATTTAAGGACAGAACCTTCCAATTGTTTGTAACCGCGATACCTTCGCTCGCGCAAGGGAATTTTAAGGAAATTATGCCGGGACCGTTCGAGTTACGGCAGCCTGAAAAGAAGAGACAATATTATGAAATAGTCTTCCTAAACGCGCAGCTCCAACATCATTAAGATGAAGTCGATCTCCGAGGAAAAAGTCCCTCCTGCCGTAGAAACTGTTCCAAAAATTCGCAAAATGCACTCCTTCCTGTTGGCAAAGAGACTATTATTGATATAGGTCGCCTTGCTGTAGAAATCGCTACGTTGGATAATTCGAGGAAGTATACCTGTTAAAACAATCTTATTAGTTTTTCCTTTAGTCGGTCTAGTAAGTCTCTGTACTTAGCCAGCAGCTCTTCCGATCTAGAATTTAATCAACACTATTAGTTATATCTTCCACCCTTGCACCAGGGTAGCAGTAACGGCGCCTACGACGAGGGTTTCTCCCACAGAATTCCTCGAGCTGCCCTCGAACAATGGAATCGCCAACGAGTCGTATTTCTGGTTCATCAGCATCTTCGAAACCTAAAACAGAAAACTTATTGTTTGTTATTACTGGTAGGCAAGTCTTAGGTTTTCTCAATGGGGCTCCATTACGCACTTGAACGAAGGGTTGGGAACTAGGGGAGGAGAGAGGGCTATTAGTACTATTTATATTAGTAAAAACTGAGGCAGGAGGGGTCGTAACTGGAGTCTCAAGGGATTCTAATTTTGCCGGCAGGGGCATCACCCTTTCTTCACCCTCCCTCTCACGTTCTAACTCGTTCCTCAGGACTTCCATGCGCAAGCTCGCAAAAATGTTCTTGAAACGCAGAAACAGGTTCTTGTAACACAAATTTATACTTAATGAATATATACTTAATTAAGCTACCGACGAAGGATCTGTAAAAGAAAAAGTATTAATAAAACTTCTCTGTCCGCTATTCGACCGACTTTTTCTTTCCTTTTTTTCTTTATCCTACGGAGGGTGACCACACTCTACTTGATAAACCCCGTAGCAAGGAAAAATGAACCTTATTAAACCTCGTTTTCTAATAGATTCGAAAAACAAACGAGGCAAAGAAGGCAAAATGAACCTTATTAAACCTCGTTTTCTAATAGATTCGAAAAACGGCAAGCCACGTGCACTAGCCTTGGTTTAATCAAATAATATAGTAATGAATAAAGTCAATAAATGAAATGTACTCGTTAGTGAGTGATTAGTAACACGAGGTAATTTAGTTAAGAATGCACCAAACACTATTTTTTTTAAAGACACTTCAACGAAAACCACTTATTCAATTGGTAACACTGGTCACACATCTGTTCACAAGGAAAGACTGATCACTTCTGAAGAAAGACTGATCACTGTGTGACAAAAGTTATTTTAGCCATTTCACGAAATGACCAAGGTGGAATTTCAGCCATTTCGCGTAATGGCTGAAGATTTTAGTCACTTCACGAAATGGCCAAGTGAAACAGCCATTTCGCGAAATGACTAAAGGTTTCAGCCATTACGCGAAATGGCTGGTTGCACACTTTGACTGTAACATATACAAGGTAAATTTGAAAGGAGCCTTATCCTTAATAAGGTTCTTAATGGACTGAAGCTCTTGTTTATATATATATATATATATATAGAGAGAGAGAGAGGGCTACGTAGTGGCCGATGTCGTAACACCGCTTCTCGGAGATCAGCGAAGTTAAGCGACATTGGGTCTGGGTAGTAGTTGGATGGGAGACCGTCCTCTGCGCCCAGATTATGTAGCGACCCGTGGTTCGGATCCCACGTAAAAACTGTAGGTCCCCTCCGTCATATGACCTTAGATGTTGCGAAGGAGGTTAAACAACCCAATTAAAAAAAAAAAAAAAAAAATAGAGAGAGAGAGAGTGAGAGAGACTCGCAGAATTAATTCAAATTGGAATAAAGTTGAAGTCGACTTCATTCCATTCGATTAAATTCCATTTTGACTTAATTTCAGTGCATTCTGTTTAATTGAATAACGTAGCCTAACTGGGCACTAAATACAGTTGTAATGCGATGTAATTTCAGTGTTCGTGAGATTCAATTTATTTCCAATTCGACTTTACTACAGTTCCCTGATATACTGTATATAGGGTGAGCGAAAAGTCCCTGTGCACCTTTAAGAAGTGTAGTGAACCTGTACCTGCACTGTGTTGGAAGTGGATAGGTGCACATGGACTTTTCGCTCACCCTGTATATATATACGTAATTCTTTCGCGTTTTTTCGAAGTGTGTCTGATTTTTCCTTCTTGCTGTTGAGAACAAAAAGTTTCCTTCTTACTGTTGAGAACAAAAAGTTTCCTTCTATTTTGTCTTTCTTTTTTCTGTTAATAACTGAAGTTTGTTGGGTATAAAAAGAATTGAATAACGCTTTAGGCATCATTTCAACGCGAACAATCCAGGAAGAAGAAACTCGTTTTTCGACCATACCTCACTCGCCTTAATATTGTAAGTATATATTTTTTAATTTTGGGGTAATTATAGCCAATTAAACTAAATTTTACAAGATTCCTAAAATCAAATTTCCATCACTGATAGAGTAAACATTATCATTGGGCAGAGTAATAATAATAATAACGGCTGTACTATCATATACAGTACACAGTATATTCAGTGCTGGGATAAGCGGTGCTAAAATTAGCGCCGCTAACTTTTTATTGGCTATACTGTTAGCGCTGCTAATTTTCAATTGTTAGCGAAACGGGTAGCGGCGCTAAATTTTTAGAGAAAGTCAATCGCGAACCGCTAATCGCTACTTTTTCAAAACCATTCTTAAATTGAATAGAATTTATTCTTCCGTTGGTTGGTTTTTCCTCTTTATACATACGAAAGAAACTCGACTCCTTCTTTATAAAGAGGTTTTCATTTTCGTAGACTATAACGTCACATGTTTTGTACCTTAGTAACCAATTATATGAAGGTGTCTGCTAATACATGTAAGTAAATTACGGAAGGCACAACGTATATAAATTGGGGTGGTTTTAGAAAAAATTAGCGATAAAATTAACGTTGGCGGCGCGAACTTTAGGAGTTAGCGGACACAGCAATGAGTATATTATCATATACAGTATACAGTATAATATTATATTCAACCTGTGAAAATAATTAAGTAAAATTTTTATAACCTTTCATAATGTAGTAATTATTAGTGCCCAATAATAGTATTTATTATTGCACCATATAAGTATTTATACTATTACAAACATAGTGAGCAGTGTGCACTACCCAAACCTAACCAGGCTTTGCTGGAGTGAACAACAAAAATGACTTATTGAAAACAATGTAATAGTCCAAAAAAGCAAGATTTTTTTTTTTTTTACACGTACGGACATAAATCAAAGATAATAGGCCTAAATCATGAGCAAACGCTGTTTTTTTATGAAACAAAATTGCCCCCACCACGATCGAATGCACAAAGTAAAATTTAGGTGTTCAAATATTCCTTCATTTTCATTAAAGTCGAAATTCCAATCTACATTTATAAAAAGAAATTCCAAATATATAAGTAAAGTAAAATAAAGTCCAGACAGGAAAGGTACACCCTTAAATGTGAAGGAAAATAACTTGGTTGTCAGGTGCCCAAGTAAGGTTGCCACATCTCCAGATTTGGGCCGCAGTCTCCGGAAATTCAGTCTTGTCTCCAGACTCCGGTCGGAATAGGTCAGAATTGTGAAATCTGGATTTTCCCGCATTTTACGATCCATTACATTTTGTAATTTAAATATTTTTTAAGCTAATTTTTGGAAACTTTATACAAATTTCAAGGTTTATTTAAAATGATTTTTGCTTTATTATATATTTTAACAAACTTCGCTACTTTTCAAAAAATATATTTCACTGCCGACTCTGCCTGATAGCGCCTCGGTAGCCTCTGGCCTAGTGTTCCATCCTTTCAATATACAGGGTGTCCCAGAATTAACTATCTATTTCAATGAAATCGGACAAATTTAATAAAAACTGACATAATTTTGTGTTTATTACTAAATTATGATACAAAAACAAATAGATTTATAAATCATAAGTCAAAACTTTATTGAGAAGTTTCAACATGTGCACCGTCTGTATCTCTGCAAATTTCAAATCTATCCTCAGCGCTGCGAAACACATTTTGAAGCATTTCAGGTGTTATCTCCCGCACTGCCAACTGGATGCGTTCTTTAAGTTCAGCTAAACTATTGATATTTTGGCGATAAACCTTTGTTTTTATGAAACCCCATGCAAAGAAATCCAGGAGTGTCAAATCCGGAGAACGCGGAGGCCAAGGTCGAGGTCCTCCACGTCCAATCCACCGATTCGGAAGGCGTCTGTTGAGGTATTCTCGAACAATTAGAGCATAATGACATGGTGCTCCATCTTGTTGAAACACAACATTATCAAGAATGCCATCATCAAGAAGCTGTGGTTCGAGAAACTGCTGAAGCATATCAAGGTAGACGGTACCTGTTACAGTTGCTTCCGCAAAGAAGAATGTGCCATAAATTTTGGATTTGGTCATTCCAAGCCACACGTTAACTTTTGGAGAGTCTCTTTGCCATTCTAAAAATAAAACTATGAAAAAATTATGAAAATAAAATTATGAAAAAAATTTAGAAATTTATACATTTTTAACACATTAAACATGATAAACATAAATAAAAGTGTGTTTTTAAAAAATTTGTCCGATTTCATTGAAATAGATAGTTAATTCTGGGACACCCTGTATTACTCGCTTTTGTTCTAGAGTTAACCAGTGGTGTAGTCCTACAATTTTAGGAAGGGTAACGCTACAGGCAAAACATTAATAGAGCGTTTCATAGAACAATCACTGTATAAAAATTGTAAACGTTAATTCGAAAATAAAAAATATATATTTAGTAAATAAAACTACAAATACAGTACACGCTCTAGTTACTTTTAATTTGAATAAAACACACACATATAGATACTCGTATCAGTCGTATGTATACGGTATAATGCAGTTTCATAGTGATATAGTAGATACTACAGTTACCAGTGATGGGCATCGATACATGAAAATCGCTAAAGCGATACCGATACATCGATACATGAAGAACGTCTTAGGCGATACCGATACGCCGATACTTTCTAGATGTCTTAAGCGATACCGATACATGCATCGCCGGTACATTTTTATAATTATTCATTTAATATGTAGGTATTAGATATTATTGTTTATACTAGTAATTTGTACGCACTGTAAGTAAAATCAACGACATTTTAATGGGTTTTATAGATGTAAATAAAAACAATTGCTTTATTTAATGAAAGTATGTTTTAATTTTGTAGGACACATGAATGACTGAAAATATTACACTAACAATTAAAAGTAATTACTATTACCCTTCAAAAATACCAGCTGGCTAAACATCTGGTCAGACAGTCTATTCCTTTTCTTTTTGGAGCGTGAATGTGACCAGCCAAACCAAACAACCGTTCGACAGGAGCAGAGGATGGTAGTGGTGTGTTATACTTCAGGAAGACCCGTAGAATTCCTGGGTACTGCCTTAGAGATTGGAGAGAATGACTTCCGTCACCCAGATACTGTAAAACTTCCATCTCAGTGGAATCTTGGGTTGCAGAGACATTAGTGGAAGCAGACTCATAACAGAAGAAATCATCTGCACTTCCGTCAGATGCAGCATCACTTAGTTGTTGCTGGGGGGTCTGCTCGCTGAGGCTCTTAACAGCATTAACCAACATTTCTTGAACCCTCTTTTTGACAATGTTAGTATTAAATTTGCTTTTTATTGTCATCCACTTTAACTTGAACAGAGGATTTGAAGACGATGCCAGTATTGCTGCTTTACACTCATGCGACGCATCAAGGCACAGAAACTTCACCAGGTTGTTCCTTTTGTGGCTCACTCCCTGACGCGTTATTATTACTATTAATATCTTCACTCATTATCGCAAACTACTCGGCGTGACGCCTACTTAATGAGTGACTGATTGATAAGAAATGCCTCGGGGACCAAGAGGAATCGCTGCGTTACAAGTATGAACCTGTTTAAACTCAACACCGAGTGGGCGTGGCCAATAGTGTTGCAACACCAATGAGCGTTTCTATATTATATGAGCGTTTCTATATTATGAGCGTTTCTATATTATGGTTAATTAATCTCAATAACACAAGTACAAACGTGTTTAAACGTTGCGCCGTACTGTGTGACGTGACCAGTAGAGTAGTACTGTCATTAAATAAATATTTAATAATATTATTATTTATGTATATTCATAAATATAACTCAGTAGTGTCATATTATAACATCTATTTAAATATTTAAAAATTCTTATTAATGTATCGATGTATCGAAGTATCGATTTTTTTCGATACATTTAAGAAAATTGACCTTAGCGATACCGATAAATCGATACTTTTGTCAAGTAGCTAAAGCGATACCGATACCGATACAAAAGTATCGATCGATACGTATCGGCGATACATGTATCTAGATACTGCCCATCACTGACAGTTACATATAGTCTACAATAGGCTCCATACAGAACGAATGTCTGTTTCCTTCTTTGAAATTTGTCTGGAACGCGTATCATTATAATGAGTGAGGTACCAACCTTCCAAAATATGTCGGCTTGGTACTCTCCACTGAAGTGGAGCGGAAAACTACGGGAAATAAGTGCTGGATAAAATTCCGTAAGTGCTCAGCATTCAGCCATGGCTACTACAGTAGCTTTAGTGAAGCAAAAATCTGAAGAAGAGAACTAAAAATCTAAAAATATCAAAATTATCTAAGATCCAAAATGAATCTGTAAGTATGGCAACACTGCCTCTGTTTTGTAGTTATCAGTTACATGCTCTTATTATTACCAATTTTAGTTAAAAACAATTAAATGTGTAATTCGAACTACATACATTCATGCGTTTACGGGACAGTATTTTTTGTACGTGTCTGTTTGTTCTTACGTTATTTATTATTTATAATTAATTAATCAAGCAAAGACAAAGTACAGAGGAGCGGAAACGCTCCTAAAAAATTGTTAATGTAAAATCTCCCGAATCAGAAAGCTTTAGGGGTGGCAACCCTAGACCCAAGGCTTTTTAACCAGTTTCCGAAGGACATCAGAAACGTCACTGGTGTCAAAGTCGAACGCCAGTTGAAGGCCATTTGATGATATCGCGAGTTTGCTATAAGAGGCTGCGGTTCTTTTTTATTTTAAATTGTATTTGTGAATCCATTTAATTTGTTAGTGTTTATAACTTATTTATTTCCTATTTTTGTTTTCTTTGACAGATTTAGGTTGAAATATCACAAAATTTGTCTCCTTAAGCTCAACATTTTACTTCAATCTCGGTATCAGTCTACAGTAATATATATATATATATTTATATAGGGTGGCGTAGTATCGCGATTTTCTATATCTTGTATCGTATCGTATCGTGATACATTTTTTATTATTTGTATCGTATCGAAAGATACGATACAAATAAGTGTCAGTAACGCGATACAACGAACAAATGAAAAAACCCGGGTGGTTACCTCATTTTTCATTTGTTCGTTCTCCCCCCTCATCTTGCGCGGATTGTTCGTCTATACAAGCGTCGTTCTTTACGTTAATTATACTGTGTGTTGTTTGCAGTTGAAATGTATATATATGTGCGGCATGCGATAGGTGCCCCCTCGGGGCATTGGTTTCTGCGCGTATGTAGGAGAATTACGACTTCTGATTGACTGAGGACCATGGTGTAGTAGTTATCATATCTGACCGGCAATCGAAAGATCCCGGGTTCGATTCCCGGGTGGTTACCTCATTTTTTCATTTGTTCGTTCTCCCTCCTCATCTTGCGCGGAATGTTCTTCTATACAAGCGTCGTTCTTTACGGTAATTATACTGTGTGTTGTTTGCAGTTTTGCAGTTGAAATGTGTGTTGTATATATATATATATATATATATATATATATATATATATATTGTATTCCACAACCCTTTTATTTATGGTGCTCTACACCCTTTTAATTAAGTTAATTCACTTCACTGACACCCTTTAAGTTGTGCGCCACCCCTTTTCTAGTTCAAATTATTTCTTACGTGCGTGTTTTTCCGTTCAAGATGACTCGGCCTATCCACTCGGATGGCCCTTTAAATGGATAGGTGTAAGTTCCTTCGGCTTTCTGGAAGCCTACTTTGAATTTCAAACTTTGAATGTTAATTGACCCTCAGCTTATAAGAGAGGCCTATTGCAAGGTAGCTAAAAACAACACACGCCCTATTATAAAGTTTATTAAATTTCACTCAAATTTATACAGGACTTTAAAGGATTTGGCTGATGTAAAGTTAACAATTTTGCATACGATAAAATCCAATTTTTAATTCACAAAAAAGTTTACAGTTATCTGGATTTAAAAATCATTTATACAGAGGGGCTTTACATTTGCGGGTAACAAAACAGGTAACAAAAATTGAAGTTGTCGAAATCGACGAAGAAATTTGAAGAGATGGGTTACTTACAATGCAGGTGTACCGTTACTCTCAATTGTTCTGCGTAAAGACCGCAGATTTATTGCCCGAATAAAACAAAACGAAAATCCGCAGAATAAAGTGGCTTCCTTCGCCAAACAATTGACGGGTCATGCAAACTAAGGCACAGACGTACAGTTTAACATTTAATTTAAACCAAATTAAATTAATTTAAAATTCACAAAATGTTTGGTCCGTTGACTAACATTAGTTAAGATCTTCTAACAACGTTCCTTTTCCGGTAACAATAAATTCTTGTAACCAAATTCGCGTAAACGAATGAAATGCAAATTTTTAAGTACAATCGGGAGACAGTTATAATTTCAATTCTAAATTTTCTCTTACACCACAAGTCTGACAAAATTTATTTAGCCACAGTTAACTTCAGGAGGACGACTACAAACTGACTTAATTTCGATTTTACCTTATAATTTTTAAGGACCACGCCTTCTAATATTTCGAAAACCTAACAAACCATTTGTTTCTCTCAAGGCCGTCCCCCTGACGGCTATCACCCATACATAAGGAAAGAAGGAGTCTGTACTGGGAATTCACAGGATCCCTGTCCTCCCATTGGAGTGTGTTCCCACTTCCGGGTACAGACCCCTCGTTCTTTCCAAAGATACATTTAAATATAGTTAATAGATTTAAATGTAGTTAATAGATTCGAAGCCACTTGCTGTCCCCATTTTTATGACTCACGTCGTGGTCAAATTTAGCAAGTGTATTCGAACCTGTCTTACAAAAATCGCACCATCAAGCGAAACTAATCCAAGCCCCTCTCGGTGTGAATCCCCCCAGCTTGGTTCCGCTTCCCTTGGGGTTTAGGGCTTCTGTCCGACCTCTGTGTCTCTGGCCGATTTTCGACCCTGCTATAAAATCTCTCCCGCACGGTTGTCTTGGGTTATTTTCCTACCATGAGAACACCAAATTAAAATCGAACGAACGTTAAACAATCTAAAACATTTTTATTTTTTAACCCTGCAACAAGAAACCTATTGATATTCTTCAATAACCATAATCCAAAACACCTTGCTCTAGAGATTTAAACAACAAAATATTAAAACTAAAATTTTTGCTCTTATTTTACAAAAGATTTCTGCATGCTAATTTCATGGTTACGACAATATATATATATATATATATATATATATATATATATATATATATATAGAGAGAGAGAGAGAGAGAGAGGAGAGAGAGAGAGAGAGATATTTTCTTCATAAATTAGGTGCTAATATTTTCTAATAATGAATGAGACTTAATATTGGCTAAAAACTATTTAATTAAGTCAAATTAATACTATAAACACCCAGGAAGGTCAGTCTGTCTGTGACGCTCGAAAAGAGAAGAAGATTCTTGATATATATATATGGGCGATATTTGTATTTTAATGCATTAGAAAAAGGCGTAATGAATTCTACTTTTAATTATAATTTTAAAAAGTGTAAAAAATATTTGCTTTTGCGTTCAGCTTTGAGCCGAAATTTATTCTGCGGCTAAGTTCAACAATTTACCAAATGAGTTCTTTTTATGCACTTTCATACTGGTGCTGCAACCATTACAGACTAAACCCCTCCCCATCACCCCCTACCCCCATTACCCCACCCCTCTCCAATTACCCCCACCCCTCCCCATTACCCCACCCCTCCCCCATTACTAAGGTCAACTGAATGCCCCCAAAATTTAATCTGCGGCTAAGTTCAAAAATTTACCAAATGAGTTCTTTTTATGCACTTTCATACTGGTGCTGCAACCATTACAGACTAAATATTTTTACGGCTCCCCAATTAACGAGGCCAAAGGCCCCCACCACCACGGGCATAGCTAAATGGGCCCGTAGGGCCCACTTTAGCTAGTAAGTAAATAATGATTTTAAGGAATTATTTTACGAAGAAATCGAAGGTTTTTTGATGAGTAAAACTTTTTAAAATTATATTCCATAATTAAATATTTTTCTATTTTAATTAATGAATTATATGAATGGAGGAAAGGAATTTTTTAAAATATTATTATTATTTTTGTTAAAAAGTAAAAATATTTATTGAGGCATGATTCATTTCGATAAATTATGTTATAATGTTATAATGTTATAATGTTTCAGACCAGCAAAGACCCTAGGATCCACTCATGGCTGGTCTACCTAACTGTGTTCGTAATTGTGCATTGTGTATGTCCTCCGTGGTGGCGGAGGGGAACTACAATTTTACGTGGGTTCCGAACCATAAGAACATAAGAAATTTATGTAAGAACTACCTGTACATTGGCAACAACCAATTTTTACAAAACTAAATAATTAGCAATTTAAAACTAATTAATTATCGATTTAAAACTAAAGATAGAATCTCTGGATCCAGAGGATCAAGTCATAATAGACTACTATCCACAAATATGTTACACTCTATATCTATTTATAACCGACATGCAATTATAGCGGATCCAAAGAATCCAGTCAATTTCATTACGGTATCCATCAATGCTAGTACCTTGCCAACCAAAAATAAGTCACGGTCCATTTCGATTGCGGACCAAGTCAAAATTTACAACTATATACATTACAATAAATATACTTAGGAGGAAAAGTGTAGGTGTGGCTGTAAAGACTGTACAGTAATGTAGAAATGTGTGTGTACCCATTTTGGGTCTCCCATTTCAAGGTGTTTGTGGGGCAAGTGAAGATCATGAGTTTTTCAATACCTCACAGTACTATGGGGGGCACCGCTCGGCAGAGGAATCTCTTTAAATGGGGTGTGTAAGGACAGAGAGTATCCCCTAACCCAAGATGCTGCCTCCCTATATCCCACAAACCTTGTGTTGAGCTGTGGGATCTATCACCACAAAGACTTAATTTTACTATCTTAAACTATACCCAATCTATCAACATATGCGTCTAATCGATTTTTAAACATGTTTATAGACGTGCTACTAATTACTTCTACCGGCAAACTATTCCAGGTATTTACTATTCTGTGCGTAAAAAAGTTTTTGGCAACTGTTCTCTCGAACCTTCTACTTGTCAACTTACACCCGTTATTTCTAGTCCTATTATATTGAAATATTTCGAAAAAGCTATCTCTATCTACGTTATCGAACCCATTCATAATTTTGAAAACTTGGATTAGATCACCCCTTAGCCTCCGAGTCTCGAGTGTAGTCAATTTTAACTCCTGAAGCCTATCCTCGTACGACTTTGACCTAAGCGACGGAATCATCTTAGTTACTCGTCTTTGAACTCTTTCGATTTTGTCTAACTAATGATTTATAAAGAGGAACTATAATATCGCGCGATTTGTACTCAAAATTTCGAGCTATAAAACCTAACACTTTGTTCGCCTTATTGACCGCTGCTGTACTTTGTTTCGCTACTTTTAAATCACCAGTGACTATAACTCCTAAATCTTTTTCCTGCTCTACGCTTGTTAACTCTTTCCCTGACATACTATACGCAAAATTACCGTTACGCGAACCTATATGCAAAATTTTGCACTTATCAACGTTAAATCTCATTTGCCATGTGACTGACCAATCAACGATTTTATTCAGATCTTCCTCGATTTTACCTCTATCTTCGTCATTAATCGCCCTACCACCCAGCTTCGTGTCATCCGCAAACTTTGAAACTGTACTGACTAGGCCGACATCTAAATCGTTAATATATATAAGAAAAAGCAAGGGGCCCGATACAGAACCCTGAGGAACGCCACTCGCTACATTAGCCCAACACGACTCCGCTCCCTCAACGACCACCCTCTGTTTCCTACCTCGCAACCACTCTTCTAGCCAATTTATTACTACACCCCTGATTCCATGAGCTTTAGTTTTTTCAATGAGTCTTTTGTGCGGCACGGTGTCAAACGCTTTTTGAAAATCTAAATACACTACATCAATCGCCCGATGTCTATCGTAAACGTCAACCACGCTTTGAAAAAATTCTAAAAGATTAGTTAAGCAAGACTTGTTTCGCCTAAAACCGTGCTGCGTATTTCTAACTAGTTTATGCAATTCTAAGTGTTCGACTATACGATCCCTAATTATTGATTCCAGTAGCTTACCTACAACAGACGTTAAACTGATTGGCCTATAATTTCCCGCCGCACCTTTATCGTCTTTCTTAAAGATAGGTGTTACGTTTGCTAACTTGAAATTATCTGGTACGCACCCCTCAGAAATAGACGCATTAAAAATCTTTGTTAGCGGCACAACAATGCTATCTTTTAACTTTTAGTTGTATGGGATATATGGAATCCGGCCCGGTGATTTACGCGTTTTCATTTTATCAATATAGCGCATTACCTCCCCTTCACTAACCACTATATTATCCAAAATATTACCATTATCAAAAGGTATTATGTCCATGACCGTAGGGATATTCGTTACATCTTCTATAGTAAAAACTGACGTAAAAAATTCGTTTAGCAAGGTAGCCATTTCCTTGTTTTCAGAAACTAGATCTCCGTTTACATTTTTCAGACGCCCCAAGACGCTTTTTACTGGATTTCTATTATTGACGTATTGAAAGAATCGCTTGGGGTTTTCTTTACCGTCACGAGCTATGGAGATTTCAAATTCGCACTTGGACTTTTTTATTACAATTTTCGCTTCACGCCTTAGAGATATGTAGTTGTTTCGTAACCACAAATTGTCTTTATCGCACTTATGTAGCCTATAAGCCCTATCTCTACTCTTTCTATTCTCCTACTCTAGAAGTAAACCACAAGGGCTTGTTGTTTACTTTCGCACGCTTAATTTTGTACGGTACACATTCCTCATTTATAGTCCTAAATACCGTTTCGAACGATTCCCACATTAGTTTTGCGTTGGAGTTCCCCATTACGTTTTCCCAATTAACGTGTGACAATTTATTTCGAAATTTACAAAAGTCTGCGTGCTGGAAGTTAGGAATTTTAGTCGAGTTAGCTGGTTTCGAGTGTCTTACTGAGAGGACAAACTCTACCATATTGTGATCGCTATTGCTTAACGGTTCTATTACTTGAAGATCAGTAATTATCCTATCATCCGTAGTTATTACTAAATCTAAAATACTGTCCAACCTCGTAGGTTCCCCAACCTTTTGAATAAGAAAGCTATCCTCGAGAAAATTAACTAAACGATTACCTTCCGCGTCTCCCTGCATTGTATCGTAATTCACGTTGGCGCAATTAAAGTCACCCATAACTAAAGCCTGCTCACTACCGATTATTCTCTTTAGTTCACGATATAACGCTTCGTCCGTATCAGCTGTTTGATTAGGGGGCCTATATATAACCGCAACAAGAAGTTTGAAATCGTTCAATTTAAGTTCTGCTATAGTCGAATCTATCGGTTCTGGAATTGAGTGCTTTACTTCTATAACGTTCGCAATATTATCTTTGATATACAACATAACACCGCCTCCTCGCCTACCTATTCTGTTTTTAACAAAAAGTCTATAACCTTTAATTTGATACTCCCCTACAAAGTCACGTGTTTCAGTGCTAAGCCACGATTCATTTATCGCAATTAATCATAGTCTTTACAAGCAATTAAAGAAAAAAATTCGTTTATTTTATTTCGTAGGCTACGAGCATTTAAGGATAGAACCTTCAAATTGTTTGTAATTGCGACACCTTCGCGAGCGCAGGGGAAATTTGTGGAATTTACGCTGGGACCGTTCGAGTTACGGCAGCCTGAAAAGAAGAGACAGTATTATGAAATAGTCTTCCTAAACGCGCAGCTCCAACGTCATTAAGATGAAGTCCATCTCCGAGGAACAAGTCCCTCCTGCCGTAGAAACTGTTCCAAAAATTCGCAAAATGCACTCCTTCCTGTTGGCAAAGAGACTTTAGGTTATTGTTAATATAGGTCGCCTTGCTGTAGAAATCGTTACGTGGATAATTCGAGGAAGTATACCTGTTAAAACAATCTTATTAGTTTTTCCTTTAATCGCTCTAGTAAGTCCCTGTACCTAGCCAGCAGTTCTTCCGATCTAGAATTTAAAACGTTATTAGTACCGACATGAATAACATACGTTGTGTCCTCGGAGGTACCGTCTGTAAATGGTCAACACTATTAGTTATATCCTCCACCCTTGCACCAGGGTAGCAGTAACGGCGCCTACGACGAGGGTTTCTCCCACAGAATTCCTCGAGCTGCCCTCGAACAATGGAATCGCCAACGAGTCGTATTTCCGGTTCATCAGCATCATCGAAACCTAAAACAGAAAACTTATTGTTTGTTATTACTGGTAGACATGTCTTAGGTTTTCTCAATGGGGCTCCATTACGCACTCGAACGAAGGGTTGGGAACTAGGGGAAGAGAGAGGGCTATTAATACTATTTATATTATTAGTAGAAACTGAGGCAGGAGGGGTCGTAACTGGAGTCTCAAGGGATTCTAATTTTGCCGTCAGGAGCATCACCCTTTCTTCAAGCTTACACCTGGCCTCCCTCTCACGTTCTAACTCGTTCCTCAGCACTTCCATGTTGAGCACCACCTGCAAACTAACTGTTCATTATTATTAGCCATTGTAAACGCGTAAGCGGCAAATTTCCCTTCACAGCGACTGCAAGTACTTGACGGGGGTGCCATGCTTTTAATTAGTTAAACAAAAAAAAACAAAAACAAAAAACGAGCGTTTGGAAATTAATAAATTACAACGTAGGTCTACCGCGTTTTTGAAACGCAGAAACAGGTTCTTGTAACACAAATTTATGCTAAATGATATAGAATTAAGCTACCGACAAAAGATCTGTAAAAGAAGAGTATTTTTAATACTTATTTGTCCGCGATTCGACCCGACTTTTTGATTCGACCCGACTAAAATGTGCCTCCTCTCATTACGAACAAAGCTCCTATAAAGTTTTACGATGTATTTATTAGTCATTATTGCCAAATACTTCCTTTTACAGTAATTCTTTAACTGTTCACAATTTTAAGAAGAAAACAAAAAATTACCTCCATTTCTGAGCGAAATATTCTCTTCGTCATTAAATTTTTCATCGACGATGGTAGATTATTTCGTGAAAAGTGATGAAAAACCTTCTTTCTATCTAAATTTATTCTTAGATTCACATTTCAACATAAAATGTATATATCTTATTTTTACAGTGACTGTTTCAATATCAAGAATCAAAATGGTTGTCTTCAAACACTTCTTATTCGCTTTCCTCGTCAGCGTCCTGTTTGATTGTGGAAATTTACTGCCTGGACATCGGGATGCTGAGGCCCGCAAATACGCCGGCCCCCTCCGCCCCCACTGGCGAGAAAGGGAAGCGGGTATATCGGTAGGAATCTGGAACCCCTGGTTCTTCCCGCCCCTCTGGAACCCCAGCCCCCCCATCTGGCTGCCCTTCGAGTAACCCCAGCCCCCCCATCTAGTTCCCCCGGCCCACCTGGCCCAACAGGTTTCCCCGGCACCTCGGCTCCTGGCTCGACAGGTTCCCCAGAACCATCGGCCGCCTCGGCTAGCTAAAACCGACTCGCTGTAAAAATATGAGGAAAGCTTCGCTGGCTTTTATTAAATTTGTAAAGGTTTTATGAATCGTAATTTTGGAAGATATTTTAAAGAACAATTTAAAATTAAAAGTTATTTCGACTTTTCTTGATTTTGGGCTCATTTTTTGTGTTGCTTTAAGTTTTTCGTTTGCCTTTTGGAAATTTAGAACTTCATACCCTCCTCTCCCGTCTACCCCATTTTGGCGGATATTTACTTAAAGAAAACGAATTTTAAAGGATGATAATAAAAACCCACTCTCATAGACAAAGTTTATTTCCACAACAGTTTCGATGCCCACTGGCGTCCTCTTCGGGTGGATACAGAAAAACGAATGGACTGTTGTGGAAATAAACTCTATCTATTAGAGTGGGTTTTTATTATCATATTTTGACCTTCAAGTAGAAAAGTGAAGTTTTTTACATTTATTATGAATTTTAAAGGGCTATATAGTTTAATAATTAATGTTCCTAATTAAGTTTAGGATGAGTATATCATAACATTTAGAATTTATATAGTTTATTTTTTAGGTTTAGGTCCATTATAGATTTTTTTTTGTTGTAAAATAAAGGTTGAAAATATTTGGAAATGTTAATTTTTGAAATGTAACTTTCAATTAAATAATATTCCTATTAATTAAATTTGTTTCAAGAGGCCTTCAAATACATACGTGTGGTAAGATATTTTTAAAAACTAATAACGTAAGTAAGGAAGAGACTGTAGACACGAATCGACCATGAAAGTACTCCGGGGAAGGGGACGTTAATTTAGGTAGGAGACAGGGAGTGCTAGAACTCACGTTTCTCCTGTCACTGTCCTCCTTAGCTTCTCTCACTATTCTTCACTACACGCGTACCCCATTTCTGTACCTTCCCGATGCCGATACGAGAAAATCTTTTCGCTATTAAGAATAGATTTCTTAATCCTAAGTCTGGAGACAAACTTTGGTTGCTTTGTTTTGTTTATGATGTTAGAAACCTAAACGGGTATTAGCATCTGCGACTAAGAGAAGAAAGGTGCACTAAAAGAAATATTTAAATCTTCGCTAATGCGCATGCGCAAAAAAAATCTGTGTAGATCCGTCACTGAGGTTCATAGAATTTCATTTAAATACGCTATTTTATTTCTCTTGTTTTAAAAACAAAGGTCTCGTTCTTTTACAGCGACCTTATGATCCAAAGCGAATATATAATAAATACATGGTCAATATAAAGGAAATCTAACGTCAACAGAATGGGTTCTTATAACACGGATTCGTTTTTAAACATACTGAAAATTTTTCTGGATGTACGAATATATGAAGAGGGCTTGAAAATATATTTTTAGAACCTGACTAAAAAATCTAAAGTTTGTGGGGCATTTCGGGACAATTATATATTTCCCTTCATTGTGTATTTGCCTCCAGGTTTTGACTTATATTTAGTTGTTTTTAACATTTTAAAGCATATTAACGAAAATATCACGACTTAACCTAACCAATCGTCAAAGGCGTACAGTTGACCTAACCGGGTATTCAAATTGAAAAGAAGAAATTGGGAGTACTTTCAAGGAAAAGATCCTGTTTTAGCTTTATCTGAGACGTAAAATATTTGACTGTCCTTGTGTGAAGAAGGGTCACAGAGCGACATTTGGAAAGTAAGTTATATTGAAAAGAGAAGTTGAAGGTATTATTGAAGGTCACATCATGATTTCAACGGAAACTATTTTTAAAAGGTATTATTATTATTATTATTATTATTATATTGAAATATAAATTTTTTTAAATAATTAAAATCGTTCAAACAGTGTGATTTAATTCCCCAAAATTATGAATATATGAAGCCAACGTTAATAGCTAAGTGGGCAACACCTTTTCTCTATAAGCGAAGGACGAGGACGAGAACTGAGGACGAAGGTTCGATTTCCGATCATGATGGTAGTAATAATTATAACACTGGAGTTAAATTAATGGTTGGCATTAGTTGGCCTGAGCGTTGTGCCAGCCCCTGGCTCTCCTGGCTGATTACAAATATACTTTAATATAAAATGATATCGTATCACTGAAGTGGTTACACGATAAGCGAAGATTATGTGACATCGTTGTGGCGGTTTCAAAATTGGGGAATGTGTCTGCAAAATGAGATTGTCTCGTGCTCGTTGAAAGGTAATCATTATTTCCGAGATCCATGCGAGGATGACGTTGATGGTTTGAAGGAAACTGTACGTAACACCCACCGAGGAAGAGAGTCGTATAGTTTAAATGCACGCGTGAACACACCAGATTACAGTTTCAATTTTATTTTAGTCAGCCTCACTTTTCTCTAATTACATAATTGTTTTTTCTTTACGTGCCAACATGCCATTTTGAAGGCAAAATTTTATCGTTTAAGAAACTTTTTTAATTATGTTTGAGGGATTTTATCGAGTGATTACTAATAAAGACGCGTTTAACGTTTAATTGTGGCGGTCCGCCCCGGTGACAGCCAGGAGCTGGGTGCCATTGCCATCGGGAGAGTTGAAATACCAGTACAAGTTTTCAAACCAAATGAAAAATTCGCCAAAGTAAGAAAAAAAATTTATGTTCAAACTATTACAACAGCTTAATGTTAATTTCCACTATAAAATAAATTTTTATTTTTATTGGCAATACAAAATTTACAAACGAAAAATTAAATATTTTATAAAAATTACATCGAAAGGCGAACGTTTGTTGACGTTTTAGTCATCAGTTTGTTGAGCATAGCCAGCTGGCTGCAACTGACATTCCAAGTCTTGTTCACTTGACACTGATTCCGCATACATGAGGTATGTTTCATTAAATAATTATGATAAAGCATAAAGTGCTGGTATTTATAACAATATCATGGTACTTATACCAGTGGCCAGTAATTTTTGACAATGTGGTATCATTGTGATGTTTAAGTGTTTATAAATGATAACACTGCCCAACACCAATTTTGCTGATTTAATTCTAACACCTGTTTTTAGGTAACTTTGGTGTGCTGATTTAAAAAATCACCTTAGTTTTTGCCTATCACGTCAGGTTTTCGAGCAATCAAATACGGATATTTTGGAGATATCGCATTTTGGCAGGGTTATGCCCAATTTTTTTTCTTTTCAAAAAATAAGTTTTTACATACTCAGAATCAGCATGGAAAAGTAAACAATTGTGCAGGGAGTGAACTTTAATATACAATGGTAATATTGACACATAAAGTAATTAAAAGTGTTTAAATAAGCAAAAAATGAATCCATATTAAAGCAAGCACGGGACCAGTTTTCTTAACATTGTCTTTTTCTTGTTTTCTTACTTTTCAGTGCTGATAAATTTTCTCTTATAGGACTTCCTAGAATGAGAAATGTCAAGACAATCTCTTTGCAGGCTCCAGCAGTAGTCAGCCATCATATGGGTATCCCATCTTCCTTGGTATCTTCTTCCAGCACTTTGATATCTTGGTGGAACCTTTCACCTTGCTCTTCACTAACATCACCAAGATTTTCTGGAAATTTATCCAGATGACTGTTGAGATAGTGAACTTTAATGCTCATGTTGCAACCCAACTGCTGAAAGTTTACAAGTAAATCCTTTACAAGATCTTTATAATTTTCAGACTTTTTGTTTCCTAGGAAGTTCTTAACTACTGCCACAAAAGCATGCCAAGCTCTTGCCTCCGTTTCGGTCATTGAGTTACTGAACTGCGGATCTTTCATCAGTTTTCTTATCTGGGGACCATCGAATATACCAGCTTTAAGCTTTTCATCACTAAGACCTGGAAAGGCTGCACATATGTAATTAAAGCAATCACCTTCTTTATTCAAAGCTTTTACAAACTGCTTCATAAGCCCAAGTTTGATGTGGAGTGGTGGAAAAATGATCTTTTCTCGATCCACCAATGGCTCGTTTATAATATTTTTATCTCCTACATTTAAATTTTGCCTTAGTGGCTACTTTTCCTTTACCCAATGTTCAGCTTTGGCGCGACTATCCCATAAGCACAAGAAACATGGATACTTTGTGTAGCCACTTTGTTGGCCAAGAAGAAAGTTGACCATTTTCAGGTCAACACAAATCACCCATTTATGAACATCATATTTTAGCATCTCCAGCACTATTTTTATGTTTTCATATTCTTCTTTTAGATGCAATGAATGACCAATAGGAATCGCGCCATATTCATTCCCATTGTGAAGCAAGACACACTTTAAACTTCTTTTTGAACTGTCTATAAACAATCTCCACTCATTGGGGCTATAGTGGGTTACACCCATTGCATTCAAAAGTCCTTCTACTTTATGGCAGTAAACCAAATCCTTCTCTGCACCAAAATATTGGAACAATTCTCTTTCCCTATTGCGATAAGATGTTATTTTTGTCCCAGGATGAAGTAGATTTTTCTCGTGCAATCTTGAAGCTAATAATTCTGATGACTCTTTTGAAAGGCTGAGATCACGAATTAAATCATTCAACTCAAGTTGATTAAATCGCTGAGGTGTCGTTGATGAAGAAGGCTGTTCAAAATCATCATCAGTGATATCACGTTCGATCTCATCAGTCATCAGGTAATTCCATATCTTCATCATCTTCTGTGAGTGTTGGAAGGTCCGTGAAAATTGGAACAGGAATTTCATCTGAGTGAGAAACTGGTCTGATTGCTGAATCTAGGTTAGGATACTTTAGATGGTGATTATTCTTTGCGTTGAAGCCAGAAGTCTTCACAAGGCAAAAGTAGCAATCATCTGAATGATTTTTGGGCTCTCGCCATACCATAGGAATGCCAAACTTCAAACCTTTTCTGTTTCCATTTGTCCATTGTCGTAAATGTTCCACACAAGTTTTGCAAACAGTGTGAGGAGCCCACGACTTATCCTGATCTCCAAGTTTAACTTTAAAATAGGCCAGGTATGCCTTTTTTACGAAATCAGTAATGTTCATCCTCTGCTTTAGTAACGTAAAGCATCCACAAATGTAGCAGAAAACATCTGGGCTGTTTGAACACTTTCTTCGAACAGCAGACATGATGATGATGATGATGAGCTGCAACGCACCCTTCACTCACCGCTGATCACAAATAACTGCCGCAGTATTGGATCACTGAATGCTGCCCACATGTAACTCTGTGCCGCTCCCAATCATGTGGCGAGCAGGCGATGACGTCACACACTTTGCAGCTGTATCCAACCAGGACAGACTGACGTCACTAGCGGAACCGGCTGCTCTCACTCCGCCAATGGGAAATCTCTCTCAGATCATGACGTCACGCTCACACCTGGGGAAATCACAGATACCCAAGATTTTAATATGTTGTACATAACCTTTAGATTTAATGCACAGATTTGCATATTCCACAGATAAAATTTTAACAGCAAAACAGCTGTTAACAGGTCTCAAAAATCATCAATTTTGATAAGCGCCCTTCATGGATCACCCAAAATAGGCATATTGCATTGCACGAAAACCTGATGTGATGGACAAAATCTAAGGTGATTTTTAAAATCAGCACATCAATATTATCCAAAAACAGGTCTTAGAATTAAATCAGCAGCAAAAATGTTTTTTTTTGTTGGGCAGTGTAATTAATGATAATTAATAGTGATAATAATAATTATAATTAATTGTCTCTGCTTGTCTGGGTTAATAATCTGATAACTCAATGGGTATCTGCGTTGGAAAACGTTTGAGAACCACTTTGCCAAGGGAAGTAAAAAGGGCTATGTTTGAATGTCTTGATCGCTTTCATCAAGAATTAGAGATTCATTCTAAGGCAATGGATCAAATTCTGTCAATCTTCGCTGTTATTCAGCCAAACACTTTGGTTGTTGCAACAGAAGAAGAACTTCGGAAGTATATTCCAAATTTGACTCAGATTTTCGATGAATTCTCTGATGAAGATATCAGTGTGGAAATTGGACGACTTCGGAGGCATTTGGAAGCTGCCAAAATCAGCGTTGAAGAGGCAAAGAAATGGACAGCATTGCAGTTTCTGGAGTTTATTGTGAAATGGGATTTTTGAATCATTGCCAAGCTTGTCACTGTGTTTGAGATTCTTTTTGACTGTCTGTGTGTCTATTGCTTCATGTGAAAGAAGTTTTTCCAAATTGAAATTGATAAAAAATTTCTTTCATTCGACCATGAGTCAGACAAGATTGACAAATCTGGCTTTACTTTCAACTGAACATGAATATGCAAAGAAGGTGAATTTTGATGAGGTCATTGATCAATTTGCAGAAATTAAGGCTCGAAAGCAGAGACTGTGAATCCTTTCTATTTACCTTTGAAGAATAGGCCGAGCGTTGAGACTGGATTTCCTGTTTTTTGTATAAAATAAAATGCAGTATTACCTGTTCACTGAATTTTTAATGTCCTGCATTTTTCTTATTTCCAATTTGCTTATGACAGTACTGTACTGTTTAAAAATCTACTTGCAAACATAATATATTTTTCTGTGTGTTTAAATTTGAAAATTAATTATTGGGGGTGCCAAAGGAACGATCCGCCCTGGGTGCCAAATACTTTAGGTACGCCCCTGGTGCGAGTACATCATTATAGGTTGTCAGCTCTATTAATTATTATTGTGATTAGGTACTTTTGTATAAGTAAATCTATCGGAAATGTGGAATATGTGGAAATAATGTTGATGGTCTCAATTTAAACAAAATCTCTTTTCTTATCACTCACTTTCCTTCATTTTAGTAAATAAATTATAGACTTAAAACACAACTTTGCCGCGCATCTTGTACCTGATGGATTATGCACACGGATCTTAAAGAACCCAGAGACTACATTTAATGGTTTAAGCTGTACAAAAATGTTAATTAGAAAACAATCGACGATTTATTGTGGTGGAAAAAATACGCAGATTCAGTAAATTTCAGATTTTATAAAAACGGGAAATATACTCAGATAGTCAGATAGTCGGATCATAAATTCATTGATACAAACACATTAGGAATTAACACACCCAAGAACGAAAAGTAATTAATTATTATTAATGTATATTGTTCCTAACGTACAAAAGTTAATATTAACATAATGTATTTATCATGGATTTTATCATCTCTTGGTTTAGAATCATTGTAATAATATTGAAACCCCCTCGATTAGGTATTCCGGCTTGCCGAGCCGATGGGGCTCGCACACCTCGCGGGTTGTTGGGGTTTCCTCAACTCCTCGCGAGGTGTGGGCGGAGAGTTACCAAGTTGCCTTTTTTTTCCCCTTCTTTTTCCGTATCTTACGGACTCTTTCTTGTCTTGACTAGGTCTTGGGCCTCTGTCAATTGTAGTATTTCCCTACCCCCCCTGTTTGTTTTTGCCGGCAGTCTTGGGGTCATCGGGTGCACCCGCTGGGGGGCATCGCTCCGTGGTTGGCCCGTGCTCTGGGGATGGTATGGGCGCCCGGACCGCTGCTGCATCCAGATTGGGTTTTTGTGGGCCTTTAACGGACAAAACTCGAGGAGAGCCAATCTGCTTTTTTTTAAAAAAACAGTTAGGTTGGGGGGAGGGCTACCCGGGACGTTGGGCCTGCGCCTTGAAGGATGCAGTGGCGGATTGGTGCACTGCCTTGGGTCCGAGGCTGTCTTCCTTATAATTATACTACTTTTTTAAAATAATTTCTCAAATTCAATCCCCTCCCGTTAATGACTGGCCCATTAGGGCATATACTCTGGGTTCAGGGTTGAAATTTTAGAAAAACAAAGTGGCTAATATGTATTCCTATGTAAAAATTAAATCTAAGATGGATTTATTATTTGCAGCTTTTCCAAAAAATCTCATTTTCATGGTCAAAATCGCGATTTTCTGATTTGAAGGCTGCCTAACGCAGCCTCAGGGCACCCAAACCAAAGCGCGCAGCTGTTCTGCATATGATTTAGTCTAAAAGCTGCTTTTCTGACCTCATCCTTGCTTTCTTGCGTGTTTCAACACCTCTGGGTGCTGAAAAAATGTTTAGATTTCACGTAAAACTTAAGAATTTTAAGTTTTTCTTCAAAGAATAGGCGCGGCTCACCAGCTCTACTCTGATCGAGTAGCGGGAGACTTGCCACCTCCACGTGTAGGCTTACACGCCTGTTCTTCCTGGATCCCTGAAAAGCGTGGCCTCATAAGATCTTATATTATGATCTTATGAGGACTTTCAGCTCTTATGAGCATTAACGATGGCTTCAGCCTCTTCATCAGCCACTCGAACCTGAAAAGCTCTTAAATATGTCCTGCTTCGATCTGAACACTGGGAGCATTTCTCGATGGTCTATCCTGGCTCTCACCCACCCATCTCTCCTCTCGTGACCGTACACAGCTTGGGAAGCAGTTGAGACTTCCTGTACAGCTCTTTCGCAGGACTAAGTATGAACAGAGAAAGCGTCCACTTTGAGTGGAGTTTTTCTGAGATCCTCGAGCTCAGTCAAGGTCATCTTGCAGGTGAAAATAGGCTCGTAAATATTCTCTGATTCCCAGTTGATGAGATCCTCATGTGAAGTGGCTTGCAGATTGACTTTTGGATTATTATGGGGCCTCACTGTCGTATCACCAAAGTCTCTTCCTTCTCTGATCTTCTCTATCTGGCTCACAGCAAAAGCTCTCTGATGCGACACGTTTGGGACTGTCCGGCCCTGGGGAGACCTTTTGTCGGTGAAGCAGCAGCGAGAGGTGTAGTCTTCTGGAAGGGATGAACGTCACTTGCAAATAGGTGGATACGTCTACGCGCGGGAAGAATTCACCCTCCTCCTTTTTTATATACTGGTCAGAACGTTTTTGATAGTTTTCATTGCTAGAACGCTTTATCTTATTCAGAGTATTCAGAGTTCAAAAAAAAAAAGTTACAATGACTAGACCGCAGAAACTGAAGGCTGAATGTGCGAGGTGTGAAGTAAACCAGTGGGTGACGAACTTCAAAGAAGCCTGCTTCGCGAAGATCAACCACTCCAGCATGTGCCGCTTTTGCGAACTCATGCGGTTTTACGAGAAGCTAGAGGAGAGGGGCCGGCGACTCGAGTCGTCCAGACCGGCTGTTGGAGGTGTGGCGGTCACTGATGCGGCTGTGCCCTCCACCCAGGAGCTCATTGATAGGATAGCTGCCATGGAAAGGCGGTCCAGCGATGGACTGGACAGGGCTCGGGACCGCGGAGAAAGGGTAGAGGTGCAACCGGGGCTAGGGTACAAAATCAGTGTGAAGAATCGCCAACGACCAACGTGGAATGCACGGAACCGCGGCGCAAGATGAAGGGCGTAAAGAAGGGGCTCATAGAGAAGGGTGGGAAGGGGTCGATAGAGAAGGGTGGGAAAGGGCCGATAAAGAAAAAGGGTGGGAAGGGGCCTACTGATGGCCCAAAGAAACGGAAGGATGTAGCTGCCGGTCGGGGTGGGTCGGGTGGTGTAAGTGCGTCTATGGGTGGGGACGGGTATCGAAAGGTCTCGGGAAAGAAGGCTGCGAAGCCGAAGCCTGAGACCCCAGTTGCCCCTGTCAGGACCTCCAACCGCTTTAGTCTCCTGTGCTCGAAGGAGGAAGACACCGTTTTGATTGGGGACTCGCTGATCAGGGGCCAGGAGAAGTACTTTGCTTCTGCAAACCGGGACGGGAGGAAGGTAAGGTGCTTACCTGAGCGGGGAACGGCGCACTTTCGGAAGGAGGTAGAGAAGGTGCGCGTGGCTAGTCGGAGGACTGCGATCGTTGTCCACGATGGTAGCAACGACCTGTTCCTCAAAGGCGGTAGGGTAGGTCTTACAGAAGGTATCATCACCGAGATCAATGTTGAGGGGGAATGTTGATGGGTATTTTACTGCGGATGAATGCCAGTGACCACGCGCTCAGTAAGGTCATTGGCATCAACGAGAGGGTGCAAGACTTGTGCGTCCCGCTGGGCGTGAGGTTTATTGACCCGTTCGACGCATTTTCGGGTAGGTGGGACCTTTACCAGAGGGATGGTGTCCACCTCAATGACAAGGGTAAAGGTGTGCTAGGCGCGCTGCTCGACCGGCACCTATACAGAATGGTGAGGTCGAGCCCGGGGAGATGATGATGTTGAGTCGGTGGCGGACGTACCTTCAACTGAAGGGTGCGTCCAGGTACAGGTGGGTGACCCTCCTTCCACGTTGGAGGGGGCTCAGGCTCCTGCGGAAGTTGCCCCCTCGTTGGTGAGGGGTTCTTCAACTCCCGACAACCCTGGCTGTTCGGGAAACGGTTCGTGCTAGGGGGCGGTCAGAATAGGGAAGGTTCCCTCCGTGCAATGCTTTTTAATGCTAGATCGATTAAGAATAAGTTTTGCGAGCTACTGTACGGGCGCTCTTAGCATCAAAATACCAGGATATCGTTGCTATCACCGAGTCCTGGATTCATACTGATCGTAGGGACTACGTTGGGGAGTTCGAAATTCCCGGGTATAGAATGTTTCGCAAAGACCGCACCCGTGGCGAGGGGGAAGGGGTACTAATATACGTGAGGGACACGTTGAGTCCGGTTGACTGCCATTTCCGGTCGGAACGGGAGCTGCTTGGCGTCGATCTGAACGTGGGAGGAACGAACTATAGGTTAATCTATCTTGGCGTACAGACCTCCGCATCTTCTCCTCGAGAAGGATACAGCCCTGTACACCGAACTCCGTAGCCTTCTAGGGGATAGGGTGTGTGTAGTTTTAGGAGACTTCAACTGTCGCGGCATAAAGTGGGAAGACAGGACTGCTGATGCTGAAGGGAGGAGGCTAGTTGACTTTGCTGACGAGAACTTCCTCACTCAGTGGGTCATTGAACCTACATGAGGCGAAAGCGTTCTAGACTTAGTATTCACGACCGAAGACAACCTCATCACTGACCTCACCGTTGACGAATCGTTGGGCGGGAGTGATCACGGTCTGATTAGGTTCCGTGTGTGTCCCTCGGGTGAAGCGTAGTAACTCGAGAGGCAGTAAGCTCGATCTCCGGCGGGCGGACTTTGTTAGCCTCCGGGATAGCGTAGGTGAGATGGGGTTAGAGGTCGGCCGCGATGTTGAGGGAGTGTGGAGTGCATTCCGGGACGAGTTTATGGTGCTGCAGTCTGCTGCCATACCCTCAAAACCGGTCACCCCTGCTTCAACGCAGCCTAAGTGGTTCAATCGTGACATCGCTTCGGCTATCCGAAATAGAAAAGTAGCGTATAGGAGGGCGAAGGCCAATCGTTCCCACGAGAACACTGAAGCGTATGTCCGCCTTTGTAGGGAAGTGAAGGCGAACGTTAGGCTAGCGAAACGTAACGAAGAACTACGGGTGGCAAGCCTCTGCAAGGGGAACCCTAAGGAGTTCTTCAGTTATGTTAATAGTAGAAAGCCCATTAGGACCGAAGCGGCGTTCTGCGGACCTCCGACGCGGACATCGCCAATGTGCTTAATGAGTACTTTGCGGGAGTGTTCACCAGGGAGGACACCCGCATCATCCCCGAACCAGGCGTCAGGCACGAAGGTGCTGGCCTGGATAGTGTTCGATGTACCGCGACAGTCGTTGCCGATAGAATAGACAAACTGAGCGCGTTTAACGCTCCTGGGCTAGACCAGTTTCTCCCAAGAGTGTTGCGGGAGGTGCGCGACCAGGTGGCTCTCCACCTGGCTACAGTCTTCAACAAATCGTTGGAGACGGGCCAGGTGCCTGGTGACTGGAGGGAAGCCAACGTGACCCCTATCTTTAAGAAAGGGGATCACGAAAGTCCAGGGAACTATCGTCCCATTAGTCTCACTTCAGTTGTAGGTAAATTTTTAGAGGGGATAATAGCGGATAGGATCGTTGACCATTTGGATTCGTACAAGCTGCTTGGGGACTCCCAACATGGGTTTAGACGGCATAGGTCGTGTCTCACCAACTTGCTCGAGTTTTTCCACGTCATGATGAGTGAGTACGATAAGAGTAGGGCGATTGATATACTTTATCTCGACTTTCAGAAAGCCTTTGATAAGGTACCTCACCGCCGGCTAATGGCGAAAGTGCGCGCGCTGGGTATCGGTGGGGAAGTAGGTATGTGGATTGAAAACTGGCTGAAGAATAGGCGACAGAGGGTTGTAATTAAAGGGGCAAGTTCGGGTTGGGCCACGGTCACTAGCGGGGTTCCTCATGGTTCCGTTTTGGGGCCGCTGTTGTTTATCATTTACATAAATGATATAGACGGTGGCATCGTCAGTCGGATCGCCAAATTCGCTGATGACACCAAGCTTGGGGCCAATGTTGGGACGGCGGAGGCGATCGAGCAACTGCGTGCGGACCTAGGTAGGATAGGAGAGTGGTCCGAAAAATGGCAAATGCTTTTTAACATGGGTAAATGCAAGGTGATGCACATTGGCTACGCCAATCCCAAGTCGGATTACTCGATGTTGGGGAGTAATATCGAGGTGACTGATTTGGAAAAGGACTTTGGTGTGCTAATTAGCAACGACCTTAAGTTTACGAAACACTGCGTAGAGGTGGAAAAGAAAGCCCAGAAGCTGTTGGGTTATATCAGGAGGCAATTTCAGTTTCGGAACAAGGAGATTGTGCTCTCACTGTACAATTCCCTGGTTCGGCCGCACTTGGAGTATGCTGTGCAGTTCTGATCGCCCACCCTCAGGAAAGATATTGAGAGGCTGGAGCGAGTGCAGGCGAGGGCCACAAAGTTAATCCCTTCCGTTAGGCATATGGGCTACAATCGACGGTTACGTGCTCTGAACTTGTTTTCGCTGGAAACTCGGAGGCTGCGCGGTCAACTGATCGAGGTTTTCAAGCTCTTACGCGGGGTCAACGATGTCGATTTTAGAAGCATGTTTAGTTTAAATGATAACCCAACTCGCAACAATGGTTGGAAGTATGATTTGAAACGGTTTAGGACTAGTGTGTGTGGGAATTACTTTACGTATAAGATCTGTGACACATGGAACAGGTTACCTTCAGAAATTGTGAACAGTTCCTCCGTGGATCAGTTCAAGAAAAGGTTAGACCAAATCTTGCACACTATTTGAGGGTGTAGAAAATTTTCTCTGGCACCCGTTGCCATTGGTACCTCCTCGGTATGGGCCGCAAGGCCTTTTGAGGTACTTCTTTTCCTTGTAACTCCTTGTAACTCTCTCTCTCTCTCTCTCTCTCTCTCTCTCTCTCTCTCACTCCAGGTAGAGGAACGACTCAACCAAACCATGCCTAATGGCCGGGCACCAGCTTGACCTTCATGTGAAGAGACTAACAAGTGCTATTTGTTCTTCCTCACGTATTTAAATTAGTGTTGAAAACCGGTTTGTAAAAACCGGTTTTCGACCGGTTTGTAAAATTCCCCTAAAAATCGAAAACCGAAAGAAAAAACCGGTTTTATAGATTGATTTTTATTTGGCTCAAACTTGCGCGAACGTGCAGCTACGCGCTACAGCGCACAAAAAATAACTTCGAATACATTACCTATTAAGTTAAATTGTGACAAACTGGCAACGCTCTTCAGTATAATTTTTGCCTATCTGGCAACTCGATCTTCAGTTTGTCTCATCATGTAGGCTGTAGTGTAGAGTCAGTTGACTAAAGCCCTATTCGCAGTATAAGACTCTTAATGCCCTTTGTTTCTTAAGATGTCATTTCCAAAATAGGGATAAAATCTAAATTAATTTATATATTTTTTCTTACACGAAGAGTCAATTTTTTGTTTTCTAGGTAAAGTTTTTTTTATTAAAAAATTTTATTTCAATGTTTTTTCCAAAATAGAGATAAATTTTATTTTTATTCTTTATAATTTTTTTACAAAAAGAAGTTTATTTCTTTCTAAGTATAGATGTTTTATTTTTAAAAATTATTTCAAATCTAAATTGTTTGAATAATGTATTATTTTGGCTAAAATAAAATATGTCAAAGTTGTCATTTTCTTATTCATATGCATACATAAATTATGATGCTGCATTTTTGCATTCTTTTGACCAAAAAATAGGCGATAAGCTATGCTTGTTAAGAGTTAAAGTCAGTACCTTTCAATTGTGGCTTTTAAAAATTACTATACTTTCCGGTCATAACCGGTTACAACCGGTTTTCAAAAAACAGATCGATTAAAAACCGGTTTGTGAAGTTTCGATTATTTTTCAACACTAATTTAAATACAGTGCGTTTGGAAAGTCTCTCCGCAGTGCTATGTAAAACGCATAGGAAATTGAAAAACTACAATGTTTTCATTCAACAATGGTTTTGTGATTTTATTACATAACCTTTTGATTTACAGCATGTGTTGAAAGTGTTTTCCACCATTTTGCAGGCACGGAGCAACACGTCTACACTTGTTGTCAAACACTTTTGACAATAAGCACGTTGACTGCGGAGAGACTTTTCGAACGCACTGTGTGTATATATATAATATATATATATTATATATATATATATATGTGTGTGTGTGTGGGAATGAACTCAGAATGGCTCCCTGAGGTCTTTTATGATACACACAGACCGTGCATGGAACAAGGAACTCTTCTAGGATAATTAAATCCACTATAGTCCGAATAAGTAATAGTAAATAACAAATACTATAGTTTTTCTTTTTCATGATGCTAGCCCGACGCTGGCAACGGGTCACTCGCAAAGAGGTCCCAAAAATATAGCTTCCCTCACCAGCTATCTGCAAAGCAGATAGGATCCACCTTTGGGACAGGATCCTGTTCCAAAGCTGGATCTTATATATATATATATATATATATATATATATATATATATATATATATATATTATATATATATATATATTTCTGGTATTGATGGATACCGTAATGAAATTGACTGGATTCTTTTCTGGTATTGATGGATACCGTAATGAAATTGACTGTATTCTTTGGATCTGATATATTTGCATGTCGGTTATAAATAGATATAGAGTGTAACATATTTGTGGATAGTAGTCTATTATGACTTGATCCTCTGGATCTAGAGATTCTATCTTTAGTTTTAAATTGATAATTATTTGGTTTTGTAAAAATTAGTCGTTGCCAATGTACAGGCAGTTTTTTGTATTATTATAGTATTACACCCGTCTAACGTCCAGCAATTATTATATATTCATTAGGTAGACTTTTTAATTCTAAGACACTTTTCTTCTATAGCGTTTCCGTCACAAATGCTTCGTTTTCGAGATATAAACGTTTTTTTGGTGTGTATCTAGTGTGTGTTCGTACGTTCGTTTGTGTGTTCGTTACATCTCTGCCAAATCACTGCGCTCCATCCATTTCGAATTTGAATTACTTTCGTACCGGAATGGAACACTCATTCCATTCATTCAGAAGTACATTAGGCCTGGCTCTGTGATTTATAGTGATTCCTGGGCTGCCTACAAGACTAAGTGATTTAGGTTAGGATAGGGTAGGTTAGGTCAATTTTGAAGGTGAAATTTATGTTTTTTCTATGGTTTTTGATGTGTTTTAAACGAACATTCCTGTTTTTCTCTTAGGTTAGGTCAATTTTGAAGGTGAAATTTATGTTTTTCCTATGGTTTTTGATGTGTTTTGAACGAATCTGACCTTCAAAACCGTCGGAAATGACTCGTTTTCGATTGCCGGCTGGGGGGAGCGGGTATCTAAAAAACGAGTCATTTCCGACGGCTTTGAAGGTCAGATTCGTTCAAAACACATCAGAAACCATAGGAAAAACATAAATTTCACCTCCAAAGGGAGACGGGTGTAATACTATAAATTTACCCAGTTTTTACATAGTGGAGCCGCCTCGATGGGCTGAAGTGGCCCCTAGTGTGCCCACTATAAAAATTTCTTATGTTCTTGTGGTTCGCAACCCACGTAAAATTGTAGGTCCCCTCCGCCACCACGGAGGACATGCACACTACACAATTACGAACACAGTTAGGTAGACCAGCCATGAGTGGATCTTAGGGTCTTTGTTGGTCTGAAACATTATAACATTACATTATAATTGGGTACCCTAACCCGGGGTGAACTGTGGGTCTAACGTGGAGGAAAAGTTTGACCATCGTCAGAATGAACAATTCGGGCGGAAGCTATCGATAGCAGAGGAAAGCCTATATATGTACAGCTCTGGAAAAAAGTTCATCTAAAAAATCTGAATGTTGAAATATTTTAAATCTGAATGTACTACACAGTTTAATATACTTTAAGTTGCTTTTATATATATATATATATATATATATATATATATATATATATATATATATATATATATGATGAATAAACCACGAAGGAAAGGAAACACAAAAAGGTGCTCAAGCGCTTTCGTCTAATGACATCCTCAGGAACACTGAAGTACATAAAAGATTACGGCCTATATATAGGTTACAGAAAGAAAAAAAAAAAAAATAAATAATAATAACATACATACACACAAACATACATATATATATATATATATAAATATATATATATATATATATACAGGGTGGGCCGTAAGTTTCCATACATAGGAAAATTTAAATTATGGTCTTCACGTGCGTCGGTATTTGGATCAGCAGTTTCCGGATGCTTGGATTGGTCGGCGTGGTCCTGTGGAGTGGCCTCCCAGATCCCCAGATCTCACCCCCCTTGATTTCTATCTTTGGGGGCACTTGAAGGCCATGGTGTATCAGGAAAAGATACGAGACATAAATCATCTAAAGCAGTGGTTCTTAACCTTTTTACTACCATGCCCCCTCTAGGAATTGGTCCTTCCCTCCACGCCCTCCTTCAATCAAAATAACATTCTCAATAACTTCTCAATATTAGCCCATGCTCTCGTTAAGAGAATAACAAATACAATTAGAGAAATTCCTGTTTCTAGGGGGGCGTGCCCCCCTGGTTAAGAACCACTGATCTAAAGGAACGTATCACCAACGCCATTACAAGCATAACGTCAACTGTGCTAATGCGTGTTCATCAACAGTGGGGAACACGTATTGAAATGTGTTTTCAAAACAATGGCAACCATGTAGAGCATATTATATAAATAAAAATGGTTGTCCATAAAAAAATGTTTATTTTTCCTATGTATGGAAACTTACGGCCCACCCTGTATATATATATATATATATATATATATATATATATATCTACACACATACATATATACTGGGTGATCCAGATAAATGGGACCCATAAAAAAAAGCCAAATATTCTTAATATTTAATTTCTTTCGTAAAAACTATATATCATTCGAAAGAGTAGAGTTACAAGTTTATTATGAAATATTTATTTTTCAATTAAAAATGACTCCTTTCAAATGTGCTCCATTAGTTGCCAAGCATTCCAGTGTTCTCGCTTGTAAGTTCTGCATCACTTTTGCAAGAGTGTGCGGTGGTATGGCCTGTATCTCATTTGTGATGGCGGCCTTCAATTCTTGCAAGGTTGTTGGGTTATTTCTGTAGACCCTACTCTTTAAATATCCCCTGAGATAATAATCTAAGGAGAAAATCCGGAGACCTTGCGGGCCATTCAACGTCTCCAAATCTTGAGATTAACTCGCCTGGAAACGTTTGACGCAAAACTGCCATGCAGTTCCTCGTGGTATGGCAGGTAGCTCCGTCTTGTTGGAACCAGTGGTTTTCTAGACAAATATCTCTTAATTTAGGAATAAGGAAATCGGTCAACATTTTTTCGTAGCGATCACCATTTACAGTGACCGTGTTTCCGGTGGAATCCTCGAAAAAGTACGGCCCTATGATCTGAGATGCAGTAAGACCACACCAAACAGTTACACGCTGACTATGCAACGGGACTTCGGTAATATTCAATGGATTTCTGTTGCCCAGAAACGACAATTTTGTTTGTTTACAGTTCCATTCAAGTGAAAATGGGCTTCATCTGACGTAATCAAAGTTGCTAGAAAATGGTGGTGTCATTTACCTTCTGTTGGATCCATTGACAGAATTGTCGTCTTCGTGCGAAATCTCCATCGTTTAGTTGTTGCACTGTTTGAATTTTATATGGAAAGAGCATTAAATTTTGCTTGAATATACGGTGTGTTGTTCCATATCCAACTCCTAACAGCTGAGAAGCACGTCTGATGCTTATGTTAGGATTATCCTGTACAATTTCATGAGTTCTGTTAATGATCTCGTCTATCCTTGCTGTGCGCACTCTTCCAGTTGGTTTTCTTTTTCCAATGCTGCCAATTAGGGAAAAATTTCTGACACACCGACGGATTACTTTCTTAGAAGATGATTTTGACATCTGAAAATTTGTCTTGAAAAATCTTTGAGCTGAAACTACACTTCTTCCATGCTCATAATATTGCTCAGTTATGAAACGCAGCTGTTTTAACTAACACTCTTATTTTGTTTTGTATCTTATCTTGTCTTGTATTGTCAAAACCTATACAATCCTGTACAAACTTGTAACTATCCTCTTTCGAATGATGCGTATGATTTTATAAAGGGACTTATACTTTAAGAGTTACAGGGGTTTCTTTTGGGTCCCATTTCTCTGGATCACCCTTATATATATATATATATGCAATAAACGGAGAAGTAAAAATAAAAATTAAAAATTAAAAATTAGAGGATTAACAAAGAGGCATACAGATTTGTAAGGAAAAATATCGATTTTTAGCACAAGATCAAATGAATTATAAAAATACAAATTTATACTGCAAATCTGCCCGGGTTTTAACACTTTGCCTTTTAGAGTCAAGTTTTCGATATATATAAAATAAAATGAAGATTAAAAGTTAATAAAGTAGCATACAAGTTTACCAAAGATTTAGCGTCCTACCCTTTTTATCTAAATTTGTTTTGAAGGAATTCAAAACAACAGGATCGAGTTGAAAAAGACCTTTGCTTATGTTGAAGTTATTTGAAAGTTGGATAATGGCAGACTCAAGAATATTTCTATTAACAATGTTGCTAGAATGAAATAAAACTGAAGCATTATTCCAATCAATACAGTGGGATAACTCTGACAAATGGACAAAAAGAGCACTGGACAACTGTCCTGTTCTAACGGAATATTGATGCTGTTTTATACGTGTGTGCAAATCCTTTCCCGTCTGACCTATGTAAAAGGAATCACATTGTTTACACCCAATTTTATAGATAATGCCTGAATTATTGGTAGGGCTATTTTTTACTATGATATTTTTCACAATATTGTTATATGAAAATACTACATTAATAGAGAGGGCGACGTTCGTTAAAATTTTAACAGCGTTAAGAGCTAAATACTCGGTCAATGGCCTATAATGGCTGCTTTTTACGTCTAAATTTTTTTTTTTTTCACAAAAAATAATTATTACATTTCCTTGATTTTTATCAGTTTCCCTGAGGTTTCAAGGTGTCCTGAATACGAATGTATATGTTAAATTGTCATACATAGAATGTCTCCTTCTATCGAAAACGAACAAAGCATTTAAACGAATATTAACCTAATTTTTCGAATCTATTTAGGAGGTGCCATAAAACGTTCTGTTTTCCAACATCATTAAGCTCTCATGCCATGGGAACCCTGATAACACTTATATGCGCGGGCTCGAGACCCGGCGCACACGGTTGGCAGGCAACCCAGGTAACAGTACAGGAGAAATATATATACATAGTGGGTTCGAGACCCGGCGCACACGGTTGGTAGGGAATTCGGACGACACTTATATGCGCGGGTTCGAGGCCGACACACATGGTTGGCAGTTAATTGGGTACCCTGACCCGGGTTGAACTGTGGGTCTAAGGTAGAGGGAAAAGTTTGACATTCGTCAGAATGAACAATTCGGGCGGGGCTAACGAGAGCAGAGAAAGCCTACGTATGTACAGCTCCATAATTCCATTTATTACGTAACTCAAACACCTGATTTCTGAATATACAGAGAAATTACTAATTAATACAAAAAGCGTACAATTATATAAACAGAAGCAATTTCCTCCGTCATTTCTCCCTCCATCATTTTAAAGAAAAATTAGTTTACACAATGCAAATGAGGAATATATACATTAAAAATAATATATATATATATATATTGATTATTTGAAAGATGTAGTGTTTAATTTTGTTTTATGAGAACAATTTTGATGCCTCTGAACATTAAAAGATTATATTAAAAAGTCGAAACATTATTAGTATGTACCTTGATTAACCTTTGTTTCCCTCCCATGAACCTGGTCTCCTCTTTCAACATTGCTCACCACTACACTGTTGAAATGCAATATATATATATCAGGTCATCCCATAAGTAATGTCATTTTTTAGATTGGAATTTGAAGGACAAAAAACAATTCAAATGAAACCTTTTAATCTAGTATATATTTTCCATCGGAATCAATGACACTCTGCCGATGTCCTACAAGCTTTTCAATGCCATGTTTATAAAATTCAGGCAGTTTTGAGGCAAAAAATGTACAAAGACTGGTGTGCAGGTCTTCTAAAGAAGTATACTGTTTCTCATCAAGATAGTTTTGCACACTCCTGAAGAGATGATAACACTGGTCAACACTCATTTTATTGCCAATCATATTAGAGTGATTTTTGGGTAACTTTGTGGTGCTGATTCCGAATATGACATCGGTTTTGCTAGATTGGCTCTAATTTATGAGATAATTGGTACCCCATTGAAACACGTAAAAATGCAAAAAATTTAATGTTCAGGCGGAGCCTGCTTACAAATCGCATTGAAATTGTCTCAAATCATACAAAAGTAAACACATGAAATACATAATGGCATTTTATTCGGTCTCACCATCTAGAATGTTCCGGTAGTTTCCCATATGCCTGCGTTATGGTTACGTTTTCTATTAATTGAGGGTACTCATTATCTCAAGAACTAGAGCCAAATCGGAAAAACTACTTTCATTTTGGAATTCAGCAACCCCAAAATACCCTAAATTCGTACGAATTTTGTTGGCAACGAAAAAAAAAAGTTTTTTTGTTGACCTGTGTAATCTGAAGGCGCAAGGTCTGGAAAATATGGAGGATGTGGAAGTTTTTCCCACCCAAGCTCCTCAATTTTTACAGAAGTGATCTGAGCAGTATGAGGACGTGCATTGTCATGGTGGAACACGATTCCTTTCCAATTAACCAAAGGTGGTCTCTTTTCTTTTAGTGTAGTGTTCAATCGATCCAGTTGTTGACAGTAGACTTGAGCGGTGATTGTTTGGTTGTGTGGTAAGGTTTCAAAGTGTATTACACCACCTTTATCCCACCAAACACTAAGCAACACCTTCCAAGGGTGAAGATTTGGTTTTGGCTATGGTGTTGCTGGTTCTCCGGCACAAACCCACTGTTGACAGCGCTTAACATTCTGGTACAGTATCCACTTTTCATCACCAGTCACTAAATGGTGCAAAAATGGATCTTTGAGTTCACGGGAATGAAGAGCTGTGCTAATGTTTATCTGCACCCTCAGATTGTCGACTAACAATTCATGTCGCACCCATTTTCCTAACTTAGGCACTTTCCCGAGTTGTTGCAAATGTCGATGGATGGTGGACAGGGATGAATTGAGTTTCTGGGCCAATTCTTCAACAGTTGTTAAACAGTCTTCTTCAAGTGCGGCTAACAGCAGGTCATCATCAAACTCAGCAGGGTGTCCAGAGCGTGCTGCATCTGTCAAACAGTAGTCACCATTCCTAAATGTTTGAAACCATCTTTGACATTTCCTTATATGCAGAATATCATTGTCATAAACATCCTGAATGTTTTGCGTTGCTTCAGTAGCACTATTCCCTATTTTGAACTCATAAAGCATCATATCCCTGATATGCTCTTCTGATACCGCCATGTTTATGAGGGGTTCACATAAAGCAAAACACACATCTTCACTGGTCAAGGTCTGTAAAGTATGTAGTGAAACACGATAGATCTCCTTAGATATAACCTTCAGAAAATTTATGCTTAAACCAAGAAAGACTTGTTTGAACTTAATCTATCGTAAAAAATGACATGACTTATGGGATGACCTGATATATATATATATATATATATATATATATATATATATATATATATATATATATATATATTTATTCTATTTTATATTTTACCAGCAACAAAGTCAAAATTTAAATTTAATTGTTACTCCTACTTTTTCGATATCGTATTTTGTTTAAGCCAGTGTTTCTTAACCTTTGTCGACATCAGCACCCCCTGTAGTTAGGTCTAGGCAGTCCAGCACTCCCTTCACCTGGTTAGTAGCAAAAAGCACCACGCAAATACAAAACAAATAAGAATATGAGTACAATTTATAGTTGACCAATAATATTTTGAATAAAAAGATATCACGTTAAAGCAAAGTGAACATACATTTAAAAGCAGCACATTTAGAGTAAAAAATAAATGAGAAAAATTTTAAAATGATATTAAGACAAGATACACAAAGAATTATATTTACAAATTCAAACCTAAATACTTTCTTGAATATAACAATATAATATAATACTTGTTCTTGAATATAACAATAGATCAAGCAGCCAAAAGAAAGGTTAAGAATAACAATCAAGGAAAATTACTTACCCCCTAATCTTGGGGTCAAAATCATGCAAAAAAAAGTAAATTTCTTGTGACACAGAGTCAACGTCTTCCTTCTTAATATTAATGGTGATAATGTAAACATGCAATAAATCTTTCATAATTAAATATATATTCAAATTCTCATACAATAATATCTGTTAATAAAATAGAAAAGATTAGGAGTTTGTGAAAGAGTTTGGTTGGTTAATATTCGTTTTTTGACCCAGTCACACCCAGCTATAACAGCAATATATATTGAATAACCAATCAAAACTGAATAAGAAAATATATATATATTATCTTGTGCAAATTTGTATAAAATGTACTTTTTTATAAAAAAAAATATTTTCTACTTTCTAATATGTATGTATATAAATTTCAGTTAGTTTGTTTATTTTGGCTACCTTTTTTGGAGATTTTTTGGCTATTTTTGGCTACTTTTTCTTGCTTTTGCCTACTTCTTTCTGTTTCTTGTTAGTGTGGTGATTTTCATTCTAGTATTATGACGTGTCAATCTTGTGAACTTGATTTTGAAGATGTGATCCGCCATATTGCCCTCGATGAAAACAAGAGTTTAGACCTTTTTTTCAATCACAGAATAATTAAGATATCTGTGACCTGCCCTAAATACAATAGTGCTTGTATTTTAAGAAAAGACCAGGTCTTTAGATGCCGTAAAAAAAATCCTAAAAATAAACGTGTCATTTCAGTTTAAGGGCAGGCGAAATTTAGCGGACTACCCATGCAAGGTTGGCACATGTTATTACATTATCATTTGTATAATTTAGGTCTCTGGGATACGGGGGCAGAGCCCCCGTAAAGATCACGCATCACAAATTGATCGGTCCTAATGTTTTGCGGACAGTTCAGTACGTGACACCGGTTAGGTCAACTGTACGCCCTAGATGATTGGTTAGGTTGTCATCATGATATTTTTGTTTAAATTTGTTAGTTTAAACAAAAATGATGAGTACAAACTTTTCTGGTTCATTTTGAGGTGTTTTGTACGAAACTGCCATCCATTTCCTGTGCAAATGCGTAGTTTTCAAGATGACGATATCTCGAAAACTACGCATTTGCACAGGAAGCGGATGGCAGATTCGTGCAGAGCACCTCAAAATTGACCAGAAAAGTTTGCTCTCATTATAAAAAGAGACTGGGTCAAAAAACGAATAATTACCGTTTGGTCAACAGGCCTAACGTATCCAAACTGCACATGACAGAAGCCCTTTTCTAGCACCGCCTAAAATCGATTTCAGGGCCCCCAGTGGGTGCTAGCACCCCAGGTTAAGAAACGCTGGTTTAAGCACTTCTGTTCTCTGAGGCTATCAATTATGGAGTAACTAATAAAAATAATTTTTAATAATTTCTTGGTTCATAAATTTATTTCATTCATCTTTATTATTGAGTTGCGTGTAACTGGCTATTGAAAAATTTTATTGACTTTTTTTTTTTTTTTGAGATTATTTTTATTTAGGTGCAATATTAAGGCTAAGTTTACTTTAAATAGAGAGAGACTTTTTCACTGTAGGCTGCAGTGGTTTTAAGGTTAAAATTTGGTTGGCAGCCAGATTACTAACTATGGTCAAGCTCAGGACCGGCGCCAGCCTATTTGGCGCCCTTAGCAGGACTGCAGCTGGCGCCCCAACCCGCCTCCCACTTCACAATTGGGTTTGCCCACAAAGTAATCAAGGTACCATATTGAAGAAACTATTTGCCTTACATTGATCTATTTTAATTTGCTAATACATACATTTATTATAAAATTATAAAATCATTTCACAGTTCAAGAAAGTGTCATGACCAATCAAAACAGCGAGTAAAGCGAGGCATATGTAGTAACAAATCAGAATGCTCAAAAGTGCTAAAATATGCATGCAAAAAGGACATATCTACTGTTTTTTCCAAGCAAGAAGGGCATATGTCACATAAAAACAGTTATTCGCTTAGACGACTCCCGGAACTCATATTAAGCCGTAAATAAGCTGAGTCGCTTATTGATGACTCCTGTCTGTGCGCGCGACATTTTTAAATTGCTTATGTACAACTCCCGTCCCTAAAGGGTTAAAGGTCGTGATAGTGAAAGTTCTATAATGACCCAATAAGATGAATAAGTTAATTATGTAAATATCAGTTAAGCTAAACTGGTGTACATACGTCGTACAACCTTTCATCATTTGTCTATGCTTCTCATTCCTTCATTATTTTTTCCATGTTGTTCTTACATAATACTATCAGACGTGCACAGGGCGGGAGGCGCTGGTGCCCCCCAGATCTTTGGCACCCTTAGCATTTACTAACCTCGCCTAATGGAAGCGGCGGCCCTGGTCAAGCTAAATTCATTAAAATTAATTTAGACTTACCAAAAATGAAGTTGCCAGTTGAATGTTACCCTTTCTGTTTCTAACTAGTCCATAAGTTTCATTTAGTTTCCAGATTTTTAATTTTATTTGTTAAGTCACTATTTGGCACAGTGCTAAGTTACCGGTATTTATTTATAGGGGCTATTTCCTAGACCTAGGTTTTGCAGTTTAAGTTAGGCTAGGGCTGTATTGCCCTTAAGTTTTAATAGGGGCTATTGCAGCCATTTAATTATTTAATTAAGACTGTTGTAGCCCAGTTTGAGTTTCTTCTAGGTACCTAGTTTTAATCTCTTACCTTAGTTATGTATTTTAATTAAGCTACTTACACCTAGTTCTGGAGGCCACTATTTAGTTAAACAGAGTTTTAGTTTTTAGTTTAATTGCAGTGGTTAATATTGAGGTTTAAAGGTTGACTTTAAGTTGCCCAGTTATTTGGGGAACTATGAGAATTTTTTATGAAAAAACTAGCCCACTTGATTCAGCAATCAAAATTTTTCAATGTCTAACAAAGAGCTCAGTTTTTCTTTGTCTCAGAAACTTTTTCTTTCTTTTTGTTAATTAGGGAAACCCAACTTCACTAGTTGGTTGGTTAGAAACGAGTGTTATTTTTATTCTATATTTATTTTGTGGTAAACATTTGTTTTGTTTATATTTTATTTGGAAATATATGTGGTTATTTCTACCCAACTTTTTTTAACATTTCCCCCAAGGGGAAAAAATTTACCCAGAATTATATTCTTGGATTTTTTTTTTTTTTTTTTTTTTTTTTTTCCCCCCCACCACCATGATGATGAATGAAAATGACATGCTCTACAGAAAAGTTCCTTTTAGGTGAAATATGAAAATGAAAGTGTCTTTTCTGTAGAACGTTAGTCCTAAGTTATAGCTATTTACAGTTATTTACAATTTTCAATTTGTCATCACAAAGATCCACTGTATTTTTCTTTGCAGTTCTTCCCAAAATCTAACTGCAGCTTGTCTTTGTGGTTGGGGTTGAGTGAGTAGTGGCAGTAGTAGTGTCAGGATAATCTACAGTTCCTGATTCAGTGGAGGAAATTTAAAGTTCTTCCAGGTCAATATTTGGTTTATCAGTTATTTCAAGTGGGTATAACCGATATATGTGTCTTCTGGAGAAGTGACCATTGGGTGTTTTTACAGTTACATGCCTGATTATGCCATCTTCATCTGGGTGTAATGTTTCAATTACAGTAATCTTCCAGAAGTATTTGGGATTCATAGAATTTTCATCTAAGAGGCACAGTTCTCCTATTTTAGGTTCTTTACTTACTGGTTGTTTGTGTTGTTGGTATTCTTTTTCTCTCAAACTACTCAAATATTCATATTGCCATCTTTCTTTGATTTCTTTAGATTGTTTAACTCCCTTATGAAAGTAATTTAGTATTTTCTTTCTTTCTTTCTTTGTCCTCTGTTGCTGTCATATAATCAGAGTCCACCTGATCACCTTCATTAACAGCTTCTTGGGTATCATTAGTCGTTAAAAAGTTCAATTTGGTATTGTCATACCCAAAAATGAAAGGAGTTAGTAGGTCAGAGGAGGGATCTTCATTTGAGTTAACATAAGTGAGTGGTCTTGAATTAATTGTATTCATTATTTCAAGAACAATTGTTTTTAGTTCAGTTAAAGGGATTTTTTCTTCCTTTAGGGAGGTATAGAGGTCTTTGTTTCTTCAGCTATTCTTTTAGGGATTCCTAAGGTTCTGGGTGAATAGGCTGCTGTAAATTTTCACTGGATACCATGATCAGAGAGGTACTGAGACACAAGAACATTTTGGAACCAGTGTTTAAGGTAATCTTCAGCTCTTTCGAAGGTGGATTGATTGTCTGAAATCAGAACTTTTGGAAGGAAATAGTTTAAGGACAAATGGTAGAGTTCTCTTAAAAAGGTTTTAGCAGAAAGGTCAGTGCAGATGTGAAGGCTGGTGAATCTGGTGGCGCAGCAAGTGAACAATAATAAGTAGACTTTCATGAAGTGGTTATTCTCATTCTGGACAGAAATTGGACCAGCATAGTCAAGGGCAGTTTTTTCAAAGGGTTTTTCATAGCTTAAACATTCCGTTACTAATGGTCTAGTAGTAGGAACTTCATAAGCCATGGCAAAGTATTTTTGGCAAAACAGACATTGTTTCAGAACCTTTTAACTACTTGCCTTATTTTGGGGATCCAGAATTCCTGTCTGGGGAAATTGCATGTGGTAGCTAAAGTTGCATGACATTCCGTTATGATTAACATTGTTAAATAAGAATCTTCAGGCAGTAATACAGGATACCTAGCAGAATAGTTAAGGTTGGTTGCATATTTATATCTCCCCATTGTTCTGACTAACCCTTCTTTGTCAATGAAGAGTTTTAGATTCTTTTGCAGCTTTGTTAGGTCCTCAACTTTTTCTCCTTTAGGGCCTATTTAGTTTGTTGATTACTTCTTTTTCTTTTGAGAAATGTTGTTGCTGGACCAATTTTATCCAGTAGTTTGTGGCCTTAGTTTTGTAAGCTGTATGATTTTTCTCCAAAATAGCAATTTGTTCTTCCATTGTTAGGTTATATTTGTGAGTGCAGAAGTACTTTAAGTTTTCTATGAACTGTAGAACATAGGCAGTGATTCTGACCATTTTTTTCCTGTTAGAGAATTTTTCCATGTTTAACAAGGGAATTTTTTCATTTATTTCTTTAAAGTTTGAGACACATTTATTGTTGTCTATAAGGTTTCTTGGTGGGTGTTAAAAATTAAGTTGGTTGGCCATTCAGTTTCACTTCTCAAAAATGTGGGACCATGTTGGTAAAAGGGAAGCAGTTTTTTAAATTTCTTGAAAGATATTGTTCTGGTGAGTTGGTCTGCTGGGTTGTCTTCTCCTGCTACATATCTGAATTCCAGGTGATGGTTTAAGTTTCTTGTTGCTTCCTGAATGTCTTTTACTCTGTTTTTTACAAAGATAGATTTCATTTTTGGAGATTTTTGAGCAATCCAATTTAAAGCCAAAGCATGCATATGAAAGGTTAGAAATTTGTAACAGTTGTCCATATAGTGTGAAGTTTAAAAATTTTTGACATGCATCAGTGTGTTTTTTGGTAGGTAAGAGAAGTTATTACATTATCAAGTATTCAGTTACTGAAGTGACAAGATGAAATATTAATTTTAAGATAGGTTCTGATAGCTGTTAATTTTTGGTTTCCAAACTATTTTTCACACACATATTAAGGCCTATAAGATGGTGGTTGTTCTTTTAAATTGAAACTTGACTAGTGTAAGGAAGAAATCATATATTTGAAGATTTAAAGTTAGGCTTTATTGGGTAATGCTTTTTTATTTTATGATAAAACATTCAAAGAGGACAAACCTGTTATAGTTACAATACTTTTATTCTGTGTGTATGAAAAACAGTATTTTACAGGTTCATTTTCAGTTTGATATAATTTCATTTATTTAAAATATTAGACTGAAATAAAAGTAAATTGACTGTAGTCTTTCTAAAAATGTATAAGAATGCAAGAGAACTTGATTTAAAATCAGAACACATGAGCATTAAAGATGGAATTGAAATCAAAGAAGAGGAGATTGAATGCTTTGAAAACATTCTTTCTGAAGAAGGTTCATTAAATAATCCAAATGTCAGTCAAGAATTGCAGGTATTGAAAATAAATTGTTTTTTTTTTATGTAGAAAGGTGGGCCAAGGGTGTGTGCCTGCAAAAATGCCCCTCTTTATGAGAAAGGGAGAGCCAAAATCAAGGTCAAGTGTTTGTTTCATAATTAAGAAAACAGATTCATTCATCTACTTCAATAAATGAAGTGAGAGTTTTGATGATTTTATCTTTCATTAATGCCATTTTCACTCGGATACCCTCCTCTGTATTACTTTAAAATTTTCACTTTATCTTTAAATTTCTTCCCTTCCTTTCAACCACTTTTCTCTATTTTGCTTTAAAACTGTCACTTGCCTTTAAATTCTCTTACTTCCTTTAACCTTCCTTCCTTAAACAGACAGTCTCATAGGGACCAGCTGGTCTGTTGCTGTTTGATGTCCTTTGTATAACTTATAAAATACTCTAATTTCATAATCTTTTAGTTTACAGTATCATTAATTTTAAATGTTTAATTTTTATTGAACTTAAATTATATGATTGTGCTCTTTAGCTGTTTTGAAATAAAATTATATTTAATTGGTGAAAATAATGTCAATAGTATGAAAAAACTACGTAGGGCTATGGGTTGATTGCCTGATACCCTCATACCCTCATCTGTTGGAAATTTCCAGCAGATTACAGTGGAGAGTTAATGATAAAAGCCCTATGTTTTTTCGTTAGAGAGTTATGTATGTGTAGGTCCTCAAAGGGCCGCTTTGTTTATTTGCCTTCGGTATTTGCACTGCCAAATGGTAAACAAAGAAATTGCCTTACCTTATTTCATTGGGCCTCACTTCTGTTTCGATGTAGGGCTGCAGTACGATTGAATTACACAATGAGTTGCTTTGATGTAACTAATATAGGCAGTCACTGTATTTAAATACCTGAAGGAATAGGCCTATCCTTTTTATAGTTATTAGGTTTTATATTATGAGTATTTCACTCAGAACTTATAGGAAGATAAAGTACATCTTCCTTGCTTAAAGCATAGCTGTAACATAAGCATACTCCGAGCAAACCACTCATATAATCGTTAGGAATGTGCTGATTCTTCAAAGTTTGTTGACTCTTCTCTTGATGTAATTTTCATGAGTCAGCAGTGGAAAATTTTGAATATGAAATAATATTTTTCTTGTGGTTTGGTGGGCCTAATGCCTCCATATTGGGTTCTATGTATGTATGGCAATTATTTTGATTCCCAATAGGCTATGTCACCAATCCTGAGGCAATTTTGTAGATATTTAATTCAATTAATAATTTGTATTTAATTATGAAATAAAGGTATCACATACGATACCATATTGTAAATATGTATAGTTTTTCCATAAATAGCTAATTGTTCAATTGATGAAAATAATGATAGTTATCAGTTTCAGAGTTTTGACCTCAAAGGTGAAATACTGGATGATGTGACTGTTAAAGAAGACCCTTTAGACCTTTATGATCATGAAAAGGAAAATGGTGATGAAACTCTAAAAGATATTGGAAACCATTTGTTCAAACAGGTGAGACAAAATTAATCACTGATTTGTCAGTTGTATTTTGTTAATGAAAATGAAAATTGAAGAATTCCAATAGAAAAAGCAGTATTTGTACATTGAATTACATTGAAAAATCTCTTAGTATTTTAGTCCATAATAAAAATCACTGAAGTCATATTACAAGAAGACATTAAACCATGAGTTTCAGGACCCTAAATGTTGTTTGGCAGATCTAGGCACTATGTAATGTGGAGATCCGACAAAACCCCCACACGAAAAAAAACCACCGACAAAACCCCTGGCAAAAAAAAAAAAACCAATAAAAAAAAAACCACTGACAAAACACCTACTGAAAAAAACCCACCGACAAAACCAGGGCCCCCAGCCTTTGTTAGGTAGCCTTATAATCATTTTTCTTTTTCCTTGTGGGTTTGCAGCATATATATATATATATAATATATATAATATTTAGGGTGGTCCACAAAATGGAAGTATTTTAAATTCTTCTCCCAGGGTTTCATTAGGTTCCTTTTCCCAAAAACCTTCTCTGAGTAAAATTTGGGTTCAATCGGTTAATATTTAGAGGTGGCTCAACTACCCCCAGAAGTCCACATTCATGGCTTCTGGGTCCAGAAGTCCACAGTCATGGCTTCTGGGTCCCCCCCATATATATGGGTATTATCCACTTGTTGGCGGGGGTATCATGGCTGACCAGGCCACTCATTGTTGCCCAGCTAAGATTGTGGACTTGTTAGAATCAGGAAACCTCTTTCAGTGCTCATCCACCACACTTAAGAGAAACTGGAGTTGATCTTCTCCTTTCGTCAGAGTTCCGCTGAAGGTCTGAATGAGAGCTACTGCCCTTTCAGCATGATCATTAACTACTTTGATGTTTCCTATGATTCTTTTAGCTTCTTGGAAGTTTTCATTCTCCTCCCAGGTGCTGGGGTCATCATCAAGAAAACTAATATTGATCGGTAGGGCCTTAAGAAGCTTTAATGAGTTCTTTGTGGCAAGAGTTTCTAATTTCAGTGTTGTTGCATTCCTTGAGTCTTCTTCTCTTTGAGAAGTCTAATGACCCCTCCTTTTCCCTCATACACTGGACCATGATTCCCTTGGTGTCTGGTGCAACAGTTTGATTGAAGAGAGCAAGGGCCACCAGCTCTTCTGATAAGTACCATAGGTGGTTTTCAAATTTCTTGAGAGCTGCTTTGGCCACTTTCTGGTCATGATAGTCCTTTAACTTTTGGATAAGATCCAGATCATTCTTCGGAGCTTGTGATGGAATAGGAGCAGTGATCCAGCTTTTTAAGTAGATTAGGACTCCAAAAAGGGTAAGGGTTTTCAGGTCCTCCTTCTCTCGAGGAGTCAGGGTGATTTGATTTCGAAAAAGCCACATTTTGATGGCATAGATAACTTTAGCCATCCACCTTGCATAGTGCGTGCCAGCAGGACGTTTGAATGTGTAACTTTCAATTTTTTCACCAAGAAAGATCAAAGAAAGTTCCAAAAACTCTTTATAGTCATCTCGAAAATTTCCAGTGGCCAGATGTTCTTTGGCAAAGGCAATTATTTCATTTCTGAAAGGATCAACTTGCTCCTTCATCTCATCATCATTCTGTGATGTAGAGAAGGTTTTTAAATCAATGTAGTCCCACATAGATTGGAACCTTTTGAACAAAAGTGGCTCAGGGGCAGAAGATGACCCATCCACCAGGGTGATTTGATTTTGAAAAAGCCACATTTTGATGGCATAGATAACTTTAGCCATCCACCTTGCATAGTGCGTGTGCGTGCCAGCAGGACGTTTGAATGTGTAACTTTCAATTTTTTCACCAAGAAAGATCAAAGAAAGTTCCAAAAACTCTTTATAGTCATCTCGAAAATTTCCAGTGGCCAGATGTTCTTTGGCAAAGGCAATTATTTCATTTCTGAAAGGATCAACTTGCTCCTTCATCTCATCATCATTCTGTGATGTAGAGAAGGTTTTTAAATCAATGTAGTCCCACATAGATTGGAACCTTTTGAACAAAAGTGGCTCAGGGGCAGAAGATGAACCATGGACTGCTTCAAACACTCCTCCATACATGACTTCCATGCAATGATGCCTACAGGCAAAATAGAAGAGTGGTCGACCAAGTTTCTGTTCCAGAAGAATGCATGCTCCCCTGTTTATTCCTGTATTTGATGCTGTAGTATCTGATAACATTCTGATTATTGACTTATCTATGTTCCATTCGGAAAGAAGATTATACACTGCAGCTGATTGAGCTTCCCCTGTTCCACTTGGTAGTTTGGGAACACCAAGCAGTTTTGAATCACCTGATTCAACTGAAGAGACAAGGACTGGGAGTCTGTCTACCTTTTCATTCTTGGCAAGTAGATTAGGGATCAACTTCCCATCCCAGTGGACAATCAAATACTTGGACTAAAGCTAGCTTTAATGGCATGGGTTATTTGCCTTCGATGCCTCTCTCGGTGCCTTTTGATTGAAGAACAAGAGATGTTCACCTCTGAAAGATCTTGACCAAGGCTAGATGCAGTTTCAGCTAATACAAAGGTGGCCCTCCTGTCACTGATGCCAGTCCTGTCCAGAGCAGCAGCCAATTCAGGAAATATGATATTCTTTGCTGCCTTTTTCTTTGGTGGAGTTGGTCCGCTGGTAGATGGGGGATTAATAAGGTAATCTTCATCTTCTCTTTCTGACTCACATAAAGACTCAGAAGAAGAACTTCCCTGATCTAGCATAACTTCCTGTGAAGCAGCATATTTTTCTTCTTCAGCTTTCCGCTTCCTATTTACCAATTTCATTTGCTTCTCAGCAGCTCTCTTTTCTGCCTTGTCAGTCACCATATCTGCAGAGACCATTGATCCCACTCGTCCCGCTTTCCTTTGTTGGATCAAGAACTGCCAGTCTTCTTAATTTTTTATTAAGGTAAAGGCATCAGCATGGGTGACATCAAATAGGTTCTCCATTTCTTCCTGAAAGGTTTTCTCTTTTTCTAACTGAGAGTTGCTTTTCCTCCCAGCATTCTTCTTAATCGCTTTCCACTCCAAGTGTAGAGCCTGAATTTTGTGAAGAATGTGGTCTTTCCTTTGAGTAGGGATTCGGGCTCTCTCCCAGAAGAGACGCAATTCTTCAAAAACAGCTTCTGAACTAGGTTTGATCTCCTTCTTCAAGACTTGATGATGGTGGAGGAACATGCAGAGGACCTGGCCACAGGAAGGCAGCTTGGCTCCAGTGATTGTTTCCTCTGACTTTTTCATTAAGTAAAATGTATGTTTATTTGACATTGCAAAACCTGTAAATTTAATAAATCTATCTGAAAGAAAAATAATCATTAGTTAATGTATCTGTAAATAATGTTTCTTTTAATTATTCACTATATTAATAAAGGGCATAATGGTATACAAAAAACAGCTTTGAGCCACCCCTAAAAGTTATTCGATTTGCCTTAAATTTTACACGAAATATTTTTTAGCTAAAAGGAACCAGATTATAGCCTGGGAGGAAAGAAAATTGAACTTTGATTTTTTACCCCATTCTGTGGACCACCCTAATATATATTGACGATTGGTTAGGTTAAGCCGTAATATTTTCGTTCTATCCATAAACCAAATATTGGACTTACCTAAATATTGCATACATTCTTCTGTAGCAAACACAATGACTCGATTCCTAGCTTCAATGCCACTATCGTGAATAAGAAAAGGCTTAGTATTTTCTCTACCACTCATAGCCCAATCACCTGAGATTTGTAAATCATTTAAAGATACTGGATCCTTAGGTCGTCCTTCCTGATGCTTTCTTTGAACATTTCTTTTTACTGTACTTAATTTTCCCATAGCAAGTCTTCCTTCTTGAGTCATGCTTTCCAATGAATCTGCGACAACGTGACTAGTATTTCCTTTGTTTGATTTGGCCTGTTGATAGTGGGGGTTTTGTTGGTGTGGTTTTGGTCACCAGGGGTTTTGTCAGTGGGTTTTTTTTCTTGTGGGGTTTTTGTTGTACATTCATGTAATGTATATGTAATATTCAGGGATTAATCTTTATACTGGTAGGAATAATTTTTAGAATTGACATTTTACATATTGCAGCTTTTGTTTACATCTCAAACAACCTCTAATGTCTATCTTGTAAATACCATTGATACAACTGGGCATCTACACTTATTTTTTATGTACAAAGGAGGGGTCAACAGCAAGCATCTATAAAAATACCCCTCTTATGTGAGGAGAGTACCAACATCAAGGTCTCTTAGGCCCATGATTCCATTTTATTTTTTAAATAAATTTTGAAAAGGTTGTGTAGTATGTGTAAATTGCATGTATATGTAGTGAAGAATAGAAGTGGGTGTTTGAGAGCATGCTGGACTGCACACAGGGTAGATGAGACAGAAAAAGATCAGCTAAAGAGGACATTGACAGCAGAAATGTAAGTTCCAGCACTCCCTGTCTCTTGCCTAATTTCTCCCATGGAGTACTCCCTTGGTCAAGGTCAATTGGTGTCTCCAATCTCCTCTTCCAACTTCCTCCTATATACAGCTAAGCATCTAAAAATTTGGTAAAAATGTTGTATATAAATGTGAGCAAATGTTTAAATGAGTCCAAAGCCTTGTTACTGACAATGCAACAAATATAACAAATGTGAGAACACAACTCTTGAAAGATGAGGAAATTGATTTGTTATGGGTGCTCAGCACATATACAAAGGAATTCAATAAGTATTCACACTTTTTATTTTCACATCTGATAGATCATAAACACATCACTTCTCAACATAATCTCCCTGTTTCTCAATACACTTAGTCCAGCAATCTACAAGCTTCCTAATGCCATCACAAAAGAATGTTTTTGGCTGTTAGCCAGTCATGCACTGCCTCCTTCAGGTTATCATCGCTTTGGAATCGCTAACCTCTCAAAGCATCTTTTAGTGGTTCAAACAGGTAAAAATCCAAAGGTGCCAGGTCCATACATGGATCCAGGTATGGACATCTGCTCTTGTCTTTTGGTGCAGTATCATAATGAAGATGAAAACTTTTTGGAGTGCATTATCACTGGAGATGAAACCTGGATCCATCACTATGAACCAGAAAGCAAATGACAGAGTATGCACTGGAAGCATCCAACATCTCCCGTTGCAAGGAAGTTCAAAGTGCAGCCATCAGCAGGTAAAGTTATGCCAACACTGTTTTGGGATACATGAGGCCCTATCCTTGAACATTATCTAGAGCGTGGAACTACAGTAGCAAGTGCATTGTATTCTGACATGCTTCGGAATGAGTTAAAGCAAGCAATTCACACAAAATGGAGAGGGAGATTGTCAGAAGGGGTTATTCTGTTACATGACAATGTGCGCCCTCATACCACTGCACAGACTAGAAAATGCCCTCAAGAACTTAAATTTGAAGTTCTTGACCATCCAGCCCACAGTCCAGACCTGGCACCTTCGGATTTTTACCTGTTTGGACCACTAAAAGACGCTTTGAGAGGTCAGTGATTCCAAGGCGATGATGACCTGAAGGAAGTGGTGCATGACTGGCTATGCACACAGCCAAAAACATTCTTTTGTGATGGCATTAGGAAGCTTGTAGATCGCTGGACAAAGTGTATTGAGAAACAAGGAGACTATGTTGAGAAGTGATGTGTTTATAATCAATCAGATGTGAAAATAAAAAGTGCGGATACTTATTGGATTACCCTCATACTAAATTATTTCAGAAACAGTCACTACTTTTACGGTGCTCAGACTTTTCATCGCAGGACGTTTCATCGAATGGACGTTTCATCGAATGGACGTTTCGTCGAATGGACGTTTCGTCGAATGGACGTTTCGTCGAAGGGACGTTTCGTCGAAGGGACGTTTCGTCGAAGGGACGTTTCGTCGAAGGGCTATTTCATATTTCTACCACCCCCATCCCAGATAATGTAATGGTGCAATTAGAGGTTAATCAACCAACCAGGTAATTGCGCACTTAGAGGTTAATAAACCAACCAGCGTCCACAGCCGGGTAAAGTTTACGTTCCCCCTACATTATCCTACTGTAGTTTACATTCCCCTACATTATCCTACTGTAGTTTGCATTCCCCCTACATTATCCTACTGTAGTTTGCGTTCCCCAACTTTGTCCGCGTATACCTAATCAAATAAAACGTTAAAACTAACGAAAATATTACAACAACCTAACCAATCGTCAATACAGGTGTCCCTCGTTATACGATTGGGATGTGTCCCTAAAAACCCCATCGTATATCGAATGATCGTATATCAAACTGAAGGCCTTATGGGAAAAATAGGGATACGTTCCCAACCATTCTGGAAGACCCCCAAAATTTGCAGATTCCACTATTATTTTGCTATATATGTTACTGTTATGTACAAAAAGTGTCTGAAAGTAAGAAATTGTGATTAATAAAAGACAATTTATACATGAACACTCGCCTAATCGTATTCAAATCTGGTCCAAGTCGTCAACGATGCATCAGTCCGAGGTAACGATGCCTACTCATCGCCACTGGGTGGTGGTGATGGGGGAGGAGGGCCAGCTCCCGCATCGGTCAGCAATGTCCATTCTTGTGATGCTTGACAATATCAAGCTTAACCTCCAAGCTCAAACTCTTGCGAGGCTTCTTAGCAATACCCGAAGCACCAGCACTTGGCCTTTTCTGAGACATGCTTTCAAGTTGGAGATCGTTAACGCGAAATAAGGCAATCATAAATCGAAAGATGGGGGTACTTTTTTAAAATTGTTAACGCGGGAAATCATAAACCGAACGATCGTATAACAGGGGATGCCTGTATATATAGATATATTATATATATAATATATATATATATATATATATATATACACACACACACTGTATATATATTGATGATTAATTAGGTTGTCGTGATATTTTTGTTAGTTTTAACATTTTATTTGATGGATTCATTTAAAAAATGTCTCCTAAAGATCCTAGTGTAGTTTACGTTCCCCAACTTTGACCTAGTGTAGTTTGTGTCCCCTTTTGTGTCAGGGAACTGGAAACTACACTTGCTCCTAATATATTAATATAATATATTAATAATTATATAAATAATATATAATTACTAAATATATATATAATTACCAAATATATATACCTAAATACCTAAAAGCTATTGCACGTAATTTGTAAGTTTATAGGGGCACAATTTTAAAATTTCTTTCTTCCGAAATTTAAATAAATATATTTTATTTTTAAATGAAAATACAGTTCTTTCCAAAAAAAAATCCTGTAAAGGAAAATAAACCTCCTTTTAAACAAATTAATTTTATTTTTACATGAAAATGAAGTTCTTTTAAAAAAAATCTTTTGACTAAACATCCGTTCGATGAAACGTCCATTGACGAAACGTCCAGCCACGACTTTTACTGCTCATAGAGAAGCAAGCAGATCTGCACTTGTACCTGAAGATGTGTTCCAATGGCAGATTGCTTAGTTATTTTTAAACATCTGGCCTACAATGAAAGCAGTGGATGATAGAGAGAAAAGACATGTATTGGGTGGCAATATTACAAGGAAAGCAATGAATAAAAATATCAAATGATGCATTGAAGATATGTTAAAAATAATAAAGCACATTACAGTTGCATCAGATAACTTTCAAAAAGAGAAGTGTGATATTGGAGAGGCAACACAAATATTGAAAGAACTCTTGGAAAAAGGAATTGACAATGTAACAAAAGAGAAACTAAGAAAGCTGATGGCTTTTGTCCAAAATGCAGCACATTATCTTGCAAATATATTGTATCCTTCCAAAACAGGAAAAATGTTAAATACTGAAGAGCATGATGCTGCAATGGAATGGGCAAACAGTCCCATAGTTAGGACTTCTCAATGGGGATGTCAAAATTGTAGTCACTGTGGAGGGGGTTTAGAGTTTCAAAAAAGCAAATGCAAGTGTTTATTTACTAAATGATGTTATATATTATAATATCACATAAGTTATAACGTGGTTACAAAAGTGGACCTTCCCTGTCACAGGGGGATCCATTCAACCTCTCCATGGCTACGGGACTGGCAAATGAATATTACTCATAAACAGTGATGTTCCTCAGGGTTCTGTCCTGTCACCCATTCTTTTCCTTGTATTTATTAATGATCTTTTAATTTGCACTTCTCTCCTATGCTGATCATTCCACTCTTCACTTCTCCACCCACTCTTTCTGCTATTTTGATTGGGGCAGGGAAAACCTTGTGGCTTTCAATTAACATGCTAACTTACTGTTCTTTGATAACAAGTTGTTTTAAGGTTTTTTCAGTCACTAAGAATAATGTATTTAAAAAATGTCAGAAATATCACCTCATTTCAACACTGCAGTAATTCTAAAAGTAATAAAGAAACCAAGCAAATCTTCTCAGATACCCTTTGGTCCTCCAGCTTTTATTGATTTTTTTTTTATCTTGATTTTTTTTTTTTGTAGCATCACTCCAAACAGTGGCTTACCTGCTTTTGTTTTTCTTGAACAAATCCTTTACATAAACTTTCCTTTCTTTGAAGCAATTTGATGAGTTGTGGTTAAAACATTCTAATTTTTGTAATGATTTGACAAATGTTTGAAATAGTATTCTGAGGTTTTTAAAACTTTTGTAACCTAAACTGAATGAGATTAAATATATTTTATCATGCAAAAGATAAATAATTAATATTACAGGCAGTCCCTGACTTATGATTGGGTTACATTCTTGTACCCAATTTGTAGGTTGAACTGTTCATAACTTGGATCATAAAGAAATATTGTACATTTGCATGAAATTATAGGTCACCCTCACTTTCTGCAACTTCTCTTGATGTGATGACCCTACTTCTACCACTCTCTTGCTTTGTGAGAGAAAAATTTGCAATTATGCAACTGACTGGGTTGGATGTGTGAAGCTCATGCAACCAGTGTAGGTGTGTGCATGGGCGCCCGCAGGATTTTTTCCAAGGGGGGGCAAAATTTAATGTATTAATAGGTAGGGACCGGAGCAAGCAAAAAACTTTTGACCCCTTAGGAACCAGCAGGTTAATTCTAAGCAAGTTTAGTGTTGCATTTTCTGTAATGGAAAATGCAAATATATATTGTATATACATACAATGCACATGATAATTTTAAGGGGGGACTTCTGAACAAATAAAAAGGTAGCAACCTTTTATCATGCACACAAATAAAATTTTTCACCCTTTAGGAGGCAGTTGGATACTTTTCAGCAAGTTTAGGATATAAATATTTTCTTAGAAAATATTTAATATATTTTCTTGGCATTTCCAGGGGGGGGCAAGCGCCCCCCCTTGCCCCTACCTGCGGGCGCCCATGGGTGTGTGTGAACTCCACTATGCAGTTGGTGCAGGTGGAGTGGTGAGTCAGTAGTCATGCCCATTGTTGTGTGCAGACCTATGCTACTCACTCATCTTGTAGTGTGTGGATTTGCCATTACCACTGACTTTTAATGCAATGAGTATTCAAGTAAATACCTGTTATTATTTCTTTTAATGTTATTATCTGTTATTATTTCTTTTTTGTATGTCAGATGATTGTTTTAATTTTTTTTTTTTTTACATGCAACCCCTGCATAAAGAGATGACAACCTCAGAAGTTCATATCTTGGGGACTGCCTGTATTTAAACTTCTAAACATAGAAACCAATTATTATTATTATTATTATTTACATTTAAAAAGGTCTACCATGCTTTTTTGGTGAAGTATGGTTTGGCAGAGTTTGGCACTGTTTCTTGTTCTCTTTAAAGTTTTGTTTGACTTACTAAAGACTATTCACAAAGGTTATCTCAGAAGGTGATATTAAGTAGTATCAATTTAAGCACTGACTTGTCCCCACTTCAAATGCTGGACCAAGAAACTTATTAGTAACAGTAAACCATACTGAAAGTAAATCTATAATTTGAAGGTAAATTCCACTTCTGACTTATAAAAGTGAACTATTAATATACAGGTATTCCACTACAAATTTTATACAAAATAGTTGGTTTGTTGTCTTCTAACTCCATAACTGATCATTTAAAGCCATTTAATTATTTTGAGGTTAGTATTGGCCCACAACAAGATGAGAGGTTATGGCTTCAGTTTCCAACAGAATTATGCCCTCTTGTTAGTAGATTTGAGAATGTCTTCACTGATGGGTATTCAAGGGGAGATTCATAACAATACTGCTATAACTATCCCATTCTTTTCACTGCACACCACTTGCTGATCATTCATATTACTTTCACACAAATCATTTCTTTGCCCATCTTATGGGTTTAGGCTCTTTAATTCATGAGTAAGTATTTTTGTAGATATGGCATGGCATCAATGGTCTCAATGTGATAATATCAAAGATAACACACCAGTGAATCAGTCTTTCTCTCTCTCAAGTTGTTGCATAATCATAATAATAATGTTTACTATTCAAGAACTATACATTTCTAATTTTATTTAATTTGGCCCTTAAGCTTTCAGCTTTACTGGTCTCTTAATTGAAGATAAAACATAGTTATTATTATTATTATTATTATTATTATTAATATATAAATCATGAATAAGAATCAGTAATTTATTTCAAATATATACCTAAATAAACTAATAGTTAAAAATATGATAATGAATTGAAATAATTTAATGAGAGTAGAAATAATGGGGATAAACGTGATGGAAATTCTCTTTTGTTTCAGGGTAATGCCATTATAGCTAAAGAAACTGGGGTAATGATACCAAGCACTTCTGGAATAAACAATGAAATGAAAGTTGAAGAATCAGATCAAAGATTTACTTGGAATCTGTCTCAGGCAGGAGAGTTTGAAATGTCCAACACTGAAAATAAGTGCAGTTGTAAAATCAAAAGGAAAACGCAGCACTTTTTGCATTCTCAAATTAAAAGGTTTAAATGTTCTCAATGCAGTTATGAAACTGAATTGAAAGGTAACCTGAAAATTCACTCATTGACACACAATGTAACAAAAATGTTTAAATGTTCTGACTGTTATTATGAAACAAATCGGAAAGGTAATCTAAAACTTCATTCATTAAAACACACTGGTACAAAATTATTTAAATGTTCTGAGTGTACTTATGAAACAAGTAAAAAAGGTAATCTAAAAACTCATTTATTAAAACATTTGGGTACATTATTTAAATGTTCTGAGTGTAGTTATGAAACAAATCTGAAACATAATTTAAAAACTCATTTTTTAAAACATTCTGAAACAAAATTATTTAAATGTTCTGAGTGTAGTTATGAAACAAATCTGAAACATAATTTAAAAACTCATTTTTTAAAACATTCTGAAACAAAATTATTTAAATGTTCTGAGTGTTGTTATGAAACAAATAGAAAAAATAATCTAAAAGTTCATTTACTAAAACATTCTGGTGCCAAATTATTTAAATGTTCTCAGTGTAGTTATGAAACAAATCAAAATGGTAATCTAAAAGTTCATTTATTAAACCATTCTGATGCAAAATTATTTAAATGTTCTGAGTGTTATTATGAAACAAATAGAAAAAGTAATCTAAAAATTCATTTACTAAAACATTCTGGTGCAAAGTTATTTAAATGTTCCAATGCAGTTATGAAACAAATCTGAAACACAACTTAAAAGCTCATTTATCAAAACATTATGGTGCAAAATTATTTAAGTGTTCCGAGTGTAGTTATGAAACAAATCTGAAACATATTCTAAAAGTCCATTTATTGAAACATTCTGGTACAAAATTATTTAAATGTTCTCAGTGTAGTTATGAAACAAATCAAAAACGTAGTCTACAAGTTCATTTATTGGAACATTCTGGTGCAAAATTATTTAAATGTTCTGAGTGTAGTTATGAAACAAATCTGAAACACAATCTAAAGACTCATTTATCAAATCATTCTGGTGCAAAATTATTCAAATGTTCTGAGTGTAGTTATGAAACAAATATAAAACATAGTTTAAAAGTTCACTTATTAAAACATTCTGGTTCAAAATTATTTAAATGTTCTGAGTGTACTTACGAAACGCATCTGAAATATAATCTAAAAGTTCATTTACTAAAACATTCTGGTGCAAAATTATTTAAATGTTGTCAGTGTAGTTATGAAACAAATCTGAAACATAATCTGAAAAGTCACTTGTCAAAACATTCTGGTGCAAAATTTTTTAAATGTTCTGAGTGTAGTTATGAAACAAATTGGAAACGTAGTCTGAAAGTTCATTTATTTAAACATTCCTGAACCAACTGCCCATAAGTGTGACATCTGGAGAAGTTGCAGGGGCAAGATTATGATACAGCACCTCTATCTTACGCCTAGTACTAGGCTGTACCTAAAAATTCCTTAGGGTTAAGGTTTAACCCCAGAAGTAAAAAAAACTCCATCTGAAGTAGAAGGGAAAAAAGAAAAAGAATGATGTCCCTCGAGTTGAACAGGTTACACAAATAGAGGGGCAATCCCCACAAAGTGATGTGCTAAGACTGTGTCAGGCAGTCCCCATTTCACACATCAAAAAGAAACAGACAAATTTTACCTACAACCCCAGAGAGGGGGTACCAGGACCTAGTAGTCAGTGAGGGAGAAGTTAGAGATACTGTGGTGCAACATCTATGCCACAAGTGAAAGGTTTCCAAAAAGTGGAACCAGCAAAAGATGCAGAGAAATGCTAGAAAAGAGAGGAATAAGTAAAGAGAAGCTAGAAAAAAAAATTCAGACTGTAGATTCCACAGCACAAGTACAAACATCAAGCTGGGAAAATCAGAAATTACATCAGAAGAAATCAATAAGATCAAAGAAGAAGTAGAAGACTATGTTCAAGAGGGGAATAAGAACAGAAGCAAGTAGACATGGTCACTGGAGAGAAATCTGTACCTATTGGAAAGCTTGTATATAGGACAGATGATCCCATAAAAAGAGAACAAGAGCAACCTCTTAAAATAGGCACTTGAGAAGAGTTTGATGTAAATGATAGTGGTGTATAGATTCCAGAAAAGGTACACAGACTGCATGGTGAACCAAAAGAGAATGATCAAACAAAAACACCATATCCTAAAAACAATTGCAGAAAGGAAAACTGATCATGAGAGGAAACAAAGAGCTACACTACCAACATATGAAGAGGCACAAAAAGTAAAAAACAAAGCAATGGTGTTTGTACAAGAAGATAATGCACAGGTATACAGGCACCCTGCCTCCCCCTCTCACAAGTGAACTATCTGCTGATGAAGAAGACTACATTGGGGTCAAACAGTGATAGCGTGAGTGAGGTGGGAGGAAAATATGAGAGAGAGAGAGAGAGGAGAGTTACAAGGAAAAGAAGTACCTCAAAAGGCCTTGCGGCCCATACCGAGGAGGTACCAATGACACCAGGTAAAAGTTTATTTTTCTTTCAACTATCCTAGCAGTAGTAGAAAACTGGATAGAAAAGTAGAAGGCTCTCTCCCCACCCTCCGCTCCCTCCCTGCCAGAGGCAGGTACGGAAAAAGGTTGAAGAAAATACCTTGACCCTGGAAAAGTAGCCAAGGAAATTTTACAGGAAAGTGGAGAATATATAAATAGCTCTATATTTAGCTTGCTCACAGAGACACCAAGCAAGCGAACTCCTGCAGAGTTTTCTGAGGTTTTAATCTTAAACTATGAGTGTGTTCAGTACTTTGTCTAGCCTATTTTTAAACAGATTTACACTTTGACTGGAACAACCTCTGAGGGAAGTTGGTTCCAGATATTAACTATTTTATAGGAAAAGAAATTTCCGCAGACTGAGGTCCTAAATGTCTTTACACACTCAAATAGTGTGCAAGATTTCGTCTAACCTTTTCTTGAACTGATCCACAGAGGAACTGTTCACAACTTCCGAAGGTAACCTGTTCCATGTGTCACAGATCTTATACGTAAAGAGAGAGAGAGAGAGAGGTTACAAGGAAAAGTACCTCAAAAGGCCTTGCGGCCCATACTGAGGAGGTATCAATGGCAACAGGAGCCAGGGAAAATTTTGTAAAAGTTTATTTTTCTTTCAACTATCCTAGCAGTAGTAGAAAAACTGGATAGTAAAGTAGAAGGCTCTCCCCACCCTCCGCTCCCTCCCTGCCAGAGGCAGGTACGGAAAAAGGTTGAAGAAAATACCTTGACCCTGGAAAAGTAGCCAAGGAAATTTTACAGGAAAGTGGAGAATATATAAATAGCTCTATATTTAGCTTGCTCACAGAGACACCGTGCGAAGCGATCTCCTGCAGAGTTTTCTGAGGTTTAATCTTAAACTATGAGTGTGTTCAGTACTTTGTCTAGCCTATTTTTAAACAGATTTACACTTTGACTGAAACAACCTCTGGGGAAGTTGGTTCCAGATAATTAACTATTTTATAGGAAAAGAAATTTCCGCAGACTGAGGTCCTAAATGTCTTTACACACTCAAATAGTGTGCAAGATTTCGTCTAACCTTTTCTTGAACTGATCCACAGAGGAACTGTTCACAACTTCCGAAGGTAACCTTTCCATGTGTCACAGATCTTATACATAAAGTAATTCCACACACTAGTCCTAAACCGTTTCAAATCCAACTTCCAACCATTGTTGCGAGTTGGGTTTATCATTTAAACTAAACATTACTTCTAAAATCGACATCGTTGAACCCTCGTAAGAGCTTGAAAACCTCGATCAGTTGACCCGCGCAGCCTCCGAGTTTCAAGCGAAACAAGTTCAGGCGCGTAACCGTCGATTGTAGCCCATATGCCTAACGGAAGGGATAACTTTGTGGCCCTCGCCTGCACTCACTCCAGCTCTCTCAATATCTTCCTGAGGGTGGGCGACCAGAACTGCACAGCATACTCAGGTACGGCGAACAAGGGAATTGTACAGTGAGAGCACAATCTCCTTTGTTCCGAAACTGAAATTGCCTCCTGATATAACCCAATAGTTTCTGGCTTTCTTTTCCACCTCTACACACTGTTTCGTAAACTTAAGGTCACTGCTAATTAGCACACCCAAGTCCTTTTCTAAATCAGTCACCTCGAATTACTGCCCAACATCCGGAGTCCGACTTGGGATTGGCGTAGCCAATGTGCATCACTTTGCATTTACCCAAGTTAAACGGCATTTGCCATTTTTTGGACCACTCTCCTATCCTACCTAGGTCCGCACGCAGTTCCTCGATCGCTTCGGGCGTCCCAACATTGGCCCCAAGCTTGGTGTCATCAGCGAATTTGGCGATCCGACTGACGATGCCACCGTCGATATCATTTATGTAAATGGTAAACAACAGAGAGAGAGAGAGAGAGAGAGAGAGAGAGAGAGAGAGAGAGAGAGAGAGAGATCTGATTTGATCGAATGATGCTGTTAGCACATTGCACAATGTGAGATGTCACAGCTGATGCCATTGGTACCTCCCCTCGGTATGGGCCGCAAGGCCTTTTGAGGTACTTCTTTTCCTTGTAACTCTCTGATGATCTCACACATCTAGACCAGCATCCAACTGTGCTTCAATCAACAACAGCATCTTTGTAGATGTTTGTGAATATTTCCAACTGTTTCCTTCTCTGCAGTTAAGAACTCAATACAGGTAGCCCTCGATTTACGCTGGGGTTAGGTTCTTGGGGGGACAGGCGCAAATGGAACCCTTTATATAATGGAGTCAATGGGAAATCACAGGGTTAGGTTCCGGGCACCAAAAATTTTACCTAACCTTTTCAATACTGGAGTATTTAAAGCTCAGAAATAAACTTTTTTAATTAAAAAAAGTGTTTTATTTTTAACCTACATAAATATAATAAATAAAAAATAAATTAATACATAAAACAATTAAATTTTATACACTTACCTTCACATGTTTGGAGCCCACACGTGGTCTTATAAGCGCCACTGTCAGGCCCCTGCATTGATGTTTTTTGACAGTGGCATAATGCAGAAGTTTTAGTTGACTTTTGAAGGTCCTGGTTGAGGATCTTCTGTTGAAGGCCCTGGTTGAGAAGGTTGCCTTTTTTTGAAGAAAGAATCAAGTGTTGATTGCCTGGATTTCTTCCTCCTTTCTTTAACAATTTCAAAATAAGGGCTCAGGCTTGATATGACACTCCTTTTAACTGTGGCACTCCTCTCCCAGTCATGATCAATGTCACAGAGCTCATTAGTGAGGGACTCTACACTTGCAAGAATCCATTGTAGATCACTGGTTTTCATAATTTTTAGAGAAGGGTCTTCTTCTTTCTCTTCCTCCTGCTGTTGGCTAAGTTCTGCAGCTAACTCTTCAAGGTCTTCATTTGAAAGAGTCTCTGCATGACTTTCCAAGAGCTCAGTTACATCTTCAACTGTAACTTCTTCTAACCCTGCCTCTTGTGCCAGCCTGCTGATGTCTTCTACAACATTCTGTTGTGGCTTGAATCCTCTGAAGTCATGCATGAAATCTGGGAGAAGTTTATGCCACACTCCATTTAGACAATTGACAGTCACTTCTTGCCAGGCTGTGTTAATGTGATTGATGCCCTTTAACACTAGAACAGCTGAAATTTTTGCATACCCATAACAGCAAGGCGGTCAAATTGACCGCCACCTAATATTATTTTAAATTTACGTTTACATTTGTATTTATCGAAGGAAAATTATACTTTTTACAGGTATTTAATTTTATTTGAAGTAAATAAACGGTATTTATTTATAACCATATACGATAAAACCAATTACGCTTATAAATTAATAAAACTTTAGGGTTAACTTCGCAAAATAATAATCCTTTTTTCATCTTACTAATAAATCCTAGTTTTTATTCTGTGCTTTTCTATGTTGAAGAACACTTCTTGCAAATGATTTTCTTGATTACGTGGCTTGTGCATGATCCACATACCTTTTTTTTACATTTGTGACAAATTTCACAAGTTTTATTTTGCTTGCACATTCGCACTTGGCATTGTTTTCTTTTCCGGGACAATATCACATCTGTCTCTGCAGTGTCGTCTTCACTGATATCCTGCTCTGCGTCACTCTTTTTAAAACCCTGTCGTAATTGTAATGCTAGCTGCAGAAGAAAGTTGCGACGAGTAATGTTCTTACCAGTAACTTCCCTATAGAGAACAGCTGCATTGATTCCAGCGAGGTCCAACATATTATAGAAAACATGAATGGGCCACCTTCTTGAACCAGCTTTAGTGCTGTATTTGCGAGCCATCTGATCAACTATATCTACTCCATATTTTGTTGAATTGTAGTAAGTCACAGTTTCAGGGGTTCTTTTTGCATTATCTTCAACTTGAATACAGCTATGCACGCTGCTCAGAAGAATCACATTTTTATTTGGTTTGCATTGATAGACAGTTAGCGTTGCTTGGTCATTTTTCAAAACATGAGTGTTGAACCTTTTGTCTCGCAAATTCTTGATGGCAATTGGCACTTCTTTTCAGGCACGATTCATTGTCCCAACAAGGGTAGTATTTTTGTATTGTAATTTACGACAAACTCACTGAAGTAAAAAAGTTGTTAGTCGTAATGTTTCTTCCTTTGCCAAGGTATGGTTCGACAAGTTGAAGAACTACATATTCTGAAAGCGGTTGGTTTGATGGGCGCTTTGCATCTTTACCAAGGTATGGGAATCCATTCAAGAAGTATTTTGACTTGGTATCAGCAGCTATCCAAAATTTTATACCAAATTTGTCTGGCTTAGTGGCAATGTACTGGGTAAAAGGGCACCTTGCTTTAGTGGGGAATAACTGTTCATCAACAGTTATATATTCGCTTGGTCTGTAGCAAGCAATGCAATTTTGGGTGAACCGATTCCAAACTTGAGATGTCAGTGCAAATTTGTCCGTTTTCAGCCTTTCAGATCTGTTAGACTTCATGTCAAAATGGAGGTATCTCATAATTTCTCGAAAGCGATCTCGTGCCATTGTTTCACGAAAGAAAGGAGGTCCCCACTCTTTTGACCAGAGATCATCAGCAGGTTGCCCCTTGGCCAATATTCCTCGAGCAAACATGATGCCAATAGTAGCCATAATTTCTTCCAGTGACACAGTCCATGAAGTAGTTTTCAATCGTCTATGAGCTTCTGCTTGAGTACACTTTTGTATATGTTTCAAAATAAAATCATCAATTAGCAATCTAAAAGCACTCAAAAAATCATTTTCAGCAATTTGTCGTTTGGCATAAACTGTGGGGCCAGGTTCTTCACGTACAATATTCTGTGATCGGGTTTTTCCCTCATTTCTGTTGCCTTGTTCAATAACCTCCCATTCTGTGCCATCCTTCGCCGTTAAAACTGAACCAACTTCAATCAAAGCAGGAGTTTCGCATCGCTTTTTTCTTCCCATAAAGCCTCCCATCTTTCCTGCAAGTAATAAAGCACAATGGTAAGTTGCTATTACAGGCCCGTAGCCAGACCGAATGAGTAGGAGGGGCGGAGAAATTGATAGGGGGGACAATGAAGGAATATATATATATATATATATATATATATATGATGAATAAAACCACGAAGGAAAGGAAACACAAAATGGTGCTCAAGCGCTGAGGATGTCATTAGACGAAAGCGCTTGAGCACCATTTTGTGTTTCCTTTCCTTCGTGGTTTTATTCATCATAAATATTTTTCACGTGTTACCTTCGTGAAATAATTTTCATATATATATATATATATATATATATATATATATATATAAAGATATATATATATGGTTCTAATTCAATTCGGCAAACAGTGGTGAAAAGTGCCGAGTTTTTCCAGGGGGGGGGGGCAGAATGTTTTACAGGGTGGGCTTTGCCCCCTCTTGCACCCCCCCCGTGGCTACGGGCCTGTGCTATTATAATATTTATATATATAACCATAATGGTTCTACAATATGACACGAAATCATTGCTAATCATCATCAATAAACTTATGCACGAATCGCCATACTGAAACTGACAAAGATGTAAATATTTATTGTACTCACCCGCAACATGACCAGCATTGAACGTTTTATTAGCTGAATCAGTTTGTGCCTGGTCATCACTTTCTTCATTTGACTCAGATGATGAACTTTCTGCCTGAGGAATATAATCATCTTCACCATCATCACTGTCCAATGATATATCACTTCCTTCTGAGTTTGATTCTGAAATTGCTTGCAAACATCAAAGAATTTCTTCATTTGAAAGAGAGGGGTTTGCACACACGCTTGCAGCTTGGAAGCGCAACACACACTGAACCGCCATGTGTTGTTGTCAACAACATACAGCGAGATTGAACATGTTATGACAAGTCTTTACAGCACTCCTGTATTGCTTTTATGAGAAACGGTCAAAGTGACCATTTCGCTGTTTGAGTAATATCGCTGAATATCTTGTGAAATAATTAGATATATTTTAATCATATTATACCACAAAAAGGTTATTGGCGTAGTGAAGGCATTCATGGAATATGACGGCGAACTAATCCGAATTAAGCAAGATATGCTAATTAAATTTAAAAAAAGCGGTCAAAATGACCGCTTCGCTGTTCTAGTGTTAAGACATCAAACAACCACCAATATTCTTTGATGGTAATGTTGGACATGTCTAAAGCTTTTACCATTTCTCTAAATGTTTGCCGTAGGTGAACAGTGCATGATACATATACGATGCTGATAAATTTTGTTAAAATAAAAGAAATGAAAGTTTTTTAATATACTGGGTGATCCAGATAAATGGGACCCATAAAAAAAAGCCAAATATTCTTAATATTTAATTCCTTTCATAAAAACTATATATCATTCGAAAGAGTAGAGTTACAAGTTTATTATGAAATATTTATTTTTTAAAAATGACTCCTTTCAAATGTGCTCCATTAGTTGCCAAGCATTCCAGTGTTCTCGCTTGTAAGTTCTGCATCACTTTTGCAAGAGTGTGCCATGGTATGGCCTGTATCTCATTTGTGATGGCGGCCTTCAATTCTTGCAAGGTCGTTGGATTATTTCTGTAGACCCTACTCTTTAAATATCCCCAGAGATAATAATCTAAGGGAGAAAAATCCGGAGACCTTGCGGGCCATTCAACGTCTCCAAATCTTGAGATTAACTCGTCTGGAAACGTTTGACGCAAAACTGCCATGCAGTTCCTCGTGGTATGGCAGGTAGCTCCGTCTTGTTGGAACCAGTGGTTTTCTAGACAAAGATCTCTTAATTTAGGAATAAGGAAATCGGTCAACATTTTTTTGTAGCGATCACCATTTACAGTGACCGTGTTTCCAGTGGAATCCTTGAAAAAGTACGGCCCTATGATCTGAGATGCAGTAAGACCACACCAAACAGTTACACGCTAACTATGCAACGGGACTTCGGTAATATTCAATGGATTTTCTGTTGCCCAGAAACAACAATTTTGTTTGTTTACAGTTCCATTCAAGTGAAAATGGGCTTCGTTTGACATAATCAAAGTTGTTAGAAAATTGGTGGTGTCATTTACCTTCTGTTGGATCCATTGACAGAATTGTCGTCTTCGTGCGAAATCTCCATCGTTTAGTTGTTGCACCGTTTGAATTTTATATGGAAAGAGCATTAAATTTTGCTTGAATATACGGTGTGTTGTTCCATATCCAACTCCTAACAGCTGAGAAGCACGTCTGATGCTTATGTTAGGATTATCCTGTACAATTTCATGAGTTCTGTTAATGATCTCGTCTATCCTTGCTGTGCGCACTCTTCCAGTTGGTTTTCTTTTTCCAATGCTGCCAGTTAGGGAAAAATTTCTGACACACCGATGGATTACTTTCTTAGAAGGTGATTTTGACATCTGAAAATTTGTCTTAAAAGATCTTTGAGCTGAAACTACACTTCTTCCATGCTCATAATATTGCTCAGTTATGAAACGCAGCTGTTCCACAGTCCATGCAGTCATCTTGAAGGGTTAATTTTAACTAACACTTTTATTTTGTTTTGTATCTTATCTTGTCTTGTATTGTCAAAACCTATACAATCCTGTACAAACTTGTAACTATCCTATTTCGAATGATGCGTATGATTTTATAAAAGGACTTATACTTTAAGAGTTACAGGGGTTTCTTTTGGGTCCCATTTCTCTGGATCACCCTTTATAATAAATAATGTACTTTACACTACGGTATAATAAAATACTGTATATAACAGTAGTTACATATTTTTACCATTTTTGATGATTTTAAATTTTTAATTTATAAAAAAATTGCAAAAATAAATATTCATGGCCTTGTGGATAGTGACTGGCACTATTGTGAATTGGCACAAATCGGACCAGCGCAAAATGAGGGCTACCTGTAATAGCTCTCTGTTTACAACATGTATCACTGTCAGATGCCATTTTTGAAACTGCGTTAACCATGGTTTTATACAAGGGCACTTGAAAGCAGTTTTATACAAGGAGGGGAGGTTCAAACTGGAAAAATCTGGTTATGTGAAGCGCAGAAAGTTCAAACTTATGGCCCAAAAGACATTTCAACCCATGGCCTATTATTTAGCTAAGAGAAAAGGGTGGGGCAAAATATATTGAGTGCCCCCTAGTATGAGATGTTTTCAAACAAGGTAGTATACAATGACACCATGGTTGATGGGCAGTTTAAAAAGGAATAAACTTTTTTGTTTTTATTGTTTACTTTTTAATAGGTGTAGTCAAGAAGGGTGTAAATTAGGTGTTGGAGAGGGAAGTTTAAAAAATTTTATTGCTAAAATGAATAAACACAAAGCTTCTGCCAAACATATTACAGCAGCTGTGAAATTTAATGAACTAGGTAAAAATAGAATAGAACATACTCTGTCTGAGACAACATTAATCGCTGCTATAAAGCACAATGAAAAAGTTGATCAAAACAGGCATATACCATAATGGAAAGGTTAATTTCAACTGTTTCTCTTATTGCGCCAAGAACTAGCTTTTTGCGGACATGATGAGACAGAGACTTCTCAAAATAAGGGAAATTATTTAGAAATTTTACATTTCTTGGCTGAAGAAGAGCCTTATATGCAGGATCATTTAAGCAGTTCTAGCTCTGTTTTTAAGGGCACTTCAAGTGATATGCAGAATGACCTTATAGAATGTATTACTGATGTTGTAAATGAACAGATTTTGAATGAAATAGAAAATAGCAAAAACATCTGCCAGGTGTTCAAGCAGGGACCACAAAACAGAAGTGGTCACCATGGAAACCACTACCTGTGACAAAGATTGGTACCTCATAATACCACCAGTACTCAAGCTAATCTCTGAACAAGAAGAGGTCCCAGAACTAGGAGTCCCATCAGAACCAGACCCTGGGGAAACCTCTTCTAAAGGATCACTCAGTGGAATACCTCTATCACCACCCTCACCAGTTGATGAGTGATGCATAAACCATACATACCAACCACAAATACCTCGATCAACTACCTTCACATAGAAAATGAACATGCTCAGAATCCAAGCTTATTGGTCAACCCCAACTACCACCTAAGCAAGGCTGACCTGACCACTCTGCACACAAATATCCACACAACTACCCAGAGATTTCAATAGCCAAAAAATATCAGGAGTCTGGGACTCCTGGCCAAAAATTTTCAGGGGTTTCGCCTTGATTGCAAGGAGTCCCAGCGAGTCATCTTGAAAAACCAAGTCTGACCCAAATACCAAGACTTAAGACACTTCATTTCTTATTTTTCTCTTTAATACTGAATGGTGTTATTGAGCAGGCTGATGGGTGAGCTAGCCACTTTTTTAATTTTCTCTCTAATACTGGATGAAGTGTTGTCGTGATGTGTTGTTGGGTGATGTTGATCTATGTTTATGTCTGGTTAACCAGCAATGGATAAGAACAACAGTTCTTCAAACTTTGTAATTATATGATATTTTACATATCTTAAATAAGACACTTAAGATTTTTAATACAAATCTGTATACAAGTTGTAGACCAACAGATGTTACAGGTGGGCATATATGATCCATGTAAGACTGCATCCCACTGGATGCACAGGGTGCTAAGCTTGTGTGTGTCACACTAAATCCATGCATCAGGGACCCATACCTATGGGTTAGCAAAATCTCTGAACCACCCCCTGGCTGCATATAATTTAAGACATAGATATGAATAAAATTGCTTCCCTTATAATTTTGAGATGATTATGATTAACAACTCATACCCCTTTCCGTCTCAAACTAAATTCAAACCTACTGTAGAAATCCTAAATCTCTGCATGAAACTGATGACCATCCTACCCAAACTTCATGCTCCTGAATGGAATGATGAACCGAGTTGTTTTAAAATGTCAGATGATAACCAAAACAGCCTTTTACAAATACTTCAACTCGTAACAATTTTTTCAATATCCACCATCAGTATAATTATTGTGTGCATTATCTTTGAGTATATTTGTAGTGAAAAGACTTCTCGCAATGTCAAAAAAACCAAAAGACATTGTACTATGTTAAACTATTTATGCACGATCAAGTGTGTGTCCTTGTACCACATGAACTAGACTTAACCACCCAAATACATGTGTATACAAATCTGTATTATAAAAATCATTGGTTATCATACTATGATAATAAAAACCCACTCTAATAGTAATAGACAGAGTTTTTTGGTTTATAATTTCTGTATAATAAACAAGAATGTAATAATCAATGTAATAATAAATTTATAATTTCTGTAATAAATAATAATTCAATATTAAATGTAATAAATTTAATAATAAATATATTAATTATGTAAAAGAAAATAATAGAATCTGTATGTATAGAACAAGAAGATAGTTTTAAATTTGTGCGAATGTACTTATAAGCGGGTCCCTTTAATTTAAAAAATGAAAAAATGCCCTTCCAGTGTGGGGAGAATGGGATCTAACCAGGTGCGAATTTCTTAATGGTCCCTGGACTGTTTTCCCTCTTGTTTTTGGTTAATTCGTTTTTCTGTATCCACCCGAAGAGGATGCCAGTGCGCTTTGAAACTGTTGTGGAAATAAACTCTGTCTATTAGAGTAGGTTTTTATCATATTTTGACCTTCACATAGAAAAAAAGTGAAGTTTTTTGCATTTGTTATCATAGGTACTAGTTAGGATGTTAGATTACTGTATGAATATCATTCTAGAGGAGATATAAAAATGAATAATTCTAACATTCATTTTTGCATATAAAATCCAAACTCGCATGATACACTAACAGTATATAAAATGCAAGTTTGGAAAAATAAATAAATTTTTAATTTTCTTTCTTTTTTTATTTTTGCTAAGCAATTGAGAAATTATTTCTCTTTTAAATTACCTAATAATTTTTTAGATTAAGCTTAATCATGTTAAATTCTACAGTGTTCATTTTGTATACATTCTCTCTTTGTTGTAAAAGATAGTCATATCTTTCCAAAACTCTAAATTAACACTTAGTTTAAAATTTTAAGCATTTTATTTTAGTTCATAACAAAATGTATATTTCAATTTTCATTTCTAGTTAACGTGACAAATCCTGATACAGTAACATCAGATCTGTCAATATACTGTTTAAGAGAAAAATGTGCCTTCATCTTCAAATATCTTGCTTATCAGTTAATATGCTGTTACAGCAAAAATTTACTTTTATCTTCAAAATATTTTGCAAAAGAATTCAGCCTATTGAGAAAAAATAAAAAAAGGTCAATATTAAATAATAATAATGTCACCAAATTAATTTGTATATAAACTCTTGTAATCTTTCAAATTATTATTCTGATCTGACCAAGAGGCTGAAGAATTACCTGTAATATTTTGGAAACAGTAAAATACTTGTACAGTAAGAGGATATATCTGTCTTCTCCTTTGAGCCTTGCCTTCTCCAGAGAACATAGTTTTAAAATAGAATAAGTAATTTCTCCAATACACTACAAGAAGAATCAGGGAACCATCAGATAATTTAGTAAGTTTTCACAGAATCCTATGACCCACTATAAAAAGAAATTGGAGTGAAGTAACAAAGAAATAGTCAAGTCCCTACATGGTACCAGCTACCCCAGAGTGAGAAATCCATTGCTGCCACCTAACCAGAACCCCCATCAACTTCAAACCACCCAAGGCCATAGATGGAGGGTTCACACACAAATATATATATATATATATATGTAAATAAATTATGAATGAATCAGTGTTTGTTTTCAAATTCCAAATAATTTAAGGTTTTTCCATCACTCCTTTTTAGACTCTTAAAAAGACACTGGTTGGGGTTTAGGAACACACTGTGTCACTTCCTTCTCTCTGTCTATTCTCTACCCTGACTCTACTACTTAACTGACTTCTTAGCTATGCACTGCCTTTCCATCAAGTTCATTTCATTATTCTATTTGTGCTATCAACCTGATCTTCAGTTTATTTATTATTGCACCTGCAACTTAAGAGACAGAAATTGATACATCAAAACCTCTCATTCTGGCTTTGTGGTTCATATCACATCGTCTTATCCAAATTCAGGATAGGACTATTTTCTACCTTTTACAGTCTATCTATTAAACTTAACTTAATATATACATTATGAATTGTATTTTATATTCATTAGTAAATCCTGATTTTATGATCCCAAAAGCATGAGTAGGCACAAATGAAACAAACCTTAAACTCCTAAACATTTCTTCATCTGCCTCAAATTCAATTTCAGACTGGAGGTATACAGAATCTTAAACTGGTTCCACAATTGGATGCTCACCAATGCCTTCCTTTACTTTGAGACACTCAGTTGCAGTAAAATCCCATTTTTATGGAATGGGTCAGGACCAAGTTTATTCTGTAAAAATGGATTTTCCAGAAAAATAAATTAGCAATTTACCCCAAGAATTTTATTGAAACAAATACTATATGTGAAAAATGATTCAAAATAAAATATTTTTGTTTCTCTTTTTCACTTTATTAATAAATTATTAATAAATTAGGACACACATTATATGGTTGTGTATTATGTGGTTCCTGCAGAGTTACTTGCTTAATAACTGATGCTTATCTTCACAAATTTTCTTTTTAATTGATACAAGGATATGATTTCCTGTTGCAAATAATTGGGGCACAATTCACAGAACTGAACTAGAGTTCTCACAATATCTAGCACATCACCAATTCACAATCACCATCATTATCCAAGTCTTACACCACTTCTGTCAGGTTAAGGATGGACTTAATTATCTCTCCATCAGTTATTAGATGTGTAACAGGGGGGGCATCAACAACCAACAACAACAACAGTAGTCCACTCTTCTAATGTTTCTTCAGAGACATTCTTCATCAATGCAGAGTCCTGCACTAACTCTTTGATGACCTTTGTTGCTTTCTTATTTGTGCTTAATCCTTCAAATTATTCTGGGTCAAGATGATCTTCAAAGATGACTGCTGGCCAAAGTTTTTTCCAAAATTTTGAACTGTTACTGAGGAAACAATCCCAGGCAGCAACAAAATCACACACTCTCTTTGATGGTGTGGAATGCATTGATATTGTCAGTCTTCCCATTTTTAAAGAAGGCAACTGCACAGTAGCTAGCAATTATAAGCCTATTAGCTTAATGTCAGTTGTCGGTAAACTTTTGGAATCCGTAGTTAGGGATTGTATCATTGATCACTTAGAAAGTCACGATTTGATTAATAGTAGTCAGCATGGTTTTCGATGCCATAAATCTTGTTTAACTAATTTGTTAGAATTTTATAACGAAATAGTGTGTGAATACCATAGACATAGAGTGGCTGATGTTATTTATTTAGACTTTAAAAAAGTGTTCGATACAGTTCTGGATAGAAGATTAATTATGAAGGTTAAAGCACACAGTATATGCAGCCAGGTAGCTAACTGGTTAGAGGAATGGCTTCGTGCTAGGAAACAGAGGGTCATTGTTAATGGTGGTGAATCAGGGTGGTTGGATGTAGGTAGCGGTGTCCCTCAGGGTTCAGTGTTAGGCCTGTTGCTATTCTTAATCTACATTAATGACATAGATGTAGGCTTGACCAGTAACGTGTCAAAATTTGTGGATGATACTAAAATAGGCAGTAAAGTTGTTAACATGGATGATAGAAATAGGCTCCAAGATGATGTAAATAGGATTATGGAGTGGATGGATAAGTGGCAGATGCAATTTAACGTAGACAAATGTAAAGTTTTGCATATAGGTTCTCATAACAATAATTACACATACACGATAGACAATAGACAGTTAGAGAGCATTGATGAGGAAGTAGATTTAGGTGTACACGTATCTAAGGATTTAAAAGTTAGGAACCAGTGCCTGGAGTCTTGCGCAAAAGCTAATAAGATGTTAGGCTCCATAGTGCATAATTTTGAATTTAAATCGAAGAATATTATATTGCCTCTTTACAATTCCCTAGTCAGGCCTCATTTAGAATATGCCATTCAATTTTGGTGCCCATATTTGCGTGAGGATATTGATAGGTTGGAAAGGGTTCAGCTTCACGCCATGAAACTAATTCTGTCATTGCGCAACAAGTCTTATGAAGATAGAATTAAAGAGTTAGACTTGCATTCACTCAAAACTAGGAGACTAAGGGGAGCTTATTGAATTTTTCAAAATCGTTAATAAAATCAATAACGTAAATTTTGACAAACTGTTCACTTTCGATAATAGCAATACTCGTAATAATGGATTTAAGTTGTGTGGCAGACATTTCATTACTAACCACTAAAAACGTTTAAAGTAATTGATAAATGGAATAATCTTCCTGCATCCATTGTGAACTCTACCAGCGTTAATGTGTGTAAAAACTGTTTAGATAGGCATTTTAAAAATATTAATGTTTAAAATTAAACAATTAGCAACAGGGGCTCAGGGGGTGATGGTCGAGGATGAGTCTGTTGACGATTAATGCCAACTTGTGACATGCCAGTGTGTGATATGCCAGCAATAAAGTTATTATTTAAAAAAAAAAAATTAGACTAACATGAACGTAGCTCATAGCATACACTAACCCACTTTTTGTTATACTCTTCCTACTTTTTTTTTTCTCTCTCTACTTGCATGTCTGTAGTTTGCATGGTATGACAGTGTTTGAGTTAAGACTGTGTTTGCATAGTTTGTAAGCATTCTTATTTTACTTCTTTTCATCTTTCACCCCTTTCCTATTCTCTTCGACTATTTTTCCAATTTGTCAGTAGTGGCTGGTGGATGATGATGGTGAGTCTTTCTCTTTTTCTGAATGAATGTTAACCCATGAATGATAGGTTTTGCTACTTATTTAACCCCTTATTCTCCTCTTTTAATCCCCTACTCTTTCCTTTCTCTCAGGCTAACCTTAGAGTGCTAGTGTCTCTGAGCAACTGATACAATGAGAAACAGAGTGGATCTTAGGGTCTTTGTTAGCTTTAGCTTCTGTAGCTCATGAATAAGACATTCCATAAAGTTGTTCTTGTATGAATTCTTGACCATGCTTATGATTCCTTGATCCATTGGTTGAAGCTGGTAACATTGGTGGGAGGAAAGCAGCAAAGATGTTTCCATTCACCAACATTTCTGGTTTGGAATGTGCTTTGCTGTCTTCTGGTAAGCCTACTTGGCAAAAATGGTTTTTCACCTGACAAACTAAATCATGATCAAACCACTCCTGGCAAATGTCCTGAATCCATGCATTTCTGCTGTTTGTCACTGGCAAATATCTCACATTTTTTAATGCAGGGTCATTCCATGTCAGCTCAATGGAATTTTGGGTAAAAAAAACGTGACCATCACCGATTTTTAAAAAAATTGGCACACTTATAGATCTCGGTGAGAAAAACAGAATGGCACTTGTTTCAACACTAGGTCATATGGTTCCAGAGATATGGCCATTAAAATTTTGTAAAAAAAGGTCAATTTCCAAGGTCATACCGTATTTCAACATGAAATATTTCAGCTCCTATTGCACTTACAGAGACCATTTAAACACTATTTTAAAGATTTTAAGCAGATCTACAACTTTGTTTCTATTCATATTTTACCTCAGTGGTAAAAAAAAAAAGTTGATCTTATTTTTGACCTTTGATCTTGTGTAGGTCATTTGATGTCACAACTGATTTTTTTCTCCTTTCACCCAATTTTGGGTACACATGTCTACCTTAAGATTTTTAGTGTTGATTAAGTTAGTATAAATGCTACAGCCATTTCAGTGGACCATACCCACCTCCATTTTGACCAAGTACCTTTTTCTACCAAACTTTGGAGCACTGTATCTTTGGAACTGTTTGAGCTAGAGTGTTGAGAAGAATACCATTAGATTTTTCTTACTGAGATATATAATGTCTGCTATTTTTAAGACAATTTGCCTTTTAATGTGTCAAAAAGAGACTAGGTTCTTAATTAATTTATGATTGGAATTTTAAAATTACACTTAGTGGTTAGGATGAAGAAAATATACAAAAAGAAATTTAAATTATATTTATAATGAAAACTAAGTTACTTAATTAAATGGGTATGACATCAGATATATAATTAAACTATAAGGAAATTAACTTAAATGAAGGGTTAAAGTGACTAAATGAAATGAACTAAATATAAATGACAAAGAAAAGATAAATGATATATAAATATGGACAGAAAAGCTTATTGCTTAAGTTAGGAATCTGGTGGATGCCGAGATGTATCCAATGGCCTCCAAGTGTCTTTCTCTTAGTGATTTATTAACAAAACGTTTTTTCTATATTATCTTCGCCGATGTGGTATCAGAGAGTACCAGCATTCAGGAAGAACCTTTAAGAATAATACAAATTATGAATACAAGATATATACTAAAATTGAAGACATTTACATTACATAATTACAAAAAAAAAAGAATCTCAATAATACAAATATTAAAACAACTTCTAAACAATATAATAAAAAATAAAAGGTACAAGACAAGTCGGGCTGTACTCACCAGGAGGTAATGTATCTCTAACAGAAGTGAGGTTAGAGACGACTTGTCATACAAATCACATCGCTTTTTAGGAAATGAACATATGAACACATTCTGATAGTTTAGAAAGGGTCAATGTGGGTGTAGACTTTTAATTTTATAAGGAGTAATCCTAATCAAGAAGAGTATCTACTTGACAATATGTATATTAAAATAACCTATGTCAGTTCAATGGTGAAAAAAACGTGACCATCACAGGTTTTTTTTAAATTGGTACACTTATAGATCTCTGTGAGAAAAACAGAATGATGCTTGTTTCAACACTCTAGGTCAGGGGTGGGCAACCTTTTGTTCAATGTAGCCACAAGTGCCACAGGTGCGGTGAATGAAAAGTAAAATTTGCCACACCATACATAAATTGAGAAACTAGGTTGATAAATCAAAATATAAAAAGAAAAACTGTTTAAAAAGTTTATTCAAAACATGTACAATCTCGTGGCCAATTCGCCACTTGTGGCTATTGGCAACAGGGTTGCCCACCCCTACTCTAGGTCATATGGTTCTGGAGATATGGCCCTTCAAATTTCGTAAAAAAAAGGTCAATTTCCAAGGTCGTACCATATTTTAACATGAAATATCTCGGCTCCTATCGCACTTACAGAGACCATTTAAACACTATTTTAAAGATTTTAAGCAGATCTACAACTTTGTTCTATTCATATTTTACCTCAGTGGTAAAAAAAAAAAGTTGATCTTATTTTTGACCTTGTGTAGGTCATTTGATGTCACAACCAATAAACAAAATTGTAATTGTTTCCATTTTGTGTAATTGAACCCAACCCTGGCTTTTAAGCTACATATGTTTTTTTTTCTTTTTAGATAAACATGGACTTCAGCAGTTTGAATATGGACAGGTTCTGTTGTGACTCATTTAAAAAATATGAAGGAAAAGTGAAAAATGGCATTCGTGCATTGACTAAAACTTTGATTGATCAAAATCCTGAATTGAAACTAACAAATAATCATAAAGCATGTGCAACCTGTTGAAATATACTAGCAAATCATCCATCCCCAATGCCTGAATGTGAACCACTTGAAAAATCACCATCCACCTCATCAAGTGCCCCATCTGAGCTAGAAACTGTTGGAGATGTAGTTGAAATGCAGTATGAGCTTAGTAAATTCAATGCTTCATTGGCCACACTTGATGAGACCTCAATAAAACCATGTAAACTCTCTGACAGCGCTGGTTATGCAAAGAGAAAGTTGAGGAAAGTAGTAGTAGTTGTGAAAAGAAAGCTTGAACTTGCAACTAACCACCAATTTCATGCAGTGACTCAGATGATACAGAATTGGAGATTCTTCAGCAACTAAAAGAGAAATTTAATCAAGTGACAAGTCGAAGTGAAAAACTGACAATTCTTACTATCCTACCAAAAAGATGGACACAGGTAAAGATCAGAGAAGAATTTAAGTACTCAGATTACATGGCTAGGCAAGCAAAGAGTTTGGTGAGGGAGAAGGGAGTGCTTTCAACTCCTAATCCACATTTGGGGAAACGCCTGAATAGTGAAACTGCTGCCAAAGTAATTGACTTCTATCATTTATTATTATTATAAATGTAACAATAATGGCTTCCATAAAATATATTGTAAATACCTAATACTGCCTTTTTTAAATATAAAGTTATGTTGATGCCTCTTTTTTCATGGTTTCACCCAGCTAGACAAGAATCAGTTCTTATAACTCAATTGGTAAAAATATAGGAATAGGTTATTTTAATATACATATTAAAAGGCAAATTGTCTTAAAAATAGCAGACATTATAGATCTCAGTGAGACAAATCTATTGGTACTTTTCTCAACACACTAGCTCAAACAGTTCCAAAGAAACAGCACTCCAAAGTTTGGTGGAAAAAGGTACTTGGTCAAAATGGAGGTAGGTATGGTCCACTGAAATGGCTGTAGCATCTATACTAACTTAATCAACACAAAATCTTGTTCTAGGTTAAAGATAGACATGTGTACCCAAAATTGGGTGAAAGGAGAAAAAAATTGGTTGTGACATCAAATGACGTACACAAGGTCAAAGGTCAAAAATAAGATCAACTTTTTTTTTGACAACTGAGGTAAAGTATGAATAGAAACAAAGTTGTAGATCTGCTTAAAAGCTTTAACCCTTTAAGCCCTGAATTTTTTGTAGGGTTAAGTTATGAATGCTTGTATTTGAAACATTAGCAATTTGTACCTTCAGTCCTTAAAGGGTTAAAATTGTGTTTCAATGGTCTCTGTAAGTGCAATAGGAGCTGAGATATTTCATGTTGAAATATGGTATGACCTTGGAAATTTACCTTTTTCTACAAACTTTGAATGGCCATATCTCTGGAACCATATGACCTAGAGTGTTGAAACAAGTGCCATTCTGTTTTTCTCACCGAGATCTATAAGTGTGCCAATTTAAAAAAAAATCGGTGATGGTTATGTTTTTTTTATCCAAAATTCCATTGAACTGACATGGAATGACCCTTATTCCTTTACTTTACCAATTGAGTTATAAGAACCGATTCTTGTCTAGCTGGGTGAAACCATGAAAAAAGAGGCATCAACATAACTTTATATTTAAAAAAGGCAATTATTAGGTATTTACAATATATTTTATGGAAGCCATTATTGTTACATTTATAATAATAATAAAGTATTTATATACGCCTTTGAAGGTAATTATTTATCCTACCAAAGATTTGACCTTAGACAAAAACTGAGATCATTATTCAACAGCAAACAGTAAGAAAGAAAAACTTATAATAAGAGACTTTAGTCCTGCCTAATAAGACTCAAATTTAAATAGGAATGCTAAGATACTGTACTAACCTAAATACAAAATATAATTAATAGATCTATAATAAATGGTACAATAAACATAATGGTTTTAATAAACAATGATGATAAAAATTTAAGTACCACTGAACTAACTTACAGACATTTCATATGAAATATGTGTACCTAATATTATCAATGAAAAAAAAAAATAGGCTGGTAAAAAAAATCACTTCGATGAGGCAAAAAAGATTACCTGTTGGCTGTTACACTACTAAATGCTCAAACATAGATGTAGCCTTCTTCATTTCTGACTGGGTCAAAGTCTATGTCCTGCCATTTGTGGTAACTGGACTCAAAATCATCAGCATATCACTGGTGTCAACTAGAAGTTCATCAGGTGGGGAAGGATATACAAATAAGCATGCAGGTCCATGGTGGTGAAGGAAGGTCAAGTTGACCTCATTGCTCTCTGGGTTGACATCTAAGATGCAGGCGAGATACCAATGGGAATCATAGACTGCTAAGCAATAGCCTTTCATAGATGCCAATGGGATGTTGCTTCTCTGAAGAATGGTGACTCTTTCCGATCTGGATATAGTTGAGGAAGAATGGTGATGGAAGGATGGTAATTTTTGAAGTGGTTTGCATTCAGGCATTGGGGATGGATGATTTGCTAGTATATTTTGACAGGTTGCACATGCTTTATGATTATTTGTTAGTTTCATTTCAGGATTTTGATCAATCAAATTTTTAGTTAATGCACGAATGCCTTTTTTCACTTTTCCTTTGTTTTTTAAATGGGTCACAACAGAACCTGCCCATATTCAAACTGCCGAAATCTATGTTTATCTAAAAATAAAAAAAACCATATGTAGCTTAAAAGCCAGGGTTGGGTTCAATTACACAAAATGGAAACGATTACAATTTTTTTAATTTTTCTTCAAATTAATTACAGTTAATATTGTACTTCACAATTTCAAGATCAATTGCAATTGCAATTAATTTTGTTTGAATCAATTACAATTACACAAATATAACTAGCTATTCTATATATCTATATCTAAGTATAACTAAATAAACTATCAAAGGTTTATTTTCATTGGATGATGTATGACTGCCAGATCTAGGGGTATAATTTTTAACAATTAACATTAATTGATCAATTACATCAGTTATAGCTCAAAAATCAATTACAATTACCTTTATTTTTATTTTATTTTGAATCAATTACAATTAATGGAAATTAGGATCAATTAATTAAAAATACAATTATAATTATTTATTGTATCCAACCCTGTTAAAAGCTATTTTTGCTTAGATGGCACAAATAAAATTTGGGACCTACTGATCTTGTTTCAGAGGTCTACAACAAGAAAAAAATGTGCAGTTTGATTTACAGATTGGAATAAATACAGATGCCAAAAAAATCCTTGCTCCAAGGTTTAAATAAGCTTATTTTCACATGCGTACATACTGCTGTACACAATGAATAAATACACAAAGTTAAGTAATTCTATTAAAACTTATCTAACTCTTAAAACTGAACTTATTCTATAGGGTAGTATAGCCTAGTATAAGGTACTTATATATGTAAATAGCTTTACCTTTAAGCAGGATAGCAGGTTCGAAGTTCTTCACACTTTTGAATGTCCATATAAATTAATTAATTATGTAATTTAAATTACCTATATTATATAATTCTCTGAAATATACAAAAAAAAATTAAATTTTATAATAGGGCTGGATACTTATTTGACCAAATATCCGGGTTAGGTTAGGTTAGATAATTACCAATTTTTTTGAAAATTAGCAGACATTATATACTCAGTAAGAAAAATCTAATGGTATTTTTCTCAACACTCTAGCTCAAACAGTTCCAAAGATATGGTGCTCCAAAGTTTGGTGGAAAAAGGTACTTGGTCAAAATGGAGGTGGGTATGGTCCACCGAAATGGTTGTAGCGTCTATACTAACTTAACCAACACTAAAAATCTTGTTTTAGGTTAAGGTAGACATGTGTACCCAAAATTGGGTGAAAGGAGAAAAAAATCGGTTGTGACATCAAATGACCTACACAAGGTCAAAGGTAAAAAATAAGATCAACTTTTTTTTTTTACTATTGAGGTAAAATATGAATAGAAACAAAGTTGTAGATCTGCTTAAAATCTTTAAAATAGTGTTTAAATGGTCTCTCTAAGTGCAATAGGAGCTGAGATATTTCTTGAAATATGGTATGACCTTGGAAATTGACCTTTTTTTACAAAATTCGAAGGGCCATATTTCCGGAACCATATGACCTAGAGTGTTGAAACAAGCATCATTCTGTTTTTCTCAGAGATCTATAAGTGTGCCAATTTTTTAAAAAATTGGTGATGGTCACGTTTTTTTTGCCATTGAACTGACATGGAATGACCCGCACACAAGTATGGACACTTTTACCAATGACTAAAAGTTTGCATTTGAATCCTGTGGCATTTCCACACAGCAGCACAGTAACATGATCCTTGGCCTCCTTAAGTCCTGCCACCTGTTTCTCATCATCTGCCACTAACCTAGTTTGTGGCAGGTATTGCCAGAAGAGGCCAGTCTTTTCAGCATTAAAAATTTGTTCTGCAGTGAAGTTGTGTTTTTCAACAAGTTTTTCAAATATTTCTACATACGTTTTAGCACTTTCTTCATCCACAGAACACTTCCTCCAGTTACTGCAAGTTTCCCAATACCAAATCTATCCTTGAATCTATTCAGCCACCCATTGGAGAAGTCACAAGGCTCATCAATTTCCTTTGTCATAAAATTGCTTAGCCTTCTTCATTATCACAGGTCCAGAGAGTGGCTTCCTTTACTGCAGTTGTTGTCTAAACCACTCAAACATTACATTATCCAATTCTGGAATTTTTTATTTCCTTGCATATTTTCTTTTTAAGGCTTGTGTGTTTGACTCAGTTTCACTATAGAACTTCATTGTCTGCTCCTTGTCCTTTAAGTCATATAAAGTGATGAGCTTGTTTGTTTCTCACCTGCATTGAGATTCTGTAAAATTTGAACTTATTATTATTTATGAAACTAATTTTTTCTGCAGTAATGATTGATGGTGAGGATATGGAATTGAATGATCTTTTTTTAGAATCCATGGGTATTAAATTGGTGAGATTATTAAACACAAAACTTGAGTAGTGCACAATAGATGCTGATGTGTTGAAAGCATGTGTTAAACTGGCAGGAAGTTGGTTGAGCCCACTGAAGGTTGCACCCACTGTCTGGGCATCAGTAGCTGCTGATTTTGAGGGTGCCAAATTCAAATCATTTTTACTAGTCAGTCACTTTCATTTCACAAAAATGGCATTTCTGTTAAAAAGGTATTCCAGAAAAATGGGATTTTACTCATGGCCGTAACTACCTATGAGGTCACTGAGGTCCGGACCTCGGTAATTATTTCCTAAAAAAAAAAAAGAGACTGAACCGTTCTCCGTGTATGAAATGCATATTACCGCTTTTCTTTTGAAAAGAGGGAGCATTTTGTGTTTAGTGTATAGCTTTGGTTGTGTTTGTAGATGTCATTTTGGTCTGAATTTTGCTCGTCCCGCCGCGCTCGAAAAAAATCTGAACCTCACTAATTTCTAAACCCTAGTTACGGCCCTGATTTTACTGTATATGTAAATTACATTTCTTGAACTTCTCTGCCTCAACTAACATTATTATAATGAACTCCACCTAGACACTGTAGATGGAGTCATTCTCTAGAATCCTCATTAAACTCTTTTTTCCAACACTAGTAAATCAATGGTTTGTTAGTGCCAAAATGCACCAAAACATCAATATGATACAGGTTAGAGAATGCCAATAATATATCTGCAGAAGTAAACTGACTGGGAAGTTTCATTAAATTCAATCTTTTCCTCACTGTTGCATTCATCTTGATTCCATTCTTGGCACAATTTTGAATAACAGCCTCAAGAAGCTATTGTCACAACTGTAAACAAGAATCAGAGAAATCCCTTTCCAGACAGTTTTTCAAGACATACCACAAACATTCCACTATAGCATCACCACCACCATCATCACCCACCACCACCACCATGCTTGAAATGAATCAACAATCCCTTGGCTACCCGGAGTATAACTCAGCTCAAAATCAAAATTGGCTAGATCTTCTTGAATTCTAGCAAGTCTGTGATTGACCAACTTCATGTTATGTAAATACTGGAGAGCTTGATGATCAATATTTAGGATGAAAGGAATCCTATAAAAAAAGCTTTAAATGTTTTGACCTCTCAATGTACAGTATAGCAACCAGTTCTCACTCAGTTACTGAATATGCTCATTGGGGGTTAGAGAATGTTATTGAGGTATATGCTCTTACCTGGACTTGACGATTCTGTTCTTTAGTTAAACAAGCCCCTGCAACAATGCCAGATGCATCGACCCAAAGGTTGAATTTGTCTGCATTCTCATGATAATCTGGAAAAGCCAGTTCAATTTCTTTCTGCATTTCTGCCTTAAGAACCTCAAAAGCTTACTCCATTTCTGTAGTCCGCTTAATTAAAGAAGAACCTGAGAAAGGTTTTGTAATACTTAAACAGTGGGGAAGACACTTCCTCTACAAATTCACCAGGACAAAAAACCCTCTAAGTTCTCAAATATTTTGGTGTTTTGAAAAACTCTTAACCTTTTCAACATAACTGGGTAATTTTGTTAACCCCCTTTTCACTGACAATGTGCTCAAGGAAAGGAACACTAGACTTGAACCAATTACATTTTCAGAGCTTGATCTTTATACTATGGTTGTGAAGAACCTTAAGAACACTCTCCCAGTCTCCCAACTGAAGATAAACCTCAACACTTTTCCATGATTAAAATGTCATCAATGTAGACAATGACATTTTTTCTTGAAGGATTCTTGAGAACCTCCTGCATTTCTCTCTGGAAAGCTGCTGGGACATTTTTTAGCCCAAAGCTTAATTTTTTAAACCTCCAGTGCCCATGTGGAGTGGGAAAGGTGGTATAATATCAACTAGAGACTGCATCTGTAAGGTTTGCCATTGGAAACTGTCAGGTTTTTAACTTTATTCAGTGTTTTCAACACATTAGCATATAGATCCATCTGGCTTTGTCAAGGGCATGACTGTAGCACTCCATAGTGAGTTGGTTGACTCAATGATACCCAACTTATGGAGTTTTTGACATATGATTTTCTGTTGCTTGGGCTACTGGTTCTGGAAGTCTTTGAGGTCTCTGATAAATAGGGGTTTCATCACATAATTCAATTTGATGGGCAGTCATGTATGCTTCTCCATCTGAAGCTCCTTGACTTAAAACAGTTTTGTTTCTGGAGCAGTTGAGACACTTGACTTTTCTGATCATCATTAATATCTTCAAGATCAATTTCTTGATGCATTCATTCTTCATTCCATTCTCATGTACCCAACTGAGGGCTCTCAGCTTCCTCATCACTATTCACTTGATCAGCACCCATGTATCATAAAACCCTGTCAACAGTATCTGGGTTGCACCTTTTTTTTTAATAACCTTTATTAATGATAAAACAAATACATTGGTTTTACAATTTACAATGACATAAATAATTGTGAAGCTGGACTATTTATTTTATTTAACTTGGTCCTTAAGCTTTAGGCTTTACTGGGCTCTTATTAAAAATAAACAGCTAGTTATTATTAATTCATAATAAATAAGTATTATCAATAGTTAAAGTATGTATTAATCTTAAATTATCATTATTGATATGACAAATGCAAGGTCATCATTGAAGGTATTATATCAATACCATACAAAGAAACCAATATTATACACGAGAGATAAGAACTGAACAATCACAAGAAGTGTCTTGAATGCTAGATTACACACAAGAAATTAATAAACAGTAGTAATGGACATTAATCCTAGATTTTTGTTAGTATACCATTATTAATTGGGATTTCAACTTCGTTTTAAAAGAAGTTTACATTCACAATATTTTTTATATCAGCATTTAAATCATTCCATAGTTTCATTCCAAAGAAAATGGGGAGGTTTTGAGATGAACACAGTCTAAATTGAAGTAAAACATGCTTTGATCTATTTCTGGTCTGATACGAATGGATTTCTTGATGAGTTACAAAATATCTATTTACTCATTGTAAATTAATGATTTTGTTCTTACATTTGTAAAATAAAAATAATGTGCCAGTTTGATTACATCATTGAGCTTTAGTAGGTTTAGCTCTTTAAATAATGCACTAGAGTGATCAAGGAAATCAGCATCAGATAATAACCTTATTGCTCTTTTTTGGATGACAAAGATACCATTTAATGCATTGTTAGTGGAGTTTCCCCAAACAAGGGTGCAGTACATTATATAAGGAAGAACAAGAGTATGATAGTCAATAAAACCTGTTTAGGGACTACATTTCTAAGTTTAAACATTATAGCAATGCTCTTTGAAATCCTTTTCCTGATATAATTTACATGATCACTCCATTGCAAATTCTTATCTAGCATTACACCAAGAAATTTTGTTACAGAACACTTCTTTATAGCGATTTCATTAACATTAAATTCATCAAGATATGCATTTCTTTTATTAGTAAAAATCATGAAATTTGTTTTACTGATATTTAGGAAGAGTTTGTTGCTGGTCAACCATTTCATAACACTGATGAATTCTGAATTAAATATATTTTTAGCTGAATTAACATCTGTGCAAGAAAAAGACAATTGTATTATCTACAAACATTAAGAAGTTCAGTATATCAGAGGAATGTGGAAGGTCATTTATATATAATAAAAATAACAGTAGATGCAGAACTGAGCCCTGTGGCACACCATGTTTGACAAGCGCTTTAGTTGAGCAAACCTTATTTATTGATATAAAATGATATCTATGGTATTGGACAAATAACTTTTAAACCACTGTCTTCATCAATATATATGTGTACAGTGGAGTATAGATGACCTAGTACATCACCCTATCCCCTTCTTAATTTTACCTTGAGGCTTTCCTTGACTACTTAACAGAACTGAGGGATTCTCTAAGTCAATTATACCTGGAACTCATGAAACTTTTCTCTTAACCCATTAATGCTGAGAGTTAGCTACAGGTCCCAAAAAATTATTTTTTCAGAAAGCGTGTTTTATTTAATCCTTTAACACAGTACATCATCATAAATAAAAATAAGGCCAAAATACATTTTTTTGACGCCGTTTTTCCTGCCAATCATCAGTGGTGTGAATAAATCAAAACAGTATCAAAGTAAAATTATTATAATATACAATAGGCCTTTACAGTATTCAACAGCTGCATAGCAGATGAAAGGCTTAACATTTACAAGTACACAAACTACTGTATATACTGTACATTGCAAATATAAATAAATAGTTTCCACATTCAGGGAAAATAAAGACCAACTTGCAAGTTTTAATGTAAACTTGTCACATTATGCACAATAGAAAATCAAGTTTCTGCAATTTTGGAATGTTTTGAATATGTAGCTATACTTTTGTAGCAGCTTTTATTGAGACCATGTATGGTAGTTTTCCATACATTCAGGACGTAGAGGCACTGAACACATCTTACAATTTTTAGGTAATTTGTTCAACATGAACACTTGCAACACAGAGTTTAGCTGGTCACCTTTGTTTGCCATCATATCAGACTCTATTGCTTTCCCAGCTGGAATACATTTAGGACCATGGTATTTTTGACTAGTTCCATATATTTTCATCATAGCCATAATAAAATTTCTGATAAACACCATCAAGCTTATTTTGTTTCCCAACTTTCTATAAAGTAGCCAGGCATTTATAACTTGTACATTCATGCTCCAAGCAAATAAAGGCTACCACCATTTTTCAGAATGACTTCTTATTCTGTATGCTGAAATCTCTTGGTTGAAAATATCCACGCCATCCATATTTTGATTATAAACCAAAATTGAATGGGGCATGTTAATTTTTATATACTTTTTCTCAAGTTTGCTCAACCTTTTAGCTTTCTGAATTGGGCAGCTTCTGAACCTGTTTAATGTAACACGTAAGATTATCTTTCCATTTCACTATTGATGTACTTCCAGTAAAAACTTCTTCCATGTTACCACGTTTTCTTTTCCATCAGCTTTTTTGTTATAATGGTGCTCCAAGATTCCAAGATGATGATTTTCTCTGTGTTCCTGTTGTACCAATTCTTTGACCAGCAAGATTTTCTAATAATATCAGTGAGGTGAACAAATTATAATTATCAAACACTACATGTTGGCCCTTCTACAATTGTATTTGGTCAATCATTAGGTCCCTGACCATAACCTTTGTCTGGAATCACTGTATAAGAGCCACACTGTGGCTCTGTGTGGAGTAGTGCTCCATCAGATGTACCCACAGCCCACACTTTAAAACCAAACCTGATTGATTTTCCTTTGATGAACTGCTTATCTCCATGCATTCTGTAATATGGAACCATGATTTCATCAATGTTGTAAAATTCTTGACAATAATTAATTTGTTCACTTGATTAAATGCTGGAAAATAGGATGTACCTGGAAAATGAAAAAATACAAAATGTAAATAGTAGATTCTTGTTTTTATTTATTATACGAACTTTACTTTAACATTGCATAAAGTAAATTTACTAGAATATGTTTCTATACAGTTTTTATAATACACACCTTGTTGAATCTACCATCTGTCATCTCCATATTGTCAGCAAAATGAAGGCATCTCATAATCTGCTAAACCATCTCTTCTCATAGCCTCTGATATAAGATGATTTATGACATCAAGAGATTCTTCCTAATACATTCTGTGACTAGGCAATTGGTTATACCCAGATAATAAAAGTATGGAAATGAATACCTTCAAATTTTCTGGAGTGACTTGATCACAAGGTAGTGACTTTTGTGTAGCATAAAGCTTACTCTGCTGACAGATATCAATCATCCAATCATACTTCAAAAATTTTTGTATGCAGTACAAAGGATATTTAATTTTATTTTTCAACTGTTCAATTTCATCATTTTCATATAGGTATGAAATTTGGTACATCATTGTTTGTTCAAGTCATGAATTTTGCCATAACAACAATTAGAGTAAATATTGTTAAAAATTATGAAAAATGTCTAAATAATACATGTTTTGCTTCTAATATTCTATTTTCTTATTCTAGCTATTGGTGAAATATAATCAAAACAAACAAACAACGTCTTTATTGCAGATCATTCACAATCCATAGCCCACTTAACCTAACATATAAGTACAATCTTACATATACACTGAACTTAATACAAAAACAAGGCCAACATAGCCACTTAACCTAGCATACTGGCATACTATTTGATTAATTACACTGCCCAACAAAAAAAAAATTTTTTGCTGCCGATTTAATTCTAAGACCTGTTTCTGGATAATATTGATGTGCTGATTTCAAAAGTCACCTTAGATTTTGTCCATCACATAGGTTTTTGTGCAATGGCAATATGCCTATTTTGAGTGATCCATGAAGGGCGCTTATCAAAATTGATGATTTTTGAGACCTGTTAACAGCTGTTTTGCTGTTAAAATTTTATCTGTGGAATATGCATATCTGTGCATTAAATCTAAAGGTCATGTACAACATATTAAAATCTTGGGTATCTGTGATTTCCCCAGGTGTGAGCATGACATCATGATCATGGAGTCATTTTTTGCTTATTTAAACACTTTTAATCACTGTGTGTCAATATTACCATCGTATATTAAAGTTCACTCCCTGCACAATTGTTTACTTTTCTATGCTGATTCTGAGTATGTAAAAACTTATTTTTTGAAAAGAAAAAAAATTGGGCATAACCCTGCCAAAATGCGATATCTCCAAAATATCCATATTTGATTGCTCGAACACCTGACGTGATAGGCAAAAACTAAGGTGATTTTTTAAATCAGCACCAAAGTTACCTAAAAACAGGTGTTAGAATTAAATCAGCAAAATTGGTGTTGGGCAGTGTTATCTGGCAATTTTATGTATATTGTTATTACATGAGACATCTTATAACACTTTATAAAACTTATAACATAGCCACTTATTATAACACAATATGTATATGTATAATCTTTGCTACATTACAAAATAAGGTATTGTAAACCAGCAGTTGTCTGAACCAAGACTGCCATATAGGTGAGAGGTACACAGTATCTGAAGACAGGACATTGAACAATAACACATTAGAGCTGTTTTGGACCCGAGTAATGAAATTATAAATATTCTGGATTAACATTTGGCTGGTAGGTAGGTTACGCATAGTAAACATAAAACTGGTACTGCACCATTTTGGTTCCCTACATAGCATATGAAAAATATTATTATAAGCAACAGAGTTTATTCATAGCAATTTTTGTATAGTTCCACCACAGATGGGATGTATACAATGCAGTACAGTAAGTTCGAAAAAGATAAGTTTTAACTGATTCTGAACACGTACCAAATCTCCTTACTAGCATGTTACCCTGTGCATACAGCTTTTTACATTGCCTCTCAATATCGAGTTCATCTCGCAGCTCGTGAATAATTACATGACTTAAGTATTTACATTACACTGCTCTCACTGTTTATTACAATGCCAATCAAAATTTGTTGTGTGTCACTTGGGAGCACTTCCAGTTGATGTTGATGGAATTACTTTTTGTTCTACATTGTCACTGTTGATTCTCCAAACATCCAACACCTCAGATGACAGCACCCTTCTTGGAATATGAACAGGATTACATGTGACATCGCTATCTGATAAATCTGAATTGCAATCTGCATGAGCTTCAGCCTCTTCAATTGGGAGGAGTGATAGCAAAGGAGATGGTCATCATCATCGTTACTTTCACCTAGGAGGACTAGGAAGTCGTGTATTTCATTCAAAGTCAAACTGTAACCAAATGCAATCATTATTGTATCTAACTATAGTTTAAATATCACTGATTCTAGATGTAATTACATCTGATATACTCTCTCAGGTCTATTATCTGAAGTCCCATTGTATAAAAGCACGACTCCCCATATGTAGTATTACAACAGTTTTAAATTATAATTTAAATCCTTGGTTTTCTAGAACACTGGCAGTATTCACTAAAGTTTCAACTACATTTCCTCCAAGTCTGAGATAATTTTTTGTAGTAGGCTTATCAACACATTTACCAACTGGTGTAAAATTCAAAAGCATGCAGGTAACCTCTCTCTGAACATAAAGCCCAAATCTTGAACCTGAATCTGATGGGTTTTCCTTGAATAAGCTGTTTGGAGTGGTGGTTACCATAGTTGGGGATCATACTCTCATCAGTTGCCATGTGTACCTGGGGGGTTTTCTGTACAACAGAAACTACTTCTGAAGATGGTCAAACAGCGGACAGAGTTTTGCCTTTGAATCTTTCTGTTCTATCTTTGTATTGTCAGGAAGATGAATATTATGCAATATTGCTATGAACCTATCTCGCTGAATGCTCTGGGAAAGAATCTTTGGAATGTGGTCACCACCAGACCAGTACTGTTTCTTGTTTGATGTTGGGGAAGTGGCTGACAACAAAAGTCCCCCTATGAACGTGTACGGTTCATTTTCTTCTAAATTTAGTATTTCGTTCTTTTGTTGTGAATACTTATTTGTTTCTTCTACAATTAAGTCTAGGTATTTGTGTCAACTGCACGTCCTCGACATATGGTTCCTCCTGTTCGAATCCTCCACGCTGCGCTAACTGTGGAGAAGACCACACTGCCGCCTCTTCCTGTCCGACTTATGTATTCGAACGTGAGGTCCTGTCTGTTCGGAAAGCCGACAAGGTCAGCTTTCAGGAAGCGAGGGCCCGCGTTCGGTCCCGATTCGCTCCCGATTCGCTCGTTCAGGCCTTACCTTTGCCCAGATACTGCGCTCATTCCGTCCGCCCCGGACTTCGACCACCTCCGTACCATCCATTTCCACACCCTATCATTCTAGACCAGATCAGGCCTCGTCCACCCGTCTCCCTATCACGTCCTCTACTTTCTCGTCGTCTAACCTCCCTCCGTGTTCACTATTCCTCCCGCCCGTCCCTCCAGAACTTCCAATTCCACTGTCCCCATCTGCTCCATTTCAGTCGCATCTAACTCACCTACTCACCCTCCTGAAATCATTGCTGACATTTCAGCATACATAACGAAAACGTTCCTTCTAGTCTCTCCCCTCTGCGCTCTTCTGTTAAACGACCCATCGCCAGCCCCCGGCGTTTGGGTCCCTCTGACAAACTCCCTTGTTCAGGCTGCCGGTCTTCTCGTCCTTTCACTTCCTCTCCCATCGGTACCCCCCTCCTGCCCCCATGTCCCTCACGTCTACAGGGATCCCTCTCGACTTGCTGGCCCCTCTGAGATCCCTCGCTTCCCTTCGCGACCGTCCCCTCCCCTCCATTCCTGATGGTGATTATGCCGCCTCTACACTGTGGGTTCAAGCTGACATCCATCCTATCCCCCCTTCTCCACCTCACTCCCTCCTTGACCTCCCGATGCCACCGGCATCTTCTTCACCTCCACCCCGGAAACCGGATTCTCCCCGCCCTGCCTCGTGTCCCCCGTCTCCTCCGCCCCGCTCCCTTCTTGATCTCTCGATGCCCCCGGCGTTCTCTCCTCCACCCCCACCCGGAAATTGGACTCACCCCGCCCCGCTTTGCATCCTCCTCCTCGTATTCCCTGACTCCCCCCGAAACCCAAACCCCTCAATCTCTTTTTACCCGCTTTTCGACCTCCTCTTTAACCTGCCCCCCCAAGTCCCGTTTACTCGCTCCACTGGTCACACTTAAGTCTCGCCCGATAATGTGTCTCTCACCCTCCCCTTGTTTTCCGCAAGTGATGGCTATTATCCTCCAATGGAATTGTCGTTGCCTCCTCCCTAATTGGAAGGACTTCCTTCTACTTATCAAAGATTTTTCCCTAGTCTCTCTCTGCCTCCAAGAAACCCAACTTGGGGTTTGCCCTTTGCGCCCCCTCCGCAGGTTCACATCGTACCTCTCCCCCCTCCCCCTGATGCAGCCCCTCGTGGCGGTACGGCCGTTCTTGTCCGTTCCGACGTGCCGCCTACTCCCCTCCCCTTCCGTACCCCTCTCCAGGCTGTTGCGGCCCGGGTTTCCCTTGACCGATTATATTCTATATGTTCACTATATCTTCCCCCCGTCCCAGGAAGTTTCTGCAAACGACCTCTCTGTTCTCCTTTGACAGCTCCCTCCCTCCTCCCTTCTACTGGGAGACTTCAACGCGCGCCATTATCTGTGGGGTGACTGTCACCAACCAGCGAGGTGGCGTTGTGACCTCCCTTCTCTTAACTCCTCCTGTCTGTCTTCTGAAGACTGGTCAACCCACAGCTTTTCACCTCCAGACCCGTAAGTTTTCCTCCATAGATCTTTCGCTTGCTTTTCCTTCCGCCTTCCTTGATTTCTTCTGGTCTATTACTCCAGACCTCTGCGGTAGTGACCACTTCCCCCTCCTCCTCCCACGTACATCTCAGACTTCTGACTCCTCTGCTCTTCCTACCCGATGGTCTCTTGCCAAAGCTGACTGGCCCCTTTTCCGATCTGAAAGCCACATCTTTGCAGTACCGAGTAACTTTCTGACAATAGACGCTGCCTCCACCTACCTTACCAATCACGTCACTTGTGCCGCCCTGTTCTCCATCCCCAAGTCAACATTTCCCAGCACCTCCGCCCCTTCTGTCCCATGGTGGACCCCAACATGCGCCTTAGCTGTTCAGGCTAAGAAGTCAGCCTTTCGTCGTCTTCAACGAGACCCATCCCTTGCCAATACACTAGCCTTCAAACGTGCGCGAGCTCAGGCCCGTCGCACAGTCCGTGAAACCCGCCGCCTTTCCTGGCGTACTTATTTCTCCTCTCACTTCCTGCACACTTTTCCCGAATCTGGAACAAGATCCGGAAGATTTTCGGTAAACCCTCTTCCCATCCGCCTCCTGTTTTTTGGTAGACGATAACCTAGTATCGTGCCCTACTGCAGTGGCCGAGGTCTTGGCCTCGACCATTGCCTCCATCTCCCGACACGACCACCGTGATCCCGCTTTCCTCCGACATAAAACTTTACTTGCCCGCTCCCCTCATCTTTTCTGGACCCCAAATAACTTTCCTTACAACCGTCGTTTTTCCATGTCGGAACTGCGCTCGGCGTTGATCTCTTGTGGCAAATCTGCTCCCGGCCCCGATGGCATTCATTTTGATATGCTCCGCCAACTACACCCTTCGGCTCTTTTTTCATCTGCTCACCCTCTACAATTGGATTTGGGTAGAGCAATGGTGTTCTCCTCCTAAACCCGGCAAGGACCCGACATCTCCCCTTAACTACCGTCCAATAGCCATCACTAGCTGCCTTTCGAAACTCCTTGAGAAGATGGTATCACGGCGCCTGGTGTGGCACCTCGAACGCCACAATATGCTTTCTTCCACACAGACCGGGTTTCGCAGGGGCCGTAACACCACTGACATTTTGGTTCAGTTGGAGACTGGGTCCGTGTGTCTCGCAGAACGACATCATCTCTCTGCAATATTTTGTGATTTGGAGAAAGCATACGACACTACCTAGCGGTGGTAGATTTGCCGTAAACTCTACCTTTTGGGTTTCCGAAGTCTCCTCCCTTCCTTCATTTCCAACTTTTTGTCTCCTCGTTCCTTTCAAGTTCAAGTGGGTACTTCCCTCTCTTTAGTACACTCGCAAGAGGAAGGGGTTCCCCAGTACAGCGTCCTGAGCGTCATCTGCTTCGTTTTGGCGATTGACATGTAGTGACGGATCTGCCCTTGGGGATTACGGCCACCCTCTATATCAATGACCTGGCCATTTATTGCTCCGGTTCCCGATCCGCCTCCTCCAGCGGGCCCTGGACTTGGTCTCCAGATGGGACACAGACGACGGGTTTCACTTTTCCCTTTCGAAAACGGTGGTGATGCATTTTTGCCGCCGCCGCTGCACTGCCGTTCTCTCTCTCTCTCTCTCTCTCTCTCTCTCCTCTCTCTCTCTCTCTCTCTCTCTCTCTCTCTCTCTCATGTTGAGTGAGTACGATAAGAGTAGGGCGATTGATATACTTTATCTCGACTTTCAGAAAGCCTTTGATAAGGTAACTCACCGCCGGCTAATGGCGAAAGTGCGCGCGCTGGGTATCGGTGGGGAAATAGGTAGGTGGATTGAAAACTGGCTAAGGAATAGGCGGCAGAGGGTGGTAATTAAAGGGGCTAGTTCGGGTTGGGCCTCGGTCACTAGTGGGGTTCCTCAGGGTTCCGTTTTGGGGCCACTGTTGTTTACCATTTACATAAATGATATCGACGGTGGCATCGTCAGTCGGATCGCCAAATTCGCTGATGACACCAAGCTTGGGGCCAATGTTGGGACGCCCGAAGCGATCGAGGAACTGCGTGCGGACCTAGGTAGGATAGGAGAGTTGTCCGAAAAATGGCAAATGCCGTTTAACTTGGGTAAATGCAAAGTGATGCACATTGGCTACGCCAATCCCAAGTCGGACTACTCGATGTTGGGCAGTAATATCGAGGTGATTGATTTAGAAAAGGACTTGGGTGTGCTAATTAGCAGCGACCTTAAGTTTACCAAACAGTGTGTAGAGGTGGAAAAGAAAGCCCAGAAACTATTGGGTTATATCAGGAGGCAATTTCAGTTTCGGAACAAGGAGATTGTGCTCTCACTGTACAATTCCCATCTTCGGCCGTACCTGGAGTATGCTGTGCAGTTCTGGTCGCCCACCCTCAGGAAAGATATTGAGAGGCTGGAGCGAGTGCAGGCGAGGGCCACAAAGTTAATCCCTTCCGTTAGGCATATGGGCTACAATCGACGGTTACGCGCCCTGAACTTGTTTTCGCTGAAACTCGGAGGCTGCGCGGTCAACTGATCGAGGTTTTCAAGCTCTTACGAGGGTTCAACGATGTCGATTTTAGAAGTATGTTTAGTTTAAATGATAACCCAACTCGCAACAATGGTTGGAAGTTGGATTTGAAACGGTTTAGGACTAGTGTGTGTGGGAATTACGTTACGTATAAGATCTGTGACACATGGAACAGGTTACCTTCGGAAGTTGTGAACAGTTCCTCTGTGGATCAGTTCAAGAAAAGGTTAGACGAAATCTTGCACACTATTTGAGTGTGTAAAGACATTTAGGACCTCAGTCTGCGGAAATTTCTTTTCCTATAAAATAGTTAATATCTGGAACCAACTTCCCTCAGAGGTTGTTTCCAGTCAAAGTGTAAATCTGTATAAAAATAGGCTAGACAAAGTACTGAACACACTCATAGTTTAAGATTAAAACCTCAGAAAACTCTGCAGGAGTTCGCTTGCTCGGTCTCTGTGAGCAAGCTAAATATAGAGCTATTTATATATTCTCCACTTTCCTGTAAAATTTCCTTGGCTACTTTTCCAGGGTCAAGGTATTTTCTTCAACCTTTTTCCGTACCTGCCTCTGGCAGGGAGGGAGCGGAGGGTGGGGAGAGAGCCTTCTACTTTACTATCCAGTTTTCTACTACTGCTAGGATATTTGAAAGAAAAATAAACTTTTACAAAATTTTCCCTGGCTCCCGTTGCCATTGGTACCTCCTCGGTATGGGCCGCAAGGCCTTTTGAGGTACTTCTTTTCCTTGTAACTCCTTGTAACTCTCTCTCTCTCTCTCTGCAAGGGGAACCCTAAGGAGTTCTTCAGTTATGTTAATAGTAGAAAGCCCATTAGAGGACCGAAGCGGCGTTCTGCAGACCTCCGACGCGGACATCGCCATTGTGCTTAATGAGTACTTTGCGGGAGTGTTCACCAGGGAGGACACCCGCATCATCCCCGAACCAGGCGTGAGGCACGAAGGTGCTGGCCTGGATAGTGTTCGATGTACCGCGACAGTCGTTGCCGATAGAATAGACAAACTGAGCGCGTTTAAGGCTCCTGGGCCAGACCAATTTCTCCCCAGAGTGTTGCGGGAGGTGCGCGACCAGGTGGCTCCCCACCTGGCTGCAGTCTTCAACAAATCGTTGGAGACGGGCCAGGTGCCTGGTGACTGGAGGGAAGCCAACGTGACCCCTATCTTTAAGAAAGGGGATCACGAAAGTCCAGGGAACTATCGTCCCATTAGTCTCACTTCAGTTGTAGGTAAATTATTAGAGGGGATAATAGCGGATAGGATCGTTGACCATTTGGATTCGTACAAGCTGCTTGGGGACTCCCAACATGGGTTTAGACGGCATAGGTCGTGTCTCATCAACTTGCTCGAGTTTTTCCACGACATGTTGAGTGAGTATGATTAGAGTAGGGGGATTGATATACTTTATCTCGACTTTCAGAAAGCCTTTGATAAGGTACCTCACTGCCGGCTAATGGCGAAAGTGCGCGCGCTGGGTATCGGTGGGGAAGTAGGTAAGTGGATTGAAAACTGGCTGAAGAATAGGTGGCAGAGGGTTGTAATTAAAGGGGCTAGTTCGGGTTGGGCCTCGGTCACTAGCGGGGTTCCTCAGGGTTCCGTTTTGGGGCCGCTGTTGTTTATCATTTACATAAATGATATAGACGGTGGCATCGTCAATCGGATCGCCAAATTCGCTGATGACACCAAGCTTGGGGCGAATGCTGGGACGCCGGAGGCGATCGAGCAACTGCGTGCGGACCTAGGTAGGATTGGAGAGTGGTCCGAAAAATGGCAAATGCCGTTTAACTTGGGTAAATGCAAGGTGATGCACATTGGCTACGCTAATCCCAAGTCGGGTTACTCGATGTTGGGGAGTAATATCGAGGCGACTGATTTGGAAAAGGACTTGGGTGTGCTAATTAGCAGCGACCTTAAGTTTACCAAACAGTGCGTAGAGGTGGAAAAGAAAGCCCAGAAGCTGTTGGGTTATATGAGGAGGCAATTTCAGTTTCGGAACAAGGAGATTGTGCTCTCTCTGTACAATTCCCTGGTTCGGCCGCACCTGGAGTATGCTGTGCAGTTCTGGTCACCCACCCTCAGGAAAGATATTGAGAGGCTGGAGCGAGTGCAGGCGAGGGCCACAAAGTTAATCCCTTCCGTTAGGCATATGGGCTACAATCGACGGTTACGTGCCCTGAACTTGTTTTCGCTGGAAACTCGGAGGCTGCGCGGTCAACTGATCGAGGTTTTCAAGCTCTTACGCGGGTTCAACGATGTCGATTTTAGAAGCATGTTTAGTTTAAATGATAACCCAACTCGCAACAATGGTTGGAAGTTGGATTTGAAACGGTTTAGGACTAGTGTATGTGGGAATTACTTTACGTATAAGATCTGTGACACGTGGAACAGGTTACCTTCAGAAGTTGTGAACAGTTCCTCTGTGGATCAGTTCAAGAAAAGGTTAGACCAAATCTTGCACACTATTTGAGGGTGTAGAAAATTTTCCCTGGCACCCGTTGCCATTGGTACCTCCTCGGTATGGGCCGCAAGGCCTTTTGATGTACTTCTTTTACTTGTAACTCTCTCTCTCTCTCAACTAGATTCTTAGGTCTCCTCCTTGATTCCCGCCTCCTGAATTCCCCAATTGAAATCACTGAAGGCTTCATGCCTTCAGACCTGCACCCTTTTGAATTTCCTTTTCCATACCGATTGGGGTGCTGACCGTCACACCCTTTGGCGACGCTACCACGCTTGGTCCAAAGTAAGTTAGATTATGGCTGTCAGGCCTATTCTTCCGCTCCTGCCTCCGCCCTGCGCATGCTGGACCCTATCCGTTCCCTGGGTGTACGCGTCAGCACCGGCGCATTCCGGTCATCTCCTATTGTCAGTATGTATGTGGAAAGTGCCCATTTCCCGCTGATGTCCACCGCACTTTAGAGGGCTTAAAATACCTCTTTCGCATTCGGCAGTTTCCTTCCAACCCGGTCTATCAATCCCTCTTCGGCCCTTCCACTTCGGCCTGCTTTGACCGTCGTCCACATTTGGTACGACCGTACAGTCTACGGATCGCCCCCGTCTTGTCTTCTCTGCGGGTAGAAGACGAGTACTCCCTTCTCCTCTCTCTACTTTCCCCCCAAGGACCCCCCCCCCCCTTCCGTATCTGCTCTTTTCTCTCTACTGCACCAAAGTCAAATTTCCACCCTTTTGCTCTTCGTCAGTTGTTTTTATCCCATTTCTCTACCCATTCTGACTCTGTCCCTGTTTTCACTGACGGCTCTCGTTTGCCGTTTGGAGTGGGTTGTGCGGCAGCCTTCCCGTCAGTGGTTCAATCGCTATCCCTTCACCCAATGGCTTCCATTTTTACGGCAGAACTCTCTGCTATTCTCTTGGCTCTTCGATTCCTTTCTCAGCTCTTACCTACGTCTTTTGTCATCTATTCGGACTCCCGCAGCGCTCTTGAGGGCCCTATCCTCACTCGTCTCCCCGCATCCGTTGGTGAGACAGATCCAAGACTGCCTTGTCCTTCTGGCATCGCGTCGTAAGCTGGTCGCCTTTTGTTGGGTACCTTCCCACGTCGGTGTTCCGGGCAACGAGTGTGCGGATGCTGCGGCGAGGAGGGTGTCCTCCCTGCCGTTTGATCCTAACGCACCTCTCTCTGCGTCGGACTTCACGAGGGTTTTTCGAGATGCATTCCTTCGGCGGTGGCAGCGCCAGTGGGAGGGTGTGTCCGGGAACTTCCTGAGAGCGTTGAAGCCCACAATTCGTCAGTGGCCTTCCTCCTGTCAACGTGATCGACGTTTTGAAATCACCTTGGTGCGGCTTCGCATTGGTCACACTCGTCTTACACATGGTCATCTTATGACGTGGAATCTTGCCCCCCTTTGCCCTTGCGGCATTCCTCTCTCTGTCTCACAATGCCTCTTGATTTGCCCTGCCTTTGCCACTGCCCGCTCCCAGCTCCTCCCCTTCTGCCCATCAGACTCCACTCTTACTCTTTCTCTTTTGTTGAGTGATCCCACTCCTTACCGAAGGACACATTTTGCTCCTTTCTCCGCCAGACTGGCTTCTTCTTCTCCATTTAAGATGACTTGAATATAATTTCTTCCTCTCCCTGCGATTTCAACTGCTTGCTCTCTTTTCTCACAATCTTTCTTCCGCTGCCCCCTCTCCACTGTTTCTCTCCCCATATCTCCTCGCGTGCTCTCCTTATCCTAGTATCGGCGCGATATGACGTCGACAGTCGAAGCGCCGGTGAAGCACTGCTATTCAATTCAATTCAATTCCATCTATAAAAGGGCTCAGCACACTTTTGAAGGTGTGTGAAAGGTATGGGAAGGATAACGACGTAAAGTATAATCCTGCTAAAAGTCATGTTATGATTAGAAGGACCAAGGCCTACAAATATATAAAATTTCCAGAATTTCAATTGAATGGTATGGTGCTGTCAGAAGGAACCCAGACTAAGTATCTTGGCCATATACCAACGGATAGTCTTTTAGATGACTGTGATATTCTAAGGCAGTGTAGGTAATTATGTGCTCGGGGAAATACATCGGTTAGAAAATTTCATGTTAAGTTGATTTTGTTCAAAACTTTTTGTACTCCAATGTATACAGCTCATTTGTGGTGGAACTACAGGATGTATAATTTGAGAAAATTATATGTTGCATATAATATTTTTAGGAGTTTTTTAAGAACTCAAAGATTTATAAATGGTGCTCCTTCTAGTGTCACTGTGCTGTTCGGAGTCAAGAAGGTGCCTAACTGTGCCAGTGTCATTCTCAATTTTGTATTAGATTTATCACAAGGCTTGGTGAGTCAGTCAGTAAGATAATAGAAGCCATGGTTGGTGGACTGGTCTCCGATATATTTTATAAATCTCAAATCTGTAAGTATTGGCTTAGGCAATTGTATGTTCATTATGCACAGTGATTCACTGGCCTACTTAGTCAGTGCTCCAGACAACTATCTCTTAATCTTCTATAGACCTCTTGTATAATATTTGTACCTGGTGAGTCTGAAATAAAGTGTTAGTTTGTTTGTTTGTTTACTCTTCATAATCATGCTAACTGACAAAGATGAGGACGTTACCAGAGACAAAATAATATCTCTTGCCGATCTTACTCATATATATATATATATATTGGTGATCAGTCTTTCCTTGTGAACAGACGTGTTTTATCGAGTGCCCAGTGTTATCAATTGAATAAGTGGTTTTCGTTGAAGTGTTTTAAAAAAAAATAGTGTTCGGTGCATTCATAACTAAATTACTTCGTGCTACTAATCAGTCATTAACGAATATATTTCATTTATTGACGTTATTCAATACTATATTATTTGATCAAACCAAGGCTACTGCACGTGGCTTGCCTTGCCTTGTTTGTTTTTCAAATCTATCAGAAAACGTGGAGACATAAGGTTCATTTTTCCTTCTTTCGAGGTCAGGTAGAGTGTGGTCACACACCGTGTGAAGAAAAGGAAAAAAGTCTGGTCGAATCGCGGACAGATAAGTGTTATAAATACTCTTCTTTTACTGATCTTTTGTCTGTAACTTAATTCTATATAGATTTAGTATAAATTTGTGTTACAAGAACCTGTTTCTGCGTTTCAAAAACGCGGTAGACCTACGTTGTAATTTATTAATTTCCAAACGCTCTTTTGTTTTTTTGTTTTTGTTTAACTAATTAAAAGCATGGCACCCCCGTCAAGTACTTGCAGTCGCTGTGAAGGGAAATTTGCCGCTTATGCGTTTACAATGGCTAATAATAATGAACAGTTAGTTTGCAGGTGGTGCTCAAACTTGGAAGTGCTGAGGAACGAGTTAGAACGTGAGGAGGAGGCCAGAGTAAGGCTTGAAGAAAGGGTGATGCTCCTGACGGCAAAATTAGAATCCCTTGAGACTCCAGTTACGACCCCTCCTGCCTCAGTTTCTACTAATAATATAAATAGTATTAATAGCCCTCTCTCTTCTCCTAGTTCCCAACCCTTCGTTCGAGTGCGTAATGGAGCCCCATTGAGAAAACCTAAGACATGTCTACCAGTAATAACAAACAATAAGTTTTCTGTTTTAGGTTTCGATGATGCTGATGAACCGGAAATACGACTCGTTGGCGATTCCATTGTTCGAGGGCAGCTCGAGGAATTCTGTGGGAGAAACCCTCGTCGTAGGCGCCGTTACTGCTACCCTGGTGCGAGGGTGGAGGATATAACTAATAGTGTTGACCAATTTACAGACGGTACCTCCGAGGACACAACGTATGTTATTCATGTCGGTACTAATAACGTTTTAAATTCCAGATCGGAAGAACTGCTGGCTAGGTACAGGGACTTACTAGAGCGATTAAAGGAAAATACTAATAAGATTGTTTTAACAGGTATACTTCCTCGAATTATCCATCGTAACAATTTCTACAGCACGGCGACCTATATTAACAATAACCTAAAGTCTCTTTGCCAACAGGAAGAAGTGCATTTTGAGAATTTTTGGAAGTTTCTACGGCAGGAGGGACTTGTTTCTCGGAGATGGACTTCATCTTAATGACGTTGGAGCTGCGCGTTTAGGAAGACTATTTCATAATACTGTCTTCTTTTCAGGCTGCCGTAACTCGAACGGTCCCAGCGTAAATTCCATAAATTTCCACTGCGCTCGCGAAGATGTCGCAATTACAAACAATTTGAAGGTTCTATCTTTAAATGCTCGTAGCCTACGAAATAAAAGAAACGAATTTTTTTCTTTAATTGCTTGTAAAGACTATGATATAATTGCGATAAATGAATCGTGGCTTAGCACAGAAACTCGTGACTTTGTAGAGGAGTATCAAATTAAAGGTTATAGACTTTTTGTTAAAAACAGAATAGGTAGACGAGGAGGCGGTGTTATGTTGTATATCAAAGATAATATAGCGAACGTTATAGAAGTAAAGCACACAATTCCAGAACCCGTGGATTCGACTATAGCAGAACTTAAATTGAACGATTTCAAACTTCTTGTTGGGGTTATATATAGGCCCCCTAATCAAACAGCTGATACGGACGAAGCGTTATATCGTGAACTAAAGAGAATAATCGGTAGTGAGCAGGCTTTACTTATGGGTGACTTTAATTGCGCTAACGTAAATTACGATACAATGCAGGGAGACGCGGAAGGTAATCGTTTAGTTAATTTTCTCGAGGATAGCTTTCTTACTCAAAAGGTTGGGGAACCTACGAGGTTGGACAGTATTTTAGATTTAGTAATAACTACGGATGATAGGCTAATTACTGATCTTCAAGTAAGAGAACCGTTAAGCAATAGCGATCACAATATGGTAGAGTTTGTCCTCTCAGTAAGTCACTCGAAACCAGCTAACTCGACTAAAATTCCTAACTTCCAGCACGCAGACTTTAGTAAATTTCGAAATAAATTGTCACACGTCAATTGGGAAAACGTAATGGGGAACTCCAACGCAAAACTAATGTGGGAATCGTTCGAAACAGTATTTAGGACTATAAATGAGGAATGTGTACCGTACAAAATTAAGCGTGCGAAAGTAAACAACAAGCCCTTGTGGTTTACTTCTAGAGTAGGAGACATTATAAAGAGTAGAGATAGGGCTTATAGGCTACATAAGTGCGATAAAGACAATTTGTGGTTACGAAACAACTACATATCTCTAAGGCGTGAAGCGAAAAGTGTAATAAAAAAGTCCAAGCGCGAATTTGAAATCTCCATAGCTCGTGACGGTAAAGAAAACCCCAAGCGATTCTTTCAATACGTCAATAATAGAAATCCAGTAAAAAGTGTCTTGGGGCCTTTGAAAAATGTAAACGGAGATCTAGTTTCTGAAAACAAGGAAATGGCTACCTTGCTAAACGAATTTTTTACGTCAGTTTTTACTATAGAAGATGTAACGAATATCCCTACGGTCATAGACATAATACCTTTTGATAATGGTAATATTTTGGATAATATAGTGGTTAGTGAAGGGGAGGTAATGCGCTATATTGATAAAATGAAAACGCGTAAATCACCGGGGCCGGATTCCATATATCCCATACAACTAAAAGAATTAAAAGATAGCATTGTTGTGCCGCTAACAAAGATTTTTAATGCGTCTATTTCTGAGGGGTGCGTACCAGATAATTTCAAGTTAGCAAACGTAACACCTATCTTTAAGAAAGGCGATAAAGGTGCGGCGGGAAATTATAGGCCAATCAGTTTAACGTCTGTTGTAGGTAAGCTACTGGAATCAATAATTAGGGATCGTATAGTCGAACACTTAGAATTGCATAAACTAGTTAGAAATACGCAGCACGGTTTTAGGCGAAACAAATCTTGCTTAACTAATCTTTTAGAATTTTTCCAAAGCGTGGTTGACGTTTACGATAGACATCGGGCGGTTGATGTAGTGTATTTAGATTTTCAAAAAGCGTTTGACACCGTGCCGCACAAAAGACTCATTGAAAAAACTAAGGCTCATGGAATCAGGGGTGTAGTAATAAATTGGCTAGAAGAGTTGCGAGGTAGGAAACAGAGGGTGGTCGTTGATGGAGCGGAGTCGTGTTGGGCTAATGTAGCGAGTGGCGTTCCTCAGGGTTCTGTATTGGGCCCCTTGCTTTTTCTTATATATATTAACGATTTAGATGTCGGCCTAGTCAGTACAGTTTCAAAGTTTGCGGATGACACGAAGCTGGGTGGTAGGGCGATTAATGACGAAGATAGAGGTAAAATCCAGGAAGATCTGAATAAAATCGTTGATTGGTCAGTCACATGGCAAATGAGATTTAACGTGATAAGTGCAAAATTTTGCATATAGGTTCGCGTAACGGTAATTTTGCGTATAGTATGTCAGGGAAAGATTTAACAAGCGTAGAGCAGGAAAAGATTTAGGAGTTATAGTCACTGGTGATTTAAAAGTAGCGAAACAAAGTACAGCAGCGGTCAATAAGGCGAACAAAGTGTTAGGTTTTATAGCTCGAAATTTTGAGTACAAATCGCGCGATATTATAGTTCCTCTTTATAAATCATTAGTTAGACCCCATTTGGAGTACGCGGTCCAATTTTGGAATCCGCATATGCGCAAAGATATAGACAAAATCGAAAGAGTTCAAAGACGAGCAACTAAGATGATTCCGTCGCTTAGGTCAAAGTCGTACGAGGATAGGCTTAAGGAGTTAAAATTGACTACACTCGAGACTAGGAGGCTAAGGGGTGATCTAATCCAGGTTTCAAAATTATGAATGGGTTCGATAACGTAGATAGAGATAGCTTTTTCGAAATATCTCAATATAATAGGACTAGAAATAACGGGTGTAAGTTGACAAGTAGAAGGTTCGAGACAACAGTTGCCAAAAACTTTTTTACGCATAGAATAGTAAATAGCTAGAATAGTTTGCCGGTAGAAGTAATTAGTAGCACGTCTATAAACATGCTTAAAAATCGATTAGACGCATATGTTGATAGATTGGGTATAGTTTAAGGTTGTAAGATTAAGGCTTTGTGGTTCGGAACCCACGTAAAATTGTAGGTCCTATCCGCCACCACGGAAGACATGCACAATACACAATTACATTACAATACAGTTAGGTAGATCAACCATGAGTGGATCCTCGGGTCTTTGTTGGTCTGAAACATTATAACATATATATGTGAAAAATGCTCTGTATGAATTGGTCTCCAATTAACCCACCCCTAATATCTGTCCAACTGCAGAGTAGGTTAAGCCTAGCCTTGTATGGGTCAGCCTAGAGATTCCGGAAATAGTCCAGAGCGGGCAGAGTAATTTGAGGTCCACAGTAGGATTCCTCACCAAATTAGGTTAGGGTAATTTACCTTAGCTTTTGTTAAGCTACGAGTTGATGCTAGGTCTTAGACCACAATGAGACCTAATTTAACTGGACCTACTTTATATGTTATTACTAAACTGGGGTTTAGAAATACAATTGTTCACTTACTGAGTATTATTAGATAAGTCCTGATTTCTTCTTGGAGTCTTTCTTCTAGGTGCTTAATTTTTTAGCGTACTTGCTGACTTGATGGTGGGGATCTTTTACTTTTTCAAGCCCCTTCGTTCGCCATGCCGTTCTTGTTGCAAGTCCTTTTTCCTTTTTCCACCAGCGTCCTTTCTGTTTGTTGGTTCATTGTAGTGTGAGAAACTACCAAGCACGCTCTATCACACAGTATATAAATACTAGTGTGGAGAATAACTCTGGTGAGCAACCATTTGGTTTCATCCACCCAGTCATTGACATAAAAGGAGTTTAATAATTGTTAGATTAACTACCTACCTATTCGGTGGACCACTTTCGTTACCTCTCAACTACCCACACGTATCAGTTTTCCATACTGGGGGCCCCGGGAGAAAAAATCTTGCTGTCATTGTCACCAATTTTTATGTCTGAGTGTAGACTAGCTAATTATTGGATTGTAAATGCCTGTTAATCCGATTAACAGTGACTATCCTCACCTTCTCATGAGAAGATGTAGCATTTAATCAGAAGAGAAAATGTACATCCACAGGATGAAACTGTTCATGGTCTTTACCAAAGCTGGGCACAAACCGTTAATCCGTTAATCGTTAATTAACGAAGTTAACTTTTTCGTTAACGATTTAACTTTTAAGTTAACTTTGAAAATCATTATCGGACTAATTAACTTCCGTTACATTTAACTTCCGTTAACTCAAGTCCGTTAACCCAAAAAATTCATAAATAAACGTTTAAAAGTTTCTATTATTTTCAGTGCTGAGCAGGTGCGCAATTAATCCGCCTTGGTCGACGCACTTTTGGCAGGCATCGACAAAAGGTTTGGGCCCCTCCTGGAGGATGACGAATGCCAGCTGGCTGCTGCCTTCCATCCCAGGTTTCGCCTCATCTGGTTGGACAAGTATGACAACACCAAGGTCGCCAGGGTGAGGAAAAGCATGGAGGGTACAGTCGAGGAGGCCATGAAGCAGCAGTCCAACGAAGTGGGCAGCAACAGTGGAGGCAGCAACAACGAGGAGGAGGAGGAGGAGGAGGATGACTTCTTCAGTGCTGTCATCCAGACAAAAGAGAGCAGCAGAAGCCACAGGTCACTCAAGGGCAAGGCCCAGAACTTGGTCAAGACCTGGCTGGAGACCAACTCCAAGGACTTGCTGACAGATGCTGCCTTCTTGGGTGAGCAAGTGTTGGTGGACTTGTTCATCAAGTTCAACACAGCCATCCCCTCCAGTGCTGCAGTGGAGCGTTTGTTCTCTATGGGCAAGGACATCCTGAGGGCCAAGAGATCATCCCTGTCTGATGAAAACTTTGATATGCTAATTTTCATGAAGGGCAACATGCATCTCATGGACAAAATGGAGAACGAGAAGAAGAGGGAAAATTAAATTATATATATATTGTGTTTTTCATTTTTTTCATAATAAAAGTTAACGTTAACGGTTTATCGGTAACTTCCGTTACATGTTTAACGAATTAACGGATTAACGGTTAACGAAGTTAACTTTTTGGTTAACGGTGCCCACCACTGGTCTTTACCATAAGAAAAGGAAAAGTGAAAGTTAGATGATGAAATTACAATTCCGCAGAGTTTATTTTTTGCTGTAAAACTAGTCGCGCCTTCAACGCTATTTGTCGCTGAGGTCTTGTATCTGTCAATGAGGTAGTAGGATGTGTTACCGCTCCTACTGTTACTGGAAGTTCAGTGTCTCCAGTTGTTACTGTCGGTGGAGATGGCTCTCCAGAGTCCACTTTTTGGGATTCAGACTCTAGGGGGTACAAAAGAGAAATGTCTTGTTGTGTCACCCGTTGAAGTCCTTAATTTGACCACTCTTGTTACCCCGTCTGCCCCTGGTCTGAGTTCTAAAACTCTAGCCAGAGGCCAGTATTGTCTTGTAGTACTGGAACGTATTAGAACAAGGTCCCCTACCTTAACTGTGTCAGACCAATCCTTCTTAGTTATTTGTTTATGTCTCTCTCTTAGACGCATCAAGTACTCAGTTTTCCACTGTTTAATGAAATGAGCTTTAACTCTGGTTAGGTGTTGTAACTTAGTCTGGAGTTCATCATGTTGTTGAGTCCACTTTGGGTCTTCTGAAGAGTCTATATTGTAGTCCGGCAGGAGACTAACTTGTTCTCCCCGAATCAAATGATTTGGAGTTAATGGTTCAGGGTCATTGAGGTTGTCACTCACATAAGTGAATGGTCTATTGTTAATGATGTTCTCAATCTCAGCTAGGAGAGTGAGCAATTCAAATAAGTGCATCTGTTTTTTACCAATTGCTTTCCTCAAGCACTTCTTTACTGTTTGTATATTCCTCTCCCAAATAGAACCATACCAAGGAGAGGCAACTGGAATATACTTCCATTTTATGTTTGAATTTTGTACATATAATTGTGTGACTTCACTGTTTAACAAGTCATTAATGACCTGTTCACCAGCCTTGAAATATGTAGCGTTGTTAGTCCAAACTGTCTCGGGCGGATTTGGTTTCCTATAAGGCCTAGATGTGACACACTCACTGAGAAATGTTTTAACAGTAATCCTTCCCTTGGGTATCCAATAAGTTTTTCTTAATATACTGTAGTTAGTGTCTGTGGTACCCCCATATGATGTACATCATTGTGTGTTTGTCTGATGATTAATATTGTCAGATAGCTGAATCTAGGTAAAAGGATTGGATGTTTGGTTTTGTAAGACAGTTTTGATTTAGCTAGTCTCTCTTTACACCTTAGAAGACTTCCTCATCTCTGAACAAGCTTAGATCCACAACTACTGATGGTACAGGCTCTTTTGTTTATTTCCCATTAGTCAAGAATTCTAACTCTTTTTTGTACTCTTTCTGTTGTGCATGCCATATTCAGTGCTTTGTTGCAACTTCTGTATAATTGTGATTGTTCTTATTTAGCTGTTTGTTAATTGTAGTTAAACAGTTGTGAGCAAACCTCAAACAGTAGGCTGTGACCCTGACAAGCTTGCTGAAGTCAGAATAATCTTCATAATTGGTGATTGGTTCAACATTTTCATTTGAAAAGGTTAAATTTAAAGTCAGGTTAACTTGTTCCACAGGCCATTGGCCTGTATTACAGAGCCACTTAGATCCCATGAACCAAGCTTTGTTTGACCTCAACAACTTGTAGGATAAACTTCTGGTCAGAAAGTCTGCTGGATTTTGTTTAGTTGGAACATAGTGAAAGTTGACTTGTAGGCTTTCATTAGCTTCAGCTATTTCTTTTAGCCTGTTTCTTACAAAGATGTTCTTACTATTAATGCTATCATTCTATATCCAGGCAAGACAAATCTGACTGTCGAGCCAGATGTAGATATCAGTTATGTTTATATCATGATAAGCATCCTTAAGAAATGAAATGATTTTAATGGCTAATGCAGCAGCCAATAGTTCCAATTGAGGTATGATTCAGGTAGGTTTGAGAGGTGCAACTTTGCCCTTTGCATAAATTAGATGACTTTCTGTAGGACTTACAAGGTACGCACAGCACCCATAAGCCTGTGTGCTTGCATCAGCAAACACATGAAGCCTCTGGGGTTTATCCTTAAACCCACAGCACCTTGGTATTTTAATGTTCCGCACTTTTGTTAAATCAGTAGCTAAATTCTTCAAAGATTTTTTATCTTCAATTGTTATTGGCTCATCCCACCCAACATTTGTCTTCCAAAGTACTTGGAGGAGAATCTTTGAATTTATTGTTGAAGGCAGGAATAGCCTATGGGATCAAAAATTTTGGAAGCTTCTGATAATATCTGTCTTTTAGTGTTAGCTTCCTCATCAAGTTTAAAACTTTTTGTGCAGACTGAATTATGATTGTTAGAAGTTGCATCCAAATACCAGTTCATACCTAAAGTTTTAACTCTGTCTGATGGTTCAGTAATATCATTATCATCTTTTAAAATCTTTTTGCTTAAATCCTTATCATTTGAAATCCACTCTCTAAGTTCAAAGTTACCTTGTTGCATAATGTTTTGAGAGTTTTCATAGATCTCAGATAATTCAGATTTGTTGATGTTGAGCCCATTAGATTGTCTACGTAAAAATGTTCTTTAAGGAAGTTTAGTGTGAAAGAGTTATTAAACTGGTTCAAATGATGTCCAATTGTCATTGCTAATAAGCTAGGTGAGCAATTGGCTCCAAATAACACAACATTGAATATGTAGGTTATGAACCCTTTATTAAAATCAAATGGATCCCTGAACCATAAGAACCTAAGTTGGTTCTTGTCATATTCATTTTTAAGGTTTATTCTCAAAAATGCCTTTGAAATATCACTTTGTAAGGCGTATATTATTTAACCTGAACCTGAGTAAGATCTTCACAAGGTCAGAAATGAGATTAGGACCCTCAGTCAGGCAATCGTTCAAACTGTGTTCATCACTGTCTTTGAAGCTCCAGTTATAAACTACTGAGTTTTGTTGTTGGGGCATCATGTCGATAAACTCCCCGGTGGGTTAAATAATGACAACCATCTTTTTTAAAAGGGTTCTACAGATCTACAGAAGCTAAGGCTAACAAAGACCCTAAGATCCATTCTAAGGTTAGCCCGAGAGAAAGAAGGGAGCAGGAGAGTTAAAAGAAGAGAATAGAGAGTTAAAAGAAGAGAATAAGGGGTTAAGTAAGTAGCAAAACCTATCATTCGTGGGTTAACATTCATTCAGAAAAAGAGAGACTCACCACCATCATTCGCTGGCCACTGCCGACAAGTCGGAAAAATAGTCGAAGAGAATAGGAAAGGGGTGAAAGATAAAAAGAAGTAAAATAAGAACGCTTCCAAACCATGCAAACAGTCTTAACTCAAAGAAACACTGTCATACCATGCAAACTACAGACATGCAAGTAGAGAGAGGATGAGAAAAAAAAGTTTGAAGAGTAACATAAAGTGGATTAGTTTACGCTACGAGCTACATCTAAGTTCGTGTTAGTCTATTTTTTTTAATAATATAAATTTAACGCTGGCATGTCACAAGCTGGCATCAATTGTCAACAGACTCAAACCTCGACTATCAACTCCAGAACTCCTGTTGTTAATTATTTTATTATTTTAAACGACATTAATAAATATTTTTAAAATGCCTATCTAAACGATTTTTAAACATATTAACGCTGGTAGAGTTCACGACAGACGCGGGAAGATTATTCCATTTATCAATTACTTTAAACGTAAAAATGTTTTTAGCGATGTTAGTAATGAAACGTCTACCACGTAATTTAAATCCGTTATTACGAGTATTGCTATTATCGAAAATGAACAATTTGTCAAAATTTATGTTATCGATTTTATTAACAATTTTGTAAACTTCAATAAGCACCCCCTTAATCAGCTAGTCTCGAGTGAATGCAAGTCTAACTCTTTAATCCGATTTTCGTAAAACTTGTTGCGTAGTGACAGAATTAGTTTTGTAGCGCGTCGCTGAACCCTTTCCAACCTATCAATATCCTCACGCAAATACGGGCACCAAAACTGAACGGCATATTCTAAGTGAGGCCTGACTAGGGACTTGTAAAGGAACAATATAATATTCTTCGATTTAAATTCAAAATTATGCACTATGAAGCCTAACTTCCTATTAACTTTTTCGCAAGACTCCAGGCACTGGTTCCTAACTTTTAATTCCTTAGATAGGGGTACGCCTAAATCTACTTCCTCGTCTACGCTCTTTAACTGTCTGTTGTCCATCGTGTACATGTAATTATTGTTACGAGAACCTATATGCAAAACTTTACATTTGTCTACGTTAAATTGCATCTGCCACTTATCCGTCCACTCCATAATCATATTTACATCGTCTTGCAGCCTATTTCTATTGTCCATGTTAAGAACTTTACCGCCTATTTTAGTATCGTCCGCAAATTTTTACACATTACTGGTGAAATCTACATCTATGTCGTTAATGTAGATTACGAATAGCAATGGGCTCTATGGCTATAGCATTCGCCCACTATTTCGTTATAAAACTCTAACAAATTAGTTAAATAAGATTTATGGCGTCGAAACCAATGCTGACTATTATTAATCAAATCGCGACTTTCTAAGTGATTGATGGTACGATCCCTAACTACGGATTCCAAAAGTTTACCGACAATTGACGTTAAGCTAATAAACCTATAATTGCTAATTACTGTGTGGTCGCCTTTTTAAAAATGGGCCTAATGTTAGCTAATTTGAAGTCTTCAGGAATAATCCCTGCCGCAGCGCCGTTAGCGTCCACTAGAGGGCCTATGTTATCTTTTATCGGCTTACGATTATTGACGTCGTCAAAAAACTTTCTCGGATTATATTTACTATCCGCAGCTACAAGTATCTCAAAATTACGCTTACCATTCCTAACAGATCTTTTAACCTGACGTTTAAGCTCGATATATCTATTAAAGTTAGCTACCGTGCCATTGCGCTTATTAAGTCTGTACGCCCTGTTCCGCTCGTTTAGGAACTCACCTATTTCCCTAGTCCACCACATGGGCCTACCATGATTTCTAGCGCGCTTGGGCCTACGCGGAATAAACTCCCTTTCTATATTCAAAAAACTCTTTAAACGCCTCCCAATGAAAATTTGCGTCATTACCCAGTCCACTACTCTCATCCTGTCCGGAAAACTATCAAAATTAGCCCTACGAAAATCAGGGACTTCTTCAGGGTGAGCGAAAAGTCCCTGTACACCTGTCCACTTCCAACACTGTGCAGGTACAGGTTCACTACACTTCTTGCAGGTGCACAGGGGCTTTTCACTCACCCTGCATTACGTTACTATCCTTACTGTTTTCTATCAATAGCTTAAACCTAATAATTTGGTGATCATTACATCCCAAACTCTCACGTACTTCCAAACCTTCGACTATATTTTCGTCGTTCGTCATCACCACGTCTAAGATAGTCACCGCGCGTTGGTTCGGTAACCATCTGTCGTAAAAAATTATCTTCCATGAACTCAATCAGTCTCAAACCCTCATCATTACCAGTAAAAGTCTCGTAATTAATGCTAGGTGTCAGTTGTTACTTCTTCACTGAAGCCTTTCTGTAGCTGTTCTTTGAAGACATCACTGTACATTTGAATTCTGCTATCCTGTTTGAACTTTTTCATTACTTTATATAAATGTCCTTTAGCTACTTTGAGATTATCTCTTAAAGTTGGACAATTTATTTTCCAAAGTAACTCGGTAAAATAACTATTTTCTTTGCATTGAATGGTGCCTTCAAATCCTTCTACCATTAACTTATTTTCTGAAGTTTGATTTGTGTCATGTATACCCACAGATTTTGCAGCCATAAAGATTGAATTGCCTCAACTAGAGTTACATTTGATAGTAATGAATTAATGTTCTCAGTTATAATATTATTCAGTGTTGCTATTCTTACAGGTGTTATGTTGGACTGAGTTGAGCCACATAGTATTTGTTAGTCATGAACTATTCTGGTTTAGGTTGTATCTGGATAGGTCACCCAGGGGAGCTATCGCTGATGGACCATAGCTTATCAGACACCATCAGTGATGGTGTCTGATAAGCTATACCATTACCTATTTTCACTATGCCCCTATGAATAAGGTGAATATAATCTGCCCCCATTAACATTTCAGTGTTAGCTACTGTGTTGTTTGTGATATGTCTATCAGCTGTGTTGTACTGTTTCCTCAAATGATTAATAGTTTGTTCTAGTGTGGGTACAACCAAGAATTTGATGATAACTACATCCTAAACTCTCGCCTACTTCTAAACCATCGACTATATTTTCGCCGTTCGTCATCACCAAATCTAAAATATTGTCACCGCGCGTTAGTTCGGTAACCATCTGTCGTAAAAAATTATCTTCCATGAACTCAATCAATCTCAAACCCTCCTCATTACCAGTAAAAGTCTCGTAATTAACATTAGGGCAGTTAAAGTCTCCGACAATTATACTATTCTGATTGTCAATAAAGTTACCAAGAAGTGAGTAAAATCTAGTATCGGTATCGAGGGGTTGAACGGGAGGTCTGTAAACAACAACAAAATTAAAACTAATACTACGCGCCCTAACTTCAACGCATATCGCATTAATTGCTGTCGGAAAATCTATCTTAACCTCGATAGCCCTAAGGGAATTACGAATGTACAGCAAAACGCCGCCACCAAACCTATGTAACCTATCATTAGTAAAGAGTTTAAAACCCGGTATATCAAGTTCCTCCAACAAGTCCCGAGTCACGGTATTTAACCACGTTTCAGTGATAGCAACTATATCGTAGTTGCCGGAATAAATTATCGCCTTAAATTCGTTTAATTTATTTCTAATACTATGCGCGTTACAATAAAATAAGTTTAAGTTATTTTTTACCACGGGCCGGCGTTTTAAACTATTTTTTACGTCGGCCCGCGTTCCCCAGACCCACAACGTTTAAAGAAGGCTTCGACCTATACAGCTTTCGTACGTTATCGACAATTAACCTACCTAGTCTAGCATTACCTATTTCATTAAAATGCAGCCCATCTTTTATAAAAAGACTAGGATCACTGAATTCGAACCACAGCTTTACAAAGAGTACATTTTCCTCAGCACAAATCTCTTCTAATTTAGTATTCAAAAATATCGTTTTAGACGTAATACTAAGACCCAAACCGTACCTAGGGGTAATACCTAGAACTAAAGACCTATCTGACCTCGCCTTTAGGGACCTAATTAACCCCTAAATATCTCCAAAAGGTCAGGCACTCTCGTATCGGGCCTATAAGAGTCGTTACCTCCTACCATCGTCACCAACATCGAGTGACGAGAGGCAACGTCAATCCTGTCCACTTCGTCTCTAACTCTGTCAACCCTGGCCCCTGGGAGACAGACCCTCCTCCTCTTGGTTGGATGCCGTTCAACGAACTCTGTGTCCATATGGCGCACTAAAGAGTCCCCAATTAAAATAGTTTCCCCATCATTCACGTCCCTTTCCAAATGGGCGAAAGGGTTCGAAACCTCGATAGGGGGGGGGATTCCTATCACCTAACGTACGCGGCCTAGCTCCACCCTTAACTTCTCTAAATCCCTCCCCATCTACTAATCTCGGACCAACCTTAACCCCTTCCTGAACTCTATCCAACCTTCCCGATAAGCTACCTAAACTAGAAACTAGGTTACGCACCTTACCCTTCAAATTAATTGGTTGGGCTTTCGTCAACCGTAGCCCTACCCCTGCCCTCATCAAGTGTTGCAAGTCTTTCCGTTACCTCACGTACACTGAGTTTTATGTCAACTATTTCCCCCCTTAACTCGCAAAAGAAACAAATTGATCTCTCGGTAATCGCCATAGGACCGCCGTTATAATCTTTAAAATCCAAATACCACCGGTTTACCCAACACCTAACACAAGACGCTTTCTGCGACGGCATCGCGCAGTTAAAATTTAGTTTATAACCGTCACAAGTTTAAGTTAAATTAAGCCGGCACGCTATGAAAACTTCTAAATCGCTAAAAACCACTAATATTCAATTACTTAACTATAACAATGTGAATATAAACACGAGTATATAAAATTCAAAACTTTCCAAAAGTAAAATTATTAGCAATATGCAAAAGTAGATGCAATATCAGAGAGCTCAGGAAATGCGTCCGTTCAGTACAGAGTCTGGCTGACGAATGTTCTACAGAAGTTAAGGCTAGCAAAGACCCTAAGATCCACTCTAAGGTTAGCCCGAGAGAAAGGAAAGAGGAGGGGGGTTAAAAGAGGAGAATAAGGGGTTAAGTAAGTAGCAAAACCTATCATTCGTGGGCAGTGGCGGATCTACTATGAAACTAATGAAGCTTAAGCTTCAGGGCCCCTAATCCAGAAAAAAGAGAAAGAAAGACTCCCCATCATCATCCGCCGGCCACTGCCGACAAGTCGGAAAAATAGTCGAAGAGAATAGGAGAGGGGTGAAAGATGAAAAGAAGTAAAATAAGAACGCTTACAAACCATGCAAACACAGTCTTAACTTACTGTCAAACCATGCAAGTAAAGAGAGTTACAGACATGCAAGTAAGGAGAGAATTAAAAAAAAAACGTAGGTAGAGTATAACAAAAAGTGGGTAAGTTTACTCTACGAGCTACATCTACGTTAGTGTTAGTCTAATTTTTTTTTATTGCTGGCATGTCACAAGCTGGCATTAATCGTCAACAGACTCATCCTCGACCACCTCCCCTAGAGCTCCTGTTACTAATTGTTTTTTTATTTTAAACATCGTTAAAATTTTTAAAATGCCTATCTAAACGGTTCTTAAACATATTAACGCTGGTAGAGTTAACGACTGACGCGGGAAGATTATTCCATTTATCAATTACTTTAAACGTAAAGAGGTTTTTAGCGATATTAGTAATGAGACGTCTGCCACGCAACTTAAATCCGTTATTACGAGTATTGCTATTACCGAAAGTGAACAGTTTGTCAAAATTTACGTTATCGATGTTATTAACGATTTTGAAAACTTCACTAAGCTCTCCCCTTAATCTCCTGGTTTCGAGTGAATGCAAGTCTAACTCTTTAATCCTATCTTCATAAGGCTTGTTGCGCAATGACGGAATTAGTTTCGTGGCACGACGCTGAACCCTTTCTAGCCTATCAATATCCTCACGCAAGTACTGGCACCAAAACTGAACGGCATATTCTAAATGAGGCCTGACTAGGGACTTGTAAAGGGGCAATATATCAGGTCATCCCATAAGTAATGTCGTTTTTTACGATAGATTAAGTTTAAACTAGTCCTACTCGGTTTAAGCATAAATTTTCCGAAGGTTATATCTAAGAGGAGATCTATCGTGTTTCGCTACATACTTTACAGACCTTGACCAGTGAAGATGTGTGTTTTGCTTTATATGAACCCCTCATAGACATGGCGGTATCAGAAGAGCATATCAGGCATATAATGCTTTACGAGTTCAAAAAAGGGAATAGTGCTACTGAAGCAACGCGAAACATTCAGGAAGTTTATGACAACGATTTTCTGCATGTGAAGAAATGTCAAGATGGTTTCAAAAGTTTAGGAATGGTGACTGCTATTTGACAGATGCAGCACGCTCTGGACGCCCTGCTGAGTTTGATGATGACCTGCTGTTAGCCGCAATTGAAGAAGACTGTTCAACAACTGTCGAAGAATTGGCCCAGAAACTCAATTCATCCCCGTCCACCATCCATCGACATTTGCAACAACTCGGGAAAGTGCCTAAGTTAGAAAAATGGGTGCCACATGAATTGTCAATCGACAATCTGAGGGTGCGGGTAAACATTAGCACAGCTCTTCATTCCCGTGAACTCCAAGATCCGTTTTTGCACCGTTTAGTGATTGGTGATGAAAAGTGGATGCTATACCATAATGTTAAGCGCCGTCGACAGTGGGTTTGTGCTGGAGAACCAGCGACACCACAGCCAAAACCAAATCTTCACCCTCGGAAGGTGTTGCGTAGTGTTTGGTGGGATAAAGATGGTGTAATACACTTTGAAACCTTACCACACAACCAAACAATCACCGCTCAAGTCTACTGTCAACAACTGGATCGATTGAACGCTGCACTAAAAGAAAAGAGACCTTCTTTGGTTAATCGGAAAGGAATCGTGTTCCACCACGACAACGCACGTCCTCATACCGCTCGGATCACTTCTGCAAAAATTGAGGAGCTTGGGTGAGAAAAACTTCCACATCCTCCATATTCTCCAGACCTTGCGCCTTCAGATTATCATCTCTTCAGGAGTCTGCAAAACTATCTTGATGAGAAACAGTATACTTCTTTAGATGACCTGCACACCAGTCTTTGTACGTTTTTTGCCTGAAAACCGCCTGAATTTTATAAACATGGCATTGAAAAGCTTGTAGGACGTTGGCAAAATGTCATTGATTCCGATGGAAAATATATACTAGATTAAAAAGTTTCAGTTGAGTTTTTTTTTGTCCTTCAAATTCCGATCTAAAAAACGATATTACTTATGGGATGACCTGATAATATCCTTCGATTTAAATTCGAAATTACTCTCTATGAAGCCTACCATCCTATTAGCTTTTGCGCAAGACTCCAGGCACTGGTTCCTAACTTTTAAATCCTTAGATACGCGTACGTCTAAATCTACTTCCTCGTCAACGCTCGTTAACTCTCTATCATCCATCGTGTACGTGTAATTATTGTTACGAGACCTATATGCAAAACTTTACATTTGTCTACGTTAAATTGCATCTGCCACTTACCCGTCTACTCCACAATCCTATTTACATCGTCTTGGAGCCTATTTCTATCGTCCTCGTTAACAACCTTACTGCCTATTTTAGTATCGTCCGCGAATTTTGACACGTTACTAGTCAATCCTACATCTATGTCGTTAATGTAAATTACGAACAAAGGTGGGCACCCGGGCCTCAAAAAGGACTCCCGGTCCCGGTCCTTGCCTCAAACTGGACCGACGGTCCCGGTCACGGTCCTTTCTGAAGATAGGACCTAGGAACGAGTCGGTCCTCGGTCCTTATATATAATATAAGTGAAAAATTTGATTAAAATGAAAAATTGCCGGGATTGCCGGGTTCAGTTCTTCCGCTAGGAGCTCCAGTTGCTTGACTTGAAGTTGAAGCACTAACATCAGTAAATTCTTCGTCTCCTCCAGGTGTTGAAACAAGTTTCAGTTCAGTCTCACTCTCTTTCGGAGTCTTCTGGAGGAAACGATCCATCTTCTTTAGAACTTCAAATAATCACTAAACACACTAAAATCACTAAAAAAGACCGTCCGGACCGGACCGTCCGGAATTGCTTAAAAATGGACCGTCGCTCCTCATTTCGGTCCTCACTGAGAAAAGGACCGACTTTCCCGCTCACGGACCTTAAAAAGGACCGAGTTCCTGGAGTTCGGTCCTTTTGGAACTCGGTCCTGCCCACCTTTGATTACGAATAGCAATGGGCCTAACACTGAACCCTGTGGGACACCGCTACCTACATCCAACCACCCCGATTCACTACCATTAATAACGACCCTCCGTCTCCAAGCATGAAGCCATTCCTCTAGCCAGTTAGCTACCTGACCACGTATACCGTGCGCTTTAAACTTCGCAATTAATCTTCTATGCGAAACTGTATCGAATACCTTTTTAAAATCTAAATAAATAACGCCAGCCGCTCTATGCCTATCGTATTCGCGCACTATTTCGTTATAAAATTCCAACATTAGTTAAACAAGACCTATGGCGTCGAAACCCATGCTGACTACTATTAATCAAATCTCTACTTTCTAAGTGATCGATGATACGATCCCTAACTACAGATTCCAAAAGTTTACCGACAATTGACGTGAAGCTCATGGGCCTATAATTGCTAGCTACTGTGCGGTCGCCTTTTTTAAAAATAGGCGTGACGTTAGCTAATTTGAAGTCTTCAGGAATAATCCCTGTTTCGAGTGACTGATTAAAAATCTTCGTTAAGGGGGCCTACGATAACGTCTTTCAAATCTTTCAAATGTCTGGGATAAAAAGCGTCAGGGCCTGGAGCCTTGCTAACTTTTAGCCTATCGATATAATGCACAATCTCACCCTCGTAAACAGTTATTTCATCCAAAATAGTCTCGCTACTAAATGGAACGATATCGTCCACGTCGGGGATATTACGTCTTCTATGGTAAAACCTGTCGCAAAAAAGTTATTGAAAATACCCGCCATCGCCTGAGCGTCAGAAGCCAAAGCGCCGTTAACATCCACTAGAAGGCCTATGTTATCTTTTATCGGCTTACGATTATTGACGTATTCAAAAAACTTTTTTGGATTATGTTTACTATCCGCAGCTATAAGTATCTCTAAATTACGCTTAGCATTCCTAACTGATCTTTTAACCTGACGTCCAAGCTCGATATATCTATTAAAGTTAGCTGCCGTGCCATTGCGCTTATTAAGTCTATACCAGGGGTCACCAACCTGGGCGGTAGCGCCCACCAGTGGGCTTACATTAAAGGTAATTAAACATTTATTTCATTATTTATTTTATCGATTATGTTGATTTATTCTTTTTGGTCTAAGGTGGGCGATAAGCTTTTTTAATTTTCAAAAAATCGTAAAAGTGGGCGGTGAACAAAAAAAAAGGTTGGTGACCCCTGGTCTATACGCTCTGTTACGCTCGTTTATGAACTCGCCTATTTCCCTAGTCCACCACTTGGGCCTAACATGATTTTTAGCGCGCTTGGGCTTATGAGGAATAAACTCCCTTTCACTATTCATAAAACTTTTTTTAACACTCCCCAATACAAATTTGTGTCATTACCCATAAATAAGTTATCCCAGTCCACTACTCTCATCCTATCCGCAAAACTATCAAAATTGGCCCTACGAAAATCAGGGACTTCTGTTACGTTACTATCCTTAGTGTTTTCTATCAATAACTTAAACCTAAGAATGTTGAAGTAGATGTCGCAGAGGGAGCTCATTTGCATGTAGTTGACACATAAACCAATGTAAAGGTTTGCCAAGATTTTGCTCTAGTCTTCTAATAACTCCTCCTTGTGTACCAGTATTGACCGCCGTTCCATCGCAACCAATAGCTGCTACATTCGTAGTATCCATTTCATTATCTGCCAAAAAGCCTAAGATAGAGGATGAAATACTTTCAGCGGAACCAGATACTGGTGACACATGACCAATGTATTTTGATTCTTGGAGTAGTTTTGCGATAGTATTTTGTTCCTTTCTTTTCTTGGACTAGTTTTATCTTTACGCCCATCAAAGTAAACACTTCGAAGCGGTACAGCTACCTTTACTTTCTCTTGAATGTCGCAACGTATCCTTTTCCTCTCTCTTCTTATTTTACTTCTGTCTATAACTTGGCTATCTTTTTCAGTCACAATACCCACATCATGCAAAACTGCACTTGCGATTGCTGCAGCCGACCTATCCGACACACCTGTTCTATCACAAGCCATTGCTACTACTGATAAATGCTATCTCATTTGATTTGTAGTTTTCAATTTAGATATTGTCGATCTGTTTTTCTGAAACGAAGATGGTATATACTCCGTATCCTCATCCGTATCTTCCATACCTTCCGTTTCAGTAGTAGTAGATGCACATCTGCCAATTTCCATTTCTGCATTATCTTTGCTTGTTGATGCGAGATGTTTTGCAACTCTTGCAATTTCTTTTCTCTTCCTGTCTTCTTTTCGTTGAAGCTGCTTAGATGTGGTGATGTCAAGTGATCCCAAAGCCATTTTCCTTTCTGTCCTCTGATCTACAAGAAACATTTGTTCCTTGAATGGTACTTTGCAAGACTTTTCACAACTACACGAAGAAAATTCACTACATTTGCATGCTGAAATGTCAAACAGCTTTGTATGTGCTTCCTTTTGAAACAGTTTTACTCTAGCTTTATAACTGTCACTTTGCTGTCTACCTTTTTCCGGCTTTCTAATATTTCGGTATTTTTCATGATAGGATCGGATCATTTGCATAACACGAGTATGTGATACAACAGGAATAGATGCTTTAAACCACAGATTTTCGATTTTTGTTCAACTTTCTCTGCTATTTCACCTACACTGGGTTCCTTATTTGAATTTTTTTTTCAGATCATTTTTAATCCATAAGTAAAACTTCATCACATCTTCATAAGTTGAAAGTAAACGAAAATCAAGTTCTTTTGGTGCACCAAATACGGGACAGTTTATAGTCTTTCTTGTTTGCAGTTGTAATGATTGAGACATTAGGCCTATATCAATAGCAAACTTTCATCAGAAAAAAGTATTCCTGCAAAAGAACATAAAATAAAATTTCAGAATTAAATATTAATCTAATGTAGTAATGACGATTACAGAAAATATTACATAAAGTACATAAATGATTTTCGACAACAACAGAACAAAAATGCAAAGGTACATCCTACGCGGCTGACAATTACAATAGCACTGAAGCAGATTAGGGCTCTCTCCTCATCCAACACGAACATAAATTTCAAGGTCATTGGGGCGCCTTAAGATATTGGTCAGGACATAAATATGATACAAATACTAAGGAGGCCAAAAGGAAACTTTCCCAAACTATTAGATTTCAGTCAATCTAATTTGATTTTTTCACTCCACTATATATATATATATAATATATATATATATATATATGATGAATAAAACCACGAAGGAAAGGAACAGAATGGTGCTCAAGCGCTTTCGTCTAATGACATCCTCAGGAACACTGAAGTACATGAAGAGTTACAGCCTATATATAGGTTACAGAAAAAAAAAAATATATATATATATACAATAAACGGAAAAAAAAATTATTAAAGGATTGTGGGAGGAGCATACAAATTTGTAAGGAAAAACTATCGATTTTTAGCACAAGATCAAATGAATTGTTTCCAACCAATGTTATAAAAAATATAAAAAATAATACTGGAAATCTGCCGGGGTTTTAGCACTCTACCCTTCTTGTTTAAAGTTCAATGTGTATAAAAATAAATTGAAAAATAAAAGTTATTAGAGTAGCATACAAGTTTACCAAAGATTTAGCGTTCTACCCTTCTTATCTAAATCTGTTCTGAAGGAATTCAAAACAACAGGATCGAGTTGAAAAAGACCTTTGCTTATGTTGAAGTTATTTGTAAGTTGGATAATGGCAGACTCAAGAATATTTCTATTAACAATGTTGCTAGAGTGAAATAAAACTGAAGCATTATTCCAATCAATACAATTGGATAACTCTGACAAATGGACAAAAAGGTCACTGGACGACTGTCCTGTTCTAACGGAATATTGATGGTTTTATACGTGTGTGCAAATCCTTTCCCGTCTGACCTATGTAAAAGGAATCACATTGTTTACAACCAATTTTATAGATAATGCCTGAATTATTGGTAGGGCTATTTTTTACTATGATATTTTTCACAATATTGTTATATGAAAATACTACATTAATATTCAAAAGTTTAAGTACATTAGCAATGCCTAAAAAACCCGGGAAAAATGGAAGTACTAAAATATTTTTTGACAAAGTACGAGTGTTATTATTCACATGATAGAAAGTTCGTTTTGCCTTATTGAGACAAGATTCCATAAACGCAGATGGATAACACAGATCACTTCCAATACCGTTGATTTTTTCTAATTCGGCAACGATGTATTCCGGACTGGCGATCCTAAGGGCGCGGAGAAACATTGAAGAAAAAATGGCCTTCTTAGTCGGGGTGTCATGTCCCGAGTAAAAGTGTATGTAGGACAATTTTTTTTTTTTTTCCCGATAGATACGTACACTTTTACTCTAGCAACATTGTTAATAGAAATATTCTTGAGTCTGCTATTATCCAACTTACAAATAACTTCAACATAAGCAAATTTTTTTATATACATCGAACTTTAAACAAGAAGGGTAGAGTGCTAAAACCCGGGCAGATTTCCAGTATAATTTTTTTTTTTTTTTTTTTTTTTTTTTAACAACATTGGTTGGAAATAATTAATTTCATCTTGTGCGAAACATTGATAGTTTTTCCTTACAAATTTGTATGCTCCTCCCACAATTCTTTAATAATTTTTTTTTCCGTTTATTGTATTATATATATATATATATTTTTTTTTTTCTGTAACCTATATATAGGCTGTAACTCTTTATGTACTTCAGAGTTCCTGAGGATGTCATTAGACGAAAGCGCTTGAGCACCATTCTGTGTTTCCTTTCCTTCGTGGTTTTATTCATCATAAATATTTTTCACGTGTTACTTTCGTGAAATAATTTTCATATATATATATATATATATATATATATGAGGGGTCCCGCGTCTTAAGGTACCTAAGCGCCAAAATTAAAATTCGTCAGAAATCGCCTCCAAAGTTCAACAATATTCTGGCAATAGTATCTCTGTTATTAATTGAGCTAGAACGTTCATTTTTTGCTAAATTAGAGTTCTAAGTATGCTAATGAAGATGTTGATGAGTTTTTGGAATAGATTTTCATATATATATATATATATATATATTTTTTTTTTCTTATTATGCCGAACTTTGGGTGAACTTTTGGCTGGCGATAGAGGTGAAAAAAGTAGTTTGCTTCATAAGGTTTTCAACCATACCTCTAGTGTCGTAAGGTCATTATAACCCAAACCACGCGATAGAGGAAGGGTGAAAATAGTGATATCCATCAAAAACACTTTTTCACCTATGGTGGCGCTTAGGTACGTTAAGACGCGCGACCCCATATATATATATATATATATATATATATATATCAAAACTATTGACTTCTCCTTAGGGAAACGGAGCTTACAGATGAAAAGAAGAATCAACACAACGGCAAACATTTTCATTTATTTGTACATCAGACGTTTCGACAAATCTTTTGTCATCATCAGTGAGTTAAGTCTTAAAACCTTAAAACAAAATTGAAAAGTGAAAGTTACATCAATACAATATTAAAACCATTAAAATTAAAACCTTAAAGCAAAATGAAAATTGCATCAATACAAAATTAAAATCATTTAAATTTTATCACTATAAAAACTAAAATTAAATTAAATTTCATCACTATAAAAACTAAAATTAAATTACCTCAATAGGTAAATACACAATGTTTACATCCACCTCCATACTTGGCAAAGTCTAAGGGAATACTGGATGGTCAGAGGATTAGAAAGGATATGTCTGTGAAAACGGTTGGTTAGTTTAAAAGAGTTGTAATTTGTAGGATGAGCTATTATTATTAAGGGAGGGTTTGTTTCTATAGATGTACAAAGATTCTAAAATTCGGAGTTCTGTACGGTTATTGGATCTAGTTAAAATTTCAAACTGAGTTTTGTGAAGGGGATGGTCGTTTTCATTACTATGGTTTCTAATTGCGGATTGTGGAGGGCTACTGAGGGGACGGTTGGTACGGACTGACAAGCCCAAATGTTGAGAAAGGCGCACCTCCAGTTGGAGTTGAGTGCTGCCAATATACGCAGCCTTACAGCTGTCGCACGTGTATTTGTAAACAACATTGGGGCATACAGTTTTGGGGAATTCATCTTTGAACTTTAAAAAATTTGATAATTTAAGTGGGTTGACGAAGGCGAATCTAAAATTTATTTGGGGATAACTAGACTTGAGTAGTTTGGACAATTCACCTCGAATACGCAATGATAAATAACCATAAAAAGGTAATTTAATATATCTGGTTTCTTTTTGTACTGTAGTTATGGGGAGTTTAGTATCAAAAGTGTTATTTCAAAATTTCTTTAATTGGTTATCGAATAGATGAGAAGGGTAGTAATTGTTAATAAAGTACTGTTTTAAAAATTTAAATTCTTCGTTTACCGAAAAGTAATCCGAATAAATCCGAATTTTTTATTTGCTTCTGGTTCCAATCCAGGAATTCTATATGGTTTACCTAAAGTCCATAAGCCAAATTTCCCACTAAGACCTATTCTTTCGACATGTGGTACATTCAATTATAATTTAGCCAAATTCTTCGTTCCCTTGCTTTCAAAACTCACCTTTAATGGTTATTCTATTAACAACTCGTTTGATTTTGCTAGAGAGATAAAAGAGATCAATCATACCGATTCTCTTACTATGGCCAGTTTTGATGTCTCGTCATTGTTTACTAATGTCCCGTTAAAAGAAACATTAAATATCATACTAAATAAGTTATTCACTACTGATAATACTCTTATTAATGGCCTCACTCAGACTCAATTTAAAAACCTTCTCGAAATAGTGTGTTTTGATAATCTTTTCTTATTTAATACCAACCTTTACAGCCAAATTGATGGGGTAGCTATGGGTTCCCCGTTAGCCCAACACTAGCAAATGCATTTCTTTGCCATTACGAAGAAATTTGGTTGGAAAATTGTCCTAGTAGTTTTAAACCCATATATTACAGAAGATACGTGGATGACACTTTCTTAATATTTAACCATCCTTCACACGTAAAACTTTTTCTTGATTATCTTAATAAACGACATAGTAATATTAAGTACACGTGTGAAAACGAAACAAATAATAGTTTACCTTTCCTGGATGTTTTAGTTAAACGGGCCCATAAGTTCCATACTTCACTATTTCGGAAACAAACTTTTACTGGCTTGGGAACCAATTATTTAAGTTGTATGTTTTATAAATATAAGATTAGTGCTATAGTAACATTATTAACAAGAAGTTACCGTATTTGTTCGGATTACTTTTCGGTAAACGAAGAATTTAAATTTTTAAAACAGTACTTTATTAACAATTACTACCCTTCTCATCTATTCGATAACCAATTAAAGAAATTTTTAAATAACACTTTTGATACTAAACTCCCCATAACTACAGTACAAAAAGAAACCAGATATATTAAATTACCTTTTTATGGTTATTTATCATTGCGTATTCGAGGTGAATTGTCCAAACTACTCAAGTCTAGTTATCCCCAAATAAATTTTAGATTCGCCTTCGTCAACCCACTTAAATTATCAAATTTTTTAAAGTTCAAAGATGAATTCCCCAAAACTGTATGCCCCAATGTTGTTTACAAATACACGTGCGACAGCTGTAAGGCTGCGTATATTGGCAGCACTCAACTCCAACTGGAGGTGCGCCTTTCTCAACATTTGGGCTTGTCAGTCCGTACCAACCGTCCCCTCAGTAGCCCTCCACAATCCGCAATTAGAAACCATAGTAATGAAAACGACCATCCCCTTCACAAAACTCAGTTTGAAATTTTAACTAGATCCAATAACCGTACAGAACTCCGAATTTTAGAATCTTTGTACATCTATAGAAACAAACCCTCCCTTAATAATAATAGCTCATCCTACAAATTACAACTCTTTTAAACTAACCAACCGTTTTCACAGACATATCCTTTCTAATCCTCTGACCATCCAGTATTCCCTTAGACTTTGCCAAGTATGGAGGTGGATGTAAACATTGTGTATTTACCTATTGAGGTAATTTAATTTTAGTTTCTATAGTGATGAAATTTAATTTAATTTTAGTTTTTATAGTGATAAAATTTAAATGATTTTAATTTTGTATTGATGCAATTTTCATTTTGCTTTAAGGTTTTAATTTTAATGGTTTTAATATTGTATTGATGTAACTTTCACTTTTCAATTTTGTTTTAAGGTTTTAAGACTTAACTCACTGATGATGACAAAAGATTTGTCGAAACGTCTGATGTACAAATAAATGAAAATGTTTGCCGTTGTGTTGATTCTTCTTTTCATATATATATATATATTATATATATATATATAAAATAATAATATATTATTATATATATATATATATATATATATATATATATATATAAATAATAATATATTATTATATATATATATATATATATATATATATATATATATATATATATATCATTATTATATATATATATATATATATATATATACAGGGCGTCCCAAAAAAATGTATACACACTTTAAATAATTATAAAGGCAGTGTTTATTAAAATACATTTCATTTTCAAAATGTAATAGAATCTACAGACATTATTTAATTGTTTTGTCAACGCCTGTTGTCAAACTGACGTCCGTTCTGGTCCAGGCACTGCTGATAACGCGAAGCAATGGAATCGCAAACATCACGAAACATTTCATTTGGTATTTGTGTGCATTCTCGTTCAATGGCTGCTGTCAATTCAGCGACTGTTGCAGGTTTTATAGCGTAGACTTTGTCTTTTAAGTATCCCCATAAAAAAAGTCTAGTGGTGTGAGGTCTGGTGAACGCGGAGGGTATTCTACGAAACCCCTTCGTCCAATCCACATCCACATCGTGCCAAGTACCACTCGCAATACTCCACTCTTCGGTCCGGATCATCTTCATTAATAGCATGGACTAATCTTGGAATGTAACTTTTCCATTGACAGCGCTTCAAAATGCGTTGGACAGACGATTCTGAAATTCCTACCTCACGACTCGCTTGCCGCACAGATTTTCTTGGACTTTGGTGATACGTTTCCAGTACTCTTTCTTGCTTTGTGGGGCTTGTCGATGTCCGTGGTCTTCCGGAACGCTTCTTGTGGACATTCTGAACAGTTCCATCGGCTTCAAACTTATCTCTAATTCGAGTGATGGTAAGTCGCGTTGGTGGATCTGTTTGAAACTCCCTCCTAAACTGTCTTTGCACTTCAACTGCGTTTTCACACTTCCAGTAGCATTTTAGAATGAATTTCCTTTGTTCAAAGCTTAGTCTGACTGCCATTATTAATTCTAATGGGTTTAACTTGGAAAGAAAGAAACATCAATTGAGCTATCAGCTGCTAAAGTGTGTATACATTTTTTTGGGACGCCCTGTATGTATGTGTATATATATATATATATATTATATATATATTAATATATATATATAAAATCTTACATATTATAAGCTTTTTATACATTTCATATACTGTATTTATATTTATTATTATATAATATATATAATTATTATTATTATAATAATTAGTATTAACAGTGTTTGATCTAAGAAATGCGGAAGTTATGTTTCTGCTACAGTTTGAACTTTCAGTAGCCCAATTTGGGCTATCTACATTTTATTGTATTTTTTAAGCTAATTTCACTGGGCGACGGAGTTGGTCAAGGGGGTCCGGACCAATGAGGGCAATGACCAATAATAAGTATCTTTATATTACTAGCCAATATAAAATTATATTTATATATTATATTTTAATTATACTCACATTAAAAGGGGTGCCAATATTATTTATACATTTTATAGGGGTGCAAAATTAGGCCTTTTGATAACAAAAGTTGAAAAATCCTTGTCGCCCAATACCTTAAATGTCTTTCACTAGTGACGAGGCGACCAATTTCCTTGATGACGGGACTGGGGGCATTGTTTTTCAGCGGCGCCCCTTGACTATGTCGCCCAGTTACTCTGTTCAAAAATGCACTGCGACATTTTGCAGACCAATACATAGTATTGCGATGGACGGGTGTTTTATTTGCGTTATTCCCAACTTTTAAGCACCAATTAGAAAACTTTAGATCACTACATACTAATAAGCGTGCGTTTCACTTTATCCAAGTGACTTTAAATCAAATCAAGCTGCTGCGTTCATTTGGTCAAAACAAACGAGACTTTAGTTTTGCTGAAGCCAACTCTGGAGGTAGCAAGAAAAGACTACTTTTTGTAAACAATTTGTCGTCTGCAAAATCAAACGTTTTTCAAGTAGCTCTATTCAGTACATTATTTAAGCCCATATATATACAAGAAAATACATTTTATTCATGTGAAAAGGCTATGCCAAATTAAATTTAGGCATTTAGAAGTCTTACGTGAAGAACTGACCTTGCATCATTGCAATTTTGGGCCTATATTGTCCGACTAGTTCATTTACAAAGAATGCGGATCTAGGTCGCATGGTAGCATGGTAAAAATTTTATAGTGGGCACACTAGGGACCCTTCGGCCCTTCTGGGTGACTCCACTGTTAATACAAACAAACCACAAATACAGCTACACACAAAATCAAGATCCAATTCATCTCTGCAAATTGCAGAGAGTCACACATCTACTAGCTCTACATTAACTTCAAAACTGGATCTTGTGGATCATTCATCAATACCACTACTGTACTAATTGTAGATATCATATGGTTATCTCATCACAAGAAGTTTTACATGGATCTATATAGCTATAACCTGAATAATATAATACAAGCTCTACAATTAAGATAAAAGGAGTAGGTAGGACTGTAAAGACTGTATAGAGTATTTGAATGTATACCCATTCAGGGTCTCCCATTTAAAGGTGTCTATGAGGCAAGTGAACATAATGAGTCTTTCATACATCACAGTGCTATTGGGGTGCACTGCTCAGCAGAGAAATCTTTCTAAATCGCAGGTATAAAGACAGAGAGTATCCCGTAACCCAAACAAAAAATAAACTATATGTATATGTGGGAAGGGTTCACAAACCTCTTCTTCACACCATTACCAGTTCAGCAAAATGTCATTACCAAATACCTCTTTCAGTCATTAATTTATCCAATTTATTCTTAAGTCTCCAAAATATGGGAACTCGCAACTTCTTCATCTAAGCTATTCCAGAATTTTATTATTCTATTTGAAAAACTATGTTGTACTAACTGTGATTTACATCTTTGCTGAAAACACTTAACATTATGGCCTCTTGTCCTATTGTTGTGATCCTTTGTAAAAAGAGAGTGGAAGTCTATATTATCTAACTCATTATTTTATGTACTTCTATCATATCACCTCGTAACCTTCTTTGCTTTAGGGAAAACATGTTTATGTGCTCCAATCTCTCTTTGTAACTAAGGTGTCTTAAGGCATGGTATCATCCTTGTGGCTCTCTTTTGTACTTTTTCTAGTCTGTCTTTGTCTTGCTCTAAATAAAGACGACTGAACTGACTGCAATACTCAAGAAGATGCCTCACATATGAAGTGTAGAGCCTGCTTATAATTTCTGGTGATTTATATTCTATATGTTTCTGCATTAGGTTCAATCTAGCATTAGCCTTATTTCTAATTTCAATACAATGATTTGTAGGTTTAAGATCATGATTCACAATGATACCCAAATCTCTCCTTTTTTTTTCTTTATTTATCCAACTTTCATCCATGTTATACTCAAATTCTGGATTGTCATGATCAACATGCATAACTTTACACTTTTCCACATTAAATTTCATCTCCCATCTATCTGCCCAAGCAACTACTTTATCAATGTCCTTTTGCATTTTCATGACACCTGTTAAAGATCTTACATTTTGTCCCAATTTTGTATCATCTGCAAATATTGAGGTTTTACTATCTAGACCCCTTTCCAAGTCATTAATATAAATAATAAAAAGTAGAGGTCCAAGTACTGACCCCTGTGGGACTCCACTCAGAACAGGGCTCCATGTAGACCTAGTCCCATTTAACTGGACTCTGTTCTCTTTCTTTAAGCCATTCTTCAATCCAATTTGCTACTGTCCCTTTTATTCCATGAGCTCTAACTTTAACAAACAACCACTTATGAGGAACTGTATCAAAGGCTTTGGCAAAATCTAAGTACACAATATCTACAGATTCTTTTTTATCCAGATGCTTTAACCATACTATCATAAAACTCAATTAAGTTTGTCAAACATGACCTGCCATTTCAAAAGCCATGTTGGCTATTACTAATTAATCTTTCTTCTAAGATTATTATAATTTTGTCTCTGATGACACTTTCAAGTAAATTGCAAATAATAGAAGTTAAACTAATTGGTCTATAGTTTTTAGCTAGGTTTTTTACAATCATATAGAATTAATACTATGAAATAAAATCTTCTTTCATAGTTTTTAGTGATGAAAACAGAGAAGGCCTGGTCTCCCATGCCTCCTCTGAAAAGCTGCCATTGCTAAAATCCAAATAAATAATATCTACATCATTTCCATTATCTACCTGACAGTGATCAGTTACAAACTCTAAAAAGTCTAAGAGATTAGATAAACAAGACCTTCCTGATCAAAATCTATGTTGTGAACTTGAAATAAGATTTAAATTTTCCAAATGATCTTGAATATTATTCTTTATAATTCTTTCTAGTATCTTTCCCTACCTATAATTTCCTACCTCCTCCTTACTAGCCTTTTTGTAAATGGGTACTACATTTGCTTTTTCCATTCATCGGTACCTCTGCATAATTAAAAGACGTAGCAAACAAAATAGTTAGTGGCCTCAGATAAGCTTTCCTCCCCTTCTCTGAGAATACTAGCATATATATTATCAGGTCCAGCAGCTTTATTTGACTTCAATGTATGAATCGCTTGCCTAACATCATCCTTCCTTATATGAGTATGATCAAGAATGCCTGAGTTTACAGAATCTAAGGAATTAAAATCAAAGTTATTTAAGTTTTCTTCAGTAAAAACAGCTAAAATAATCATTAAAAATACCAACAATATCCTGATTGTTTTCAAACATCCTGTCGTCATGTTCTATTGGGCCAATTCTATCATGCTTTTTATTATTATATTTATAAAAACTAAAGAATTTCTTTGGATCTTTATTGCTATTTTTAGCTAGATTTATTTCACTATCCCTTTTGCTCTTCCTAATCAAACTACTTATTTTTTAACTGCTATAATTATCCAAGTCCAAAATACTATCACTGCCTTTAAATTCCCTGAATACCTTTTTTTATTTTTAATTATTTTAGCTGTTTCCTTATTCCATGACAAAGGTTTCCTAATCTTGGTAAATTCCTAACAGTTCTGAAAGGAATATGGTACACTGACATTATACATCCTCTAAAATTTCTTTGAATCTAGACCATATCTCAATAGCATTTTTATTAGCAAATTCAGTATCCCACTGTACTGAGCCTAACAACTCCAAAAACTTACTATAGTCATGCTTTGAGAATAAGGGACTAGATGTTCATTGTTCACTAGATGGCTATTTAATTCTATCTTAAAATGTATGATCCACTGGTCACTATTTCATAATGACTGTCCTACTTCAAGTTGCCTAATAAGTTCATGATCATTGAAAAGAACCAGATCTAAGATTGCTTGATCCCTAGTTTGTTTGTCTACAAATTGTGTTGGAAAACAATTATTATAGCAGTCAATGAAGTAGTTACCATATTTTTCGGTGTATAAGACGCACTTCTTTCCCAAAAAAAGGGATCTCAAAATCACCCTGCATCCTATACACCGAAGGTCATAATATTACCTTTATATGGGTTAGAAGAACTGATGGATTTTTACAAAAATTCATCATCTCTTAGTCCCTCCTGACTGTGTATTGGTTTGGCCAATTTTACACTAAGTTTCTACTCTTCCCAACCCACTGATAACAAGAAAAACAGTATGTATTGCATAATGATTTACTTTTATGTTTCATAACATATAGTATAGTCTCCCGTATACTTAATACTATTTTCTTATAATGAGTATGGGTGAAAGAAAATGTATCACCATACTTTTGATGGAGGGCTTTAACAAAAGTCAGCCCCGCTGGTAGAAAATTATGGACATTTTCTGACAACTAGGCAGTTAGTCATAATTTTTTTCCTGAAAAAAGGTCTTGAAAATAGGGGTGCGTCTTATGCAAAGGTGCGTCTTATACACTGAAAAATATGGTACCTTCTCTATTATTTCCTTCTAAAAGGCTCCATTTTATACAAGGCAGGTTGAAATCTCCCATAATTAATGTTCTAGTACTACAACCTTTATTTATTTCTTGACCCATACTGTCATCAACTTCCTATGTTTGGTTTAAAGGTTTGTAAAATGCACCTATCTGAATATAGTATTCTTCACCTGAAACACAGATATCCACCCAAATTGATTCTACCCCCATTGTTTTATTTAATACTATCATTCTGAACTGAAGTTAAATCATTCTCAATGTATAAGACTGAACCACCCTCTGCCTATCCATTCTTTAATAAATATACATTTGTATAACTATTTAACTCGTACTCTGGTGTCATTGAATGCTGCCTCACTAATCCAAATCTCACCAATGCAGACTATATCCAGATTTTCACTAATCATATAACTAAATAATTCATTTTTCTTGTTCTTAAGACTCCATGCATTTGTATAAAAACACTTCAACCCCTCAGTTTTAACTGGTTTCCTACCTTTGGTTAGGTAGATGGTATGCCTATTCCTGACATAATCTGTATTTAAGATTGTAACAGTATTAACTTTACTTATACAGCAACCGCAAAAAGTTTAATCATCTGACAATTTTTCGCAATTTTGTTTCCTTACAAAATGCTTACATGAGTAAAGTAATTATCTTCAATGGTGGTTCCTAGCATCCTTATACTGAGAGGAGATGAGCATGTGAGTGTGGTAGAGTATTACCACTGCTTCTGAAGCTTTGGTAGTGTATAGGTGTATCATTCAATGAATGGTGCTGTATCTCATATTTCAATTTTAATTAATTGTGCTCAGAGTGGAATAAATATTTTACTATCAGTATGCCAGCTAAAAAAACAATTATAAAGAGATCAAGTAGGTGCTATTGTTGCATTAAGTAATTCTGGAATGTCCCAGTGCAAAATATCAAAGCAATTAAATATTGGTCAAAGTACTGTGAATTTGTGGGTTCAAAGGGTCTAATCTGAAGGGACCACATCTACTCCTAGGCCTAAACCATGCTCAGGAAGGCCAAAGAAGACCTCTAAAAGGACTGATCATCTCATAAAATGTGAAGTAGAAGCTGAACCAACCATTTCAATCAAAGAAATTAGAATGAAACATGGTGATATACTTGAAAATGTGGCTGAAAGAACCATACAACATAGACTTCAAAAAAAGAGCTTGGTTTTCTATCTCATTGGTCAGCAAAGAAACCCCTGTTAACTCTCAGAATGAAGAGATCTAGGATTAACTTTTGCAAGGCACATAAAGATTGGACTGTTGAGGACTGGAAAAACATACTTTTCAGTGATGAATCATCCTTTTTGACCACCAGAAGCTGAATAAAATGGGTGAGAAGACCCCCTTGGATCTGACAATGAATCCAAAATACATTATAAGTACAGTTAAGCACCCTCCAAGTGTAATGATTTGGGGTTGTTTCAGCTACAAAGGGCGTGGGAACTTATACTTTCTCCCAAAGAATACCACAATGAATGGTCAAAAGTATTTACAACTTTTACAGGATATATTACCCTCTGTAATGGCCATTAATGAAACCAAAATTTGGTGAATATTGATTTTAACAACACTCTAGATTTTAGGACAAAAAAGTACTTTTTAGGGTAATTTTGATGTGTTATCCATGAATTTGACTTCTGTTTTCTGTGCAAATATATACACCGTAGTTTTTGAGATATAAACAAATGAAGTTATCTAAAAAAAATATACATTTGCACAGAAAACAGAAGTCAAATTCATGCATATCAAATTAAAATTACCCTAAAAAGTGTGGTCATCCGTTTATAAAGGGCTTGATGATGTCATAACTATGGCATCACTGGCTGGTCCTAGATGACATAAGGATGATGTTATTTTCATTAATTTTGTACATTTTTATTTGATTTGCACAAGAAAAGAGTCATTTTCCTTAGTAATTTTTAATGAGATTCAGAATATATTAATATTTTGGGAGCGGTATTAAAATGAATATTATCTAAAAAATTTCCAACATGATGGTGCCCCATGCCACAGGTCCAAAAAAGTAAGCAATTGGTTGAAAAACAATAATTACAAAGTTTTAGAATGGCCTGGAAATAGCCCAGATTTAAACCCGATAGAAAACCTTTGGAATATTAAAAAAAAAAAGTTAGAAAACTACTAAAGAGCTCTATTACACCACTCAGAGAGGCTATCAAAAAAGTGTGATGTACAGAGATCACCCAGGATGTCTGCCAAAACATAATTAAATCTCAACAGAAATGTATCCAAATGGTCCTAGAGAAGAAAGGAGAGATGACTAAATATTAATAATAAGGTAAGACAATATTTCAATTTAACAATTTAATATTTGAACCTTATTAAACAGGTTTTAATAAAATTTTTTGGATAAATTTGGGGTGACTGAGTACTTTTTGCGGTTGCTGTATACCCTGATGCTTTATATGCCCTCTGTTGATCTAGTTATCTTTCCAAACCCCAAAGAACTTGCATTTTTGTCTAGAAGTCTCCCATATAAAGCAATTCCCTTTCTACTAAGATGTAATCAATCCTTACTGTAAAGCTCTCTCTCTTCATAAAAATTATCTCACAAATCTATGAACTGAACCCCTTCAACTACATAGCATTCTAACTTTATCATTTAAGACTAAAATTCTACTTGTAAACTCCATGCTTACCCCAATCCTTGGTAAAATGCCCACTACATAACACTTTGTCTGCCTATTTTTTAAAGTTTCTATCAATTCTCTGTACTTTTGTTTAACTGCTCCTGAATTTCTGTTCAACTTAAATCTACCATCTTTATCCTTGCTTGTTAAGTCATTTATACCTACATGAACTATAATATTACCTCAGGTTACAGGCAACTTCTTCACTACCTCATTGACTTTAGAAATATTACAATGTGGAATACATATTCTTCTTTGGGTTTTCCTTCCCTTATTGCAAAATTCATTGTCCTGATTCCTACTAATAGAGTCCCCAACCATGGGAAATTCATACTGTATGGCTTCATCTAAATTCCCTAGTATTGAAACCTGTTACTAGTTGCTACAACATTACTACTATTCTCTCTAATCCTATTTCTTGACTGACCTTTGACTTTGTGCCATTCATCAGGCCTAATTTTACTTAGACCTGCATCCTTATCACTAATACTTTGCTTTGGCTTAACTTTACTTATGCCTGTATCCTTGTCTCAAACACTTGGGCCAGGCTTAGGCTTAATCTCACTTCATCTTGCATTAGTATTTCCTGTATTGGACTCAGTTTCTGACCTAACTGTTCCATTAATCTCACTACCTACACTATCAGTCATAAGGCTAACTAACTTAGGCTCACTGAGATCTGAGTTAGTAGCTTTCTTAAACCTTGCCTTGAGCATGTCCCTAACCTCAGCTAAACACTTATTGCAAAATCACAAAATATTGGTGACTTTATACCCCTGTACACTTGTTCTGTAATTTTGATACAAGCTGAGTGATACCAATCATCACAACTCTCACATCTGACAGCTTTATCCTCTTCCCTAACTTCCTTCTTACAAACCTTTCAATCACAGTCTAAAGTCTTCTTAAATACTATTCTTTAACTGGGTTAAAAGCTCTGATCGAAGTTAGGCTATCCCCTGGATGGAATGAGCTGATGGGGGCCGAGGCTAATCAGTAATCAACCAAAAAACTGGGCTTGCACTGAATGAACCCCAAGCAAGATCTCTCTAAATACTAAGTTAAATTAAGCTTAAATCTTAGGAATAGAGCTATTTGTACTTTAACTCTTAAACACCAGTCAACATCTATTGATGTTCTCTTAGAGAACACTGGTTAACATCAATTGATGTTTTAGGTTTTTCCACAAACAACAGTCAACATTTATGGATGCTTTACCTTTCCCACCTTTGTTTGAGGTTTAAAACTCATGAAATCACTACAAAATTATTCTTGAATTCTTTTTTTTTTACAGTTTTTTGCAGTCAGGTTATTGATCATGTCCATACCTGGTGTTAAAGGGTTAATAATCCCAACAAAGCAAAATCTAAAGAATTAATAATATAATACTTCAACAGTTTGTAAAAAACTTGGAGCACAACAGAGAAGGTATTTCCACTTCAAACTTTCAATTCTATTGATAGCAGTAAAGAGTTGTATGTTAATTAGCTTACTTGAGATTGACATTTTACAGGATTTTAAATGATAAATAGATTATAAATAGTGTATATTATTGGCTTAAGTTATGTAGGCTATTTTGGAAGGAGTAAATAATTGTATGTTAGTTGGCTGACTTGAGATTGATACTTTGCAGGATTTTTTTATTATTATAAAGTAAAATATAGCTCATAACTTGAATAACCTTGATAGGCCCTAGTGGCATCATGTTTTCCAAATGAAATGCTATGCATACATGCCAACTATTCTATTTTCTTGGAATTTTCCCAATTTTTACTATCAAATTCTGTGTTCCCATTTTTTCATGATAAATTTTGATATCTTAACATATTTCTTGCAATGCGACTCACCTATGGTTATGGACTTCTTTCAGTTGGTGCAATATGACCCACTAGTGGGTTATTAGTACGTAATATTTCTTTATTAATTTTTTCATATTTAATAGCAAAAAAATTTTAATATATGTACTTTTTAAGTAATAAATGGATAAAGAAAGGATTAATAAAAATAAGTGTTTTTCAGTGTTTAACCTGTTAGCTGCATGAGTGCCCGGTTATGAGTCAAGCCAAAAACATGGGCTATGCAAAGATTTATTTCAGTTTAAAGTTTAAACCTGTGTATATATGGGGCTACACAGAAATGGTCAGAAGTGAGAGCCTGTGATATTATGGGTTGTGGAGCAAATGGGTTAATCCATATAACAAAATAATGGCTTTGTTACACTTTAGGTGTTTCCATATGAAAAAAAATCACACACTTAAGTAATGAGATGATATAAAATAGATTTTAGGAGTTGTGTTTGAGCCTAAAGCATAAAATACACAAAAATGGTCTATCTTCACATGAAACACAAAAGGTTGAAACCTTTTTAGCCTTCTTTGATGCTGTTTTTGAGACCTCATTTACAGATATTACATCATAACTTCCCTTACATCACTTTCTTGACTTTCGTTTAGGTCCATCAGCCTCTTGCAAGCAATGCCCTGCAGTTCCACCAATGCTAGCACTTCTTTTCCCATGTCTCATTGTTTCTTTAGGAGCCTCAGTAAGCAAAGAGAAAATGAGAGATTCCTTGAACATGAGCATGGGCCATTTCTTCTTTGCATAATATTTGTTATAAATAGTCCATGCATTTACAATAGATGTACTAGTGATTAACTCCATTGCTACTTTTTTTATACCATTTTTTTTGTTTTCCTCAGGGCTGTATAGTATGAGGACATTTGATCTGAGACATCAACTCCTGTTTTGGCAACATTGTATTCAAGTACACTTTGTGTTTTTTTAATTTCTTCTCCAGCTCTTGATCTTTTGCCTGTTGCAATGAGTTTGTCATCATGCTCCAGAATGGTAGATAATGTAATGACATTCCTTTTATCATTCCATTTAAAAACCTTTGCCCCTTTATCATTTTCCATAGCAATGATTTTGCCTTTTTTTACTTTTGCTTTTGTCACCTCTTTCAGGAGTCCTTTTTGGCTGGTGTGCACAGTTCCACAGACACATTTTATGAGCAAGATGATGTTCAGCGAGCAAAACAGAAGTATAAATAAAGTATCCCCTTTATCTAAACTGTGTTCTAACAACTGTACTACAACAGACTCTGAGAAGCCTAATGATTGCTCAGCTTTTGCCCTGCCACAATACAGTTCTAAGTTCAAAGAATATCCCTCTGGAGTACAAAGTTTGAAAATTTTGCAGCCATACTTGTGACTTTTCCCAGGTGTATATATATTGCCTGAAAACTACCCTTCCTTGAAATGGTACTACTTGTCAATGACCAAATCAGGTCTTGGCTTATAAATCAAATGAAATTGTTCTAACAACTTATCAATGAGTGGTTTGATTTTATAAACTCTAGATGTCTGTGGAGCATCATTATCTACAAAATGAATCATTCTTAGAAGTTAAAATCGATATCTGTCCATAATATCTGAAACAAATCTGTTCTCATACAATTTACTTTTGAACCAATAAAAAGATATTTCTGGCTCAGGAACTAGACTTATAAAGAATAAGGCCCAAAAACTTTTTCATCTCTTCTCTAGATGGAGAAACCCAAACTTTGTCCTGATTTTCTTGTGACAAGTGTTGAAGCAATTACTTGTTCACCATATTTATTCATTTCTAGAACAACTAGATCAATAATGTCGTCTGTTATAAACTGAATATAAACATCAGTTGGCCATATTTTACCATCAGCTGATGAAGCAGAAGCCCTCAAACACAATTCTTCCCTACCTGTGTAAATAGAAGAGCATGGCTTGGCAATACCAGATTTCCAAATAAGAGGTGGAGTTAAGATGACTGAATCTAACTTCATCATTACCCTCAGTTTCAGCATTTGTTTCTATTGATTCTTCATCAGATGAAGATGATATTGAATTCTGGTTCGTATCCTGAATCATCTTAGGAATCATCATCCATATTTTGTTGGGAGTCATCTGAAGTGGAATTATCTTCTAAGTTTCTCGAATGACTAGGCCCACTACTATAAAAAGTCATTGGATTCATTTTGTTCATTCTGAGGAGTAAATTTATATATATCAATTCAATACATATATTCATGCATATTATACTGTATATGCATATAGCATAGTAGCATTTATTGTCAAATATTTTAGAAAAAATGTATGTCCACTGGTGGGTCATATAGCAGCAGAAAGAAATATCTATATTTCCACTGCGATATGACCCATCAGTGAGCATACATTTTTATAGATTCAAAGGATTTTTAATAGCAAGAAAAAAATACTCACATAATCTCACGTTGATAGTTGAAGGAACACTGACACTACAAGCATTTAAAGGGAATCGCAAAGCGAGAAACACTCAAGAATTGCCATTCAAAATAAACTTTTAAAAGGCCATTTACTCACACCATACATACCTGTCTTCAGTCTGTGTATGCATATAATATATCCATGTTTTATATAGGGAATACTGTAATTGATTTGACACACAAAAACAAGTAACTTTGTCACTAATTTGAGGAATCATCATTAAAAATATTGATGCATTAAATGAACTGAATTCTCATATAATCTATTAGAGTTAGGCTCATAAAGAAATATACCAAATTTTGTATTCAGTGTATGGTTTGCTTCTTAGTTCCTGTTTGCTTACATGTTTCAAGAATTTATTTGTTTTTGCTTTGGAATTTTATTATTTTTCATGATATTTTGTGTTATTTATTATGATTTGTGTTATTTATTATGATGCAATCATAATAAATAGCACAAAATATCATGAAAAACAATAAAATTCCAAGGCAAAAACACGAAAAAAGGCATGCATTCCTTGTATCATGAAGAATTGCAAAAAAAATTAAACCAGTTGATGTTAACATTTGAATAATCCATGCATTTGGAGAGTGGATCCCCCAGGATCCTGACATAATAGACAAGTGATGATTTGTTATTTTCAATACTTGGTTCACCAGCTTTTTTTTTAGTGCAATTTCAAGTAATTTACTGAAAATTAATTTAGCAAATTTAGGTTGCATTTGGGATGTCAGAAAATTTTCTTGATGTAGGGAAACTTTTATCTGTGTCATTCAGAGTGCAGAAGATCCACCAAATAAAAATCAGTTGTCACGTTGCTTGACAGACAAAAATACCAGTTGAACAACATTGCTAGTATAATCCTGGTTTTTCCATATATATTCATGTTGGCAACTCTGGTAATGTAATGTAATGTGATGTGATGCAATATTCAATGACACTAGAGTTAGAGTATGAGTTAAATAGTTATACAATGTATATCTATTGGAGAATGGATAGGCAGGGGGATGGTTTGGTCTTATACATTAAGAATGATTTAACTTCAGTTCAGAGTGATATTATTAAATTAGACAATAGGGTAGAATCAATTTGGGTTGATATTTGTGTTTCAGGCAAAGAGTATATTTGGATAGGTGCATTTTTACAGACCTCCAAACCAAATATAGGAAGTTGATGATGGTATGGTTCAGGAAATAAATAAAGGTTGCAGTGCTAGAACATTAATTATGGGAAATTTCAACCTGCCTCACATAGACTGGAACCCTTTAGAAGGAAATAATATGGAAGGTAACTTCTTCACTGACTGCTGTAATAATTGTTTTCTAACACAATTTGTAGACAAACCAACTAGGGATCAAGCAATCTTAGATCTGGTTCTTTCCAATGATCATGAACTTATTAGGTAATAGTGATCATTGGATCATACATTTTAAGATAGAATTAAATAGGAATCTAGTAAAAAATGAACATCTAGTTCCTTGCTTCTCAAAGGGTGACTACTTTAAATTTAGGGAGTTGTTATGCTCAGTAAAGTGGGATAATGAATTTGCCAATAGAAATGCTATTAAGATGTGGTCTAGATTAGTGATGAAAGCTAGTATTGAAAAACTGGTATGTATACCAGTATTGGACAAGAGACACGATACCGATATCGTGATTATCAATACCGGGTTTTCGGTATTGAAGAACTGCCTCTTGTCTTTATTGTGGGAGCAATCAGCAAATGTCAAGTTAACAAAGATTTGTTTTTTGTAGGATTTTGTGGCCAATGTGAGTAGAAATAATGATTTATCTTCATACATAACTTAAACATATCTTTGAGGGGCGTCATTAGTGTGTGTCACAATTTATCATTTGTTATAATATTATGTTATTGACGTTATATGATGTGTCCATTTTTCTGAAAAGGGAAACTATCATCCAGAACTCTCGCCTTAAACATTTGAAATCGTATAAATACGTATTGAAACATTCAAAAACGTTACTGAAGACAAGAATGAAGTAGATGATCCATTGATGTGTGAATACATGAAAGAAATAGAGAAATTAGAAAAGGTACCATTGAGAAGCAATGCAACTAACTTTGATCCTACTAATGAATTTAAGAGTTTTGAAGTTTCTTCACAAAGAAGTGAAAATTTAGAGAAGCTGTACAAGGCATTGCTTTCCATTAAACCCACTAGTGTAGAATCAGAAAGAGCTTTTTCTGCTGCTGGCTTATTTCTGACCAACCTAAAATCAAATCTCTCTGAACAATTATTAGATAGTCTTTGTTTCCTCAAAACTTACTTCCAAAACCAAAATAAGAAATAAATATGCAAAATTATTAATAAATTTTTTCTTTTTTTTTTTTTCCTGCCTTATTCTAGGAGCTGCTGTTCAAACTTTTTTCAATCAATGGTATTTTTCCTCTGGTGTCAGTGACAGAATTTAAAAAGTAACCAGTTTTTATTGTCGTTAATGTCGTGAGTACTACAGATCTGCAGGCTTGTGGGAGGGTTGGCACTTGGCAGGGTGACACCAAAAAAATCATTATAAATTATTCTATGCATGAAACCAGTATCAACACTGGTATCAGTAAAATAATTGTTCAAATACTGGTATTAAAAATTGTCTATATTATTTCTATTATTTCATCCCTAGTCTAGATCAAAGAAATTTTATAGGATGTACATTGTACAATGTTGGTGTATTCCTTTCAGAACTGTTAGGAATAAGGAAATAGCTAAAATGATTAAAAGTAAAAAAGGTCATTCAGGGAATTTAAAAGTAGCCTTGTGGACTTGGATAATTATAGGCAGTTAAGAAATAAGCTAACTAGCTAGTTTGATTAGAAAGAGCAAAAGGGATAGTGAAATAAATCTATCTAGAAATAGTAATAAAGGTCCAAAGAAATTCTTTAGTTTTTATAAATATAATAATAATAAGCATGATAGGATTGGCCCAATAGAACATGATGATAGGATATTTGAAAATGATCAGGATATTGTTGGTATTCTTAATGATTAGTTTAGCTCTGTTGTTACTGAAGAAAATTTGAATAACTTTGCCTGAATTTACAGAATCTAAAGAATTAAAATCATTCTTAAGATTCATGTAAGAAAGGATGATGTCAGGCAAGTGATTCATACAATGAAGTCAAATGATAATATGATAACCTGATACATAATATATATGCTAGGATAGCTTGTCTGAGGCACTAACTATTTTGTTTGCTAGGCTTATTAATTATGCAGAGGTACCGTACAGATGAATGGAAAAAAGCAAATGTAGTACTCGTTTACAAAAATGGTAGTAAAAAGGAGGTAGGAAATTATAGGCCTGGTAGTTTAACATTATTGGTAGGTAAGATACTAGAAAGAATTATAAAGAATAATATTCAAGAGGTACACTGACACACAAATAATTTGTAAAGTAAAAAGAAATAGCTTTGCCCATCTCCAAAAATGATGGTTAACTGACTCATCAGTTGATGATTCCCTTATGATGTTGAGGCTCACTGAGGTGCCAGTATATGGCCCTGGCTTGATTGTAAGGGTAACAGGCTACCACATTTAGTATGCACAGGTGTCCATACACCACCACCTCATGCCTTGCTAAGAAGGCCCTCATTTTTATAGAAGTTACTGTGAGTAACAAAGGGTAACACTCCAGCTTAGCAGGAAAGTAAATAAAATACCTTCTACTTAACCTATTTATTAACACTTTTAGTACATACAATCATACACACATACTTAATATAATAATACAATTAAGTAATAATAAACTATTATGATAATGATTGTGGACTAATCTAATTACTCAAGTTATTCAACAACACAGGACCTTACTCTGATTGCTACAAAGGTAACGCCACTTCAATTCAATTGTTCTGGGTTTTGGTGTAATTTCAAACTCTGGGCTTTGTTCTATTAAGTCTTAACTCTGGGCTTTGTTCTATTAAGTCTTAACTCTGGGCTTTGTTCTATTAAGTCTTAACTCTGGGCTTGGTTCCTTCAAATAATAATAAAAAAAAGCCACACACATTCAGGCAAGGATGTATGTTCATTACAAAATTTTATCATAACCCTATATAATTATATAAAAGCTCATTATCTTGGTAAAAATTACAGATTACAAATAAACTAATAAATGTAAAGTTACACTCAATAGGGAATTTGACGGATGTAATTGAGGGGTCCCGCATCTTAAGGTACCTAAGCGCCAAAATTAAAAATTGCCAGAAATCACCTCCAAAGTTCAGCAATATTCTGGCAATAGTATCTCTGTTATTAATTGAGCTAGAACGTTCATTTTTGGCTAAATTAGAGTTCTAAGTATGCTAATGAAGATGTTGATGAGTTTTTGGAATAGATTTTCTTATTTTATATTTTATATATATATATTTTTTAATTTTTTGATTTTCTTATTATGCCAAACTTTGGGTGCGATTTCTGGCACAGAATGATTCCATTGATTTTTTCATCACTATCACTAGCACGGTGAGACATTGCTGCACACGTTGATAATAGTTAGAAGCTGGGTGAATAGAATAATCCACACAATATTCAGCAATATGAGCATGAACACAGGATGCCTGCTAACAGCAACGCGAGTCTTAAGGTACTGGCGGGATGTTTGTGTCACATCCCTCTCGGCGCATGGAGCGGGTGGCCCATCAGAAAGCAGAGGGGTGTGGCTGCCATGTTTTCATTGGCTCGCGCTGCTCCTGCTGTTCCTGCCACCCAGAGACTGAGCATCCTACCCCATCCCCATCACCTCCCACCAGTTGAACAGGATATTGGGGCCTTAAGATGCGCATCACATCTGGGCAGCAGAGCCCAGCTGGTGATAGAGGTGAAAAAAGTAGTTTGCTTCATAAGGTTTTCGACCATACTTCTAGTGTCGTAAGGTCATTATAACCCAAACCACACGATAGAGAAAGGGTGAAAATAGTGATATCCATCAAAAACACATTTTTGCCTGTGGTGGTGCTTAGGTACCTTAAAACACGCGACCCCTCAATTATCATTTGAGTTATATTGGGTTAACCTATTTAATTTAGTAAATCTAATTTTGGTAATAATTTATATTGGTGTAAACCCTTTACTTTGACTTAGCTATCTAAATTATTTTTTTAACAATTTAGTGTTTTATCAAGTTTAATGAATACAAACAACTTGTGAAATGGTCACACATCCATTTCTTTGCATTAACCCTCTCTATGGTAATGGGTTGTGTAACTTTACATATAAATAATCTCATCCACAACTAGAGAGGACTCATTTCACTCACCCAACTCCTCTTGATCTGTTTTTAATGTTGCAGCTGGTTTATAGATACCTAATATGGAATTTCCCCCAAAAATATACTTTTGAAATTGTTTTTGCTGGGAGCAAAAATGGGGAAGATTTCTCTTAATCATCCAACACTTAGTATAGAAAAATATTAAATCTATGGAACTCTTGCAGGACAGGAATGTTCTTGATCTCTCTCTCTCATAATGTTATAGCAGTGCAGACATAGGGTCTATTACTGGGTTTCTATTACTATTACTTTTGATTTCTTCTATTACTATTACTTTATTTTTCATCTATTACTATTACTTGGTCATCTATTACTAAATTACTTGTATGTGGATTACTTCACTCATTTGAAAAGGATCTTTATGTCTATTTAAATACAATTAGAAGCAGTGTATTAACAAATATTTGTTTCAACCAAATCATTACAATTTCAGACTGTAGGTCTTGATAAATTTTACTTTATTGAAGGAAAAATTTGCAACAATATTAGTTCTAGTGATGTGAGTCATTTTTTATTGTGTCATTTTTTTTGTTTAAAACGAAGATAGTCTTTTTTTTTTTGTTTTTTTTTATTGTTTTAAACTTATTCCATATTTTTCTTCCTTTAATCTAATAAGTATATTAGTATTACCTATAATTTACTATACTACCATGCTTATATGGTTATACCTAGTATATATAGTCATCTTTTAGAAAAACTGATTCACACAAAAACTATATAATAGAAAGGAAAAACAAACCCTCATTTTATATATATATATATTTTTTTTTTAACTAGAACATAAAACATTCTTCCTCATTTCAAACAATATACATAATTGTGATTGGCAAGAGTACCAGTATATATATTCCAGATAGAGAAAAAAAAATATATTATAATATATTTTTTTTTTTTTTTTTTTTTTTTTTTTTAACCTAATGTTGTTTAACCTTCATTTCCATGGAAGAATCATCACTAGATTGGGTAGAGCATATATGCTAGTTTCAATATCACAGGTACTGGTATATATACATAATACTAGTATAAAACAATATACATACATAATTGTGATTGGCAAGAATACCAGTATATATATATATATATATATATATATATATTATATTCCAAATAGAAAAAAAAAAATAGTCATCTCTTTCTTTAACCTTTGTGTTAACCTAATGCTGTTTAACTTTCATTATCTGATTCTATTTCCATTGAAGAATCATTATCACTAGATTGATTAGAGCAAATAGTTTCAATATCACAGGTACTGGTACTTATTGCAGATTTGGATGTTGACGAAGCCAATGTAGCACCATGTTTTACTTCACTTTCTTGGAATTTTGCATTTCGGGATATAAATACTAGCTTTGCTGCTCTGTCTGTGCTTAATCGGTTTCTTTTGGCTGTATGGATATTACTGTATGTGCTAAATGATCTCGGAGGTAATGAAAGGGCGAAATAGAGGTGTATGAGTTTGTGTAGGTATATATGTGAGTATGCATGCGTATGTATCTGGAATTCTGGAGGTATGCGTGTGTATGGAGTATACAATAGATATAAATGTGTATATAAGTATTTATGTATATATTGGTATATATGTATATGGGTGTATGTGTATGTATATATATGGATGGTCTCAGGGAGGAAAATGTCATAGCGGGTCTAAAGGATAGTTAAGTGGGAGATTCAAAATCCGAGGCATGGATGGGAGAGTCCTGGAAAGGTTGGGCAATGGGCAGTCAGCTCCCAGCCAGTGTTCTTGCAAGTTTAACGGATCTCAAGATACAAGACTTTCAGTGCAAGAAAGGCCAGTTTCTTCTGTAAATAGGCTGAAAAGGACATTCTATACTGGTACCATATGGCCTATTTTATTATTTATTTATTTATTTATTTTTATAATATATATCATTGCAAAAGTATACCTTATAATTAAATTGGCAATATCTATATTAATTATTAAAAAAAACAAAAAACAATAAAAAAAAAATGACAAAAAAAACAACAACATGGACATAAAAAAACCCATTTTTTAACATCACTAATTAGTTCACATAATGTTTATTTTAGTTTAGAGTAGATTTAGTTCATTTTTTCAGTTCTTTGTTCACACAATATGTCTCTTGCCACTGTAATAGAAAAGTACTAGACTATTATCTATTACTTTGCTTTCTATTACTATTACTGTTACAGCCAAAAAATTATGATCTATTACTATTACTTGAAAAATTCTGTAATAGTCTATTACCTATTACTATTATCCCATGTCTGCAGCAGTGTAGAAGATACCTAATTTGAAATTCCCCAAAAATCAATTTTTTAAATTACACTGGCCAACAAAATGAAACTTTTTTTCTCATCACAAACATAATCACACTTTTCTTAATGCATTTTTTGCGCTGATTCCGAATTTGGTTTAATTTTTTTCTAGCACGTATAGTTATATAGATACACTGGTTTTGATATTTTTAAGTTTTTGATATTGCTATAAGAAAATTTATGGATGTATAGATCACACTTAGGAATGCTAAACAACAAATACATCATGTACTTTATTCAATGTACTTATAAATAAAGAATATATACATTATTTTATTAAAAGCGCTGTGAGTGTGATTTCCTTTTGTAAATTTGGCCTGGATTGTCATGATACAGCATCCAACAATGGTCCGCCATCATGCTTTCATTCCAATATCCTTGGTGCGCTTCTCCATCATCTGAATATCTTGATGGAAGCGCTCTCCTTGCTCATCACTCACTGCACCAAGGTTTTCAGGAAAGAAATCTAAGTGGGAATGCAGGAAGTGAATTTTTAACGACATTCGACACTCCATTTCTTTGAAGGCATCAAGGAGGTTCTTGACTCCATCCTTATACGCAGGTGACTTGTTGCTTCCAAGAAAGTTTTCACATATCCATTTGAACGCCAGCCAAGCCTTCAATTCCAGCGGACTTAGGACTTTTTCAAATTCCGTGTCATTCAAAACCTCCCTTATTTGTGGCCCAACAAAAATTCCTTCCTTCAATTTTGCTGCAGTAACCTTCGGAAATTTCCTTGAAAGGTATTGGAACCCTTCAGAATTGACTTTACCCATTGCTTTAACAAAATTCTTCATTAAACCAAGTTTAATGTGAAGAGGTGCAGATAGATCTTTTGGGGATCCACTAAAGGGACAGACTGGACATTGCTTATCCCTGGGACATATGTATACCTAAGTGGCCAGTCACTTTTGGTGTAATGTTCTATAGTGGCGCGACTGTCCCACAGGCAAAGAAAACAACAAAATTTTGTGAATCCTGACTGCATACCCATAAGCATTCCTATAACTTTTAGATCTCCACAAACATTCCATTGATGACTGTCGTATTTGATTGCCTTAAGTAGTATATCCATATTGTCATATGTCTCTTTTAGATGGATGGAATGGGCAATGGGGATGGATGGCATTATATTACCATTACCGTATGCAAAAGAACTGCTTTCAGGCTTCTCTGCGACGAATCAATAAAGAGGCGCCACTCAGATGCCACATACGTCTGAGATATGGCTGTAAATAGTCCATTGATGTTATGGCAATAACAGAGAGGACTGTCTACTGAAAAGAATGCTGTTAATTCAAAATTCCGCTTTCGGTAGTAACTAATACGAACATTGTTCTCAAGTAAATTATTCTCCTTTAGTCTTGAGGCGAGAAGCTCTGATTTCTCTTTAGACAGTGATAAGTCTCTAACAAGATCATTCAACTGTCCTTGGGTTAACTTTTTAGGCTCTAAATGTCTACCTTCAAAAGTGTACTCTGGTTCTGTAGATGGTCCGGAAACGCCAGTTGCACCTTCATCACTTTCCATGTCATCTATGATAGAATCTAGCCTATCACTTGGGGGAATTGGAATGGGCAATGTTTCATCATGTTTTACTGGTCTACGTGCTGAATCCAAGTTTGGATATACAATCTGGTGTTTGTTCTTGGCAGAAAACCCCATTAAGTTCACACTACAAAAATAACAGTCTTCATGATGATCTCTTGGCTCCCTCCATACCATGGGTATGACAAATGGCATTGAAGCTTTCTTTTTGTTAAGCCAATCACGTAATCCATTTGAACAGCCAGAACAGATTTGATGTGGCGCCCATGGTTTATCTTGGGTTTATCTTGGGAATTGGAATGGGCAATGTTTCATCATGTTTACTGGTCTACGTGCTGAATCCAAGTTTGGATATACAATCTGGTGTTTGTTCTTGGCAGAAAACCCCATTAAGTTCACACTACAAAAATAACAGTCTTCATGATGATCTCTTGGCTCCCTCCATACCATGGGTATGACAAATGGCATTGAAGCTTTCTTTTTGTTAAGCCAATCACGTAATCCATTTGAACAGCCAGAACAGATTTGATGTGGCGCCCATGGTTTATCTTGGGTTTATCTTGGGGAATTGGAATGGGCAATGTTTCATCATGTTTTACTGGTCTACGTGCTGAATCCAAGTTTGGATATACAATCTGGTGTTTGTTCTTGGCAGAAAACCCCATTAAGTTCACACTACAAAAATAACAGTCTTCATGATGATCTCTTGGCTCCCTCCATACCATGGGTATGACAAATGGCATTGAAGCTTTCTTTTTGTTAAGCCAATCACGTAATCCATTTGAACAGCCAGAACAGATTTGATGTGGCGCCCATGGTTTATCTTGGTCACCTAGATGGCAACCAAAGTATAGCTTGTATATTTTCTTAATGTCAGTTGTAATACTTCATCGCTGTGTTTTAGTTGTCAACTGGCCGCATACGAAACAGAACTTGTCGGGGTCATTCTTACATTGTCGAGGCATGTTGACTGACCTGAGCAAACTATAAATTAAAAAAAAATGTACACCAACTTGACACAACAAGTTCTTGGACTGGACTGATCTTTTGACACACAAAGCACGGCGTTGTTGCCTGAATCACAATGCTGCTAGACGTAAAAGCTCACACCTGAAATACATAAGATGTATAATTAAGATAATTGAAATAAATAAGATGAATAAACTAAAAAAACACAATAAAATAAATACGAAATATTAGTATTTTGCCTATTTAAAATGGTTAAATCTGTGTAGTTATATATATGCCTTCATCTTGAAAACTATACGTGCTAGAAAAAATCTGAATGCAGTTTTGGAATCAGCGTGAAAAATGCTATCCAGCCACCACAAATTTTACTCTGATGAAAAATCTTTGTTGACCAGTGTTATTTTTGTTGGAAGCAAAAATGATGAGAATTTCTGCTCTGCTATCTTCAACCCTACAGTTAATATTCTGCAGAACACATCACCTAAACATTAGAAAAACAACACTATATTCAAAATCCTTGTAAAAAATAATGAGAGAAAATATGTTTCATATGCTGTGCAAATGAATATTAATGAGATAAAAAATTAATATTTAATATGTTATCTAATCAAAATTGGCAGCTGAAAGTATTGGCAGCAAATAATTGTTTCTGTGTTTCAGTGACCATGAACTGTTACATTGCTTTCTTTGTGCTGTTGTCCAGCTGTATCTTCCACAAGCTTAGTTATCAACTTCACAGGTCAATCATGTTCCATATAGTTTATTTAATTGCATTTTACTGTTTTACACACTTTTGTAGGTCAGATTTAGTGCTTATGGGGGTTAGTTTATGTTAGGTAAGGTAAGGTAAGGTTTGGTTTGGTTAGAATGAAGAAAATAAAATTACATACCAGAAAATATTTATTTGATATATTTTGAGGCATTTTAACAGAATCTGCTACAGATTTTTTTGTAAAATTGAGCAGTTTTTGAGATATATATTTCTTTGAAAAAAATAATTTATCTCAAAGCCTGCTCATTTGCACAAAAAATGGATAGCAAATTCTGTTAAAACACATTACAACACATCAAAAAGTTATCTGGTATGTAATTTTGGGTGATGCGTTTTGCAGAATTTTTACGAACCCTATTCTTATCAAATAATAATTGTGGTGAAATTCCCTGTTTAAAAAAATTCATCAAATTTATTTCTGCAGCATCTACCTGCTTAATCTTTCACCAAGGTTACATCAGGTTGACAGATACCTAATGTGTAATCCCACCAAAAATAATCTTTTTAATTACAGTACTTTTACTGGAAGTGAAAATGGTGGGAATTTTTGCTCTACTATTTTGAACCCTACTCTTATCAAATGAAATTTGTAGTGAAATTCTTTGTTGAATTTAATTCTGCAGCCATATACAGTAGGGGGGGGGGGGGGGTCAAAACATATCAAAAATCGAGTTTCTCCAATTCCACAGTATGCACGTAGTTGGAAATGATGATCTCAACATCTTGTAAAAAAATGAGTATATGTGACCCCCTTACCACTTCCATAGCATCCCCCCCATTTTACTCTCTCCACAGATATAAACCCCAAATGTGACAATCATGCATTATATTAAGTCTTATTAAGTAGGTTAGATTAATTTGGATAGATTATTTAGATAGAGTTGTAGATAGATTGAATAGATTACATAGATTAATTTAGATAGATTAGATGAATTATATAAATTAGTCACATTTTTTTTTGTTTAGTTTCAGATTGTTTATGATTGAATGAGTTAGGATTTAATTCCAAATGAGTTATATTAAATTCAGATTGAATGATTCAGTTGCTAGAATTTAACAATTAGTTTCTTGTTATTAATGCTACTAGGCCTAAATAAGTGAAATCATGGCAACAAGAAGCAAAATGCACAATTCAACATTTGGTCACCCTGCAGAATTTCCACCTTCAATGACTCCTTCAAAGGCTGATGTATTTAGGCATTATTTATTGGTAAGAAAACGAGAAGGAACTGATTTTGAAAGGTTCGAGAACAGCAAAAGAATGTTACAGAATTGTCACTAAAGATGTGGAAGCCATTTGGGAGAAGTTTTCCTTTCCACATATAGGATTTGAAGGAATAGCTATAAAAGTTGAACAATTGATAGAATCTGCAGCAAAGCTAAATAAAGTACCATTAAAACAAAGAAACAACAGTTTTCAGCAAAAGGTGGAGACATTCGATGAAATGTTTGATATTTGCACTTGTACTTGTTACGATAAAAAAATCAGTCGAACGGATTGCAGATGTGATATTAGAGTTCCAATGATTGAGTGGGAGTCTTTTGTGGGGCAGAAACAAAGAAAAAACCAACTAGGACCAATCGACAGAGTAACGACTTCCGCAAGAAAAAGGACTCACGATAGAGTTAAAGGATTAGAAAGAAGAGCCAAGATAAGCCTAGATATGAATGTCGCCTCAACCAGCAAACTGGACCCTTTACATATTATGGAAGATGAGAGCATGGAAATTGATGATGACAGCGACGATATTGACTTTGTTCCAGATTTTGAGCTGAGAGAAAACCATCAGAACAAAATTATTTATGATAACAATAACAGCAGATAGATACCGTGTAAGTTACAGAGCTACTGCAGCTATAGTAAATGCAGCTTTGAAGGATATGGGAATATTAGACGAAACCAATATGTTGGATAGGAAAAAAGTGGAAAGAGAAAGAATATGTGTGGGTAAAAAGAACATAATCAAAGTGAAATCAGAGAACACACAGATTGAAAGCATCGGATTTGATGGTAGAAAAGATCAAACTAAGACAAAGAAGGGAATGGAGTACGAAGAACATTATGTAATAGTCAAAGAACTGGGTGATGTTTACATGGATCATATAGCTCCAGATAATGGAACTGCTTGTTGTATTGCAGATGAAATAATAACTTTTATAGTTGATTCTAATAGCAAAGAATCCCTCAAAGCTTTGCTATGTGATGGCACCCCAGTGAACACTGGCAGGATTGGCGGAGTGCTAAAATTGATTGAATTATATCTGGACAGGCTGGTACAATGGCTGATTTGCCTTTTGCATGCAAATGAACTGCCCTTCAGGCACATATTTGAAGCAATTAATGGAAAAACTTCAGGACCAAACACCTTCAAAGGTTCTCTTGGAAATAAACTCCTAGAGGATTTGACCAAACGATATAGTTGATTATACCCCTGTAGAGGGCAACATTAAAGAAGTTTAGGCCGATATTGTTAAAAGTTTCAGCAGTGACCAAAAATATATGTATGAAATGTGCATTAGCATACAATCTGGACACATCTCATGTGCAAGCGTTAGCCACCAGATCCCCAGGTGCCCTCCATCATGCAAGATGGCTAACACGAGCAAACAGGATCCTGCACTTATGTGTCTCTACACGGAATTCAGACAAAAATATCCAAGACCTAGTAAAAATTATAATGCTGGTTTACGCTCCAGGCTGGTTTTGGATAAAGTCTCATCCAAAGGCAAATGAGGGAGCATCTAATTTTTGGTATATCATGCACTTGCTTAAAGGCTTGGATAAAAAGCATCAGATGATTATGGAGTGTGTCCTCAGAAATAATGCCTATTTTGCCCACCCATAGAATATCTTACTCTCAATGATAACTGATACAAGAAGAGAGGTCAGAAAGCTGGCTCTTCAGCACATCATTTGAGCAAGAACTAGGAGCACCAATGCGAGAACTTTTGAGCTGCCAAAAACACTGAACTTTGAAGCAGACGATTATCCTAACATGATCGACTGGGATAATGAAGCCATCACCCCTCCACCTATTTTACAGAATTTGACAAATTATCATCTTCTTAAAGTTCGAAATGAACCACTTCAGCTTATTCCTTTTCCCTGTCACAGCCAGGGAGTAGAACATGCTGTAAATGTGATAACAGAAGCATCACAAGATAGAATTGGTTACGAAAACAGACATAAATTTATTTTGAATGTACTGGAGTTGAGAAAAAAGCTACCTGTGTTCCAATGGAAAGGCCAATGGTGTCAGTAATTTATGATTTTAAATTTCTTAAGGTGAATATTTTGGTTTTAATATGCTTCAATTGATTCTTTAAGTAATATACAGAGAAAGATTTCTTATTATATATATACACACCGTATATATATATATATATATATATGTATATAAATAACTTACTTTAACTTTACTTATATCATTATTTACTTTAATCTTTGTCATTTATCAGGTTTTTTATTCAAAGAATTGGTTTCAATTTCATTTCAAAAAAAGGGGGGCATATGCAACAGGTAGGGGGGGGGCGCATAGTGGTTAATTACAGTATGTTGTTTAGGGGCCCAAAGGAAACTCCGAGCAGTGTGTAGAATAAGAATACAAAATTTTGACCCCCTCCCTAATATACAGGTATTCCTTGCATAACACAGTAGATGCATTCCTGGAGATTCTGCATTACATGGGGGAATTATAATATAGGGTCTATAGGGATTGGTGCAGCCTCCACCCGAAGTCATCACAAAAATTAAAGAATATGTTGTAAAATAAAATAATAATAATATTTGAAAAAGAAAATAATAATATCTAACAAATAAAATCATAAAACAATAAATAACATTCACCATTAGGGTCTCCTGGACTTGGCTTCTTAATTACCAGTGCCTTCACTCCGTTGTCGCCTTCTAACCCACAACTCTGCAGCTTTTTGGAAGACATGATTACACAATTTTAATAGCTTTATAGACTATAAAATTATAAAATAGGTAAGAGACACTTGTTCACAACATGAGATACAATGTAAACAAACTTGTTTGGGCTACCAATACCATTGCTCAGAGTAATGCAGTTGGTGATTGGCGGAGGGACTGTGTCTCTTAAATGACACATGCTGATTGGTTGCTTATAGTGATTGGCCCGCCAGCCACCACACTGGACATATAGGGTACTGTTTTTTTGTGTGTTACTGTGTTGTGTTTATGCTTTGCTCAAGAAAATAGTTTAAATTTTTTTATTTTTAATTAAATTTTTTAAAATTAAAAAAATTAAATATTTTTGAACTGTGTAATAATGAAACCATGTATGGGCCGCATTAAGTGGGGGATACCTGTATACATACATAAAGCATTTTTTTTTAATTTTCTAATTTCTTGTAGAATTTATTTTGTGTAGGGCGTCATAGAAAGAAGCATTAGTCACACACCCATATATGTATATATATTAAAACCTTTCAATAACAAAATATATCAGCCAAATGGCTATCATTGGAGAGAGGTTGTTCATTATAAAGAGGTTTTCCTTTGCCATTATTGTAGTGTATATTTTAATAATGACCTATTAGACTCTCATTAGTTATTTATACATAGGTTATATAAGTGGTGACACCCATTAATCAGCATTAGTATTGGCAGAAACAGCAATTTTTGGGGACTAGTATCGGCAGAATCAGCCATTTTTTGAGGCATTGACATCAGCAGAATTGGCCATTTTTTCGGTATCAGCATTGGCCAAATTTAGCTGATTCTCTTACCAATTCTTTGACATTTTAAAATTTTTATTACAAAATAAAATCTATATTTATAGAAAATTGAACATACAAAAACCACTATTTATGATAACACAGGCCTGCGATGGAAAAACTTTTTTCATAATTTTAGCTGTTTACAATGTATTTTTGTGTGCTGAATTCGAAAAACACAATAAAAATGTCATATGACAAAGTTATTTCACAAATTCGATTTTTTTGTGAAGCGACTTCGAGAAAATGCTAGATTTCCGGAAATTACTAGAAACTTCTAAGAGACTATAAATACTGGGTTGCCAAGCCGTATGAGTCAGTTGTTACTCAGATTTCATGACGTGCGCACAATGATTCATCCAAAGCGAATTTTTTCAGTGATTTTGAGTTGTTTTTTGTGTTTTATATCAGCGAACTAGCGTGTTTTGATAATGTTAAGAAAGCCTTATTTAGCCTTTATTAAATTAAATTCAAGACTTATTGTGTTCTGGGTAATGTAAGTTGTGAATCATGGCTAGCCGTGGATGTGTCAACAGTCCCGACAGCTTCTGCTACATATGCGGGGAATTTGTGATCAAGAAACATCAAAGAAACGTAACAAATTTTATTAGGCAAGTGTACCATGCCTACTTTGGAATGAAACTAGGAGACCAAGACAAACCATGGGCACCACACAAAGTTTGTTTTATTTGCGTAGAGGATCTAAGGAAATGGTGCAAAGGCAAAAAGAAAGCATTCAGATTTGGTGTGCCAATGGTATGGAGGGAGCCAAAAAATCACTGTGATGACTGCTATTTTTGCTCTTGTGATGTTAAAGGCTATAACAAAAAATAAGAAAGCCATATTCTATCCAAATCTTCCATCAGCTTTTCGACCTGTTCCTCATGGGCCAGAAGTTCCAGTTCCGCTTCCACCAGAAACATTGGAAGATTTGCCTAGTAATTCTGGTTCAGATACTGATCATGAAGAATTTCAGTGTGATATAGGAAGTCAAGACCCCCAGTTGTTCACTCAATCTGAACTAAATGATTTAGTGAGAGATTTGGGATTATCCAAGGAATCTGCTGAACTCTTAGGCTCCAGATTAAAAGAAAGAAATTTATTATCAGCTGGAACATCGATATATTTGTATAGAAGAAGAGAAAAGGAGTTTATTCACTGCTTTTCACATGAGGGCAATTTAGTTTACTGTAGTGATATTGATGGTTTGGTACAGGCATTTGGCATTAAGTACAAAGCGGATGAATGGAGACTTTTCATCGACTTCTAAAAGAAGTCTAAAAGCTGTTCTTTTGCACAATGGGAACAAGTATGCCTCTGTACCTGTTGGTCACTCGGTACATCTCCAAGAAAGTTATGAGAATTTGGAATTGGTTCTTACAAAGATAAAATATTATGATCATCACTGGATGATTTGTGGAGACCTTAAGGTATTGTGCATGCTTCTGGGGCAGCAGGGAGGATATACTAAGTTCCCATGTTTCCTTTGTGAATGGGATAGCAGAGCAAAGAGTCAACACTGGGAGCAAAAACACTGGCCACAAAGAAGATCTCTAGAACCTGGAAGCAAGAATATTTTGCGTAAAAATCTTGTTGACCCAAAGAAAGTAGGCTACTTCTACCACCTCTTCATATAAAACTAGGCCTTATGAAACAGTTTGTTAAGGCATTAGAAAAAAAGTGGAGAATGCTTTAAGTACCTCTGCAAGAAGTTCCCTAACCTATCAGAAGCAAAATTAAGAGAAGGTATTTTGTAGGCCCAGACATTAGAAGACTGCTGTCAGATGAAAACTTCTTGTCTACGATGACTGAAGTAGAAAAAGAGGCTTGGAATTCCTTCAACAGTGTGGTTACTAAGTTCCTTGGGAATAATAAGGACCCTGAATATGCACTCATTGTTGAAAACATGCTGGAGAAATTCAAGCTTTGGGATGCTCAATGAGTATCAAAATTCATTTCTTGAATGCACACTTGGACTTTTTCCCAGAAAATCTAGGTGCAGTAAGTGAGGAACAGGGAGAACGTTTCCATCAAGACATTAAGGAGATGGAAAAGAGATACCAAGGCGGTGGAACGTTAATATGATGGGGGATTATTGCTGGATGCTGCATCGTGAAATCCGGAAGCAGCGCACAAAAGGAAATGCAACAGGCGCAGCTTCACTGGCAAAAGAAAACAGGACTACTAAGCCATTCCACTAAGTAAAGATGTAAGTATCCAAGTTTTATAGTTTTTTAAAATAGATATATTCAGAAATGGTCAGGAAATAGGTTTCATGTGGTAATTCTTCACTACTTATTTTATTCAGTAACATATTACAACATAAAAACGTCATAGCAAATTGTGAAAAAACTATACGTGATGGAGCAAATCTGAGGCCATTTTTGGATTTAGCACCCCAAATTCCTATAAAACCAGCATACAATTTCAAAAAAGTTTTTAGGACCCTCAATTTTGTAGGCCTGTGTAATTTATACTCATTTCAAAGTGTAATTATATAAAAATATTTTATATTCACAAAAAAGGCAAAGCTTAATAAGTTAAGTTGCCCATAAATTTACATTTTCTTTAACTAGCTAATCTCTAAATATTACAAACTACTATACAGGGTGTACATAAAGTCAGGATCTATTTTTGTGAAGCACTTGGAAATTATATGGAATTCAATCATAAAATAATAAAGTGGTAACATTTATTAAATAATTAAGAGTAGGATTTGACGTGACACCCATCAGTATCCCTGCATAGCTCAAATCATTCCGCAGCATTTCTAAACACATTCTGGAGCATTTGCGGGGTTATGTTATCTGCAGCAGTTCGTATACGTGTACGTAAGTTTTCAAGACTCGTAATCTTCATCTGATAGACGTGCGATTTGATAAAGCCCCATGCAAAGAAATCTAAAGGGGTTAAATCTGGTGATCTCGCTGGCCAAGGTCTGTTGCTTCCGTGTCCGATCCAGCGATTTGGAAAACGTCCATTTAGATAATCCTGAACAATTTTGGCATAGTGACAAGGAGCACCACCATTTGATATTAATATGTTTTTAATTTACTGTTTTGTGCATTATTTATCATTTTTATGTGTTTTAACCAGGGTTGTGGAGTCGGAGTCGTGGAGTCGCACGTTTCAGGGCAGAGTCGGAGTCAGTAAAAAACTTCCGACTCCGACTCCAATTTCTGTGTCCTGTGTCACCCTTAATTTCTAAATCCTAAATACTAACATTTAGGTTATTTAGTTTTTTTGGTCAATAAACCTTATTCATTGATAGCCCCTAGATTAAGTTTTTTTAATATTTTTTTTTTACATTTTCAGAATATACAATTAATATTTATTTAAATATAAAATATAAAATATAAAATTTCACACTTAGTGTGGTGGTGATGAAATGTCTTATTATTATGATAATTATAGAGTGAAACACTAGAGGAGTCGGAGTCGTATATTTAAAATGTGAGGAGTCGGAGTCGGAGTCGGATTTTTAGATTTTTTACAATGTGTGGAGTCGGAGTGGAGTTGAATTTTTACAATGTGTGGAGTCGGAGTCGGAAAATTTTGGACCGACTCCACAACCCTGGTTTTAACCATAGAAAACTGATTTTTACCTGAAAAGTTGTAGTTCGAAGGCTGTGGAACGAATTAGGCTAAATACATGTATTTTAGGGGTTCACATTGCGTTATTTTCACATAATATTGGTGTTTCTGGGATGAATTAATAACGCAATGTGAGGGACCATTTCGTGTGTGTGTAATATATATATATGTATATATATATATATATATTATATATATAATATATATATATATATGAATTGTACATTTTTAATTTTTAAAAATTTTTGTCAGATTTATTTCCTGTGGTGGTTCACAGAAAGAAATATTAGTCCTTGTTATCACCCTTGTACTGGATAGGTATCTGGGTAGGTACCCACTTAACTGCCCAAGCTGGGTTTTTATAGTAAAAAGCCCAAGGGGGTTTTTTGGTGTTTTTTTTTTTTTTTTCCACCTTGCAATTCAAAAATTAGCATCCAATTTCAATAGTGAATATCACTCAACATTATTCAGTTGTTGTTAATGAACTTCAATTTACTTAAACCTCTCATTTTGTTTTACAAAACATACTGAGTTCTACTCAAATATGAATTTGTAGCCCATGAAAGTGATGGAAATATGGGAGTGGAAAAGAAGATCTTTTCTGCCAAACTTTATTTTTTAATCTGCCAATAGTATATTGTAAATCTGAGTGTATTCATTTATGAAATACAAAAAATTCACTGAAAACCTCAGCCATTTCCCCATCTTCTTGATAAATAGGGTCATCCTTAACTAATAGTCCTATCTTTCTCACATTTTTCCTGTTAAATTTGTAGTATCCAAAAAACTTCTTAGCATTGCTACCACAATTTTACGTAATTCATATTACATCTTTGAAAGATTACACAATACTTCAATACTACTGAAATTATTTTAAAAACTAAAAATAACTCCAGTATTGCTTGCCCTAAGTGTTATCAAATTATTCATATACCATTTTAATTCTTACATTTAATGAAATTATTATTGATGCTGAATTTTTGGGCTTCAGTCTCTGAATTAATTTTTGAAGTAGAATTTTTTAGTATTCATGAATATTAGGGGCATTGAGGAGAGATCACCCAATGCATGTCACCACTCCGACTCAGATTTTGATGAAAATTGACATATGGGGTTCTGGGTGCTGATTTCACTGGTCAAAATAAAAAAGTTCTATGACCCATAGTTTTTGAGATATGAGCCCCACTTTACCACCTAACTTTAATGGGCAATAACTCCCAAACATCTTACCATAGACCTATAAAACTATACATTTTTAGAATCAGCATGAAGAGATCTATTAAATGATACCACATTCAAATGTGTAGAACAATAATGAAAATTTTCCCCCCACTTTTTTTTTTTCTTTTTGACCCCCACCCCCGCTAGGCAGTGAAATCCAAAAAAAAATTTTCATTTATTAAACTATCATTAATTGTGAAAAGATACAAACAATGAAAAATGTGGGTATCAAGTTGCAAGATATTTTAAAAATTATTGAAAAAATATGTACATTGTGAAATTTTGACATTTTTACACCTGCAGACTAAAATAGAGAACTACAAATGATATATTCACATGGATGAAAATAAACAGCAAAAATACAAATTGAACACACACATTACATCAAGTTGATTCATAATTACATGAGTTTTTTTCAACTCATTTTCTGGGAAAACATATTGAATACGCATTGTTCCTGGCTTTAAAGTTGGTGTGCTTAATAAACCTAAAATTTGATCTCTTGATATGTGGCATGTATCTCCAATTTGTGGAAAGTAATAGTAAACACTATATCCTGATGGGTGCAAAAAGCTAACCTCAAAGTCATCAAATTCCTCATTATAGGAATGTACAAATCCCAACCATTTCTGATCGTTGTAAGTACAAACTATGTACTCTGCTATTTTTGGATTAACTTCAATATTATCTTCACCCAGAAAAGCTTTGCTTGTAATCCTCACCTCACCAACTTCATCAGAAGATAATTCAAATGTTTTTGTGTTATTTGCATTAATGGGTACAAATCTGTGGAATTTTTGTGTTCCTGTTAGCTGCATACTTTTTTTCGGTGCTACTATAGCGTGATTCCTACCAGTGACAAGTTCCTACCAACCAAAACAACCAACCAAACCACCAAAGGTTAGAAACTGAGATTACTTCAGTATTAAATTAAATTTTAAACTATTAAATTAAAACTTCTCAGTGACAAAGGTTAGAAACCGAAGTGACTTCAGTATTAGGTTTTGAGTTAAGTTTTAGTCCCTTCAACGATGTTGATTCGTGATTTTTACAGCACAGTATTCCGAAGTGAAGAAACGGCGACCAAGTTCTTGCGAGAAAGGAATGTTCTTGCAGAACCTGGACCTTGCCTCAAGTGTGACGGGCCGATGATGGCCACAACTAAAAAAGTCCGGGGAAAGGATCTGCCTGTGTGGAGATGCAGAAGGAAAGGCTGTCAGGCTGTTCAGTCTGCTCGCACTGGCAACGACTTTTTCACATATACAGACGTGAATGGAAAGTTGAATAGCAACTTAAGTCTCTGTCAAATTCTGGAACTTCTCTTTTTATGGACCACCAGAATGCCTTTGGAAATGGTGACACAATTGACAGGAAGGTCTGCAAACACGGTGGTCGATTGGTATAATTATTGCCGTGAAGTCTGCTCTATGATAGTTTCCGTTACTCGTAGAGGACAGATGACAGGAACCTTAGATGAACCAATTCAGATGGATGAAGCTAGATTTGCTGGTTGCCGCAAGTACAATCGGGGACGCATTTTGGGAGGAGATGAACCAGCAGAAGATGAAGATCCTGAACTGGTGGAAAACAACCGGAACCATGGTGGCTGAATTGATGGTTCTTGGGTTTTTGGTTTAATCAAAAGAAGAGATGAAAGATATTTTTACGTTTCCAAATGAGATTCAGCAACTCTTCTTCCTATAATTCAGAGGGAAGTGGCAGTGGGATCAACTATTCATTCTGACGAATGGCCAGCGTATTGGAGGCTTCCCCAGCTTGGGTTCCAACACTCCACGGTGAATCATCAACGGAATTATGTGGATCCAATCACTGGAGCTCATACACAAAGTATTGAAAGGTCCTGGCTGGATAGCAAAATTGAAATATTGAAAAAGAAACATGGCGTGCCACACAACCACCTACAAGGTCACCTCAATGAATATTGTTTGAAAATTTCAAAAGGACCAAAAGCTGATTTGTTCTTGGCCATACTTGAAGTCATTCGTCAGACTTTCATCCAATAAAAGTTTCGAACCAAAATGGGTAGGAATCACCCTATAGTATCGAAGTCACTGGTAGGAATCATGCTATAGTAGCACCCTTTTTTCATATCTGTCACTTAAAAATTTTTCCATAGCTTCAATTTCTTCAGAATTTATTAAAAAAAAATTTATGTTGTCACTTATATTGTTTGAACAAAATTCAAACATGTCTTCTGGTGTTAATATTTGATCTGCAAATGTTCTCTGCATACTCACTCTGGCTACAGATCTTTCCACTGTACCCCAAATCCCATCACAAGCGCTCTTACCATGGCTTGTGGCAAAGAAATGCCTCTCATATTCCAGCCCAAAATCTTCGTTTACAAATGTTAACAAAGTTGAAACGACTTTTATATTGTCCTGCACATCCGTCAGTAAAATAATGTAATTTTTTGATATGAAGGTGGGATTTTCTAATAATAGGTATGAGTGTATTTAATAAAGTGTAAACCATTGTAGTGTTATGTTTTCTATTTGGAGATAAAAACAATAACTTGAATGTTTTGTTTCATTACTTTCTGGTTCCTTATAATATAACACAAAGGGATGCACTGTGCATTGGGTATTTTCCCAATGAAAACCTTGGGCTGCATCCTGTACTACAAATGAGTAGTTTTCTGAAAAGTCACCGAGAACTACAGCTGTATGGCTATTTAAATTATTCTTCAAGTTTTTTAGAAATGCACTCTGATTCTTTGCTATAAAGTGATGATGTGTCAATTTGACAATTTTTGTGCTTAATGAATTTATAAAATCATCTACAGATTTTGTTTTTTCAACCATATTGCATTGATCTGTAGTAACCCATTGTTTATATTTTATTTCATCATATTCAGGATCGTTAACACTGAAAAGTGAGCAAAAAATTCTTAATACATTGTTCTTTTGGACAGAGATTACATATTTGCATCATGCAATTCCTGTTGTTGACATCACACACTGCTTTCTCCATAAGAGTTGTGTATTCCAACCCTTTGACACCCAAAGCTGAGAATTGTATTTTGGCATTCTGGTGGTATGTACATTAGGGTTATGACTTTTTAATTTTTTGTCATAAATATTGTTTCCTGTATCATCAATCGATGAACATTTGCTTGAAAACAATAAAAAAGGGCCTAATTCCTCAGAATTAAAAAAAAATGTCACCCCGAAAGCAAATATAGTAAAGGGTGTCAGGAAATGATTGCCCCCCCCCTGTACAGAAGAAACTGAAAGGAATAGAAAAAAACAGACAAAACCACGCGAAAGAGCGTTTAATTTTGAATAAAAAACACTTGTTTTAATATCGGGTGTTGCCCCCATTTGCAGCTCTGACGGCCATTAATCGACGGGGGTATGATCCCAGAAGTGTCTCAAAGTGTCTCTGAATCGTTCAAAATAGATGATGCCATGGTTTCTGTGGGGAAAAAAATGGTAAGAATTAAAATCACAGGAATAGAATATAATGGTTTTTATTCAGATTTTAACGCTCTTTCAAGTGGTCTCGCCGGTTTTTATCTATCTCTTCTAGTTTTTGCTCTACAGGGGGGGCAATAATTTCCTGACACCCTTTACTATATTTGCTTTCGGGGTGACATTTTTTTTAATTCTGAGGAATTAGGCACTTTTTTATTGTTTTCAAGCAAATGTTCATCGATTGATGATACAGGAAACAATATTTATGACAAAAAATTAAAAAGTCATAACCCTAATGTACATACGTCATACATACACACAGAATGGGTACCAGCAGCTCCAGCTAAAACACAATGTCTGGGGTGAAGGCTGGCAAAACTAGAGAAGCCAATTTGGGGACTATCTGGATTATTTTTATAGAGACTAAAAGCTTCTTTCAGATTCATTAACACCAGTCTTTTCTGCACAGATTCTTTATACCCACTTTCATTTCTGATACTCAGGCAGTCTTTTGTACCTGGGCACAAATGACTAATTTCATCTGATTCAAAAAATTTCTGAACAGAATCTTTAGTACCGTTAGTTATTACTTTTCCTTTTGACATGGGTTCAATTTCAGGAATAATTCCAAGCCTTTGTTTTATATTTCTGCTTTTCTTAACTAAATATTCAGTTGTCTGAAATAGATTTATAGTTTTTGATATGGTAAATGGAGATAATGTCAATATTTTGAGTTTCCTCTCATAACTGTCAGTAGAATGGAAAGCTTCAACCAGTTCATTCATGAGATGAATCATTGACCTGAAACAAATTCATGAATGTATAATAGCTATAAACAAAACATTACATGTGCATATTAAATTTTTTGGATTATAATATTGATTTCAAGTGTAACAAAATGAGCATTCTTTGAGATAGTCAAATTAAACCAAAAATTATTTTGTGACCAAATGAATTCCAAATGATTTAATGGGCCCATTGATCTCCAATCTTTAGGGAGTTGTGCTTCTAGTTTCTGCTATCAAAGGTGAATACCTACATTTTGTTTTTATGCTTCAGTTTTAGTTTAGGTATATTCCAACTTAATAATAGCGTATCATTTTAAAATTCATACCTTTGAGTTTCATGATCCAACTTTGTAGCTTTTGATGGGCTTGGGATCTCAATTTCTAAACTTGTTTCTAGCTTTCGTTTTAAAGAACGACGTGCTTTTTCTATTGTTTGAATAGCTTTTGCTTCTTTTCTTGAGGAACCCAAACCATCTGAAATTTTTTAATTAATAAATATTTGACTCCATTTGATATATATGGACAATAATAATTAATATGTCAACATATTAATTTCATAAGTTTAATAAGTTTAATAAATTTAATGTCAACATATTAATTTCATTAAGTTTTTCAGCAACTGCTGAAAAACTGTCTTGAAAGTAAATGCATTATAAATAAAAAAATTATAAATATAAAAAGTACCTATCATTAAATACTTACGCTTCTTCACTGGAGTCACAGCAAGACTTTCTAGAACTTGAGAAACCTCTTCTTTGGCATTACTTGATATACTTGGATCATATTCATCATTTTCTGAAATAACATTCTCAGAAGACTGATTGTGATCAAACTCTTCACTTTGTGATGTTGATAGCAACTCTTGTCTCTGGGTCAATAATTTTCTACAGTTGCTACATAGTACAGTATTCCTTTGTAGTTTCCATTTACATTGATCATAAAGTGATTGGCTGATGGTTCTTATATCCTTGTGTATCTTTTTCTATGTTTTTGTAAAGGATCATCACAGTATCTAACCATTTTTTATTACTAAAAATACACAATTGTAAATCTCAAAAATAAGATATGATTTGTCTCAAAATAAGCACATCTGTAATAAAAATAAGCATAATTAACAAACATTTGAGAGAGAGAGAGAGTGTAAATATAAGTTATACATAGGATGTAAATATATCATTTGTAGTTCTCTATTTTAGTGTGTTAAAACGTAAAAATTTCAATGTACAAATGTCAATGTACATATTTTTTCAATAATTTTTAAAATATCTTGCAACTTGATACACACATTTTTTATTGTTTATATCTTTTAACAATTAATGGAAGTTTAATAAATGAAAAATTTTGGGGGGATTTCACTGTCTAGGGGGGTGGGGGTCAAAAATAAAAAAGGGGGGAAATTTTTTATTATTATTCTACACATTTGAATGTGGTATCATTTAATAGATCTCTTCATGCTGATTCTAAAAATGTATAGTTTTATAGGTCTACAATAAGATGTTTGGGAGTTATTGCCCATTAAAGTTAGGTGGTAAAGTGGGGGCCCATATCTCAAAAATTATGGGTCATAGAACTTTTTTATTTGAACCAGTGAAATCAGCACCTGGAAGAACCCCATATGTCAATTTTCATTAAAATCTGGGTTGGAGTGGTGACAAATCTTTGGGTGATTTGTCCTGGAATGCTCCAATATTGACTGGCTCTGATTTTGAATTTTCATATTTCATATTTCATTTTGAGAACTATGGTTTTTCACTTTCAATTTTAGTAAATTTGGATTTGGAAATGAAAAATAGAAAGATAGTCTATAAAATTGGAAGGTTAAGTCAAATTGAAAAATCATAGTAAACTAAAATCATGGTCAAAATTCAGTCAGTTAAGATTCAAATTAAATGTCCAAATTAAAATTCATCTCAAAATTTTGCTGGCTCATTGATATAGATAGACATCTAGTTAAAAAGTGTTTAGTCCTAGGTTGTACTGGTCTTGTAAGCAGCATCAGACTTAGGCTTATCCTTATTCTGTTGCTCTGCTTTGAATTTATGGTCTACAAAAAATAAAGCTTACTAATTTAAGAATTTCATTTTTAATATAAACTACCATTGTTGTATAGGCTTAGTCCTGTTGATATATTGTAGACCTCTAAGCCTATAGAACATGCATTAAATGTAAGGAACAAATTAAAAGCTTATTAAACATTAGAAATAATTTCAGGGAAGTGCCTCACATTTATCTTAAAAAATAAAGCTAAAAAACATTTGAAAAATATTTTAAGGTTTTTGTCACTCCCTGTTCACTGAAAGTGTTAAAATATGAACAAAGATGAAAGAGAACCTTACTGGAAAAAAGAAAATTTGCACATCAAAACTGAAGTCATTTTAATTAAAGAAGAAATTCAGTCTCATGAACAAAGTCTTTCCAAAGATTTGCTTGGTTGTGGAAATACAAATCATGAATGGCAGGTGCGTAATTATTAGATAGAAATAGCCAGATTGTTTTCATGTAGAGCCTCAATGCCTTGCTTTGTATCAATCAAGAAAGATTAAATTATTATTATGGCCTTAAAGTTTTAGGACACTTTTATTGATGAATAATGATGATTAAAGAAAGCTGACAGTATTTAGCTTGATTTGATAAAATGAAACATTGAACTGATCCACTCAGTTTACAGTTTCATCCAGTATCATCTATAAGATCCATCTTAATGTAACTGTAAACTTTTCAGTAGAAAAGAGGCTTTGCGTTAAAATCATTGTACATATAAATATTACTCCTTTGTGTCTTGAAATGTCTTTTTATTTTAAAGTTTTAATTTGGAATAAATAGGAGAGAATAATTGCTTCCCAAATGATACATGAAAAGAAATTTTTAATAATGATGAAATGAATACTGATTTAAAATGCTAAATATTTTAAAACTAAATGACTTACACAATTTTACTGTTGCTGTCACTATGCTCAAAGTGATCAGTAAAAATAAGCATACCCATGCAAAAAACAATCACCCCACATCGAATGCATCATTATAACACTAGACTTGCCAAGGATTTTATACACAAACCAAACTATATAATGAATATTGCAGGAAATGCACCCTCTTTTAAAGGAGCAGATGTATGGAATATAATCCCCATAAATATCAGACAGGCTTCATCACAAACTGTGTTTTGTAGGTCACTAAAGAAGTACTTCATTAGCTCCTACTGACATAAAAGTCCTACTGACATAAAAGTTCACTATTGCCATTATTAATATAGTAGTTAAGTCCTTGTTTTATAATTATTTAAAATATAGCTCCCACAAAATTAGATCCAATTTCAACTCCCCTTAATCATTGTACCGTACTCTTTTAATTTCATAATTTAGTGAATATTTGTATTAAGCCTAATTTATTTCCTACTAAATATACAGTTGATAATTTTATTTAAAATTGTGTAAAATAATGAAACACTATGCCAGTAACTTCTGTAAATTTTTGCATTTTGAATGATTATTTTATGATTATTAGTTACATTTATTATTGTTACTTGTTATCACTATTACTTGCTTTTTCACTTCTATTATGTAATAAATAAACTGAATTCAGTTTATTTATTACATAATAGAAGTGAAAAAGCAAGTAATAGTGATAACAAGTAACAATAATAAATGTAACTAATAATCATAAAATAATCATTCAAAATGCAAAAATTTACAGAAGTTACTGGCATAGTGTTTCATTATTTTACACAATTGTAAATAAAATTTCAACTGTATATTTAGTAGGAAATAAATTAGGCTTAATACAAATATTCACTAAATTATGAAATTAAAAGAGTACAATGATTAAGGGGAGTTGAAATTGGATCTAATTTTGTGGGAGCTATATTTTAAATAATTATAAAACAAGGACTTAACTACTATATTAAGATTAGAATAATTTACTTCTGTAAATTTTTGCATTTTGAATGATTATTTTATGATTATTAGTTACATTTATTATTGTTACTTGTTATCACTATTACTTGCTTTTTCACTTCTATTATGTAATAAATAAACTGAATCCCATTAATTTTGCCTGAATAGCTTTTATGCTTCTTAGTGTTATATCATATATGTGAATTACACAGGAAAATAATATACTGTTATCTTCTTTTTCTGAATCAGGTTTTTTTTTTTTTTTCCAGGGTCGCCAAATCAAAGATGAATCAGTAGATGTTTCTGTTAAAGAAGAAACATTAGACTTAAATGATTATGAAAATGTCAAGGTAAATAAATGTGTGTGTTCTACTTTAAAGGACTTGCATCCTCACTAAATAAAAGCCCATTAATCTATGAGTATTAAACTTGCTTCATGTGTATCTTCATTTGAGAAACGCAAATAATTAAGTTGATTTTTACATTTCTGGAATATTATGTGATGCAAATCCTTGTGAAAAATTATTTTTAAAAAGAGAGAGAACATGGAGGAGGGAGGAAATGATGATTAAACCATTTATGAAACTGTTGATATTCTGTGTACACAAAGGTTTTAAAGTTCTTATGCAGAACAAATAATAAAATTGTTTGAGTTCAGAAAGCAATTTCTTGGCTGAATATTTTCCTCCCATTAACATTAAATATCATTCATTTTTCTATATAACTATTAGCACATTTAGTAAGTAGAAACATTGCTGTTTGGGGGAAACACCAACTGTGCTGTTAATGCATAGATCCCTTAATTTAATATAGAGGTTCATAATGGACCTGACCTACTTAAAAATCCTTAACATGCTACTATCACAGCTTAACTAAAGAACTTGCATAAAAAGACATCCAAATAGGTTCAATGTGCAAGCTCTTGATAATGTAAAGAATCATTTTTATGGAACAGAGTTCACAGAGGTTAACTGTATTAAAGTATATTCATCTCAACAAACTTTAAGATTAGAATAAAAAGAATAACAAATGTCTCAGGCAGGATTGGTACCCAAAAACCCAGCAAAAACCCCACCTAAAAACCCACATCAATTTACTTCTCATAAACTTATTTTTAACTTGGCATTTTTTATAATATGGTTATGCAGTCATATATTAACAACTATAAACTATAATTAATGTGATAATGGCCAATATAAACTAAAATTTCCAGAAACTATTTATTTGACAGGTTTCATTATGAACCTTATATCTAATACTGTATCTAATTTATCTATCTTCTAATTGGCTACCTATATCTAAAAACAAATTATGTTTCTTTTCAGCTTTATAATTTAAATAATTTAAGTGGTACCTAATACTGATTATATTACACTGGTATGCATATGAATTTTTTTTGTCTGCTGTGAGGGTTTTTTCAACTCATATTATATAATTCGACCATGCTGAATTCGAAAATGACATTGGTTTTCCTCAATCAGGTCAGGTTTTTTCTCTATTGGCCATTTATTATAAGTCCAATTTTATCCCCAAATTTATTGATTTTTTTAGCTTAAACACTGTAGATACGAGTAATATTATAAGAACACTCATGAAAAATGAAAACATTGTGTGAATAAATACTTTTATTCATACAATGAATATGGAAAAAGTTTTTTTGGCTTTCTGTCTGTGTTTTTCTTCAGGCACGTCTCGCTTCAAACACCAGCAATAGTCCGCCAGCATATTAATATCCCAGTTTCCCTGGTACCTCTCTTCCATTATTTTGATATCTTGGTGAAATCATTCACCCTGTTCCTCACTAAATCCCCGCAATTTTCAGGAAAATAGTCCAAGTGGGACCACAAAAAGTGCATTTTTATGGACATGCGCGACCCATGAGCTTTGAAAGCTTCCATCAAGTTTTCGACAATGGACTCGTATTCTGGACTTCTACGCTTGCCAAGAAAATCAGTGACAACTGATTTGAATGCCTGCCAGGCATTCTTCTCAGTTGGAGTCATTGCGTTTTCGAACTGAGTATCCTTGATCAAAGTTCGAATTTGAGGACCATCAAAAACCCCAGCATTTAGTTTAGCATCAGATATATGAGGAAATTTACTCTTGAGATATCGGAATGCTGAACCCTCCTTATTCATTGATTTGATGAAATTTTTCATCAAGCCCAGCTTAATATGAAGTGGTGGGAGCAAAATTTTTGTTGGTGGTACAAGGGGCACTGAAACGACATTATGCGACCCAGGTTCAAAATTCTCTCTGGATGCCCATTCACGCTGTGCATAGTGCTTCTCATCCGCTCGGCTATCCCATTTGCAGAGGAAACATGGGTATTTCGTGTATCCCCCTTGCATTCCCAATACAAATGCCACAATCTGAAAAAAAATGAAAATATTTAAAGAATTTAGAGAATTTGTTCTATCAGATAAAAAAATCTATGCATTGGACTGTATCACTTCTGTGGGGAAGTTAAGTGTTCTTATACACTCTCAAATAACCTTTGGAAAAACAACATAGTCAATAGCAATACTTTACTTATGATATTAGTATTACCTTCAAATCTCCATAGATCCTCCAGTTATGTTGGTCGTATACGAGAGCATCCAGTAAAATTTTCATGTTATCGTAGCTCTCAGTAAGTTGTACGGAATGTGCTACAGGGACTGATGCAACCTTATTCCCAATGTTGAGAAGTACTGCTTTCAAACTTCGTTTAGATGAGTCTATAAAAAGCCTCCATTCTGATGCATTATATGGCAGGCCCAAGGATTCGATTAGCCCCTCAACATTGCAGTAGTACACTAAGGAAGAGGTATTTTTGTGCACTGCAAAAAACTTGCGGAGTTCTTCCTCTCGTTTCCTATACCAGGAGAATGTTGTTCCCGGAGCCAGCAAGTTGTCCTCTCGAAGTCGTGAGCCCAAGATCTCGGCAGCTAATTTGGAAAGTCCTAAATCCCTGGTAAGATCATTAAGTTTGGCCTGGTTGAGAGGCCTCGGCTCATTTGAAGCGGTATTTTGAGGTATATACGACTGGGACTGGTCATTGGCATTGGTCATTGATTCATCATCAGAATCATCGAAGTCCAGGGTTTGAGGTGGGTTGGGTATTGGAATTCCAGGACCATGGGGTACAGGTCTCATAGCAGAAGGAATGTCAGGGTATACAACAATGTGTTTATTCTTCTTGTTAACTCCTGAAAATAGAAACATGGATATAAAACTTGCATATGAAATAGAAGAAGCATTCAGACAGTGGCGGCTCGTGAGGGAAGGCTGCGGTCTGTAAGATATGAAATAGGTCGATGGAGTCTGTATATTTTCTTTCTTTTTCATTCATATTGTCCCTTTGGGGACAATATGAATGAAAAAGAAAGAAAATATACAATCATTGTACATGTAAATGTAACTTGTATAACAATATGTATGTGTAAATGTATTTTCTATAACAATATGTAAATGTATGATTACCATTATGGTGAATATTATGCTATATATGGTGAATATTACATTATGGTGAATATTATGTCAAGTTTCATACGAGGATTTCAAAATATTTAAGAAAAATAAATTTATAAGCCCACCTTGGAGGTTTGTCATGCAGAAATAGCAATCTGTCACGTGATCCTTTCCTTCTCTCCAAATCATGGGAATTCCAAAAGGCAAAGATTTCGCTCTGCCTTTGCTCCATCTTCTCAAATTTTCAATGCACGTCTTGCAGCACATATGAGGGGCAAAATTTTTGTCCTGGTCCCCTAGCTTAATTCCAAAGTATGCTCTATACATTGTCTTCACAAATTTAGTGATTTGGGACTGGTTATTTGGCATGGTAACCGTCCCACATATGTAGCAGAATCTATTGGGATCATTTTTACATGCTCTATTCATTATGAAATATTTTATCTATATGCCTGAAAAGTAAAAAAAGATATTATACAAGTGAAACAAGTGATGATAGATGTTACTGTTCCAATTCCGCTTTGACAAAATCACGAAAAATTCTATTTTACTTATGAGGCCATAGCCGGATAACCTGAGCTGATTGAGAAAAACGGATTGCAGATTCGAAATCAGCAGGAAAAACTCTATAAGAATCACTTACAAAACCCTTAACAGCAAAATTGATGCATACCAGTGTTATTGATCAGTATGTTCAGCATCTTTTGACCTTAGGTGGCGGTAGATTCAAACCAACATTTCTGCCTTTTCTTTCCCTAACCTATTTCGCATTTTACTCCATACCAAGCCAAATGTTGAAAAAAATCTTTCCAATGATCTGTAACTGGCCGGACAACTATGAATAGATCTCATAAATTTAGCAAAACCTAATGGTAACCTGGTCTCTTTTTTTTCTTTCATTTCAATAATTTTCCACCAATTACTAGCTGATGTAGAGCTCACTATACTATCTTTGAATAAATAAGGAGGAAAAATTAGTGCGTCTTTTAAGCGGAATGCATAATATCCTGCCATGTATTCTGAATTTATTTCAATCAGCCATTCTTCAGCCTCTTGAACTCTATTCAGTTTTTGTCCTGAAAAATAATAGAACTGTGTGGAAACAAAAATAAAGCTATAATGTTATAATGTTACAGACCAACAAAGACCCTAGGATCCACTCATGGTTGGTCTACCTAACTGTGTTCGTAATTGTGTATGTCCTCCGTGGTGGCAGAGGGGACCTACAATTTTACGTGGGTCCCGAACCACAAGAACATAAGAAATTTATGCAAAAACTGCCTGTACATTGGCAATGACCAATTTTTGCATAGCTAATTAATTATCAATTTAAAACTAATTAATTATCGATTTAAAACTAAAGATAGAATCTCTGGATCCAGAGGATCAAGTCATAATAGACTACTATCCACAAATATGTTACACTCTATATCTATTTATAACCAACATGCAAATATATCAGATCCAAAGAATCCAGTCAATTTCATTACGGTATCCATCAATACTAGTACGTACCTTGCCAATGAAAAATAAGTCACGATCCATATCGATTGCGAACCAAGTCAAAATTTACATATACATTACAATATATATACTTAGGAGGAAAAGTGTAGGTGTGGCTGTAAAGACTGTACAGTAATGTAGAATGTGTGTGTGCACCCATTTTGGGTCTCCCATTTCAAGGTGTTAGTGGGGCAAGTGAAGATCATGAGTTTTTCAATACCTCAAAGTACTATGGGGGGCACCGCTCAGCAGAGGAATCTCTTTAAATGGGGTGTGTAAGGACAGAGTATCCCCTAACCCAAGATGCTGCCTCCCTATAGCCCACAACACTTGTGTTGAGCTGTGGGATCGATCACCACAAAGCCTTACTTTTACTACCTTAAACTATACCCAATCTATCAACATATTTGTCTAATTGATTTTTAAACATGTTTATAGAAGTGCTACTAATTACTTCTACTGGCAAACTATTCCAGCTATTTACTATTCTATGTGTAAAAAAGTTTTTGGCAACTGCTGTCTCGAACCTTCTACTTGTCAACTTACACCCGTTATTTCTAGTCCTATTATATTGAGATATTTCGAAAAAGCTATCTCTATCTACGTTATCGAACCCATTCATAATTTTGAAAACCTGGATTAGATCACCCCTTAGCCTCCTAGTCTCGAGTGTTGTCAATTTTAACTCTTTAAGCCTATCCTCATACAAGTTTGACCTAAGCAACGGAATCATCTTAGTTGCTCGTCTTTGAACTCTTTTGATTTTGTCTATATCTTTGCACATATACGGATTCCAAAATTGGATTGCGTACTCCAAATGGGGTCTAACTAATGATTTATAAAGAGGAACTATAATATCGCGCGATTTGTACTCAAAATTTCGAGCTATAAAACCTAACACTTTGTTCGCCTTATTGACCACTGCTGCACTTTGTTTCACTACTTTTAAATCACCAGTGACTATAACTCCTAAATCTTTTTCCTGCTCTATGCTTGTTAAATCTTTCCCTGACATACTATACACAAAATTACTGTTAGGTACGTGAACATATATGCAAAATTTTGCACTTATCAACGTTAAATCTCATTTGCCATATGACTGACCAATCACCGATTTTATTCAGATCTTCCTGGATTTTACCTCTATCTTCGTCATTAATCGCCCTACCACCCAGCTTCGTGTCATCCACAAACTTTGAAACTGTGCTGACTAGGCCAACATCTAAATCATTAATATATATAAGAAAAAGCAAGGGGCCCAATACAGAACCCTGAGGAACACCACTCGCTACATTAGCCCAACACGACTCCGCTCCATCAATGACCACCCTCTGTTTCCTACCTTGCAACCACTCTTCTATCCAATTTATTACTACACCCCTGATTCCATGAGCCTTAGTTATTTCAATGAGTTTTGTGCGGCACGGTGTCAAACGCTTTTTGAAAATCTAAATACACTACATCAACCGCCCTCTGTCTATCGTAAATGTCAACCACGCTTTGGAAAAATTCTAAAAGATTAGTTAAGCAAGATTTGTTTTGCCTAAAACCGTGCTGCGTATTTCTAACTAGTTTATGCACTTCTAAGTGTTCGACTATACGATCCCTAATTATTGATTCCAGTAGCTTACCTACAACAGACGTTAAACTGATTGGCCTATAATTTCCCATCACACCTTTATCGCCTTTCTTAAAGATAGGTGTTACGTTTGCTAACTTGAAATTATCTGGTACGCACCCCTCAGAAATAGACAATGCTATCTTTTAATTCTTTTAGTTGTATGGGATATATGGAATCCGGACCCGGTGGTGATTTACACATTTTCATTTTATCAATATAGTGCATTACCTCCGCTTCACTAACCACAATATTATCCAAAATATTACCATTATCAAAAGGTATTATGTCTATGACTGTAGGGATATTCGTTAGATCTTCTATGGTAAAAACTGACGTAAAAAATTTGTTTAGCAAGGTAGCCATTTCCTTGTTTTCAGAAACTAGATCTCCTTTTACATTTTTCAACGGCCCCAAGACACTTTTTACTGGATTTCTATTATTGATGTATTGAAAGAATCGCTTGGGGTTTTCTTTACCATCACGAGCTATGGAGATTTCAAATTCACACTTGGACATTTTTATTATACTTTTGGCTTCACGCCTTAGAGATATGTAGTTGTTTCGTAACAATACAGGGTGTCCCGTAAGTCTGGACCCATAGGGAAAAATAATAAAATTACAAAATAGTCCAAAAATTTATTACATAATCTGTTCAAAGTGTCCGCCGTTGTGTCGCACACATAGTTGAAGACGCAATCTCCACTGCGACAGCACTTTCTGAATCACAGTCGCAGAAATTTCTTGACACGCCTCCACAATGCGTGCTTTAAGGTGGAAAATGTTCTGAAGTATGACCTTGTACACTTTGGCTTTCAAGTGGCCCCACAAATAAAAATCATAATAAAAAATAAAAATAAAATAATAATAATAACATAATAAAAAAATATATTATAAATCCCTATGGGTCCAGACTTACGGGACACCCTGTAGATTATCTTTATCGCACTTATATAGCCTATAAGCCCTATCTCTACTCTTTATAATGTCTCCTACCCTAGAAGTAAACCACAAGGGCTTGTTGTTTACTTTCGCACGCTTAATTTTGTACGGTACACATTCCTCATTTATAGTCCTAAATACCATTTCGAACGATTCCCACATTAGTTTTGCGTTGGAGTTCCCCATTACGTTTTCCCAATTGATGTGTGAAAATTTATTTCGGAATTTACTAAAGTCTGCGTGCTGGAAGTTAGGAATTTTAGTAGAGTTAGTTGGTTTCGAGTGACTTACTGAGAGGACAAACTCTACCATATTGTGATCACTATTGCTTAATGGTTCTATTACTTGAAGATCAGTAATTAGCCTATCATCCGTAGTTATTACTAAATCTAAAATACTGTCCAACTTCGTAGGTTCCCCAACCTTTTGAATAAGAAAGCTATCCTCGAGAAAATTAACTAAATGATTACCTTCCGTGTCTCCCTGCATTGTATCGTAATTCACATTGGCGCAATTAAAGTCACCCATAACTAAAGCCTGCTCACTACCGATTATTCTCTTTAGTTCACGATATAACGCTTCGTCCGTATCAGCCGTTTGATTAGGGGGCCTATATATAACCGCAACAAGAAGTTTGAAATCGTTCAATTTAAGTTCTGCTATAGTCGAATCTATCGGTTCTGGAATTGAGTGCTTTACTTCTATAACGTTCGCAATATTATCTTTGATATACAACATAACACTGCCTCCTCGCCTACCTATTCTGTTTTTAACAAAAAGTCTATAACCTTTAATTTGATACTCCCCTACAAAGTCACGTGTTTCAGTGATAAGCCATGATTCATTTATTGCAATTAAATCATAGTCTTTACAAGCAATTAAAGAAAAAAATTTGTTTATTTTATTTCGTAGGCTACGAGCATTTAAGGATAGAACCTTCAAATTGTTTGTAATTGTGACACTTTCGCAAGCGCAGGGGAAATTTATGGAATTTACGCTGGGACCGTTCGGGTTGCGGCAGCCTGAAAAGAAGAAACAGTATTATGAAATAGTCTTCCTAAACGCACAGCTCCAATGTCATTAAAATGAAGTCCATCTTCGAGGAACAAGTCCCTCCTGCTGTAGAAACTGTTCCAAAAATTTGCAAAATGCACTCCTTCCTGTTGGCAAAGAGACTTTAGGTTATTGTTAATATAGGTCACCTTGCTGTAGAAATCGCTTCGTTGGATACATCGAGGAAGTATACCTGTTAAAACAATCTTATTAGTTTTCTCCTTTAGTCGCTCTAATAAGTCCCTATACCTAGCCAGCAGTTCTTCTGATCTAGAATTTAAAACGTTATTAGTACCGACATGAATAACATACGTTGTGTCCTCGGCGGTACCGTCTGTAAAATGGTCAACACTATTAGTTATATCCTCCACCCTTGCACCAGGGTAGCAGTAACGGCACCTACGATGAGGGTTTCTCCCACAGAATTCCTCAAGCTGCCCTCGAACAATCGAATCGCCAACAAGTCGTATTTCTGGTTCATCAGCATCTTCAAAACCTAAAACAGAAAACTTATTGCTTGTTATTACTGGTAGACAGGTCTTTGCTTTTCTCAATGGGGCTCCATTTCGCACTCGAACAAAGAGTTGGGAACTAGGGGAAGAGAGAGGGCTATTAGTACTATATATATTATTAGTAGAAACTGAGGCAGGAGGGGTCGTAACTGGAGTCTCAAGGGATTCTAATTTTGCCGTCAGGAGCATCATGCTTTCTTCAAGTCTCACCCTGGCCTCCCTCTCACGTTCTAACTCGTTCCTCAGCACTTCCATGCTTGAGCACCACCTGCAAACTAACTGTTCATTATTATTAGCCATTGTAAACGCGTAAGCAGCAAATTTCCCTTCACAGCGATTGCAAGTACTTTATGGGGGTACCATGCTTTTAATTAGTTGAACAACAAAAAAACAAAAACAAAAAACGAGCGTTTGGAAATTAATAAATTACAACGTAGGTCTACCGCGTTCTTGAAATGCAGAAACAGGTTCTTGTAACACATTTATACTAAATTAATATAGAATTAAGCTACCGACAAAAGATCTGTAAAAGAAGAGTATTTATAACACTTATCTGTCCGTGATTCGACCCAATTTTTTCCTTTTTTTCACATGGTTTCTGACTACACACTACCTGACCTCTCGAAGCACGGAAAAATAAACCTTATGACTGCACGTTTTCTGATTGATTTGAAAAACAAACAAGGCAAGCCACGTGCAGTAGCCTTGGTTTGATCAAATAATATAGTACTGAATAACGTCAATAAATGAAATATATTCATTAATGAATGATTAGTAGTACGAAGTAATTTAGTTAAGAATGTACGGAACACTTTTTTTTTAAAACACTTCAACGAAAACCACTTATTCAATTGATAACACTTGACACTCTATAAAACACGTTATGGTATCTAATTTATGCTAATTGTTATCTAATATGGCAATGCCAGATGATTTGATTCAGATTAGAGAACACTCTTCTGCCCGTACAGTTGAGTTACCTATGTTTTATATATTGATAGTAGTTAAGCATTTAGTTCCTATTTACCTTCATACTTTGGGTCAGTTATATTTGCCAAAAGATGACATGGCTCCATAGCTTTTTTAAATCTCTCAATAATATCTTCTTTGTATGGAGCTAATTTTTCATTTTGGATTAAATTGAGCCAAATTTCAACAGCATCAGATAATGTTGTATTATCAGCCTGCAACTGTAACAAAAAAAATAAAAACTATAAAGTTATATATGGCTGAATGAGAACATCTGTAAACATTTAGAATTATGCATTGTTAGAATTTATTTTTTGGTGTTACAATTTACAACACAAAATGAAGTGTATTTTAATTATTTATTAGTAGTGCTTTAGTACAGGATTTTATAAATAAAATGTGCACTATAAGTCTATAAAATATCTTGAAATTAATATTGGTATTTAAAGTTAAGTAATTTTAACTGCATAATATAAACACACCTTATCTAGAGCATTTCCAACAAGTAAGAGTTGTGACTGTAAATTGAGTGCCTCTCTCTGTATAGATAAGTTATCTATCAATTTCCTGATGTTGTGATCAATGTCTTCAATATGCCCTTCTCTTATTTCTATATATAGAGAGTAATTTGACAAATAGGTTTTTATGCATTCTGACTGAGAATTCCATCTGGTTTCATTTGATAGTTGCGGAATCATACCTCCTCTCTCCATTAACCAACCCTAAAATATAAATTTTTATTACAAATATTGCTGGATTTGACAGCATAAATAAATAGCCTATGCAACTTATTAATGAGTCATGAATTAGGATTCACACTGGTGACAGTGCTAATGCATAAAAGTAAAGCTGATAGTAGCTAATTTATTGGATTTGTTTTTAGCTTACATGAGGTTGGTGATGGTTTTGGAAATATTTGTTAATTTCTACAACATGCTTGAGAACTGATTTTTGGGAGACATCTTTTTCTACCAAGTTTAGATGGTGTGCTGAACAGCCATAAGTAATAAGACTGTAGTTGTCCTCCTCAAGAATTTCTCTTATTTTGTTTTCGTTATCAGTGCATATAGCAAATACCTGAAAATAAAACATCGTAACTCATAAAGAACTGAGCATTTGAGTATACCAAGGTGGAGAATTACATTCAGTTTATAACTAAAATAAAATGTACCTACAAAATAGTTATACTTACATCAATGCCATATATTTCTTTAGTTTTTGTTATTGCTTCCCTAGCTTTGCTGTTTTTTTGTACTTCCAGCATCTACTGCTGAAATCAGATATGGCTTTTTTCCATTATGAATACTGTCCGCAATAATAGGATCATTACCTACTGAACTCCAGCCATCTTGTATAAGGGTAATGGTACAATCATCAAGATTAAGGTCATTCTTCATTTCATGGATTACTTCATCATTAACTTTTATTAACAGATCAGATGCCAACCTTTTCCTGTTTGGTGGTTCATATCCTGATCTTAGACATGTTAGCTGAAAAAAAGAACCTTGCAACTTGTAAATCTAATTCTTCCTTTTGGTCCACAGTCGTTCTTACCACAAATGGTGTAATTGATCTTTGCCTTTTATGCTTTATTGGTGTTGAATGACAGAATGTGGATGATGAAGAACCTGCACTGGTGTCACTCATTTCAGGCACATTTTCACTTATAATCTTTGGATCATCTTTGCCAGGAGCCAAAGTTGGAGGAAGTGGATCAGTTTCAACTGATGCTCCAAATTTGAGTCTCGGTATACCTCTTGCCTCATTTTCAAAACATTCCACTTTTCTTTTACTGCATTTCTCTAGATGATGTTTCACTCTCTCAATTTTTTGAGTGATACTTTCTTTGCAATAATTGCATAGTACTCTAGTAGGCTGATCACTTAATAAAGTCACTTCATCCCATTCACTAGCTTTAGATCTTCCACCTCTATAATTCTTTGAGTTTGGCATCTTAAAAATTTTAATTTTAGTTAGGTCTAAATAAAGCTGAAATTTGCTGTTAAGAAATAAAGGAAAGATCTAAAATTAAAATAGAGAAAATTCTAATATGTCATTATTATCTCTCATATCTGAACTTTCTGTGAAATAAAGATGAAATAAAGATGTCTTTTTAATATATATTGTAGATTAGATAAATAAAATAATAGATATATTAGGCACTACATAATTATCAAACCTTTCTAAAAAAAATTTCAACCCATCAAAAACCGAGTTGGGTTGGGTTTTTGTCAACTCTGAATGTCTGCTGTCTGTGAATTCCTCAATGAAGAAAAGTGTTTGAATTATTTTGATGCTTTGATAGATATGATAATTAAATTGATAATTAATTGGCATAAGAGTATATAATTTGTTATTTTGGTCATTGATGACATTCTCATTATAATAAAAGGATTGCTTTAGGTCTAATATTAGTAATATATTCTATGTAAAACAGTTAACTTAGTAGTTTACATTTCATTTTCAGGGACACTCCAGGTCAGGTTCTGAGGCAAGATCAGACATTCATAGAAATAAACCATTTGCTGATGATCAGCAAGAGGGACATACCTCTGCATCTACTGTAATTCAAGTTAATAATTTTTTTCTTTTAAAGGATGATAGAAATCATAAATTTGTGCAAAGAAACATATTTAAATGTTCCATTTGTTCATACAGAACAAAAATAAAACAAAACCTTAAGACACACTTAAGGATTCACACAGGGGTAAAACCTTTTAAATGTGGAAATTGTGAGTTTAGTGCAGCAACTATTTCTGAGCTTAATAAGCATATAAGAATTCACAATGGAAAGAAATCTTTTAATTGTGGGATTTGTTCCTACACTGCCTCTCAAAAATCTAAACTTCAGGGTCATTTAAGAATTCACACTGGAGAAAAACCTTTTAAATGTGGGATTTGTTCCTACACTGCATCACAAAAATATAATCTTCAATCTCATTTAAGAACTCATACTAGAGAAAAACCTTTCAAATGTGGGATTTGTTCCTATAGTGCATCACACAAATCTACTCTTCAGTCACATTTAGAAAACCACATGGGAGAAAAACCTTTTAAATGTGAGATTTGTTCCTACACTTCATCTCGAAAATCTCATGTTCATGCTCATTTGAGAATTCACAATGGAGAAAAACCTTTTAAATGTGGGGTTTGTTCCTACACTGCATCACACAACTCTACGCTTCAGTCTCATTTAAGAAATCATACTGGAGAGAAACCTTTTAAATGTGGAATTTGTTCCTACAGTGCATCACAGAAGTCTATTTCAGGCTCATTTAAGAATTCACACTGGTGAAAAACCTTTTAAATGTGGGATTTGTTCCTACAGTGCATCACAAAAGTCTACTCTTCAGGACCATTTAAGAATTCACACTGGTGAAAAACCCTTTAAATGTAAGATTGTTCCTATAGTGCATCACGTAACTCTACTCTTCAGGCTCATTTAAGAATTCATGCCAAAGAAAAGCATTTCAAATGTGGGATTTGTTCCTATAGTGCACCACAAAAGTCTGCTCTTCGGGCTCATTTAAGTAATCACACTGGAGAAAAACCTTTTACGTGTTGGATTTGTTCCTATAGTGCATCACGGAAGTCTACTCTTCAGGCTCATTTAAGAATTCACACTGGAGAAAAACCTTTTAAATGTGAGATTTGTTCATATAGTGCATCACGAAACTCTACTCTTCAAGCTCATTTAGGAATTCACATGGAAGAAAAACCTTTTAAATGCAGGATTTGTCCCTACAGTGCATCACAAAAGTCTACTCTTCAGTCTCATTTAAGAACACACACTGGAGAAAAACCTTTTAAATGTGGGATTTGTTCCTACACTGCATCACGAAAGTTTACTCTTAAGGCTCATTTGAAAATTCACACTGGCAAGCAAATCATTAGAGATGATACCCAGGTCACCAACTCAAGTCCAAATAGAGTTAATACAAAAGAGATTTGCCATCCGGAAGAGAGCCCTAAAGAATAATTTGCAAACTTAGGTTGCACTTATTCAGGAACTTTGGTGCTGCTCGATATATAAAAAACAAAGAATATAACCTAAGTGAGACATTATGGAAGACACTTCTAGCTGGGCTTCTCATCCAACTTCAGTCTCTTTTGCAATGGGTTTGGCTGAGAGCTGACATTAGGAGGTAACTTCTCCAAGAAGTACCAACCCTAGCAAAAAACTTACACCAACATGAAAATGCAAACTAGACAAAGTAAAAGGGTAAACAGTGTAGAGAGGAGTGGAAATGAGAGTTGAAGCAGCCCCACTCAGTTGTAGAGATGTGCATGGACAGGGGACCTTATGAATGTTATCAAGCTACTGGCCCTACTCTTTGCTGACTTCTGGGAATGTGATAATTCCCTTACTCTTGGAAGCTGTAAGGAGAGTCACCAGGTTAATCATTGATCCTGAACTCCAGCAGCACCATCACCAATATACAGGTCATAGAAAAAACCTGATGGGCCCATACAAAAGGAACTGTAGAAGAGAAGAAAATGTTCTGCTTTAGTACTGTAGGTGTGAGGATAAGGGCAGACAGAAAAAAAGGGTTCTCAAGGAAAAAAAAATATAGGAAACAGACTCACCAATAGAGAAGGAGAGAGAAACATCAACAAGGAAAATCCTCTCTGGTATCACAAATAAACAACTACCTGATGCAGGAAGACAAGATTTATCAAAGAAAATAGCCTGAAAAAGGTAGAGGAAGACTACTAAAATTATAGAAGGGTACTAGAAAGAGAAGATAAAAGAAATCTGGATAAGACAAAAATAGACCATTATATGGGCAGAATATGCTAAGAAAGCCAATAAAACCCAAAAGCAACAAACCAATAAAGTAGCAGTAGACCCAAGAGCTGTTATGAAACCAAAGTGCAACAGTGTGGCATAAAAAGTCTCAACAGAAATGAACTCGGCTATCTATGAAGGAAAATAAATGATTGGAGAGAATAAATGTCTACTATCCAACCCCATAGAACTACCAGAGACTGACTATACAATCACAGTCACAGTCACCCTTAGTACCACCAAACTCAACCCAGTCGCTATTACAGCCCAAACCCATATATCCAGCACCTGCACCACCAACCCTGATGAAAACACCACAAACCATGGAAACAACAAACACCATCAACAACATTGACTAGATCCCAAGAAGCAAGTGACCAAACAGATCAGATTCAAATACAGATTGAAGAGGAGCTGGTGAATAAATATCAAATGGATCAATCACCTGAGCTAATTACTATTAACACAATTTTAAAAGCTTATGAGAAGAGTTAATGCTGCACTGATTAGTACTCTATGATGATGTGTGATCACCATTTTGGCCCTAAATTAGTGAACACAGAAGATCCTGCTATATCCACAATTCATACCCACAACTGTTTAAAAAATTTTAACACAAAAATTGTTGTATCTGTGAACTTGATCACAGAAAAAAAAATGTAACGAAATAAATATGATTTTTGCAAATTAAACCATACACTGGCTTAACTAAACACAATTTAAAGGTTATTAGAGTGCAGTATACTGTACTATACAATAGTAATTGTATGGCTTGTTCTTTTGAATGAGCCATACATGTTTACTTCATGTGTTTAAATATATGGTGTGTCCTTGAATTTGGTCAGTTATTAAAGTTATCTTACCTTAATTTTGATTATTTTCTTCTTTCTCTTCATGTCTCTCTTCTTCAGTGTCATCCATACTTTTTTTAATACCATTTTAATTCATTGTTTCTATTTTTTTTTTATTATTTAGGTTTAAGAAAAAGGGGAATTTTTGGGTTAGGTTGTCACTGAACCTTTTTTTTTTTTTTCTCACCCCATATGATCATTTTCATATCTGCTTGGTCTTCTGGAATGTAACTTCATAGATATGGTGGGGTCTGCTGTACTCGTATCAGATATATGAACCTAACCACCCTACTTTATATTTTTAAAGACGAGAGCGTACCTTGAAAGAGAAAAGACTCATTGCAGGAGGCCTAAAAATATATAAAAGAATAGGCCTTCCTTTCCTAAGTCAGTGAGAAACACCATACATTATTACTGTGTGAAAATGTCTAAAAGAAGACAACCAACTGGATCATCTACAAGTGGATATGCTCTGTATATCTGCACCATAAGTATACATGTGTATTTATGTATAGTAAATGTGAAGTTAAAAGTGCAAAAGAAATAAAAACCTGATAAGTATACATTATATTTAATGTGTAAAATAAGTAATAAAAGAGTTTTATTCATTTGAATAAAATTAGAAAACTTTTATGAGCATTAGTAACTTGTATTATTATAATGTAAAATTTTTAAGTATATATATAAAAGAAGTCCCATGTTTCTTACACAGTATTTATAAAATATTTTTGTAAATTTTTTTATGTACTTAGGTATGTATGTTTATCATGACAAAATTTAAAAAAAATTGTAGTAAATGAAAAAGTTGAACCAAAAGAGAGAGTGGACAGTTGGGAGAATATAGAGTTGAGAGAGAGTGAGTTTACTGTATAGTTAACAGGATAAAAGTTGAATTGTTATTATTCTTTGTATAGTTATAGTTTGTGGTTTTTTGAACAGTTGAATTTTGCATTCCTTTATTACAGTTGCATTCTGTGTTCAATCTTATACAGATGATTCTGTAATTTGAAATTGTTCAGTCAGAATTTGTTTACCATTTTATAGTTTTTAAGTTTAAGTTTAATCCTGATTGTCTTTTGTAATTCTTAACATAATTTTTTATTTTCACGGTAAAGTAGTAATTTGGAAATGCTTAAAGCAAATTTTATTAGAAAAGTGAAGATAAAAAAGTAAGGTAACACCCAAATGTCCCACATCCCCAGAAAGTTAGGGTGAGAAGGGCCCAAGCCAGGATTACCTCAGCCAGAATTAATTAATTAATTATGTGGGGGACCCTCCTGCCTCACTGTGTTGTAAGATACACAAAAGACAACTGCCCAGCTCTAGGGTTTAAACCTATGACACAGAGGAGTTTCAGCAATGTTGAGCAGCACCCTAACTAACTGAGCCATAGTATGCTCTAAAAAATGGGAAGGTATTTAGAAATAAATTAATTTTACAAGTCGTACTAATTTCCTTAGTACAGGACTTTTTGGAAATTTATTGTTTTGATTCATCATTTATTTTCCATACTCTTTATTATACTTCCGAGTTTTCTATTATCTGTGTTTTGGGGTAAATTTATGTGTGTAAAAATTTAAAATAGTTTAACTTAAGCAAGTACTGTATACCCATTGGGGTAAGAAATGAAACACATTTTTAAAACATAAAAATTTGTAACAAAGTAAATTTAATTTTTTAGTTTCGTTTCATCAATTTTCCTTTGAGTAAAGAGAATAGATATTTATTGATGGGTGCATGACAATGCTCAAAAATTATCTTTGGCTTCTGAAAAAAGAATGTCCAAATTGCATCAACAATCCTGATGAATCTCTTAGTCAGATAAGTGGGGAGAGATTAATATTTGCATACCCACAAAGAGAATGAATAGAAAATTATGAATTAAAAATAAGACTCTGTACAATAAAATTTTCATTTTCAAAAGTGACCTTTATACAATTGCTCATATTTTTAAATTTTGAGTAGATAATATTTGGTGGTTTCAAATTTATCATAGAGTGACATTCATTATAACGTGTTAAGAAAGTCCTTTCCCATTTTTCTTACCTATAACAGTAACAGAGATCAACACCAATAGTTACACAGTTGAGTTATTCATGCAAGAGAAGCTTACACCAAACCTAAGTCCCAACTAGCTGGTAATATGGGAAAAAATCAAAAGATACCCCAGCATGGAAAATTAAAAGGAGGAAAAATCAAAAGATTTTGGAAAGAAATATTGCAAATAAAACACTACTTAAGAATCTCCTGTACATGAAGACTAGCAAACAAGATCAAACACATTAAGCAAAAATACAACCAAAATACCACAAATCAACTGCAAGCCAAACAACTTGACCATCAGTTAGAAATCAGAGACATTGCCCAACAAATCAAATAAAACATCGCACCAAAAAGTGAGAATAAAATTGGCTATTTGAGAAAACCCAAAGAACCCTATATAAAACCAAATATGCAACACCATTAAAATTAAACCACCAGAATTGAACAACCTTAATAACTACTGGAAACCATTATTCGAGGATCTAAAGCAGCATAACTTCAATGCTGAATGGATAAATAACATTAGAGAAATAAAAGCCAACAAGCAAAAAATGGAAAATATCTCAGTGAAGACAGAAACTATGAGAAAAATGAATCATTGAATGTCATTAATTTTAAAAACCCTTGCCTAGACCAGTTACCAAACTTCTGACTGAAACTACTACCCTACACCAACTCTGTGCATAGACCTTTGAACAGCTTTTGAACAAAAAAGGAGGCTATACTGGAATGGCTCACAACAGGAAGCACAACTCTTTCTGAAGTCTTAAGAAACCCAATTACTTCATAAAAAAAGGACAATAAACTACTAACTGGGATCATGGCTGACAAAATTTGAGATTTGATTGAGAATAACCATCTTGAACAAGAACGAAGAGGATACAAATGTAACTGTTTGTGTACTGTAGAGACCAAATGCTGATTAATAAAACAGTAATGGAAGATTGCAAAAAAGAGGAATAAATCTAAATATGGCATGGATTGGTTATCAAAAAGCATTTGATAGTGACCCCTACTCATAGGTGCTAGAGTGTATGAAAATGTACAATAATAATAATATAATAGATCTTCTCAGGGGTCAAGTGCAACAATGGAAAATGAATGTCAGTTTGGAATATGAAAATGGCAAAACTTTTTATAGAGAACATTGCCATTCAATGTGGCATTTTCCAGAGATATAATCTATCAGCACTACTGTTCTAACTCACCCTAAACCCATTAGCTCTGCAGAATTTCATTACTCATCTTGTATATTCTAGCATTAACTCTCCCTTTTGCATGGTCTATTATACAGTTGTACAGCATTTTCTTATATCCCTAGGCATTTATAGAATGCATCCTCTCGTATATCGCCTAATTCTGCATTCTCTGCAATGTTCATGTTCTCAGCCCTGACCTTTTTCCTGCTCTTATGTATTTTGCACGTTTATCCAATCTCAAACCTTATATTTGTGTCATCAGAGAATTCATGGTCTATGTCTAGCAGTTGTTGGAGTTAGGGAAACAAGGCTAACATCATGAAAAAGGAAAACTATATTGTCTGTTATTTACTGTTACTTATTCGGACTTATTATTATATATATATATTATATATATATATATATATATATATATATATATATACAGGGTGAGTCAAAAGTAGCGCCCGATTTCTGTATATATATATATATATATTTTATTTATTTATTTATTTATTTATTGTTCGAAAAGTCTCTCCGCAGTGCTATGTTAAATGCATAGGAAATTGAAAAGCTACAATGTTTTCATTCAACCATGATTTAGTGATTTTATTGCATAACCTTTTGATTTTACAGCATGTGTTGAAAGTGTTTTCCACCATTTTGCAGGCACAGAGCAACTCATCTACACTTGTCAAACACTTTTTTTAAAGTGTTGGTTGATATTGAAGCAATGTAAGTGGATATTGCGGTTTTTAAGTTCTGAATTGTTTTCGGGCAGTCTTTATAAACAACACCTTTTGCTGCTCCCCACAAGAAATAGTCGGGCGGTGTAAGGTCTGGGGATCGTGGAGGCCAAAGCCCCCTTGAAATTATGCGAGCCCCAAACACATCATGCAGTAGTTCCATCGAAAGGTAAGCAATGTTTGTCGTGGCACCATCTTGCTGGAAGTATGCATTCAGTATTTCCATTTCGTTTAGCTGTCCAATAAATGGATACAGAATTTCTGAACAGTATCGTTCAGCATTTATCGTGTTCTCAAAGAAAATGGGACTGACAATTCGTTCTTGATATTGCAACCCAAACACCGATTTTCTGGTCGTGCAATGGTGTTTCACGAATAGTGTTTCATGAATTTTTTACCAATCTATCGACACACACTATTGCCACGATCCCAACTCTGTCACAGTACTGACACGATCGAGTTTAAACCGGCTGAAACCGGCTTAACACGCATATACTGGCTATAGCACGTTGACTGTGGAGGGACTTTTCGAACACAGTGTGTGTGTATATATATATATATATAATATATATATATATATATATATATATGATACACACAGACCGTGCATGGAACAAGGAACTCTTCTGGGATAATTAAATCCACTATAGTCCGAATAGTGGATGCTCAATTCTGCCAGTTGAGACTTAAGTTTTGGTTTTGGCTAAAAATATAATAGTTACCCGTTTTTCTTTGATTTATTCAATCCGACGTGAATGCAACAAGTCTTTTACTTATATTGAGGTTCTAAATGTAGTGGGGCTAGGCTGCTTTAAACCCTAGATCCATGTCCCAAAGCTGGATCCTGTCTGCTTTGCAGATAGCTGGTGAGGGAAGCTATATTTATGGGACCTCTTTGCGAGAGACCCGTTGCCCACGTCGGGCTTGCATCATGAAAAAGAAAAACTATGGTATTTGTCATTTACCATTACTTATTCGGACTATAGTGGATTTAATTATCCCAGAAGAGTTCCTTGTTCCATGCACGGTCTGTGTGTATCATAAAAAACTCAGGGAACCATTCTGAGTTCATTCACACACACACACACACACACACACACACACACACACACACACACACAGACTGTGGATGGAACAAGGAACTCTTCTGGGAAAATTAAATCCACTATAGTCTGAATAAGTAATGGTAAATGACAGACACTATAGTTTTTTCTTTTTCATGATGTTAGCCTGATGTGGGCAATGGGTCACTCGTGAAGAGGCCCCAAAAATATAGCTTCTCTCACTAGCTATCTGCAAAGCAGATAGGGTCCAGCTTTGGGACAGGATTTAGGGTTTAAAGCTTCCACCTGAATTGTTCATTCTGACGAAGGTCAAGCTTCTTCACTCCACCTTAGACCTACAATTTAGCATGGAATCCGAACCACACCCCACCAGCAGCCCAGCATCTTAATCACTAGGCCCCACAGGGTACCCATTTATCTACCAACCACTTTCTTTATTCTGTGGAAGGATGAACAGCTGGGTTTTGCTGCACGCTGGCAGCCATCACTGAGTCTCGATCCTGGGGCCAATGGATTCGTAGTCAGTAACACAAACCACCAGGGGTGTGCTGGGACTGGTTTGGTCCGGTTTGCCCGAACTGGTTGTTAAATTTTGATTGGATCACCGAACTGTTTGTTTTTAAGAAGGTAAATTTATATCTAAATTTTTTTCATTTTTTTCAGGATTTTATAGAAAAATATAGGTAGTATCACAAGTAGTGGTCGTTTCAATATTTATTTATTTTTTGATGAAAAATTAGTTTATTTTTAGATAATTATGTCATTAATGAGTATAAAGAATGTTAAATAATAATTTCTGCCAAAATGTTACAAAATGCTGTTTGGAAAAGCTAAAATGCGTTGGCTTCCGGGGCTCTGCCCAGGACCCCACTGGGGAAGCTACTGCTCACCCCAGACCCCCTAGCTTAATGACTCGCACCATTGGCGCTCGCTGATTTACACCCCTCTCCGTATCAGAATCGGTTGTTAAAAAATTGGCAGCACATCCCTGCTAACCACTACACCACCGTGGCGCATATATATATATATATATATGTGGCTATTCAAAATGATTCATCCGATTTCAACTGAGAATACTTCCGTACCTATCAACCGTGCATCAACTGGGCATACACCACATGAAAGAGGAAATCTCTGAGTTCTACAAGATCACCGCGAGAGGGCTCCAAAGTCACGCCGTGGCCTAGCCTAGCAACAAACAGTCAGTGTGAAAATGGCGTCCGCACAGCAGAAGGCGTTTTGTGTGTGGCAGTTTTCGAGCCCCCCTAGGTCGCCGGATCTTACACCGTGCGACTTCTTCCTTTGGGGATACGTTAAGGATACTGTGTACGTGCCACCGTTGCCCACATCTTTGGATGAGCTCCGAACTCGCATTGTTACTGCCGTAGAGTCAGTGACAACGGACATGCTGGAGCGAGTATGGGAGGAATTCGACTATCGTGTCGACGTTGCTCGTGTAACTAGGGGAAGTCACATAGAGCATTTATGAGGTGAGAGACAAAATTTGGACAGTTTTTCTTTTGGTTGATGTATCACAAATCACACTGTATTTGTAAACATTAAAAAATATTCTCATTTGAAATCAGGTGAATCATTTTGAATAGCCCTGGTGTGTGTGTGTGTATATATATATATATATATATATATATATATATATATATATATATATATATATATTATATATAATATATATATGTATAATATAATATATATATATATATATATATATATATATATATATATATATATATTAGAGAATATTCATTATTATTGATTAGTGTTTTCATGTTATAATGTTATAATGTTTCAGACCAACAAAGACCCTAGGATCCACTCGTGGCTGGTCTACCTAACTGTGTTCGTAATTGTGTATTGTGCATGTCCTCCATGGTGGCGGAGGGGACCTACAATTTTACGTGGGTTCCGAACCACAAAGAACATAAGAAATTTTTATAGTGGGCACTCTAGGGGCCACTTCGGCCCATCGAGGTGGCTCCACGATGTAAAAACTGCCTGTACATTGGCAGCAACCAATTTTTACAAAACTAAATAATTATCAATTTAAAACTAAAGATAGAATCTCTGGATCCAGAGGATCAAGTCATAGTAGACTACTATCCAACAATATGTTACTCTATATCTATTTATAACCGACATGCAAATATATCAGATCCAAAGAATCCAGTCAATTTCACTACAGTATCTATCAATACCAGTACCTTGCCAACCAAAAATAAGTTACGGTCCATATCAATTTACAACCATAAACATTACAATATATATACTTAGGAGGAAAAGTGTAGGTGTGGCTGTGAAGACTGTACAGTAATGTAGAAATGTGTGTGCACCCATTCTGGGTCTCCCATTTAAAGGTGTTTGTGGGGCAAGTGAAGACCATGAGTTTTTCAATACCTCACAGTACTATGGGGTGGACCGCTCGGCAGAGGAATCTCTTTAAATGGGGTGTGTAAGGACAGAGAGTATCCCCTAACCCAAGATGCTGCCTCCCTATATCCCACAACACTTGTAAAACTGTTTTCTTAACTTTGTTCTACATCTTGGCTTAAATAATTTCATACTATGACCTCTAGTCTGGTTATTGTGATCTTTAATGAAAAGAGAATCAAAATCTATCTTATCCACCCTTAATTTTACTACCTTAAACTATACCCAATCTATCAACATATGCGTCTAATCGATTTTTAAACATGTTTATAGACGTGCTACTAATTACTTCTACCGGCAAACTATTCCAGCTATTTACTATTCGATGCGTAAAAACGTTTTTGGCAACTGCTGTCTCGAACCTTCTACTTGTCAACTTACACCCGTTATTTCTAGTCCTATTATATTGAGATATTTCGAAAAAGCTATCTCTGTCTACGTTATCGAATTCATTCATAATTTTGAAAACCTGGATTAAATCACTCCTTAGCCTCCTAGTCTCGAGTGTAGTCAATTTTAACTCTTTAAGGCTTAAGCCTATCCTCGTACGACTTTGACCTCAGCGACGGAATCATCTTAGTTGCTCGTCTTTGAACTCTTTCGATTTTGTCTATATCTTTGCGCATATGCGGATTCCAAAATTGGATCGCGTACTCTAAATGGGGTCTAACTAATGATTTATAAAGAGGAACTATGATATCGCGCGATTTGTACTCAAAATTCCGAGCTATAAAACCTAACACTTTGTTCGCTTTATTGACCGCTGCTGTACTTTGTTTCGCTACTTTCAAATCACCAGTGACTATAACTCCTAAACCTTTTTACTGCTCTACGCTTATCAACTCTTTCCCTGACATACTATACGCAAAATTACCGTTACGCGAACCTATATGTAAAATTTTGCACTTACCGACGTTAAATCTCATTTGCTATGTGACTAACCAATCAACGATTTTATTCAGATCATTCTGGATTTTACCTCTCTTCGTCATTAATCGCCCTACCACCCAGCTTCGTGTCATCCGCAAACTTTGAAACTGTACTGACTAGGCCGACATCTAAATCGTTAATATATATAAGAAAAAGCAAGGGGCCCAATACAGAACCCTGAGAAACGCCACTCGCTACATTAGCCCAACACGACTCCGCTCCGTCAACGACCACCCTCTGTTTCCTACCTCGCAACCACTCTTCTATCCAATTTATTACTACATCCATGATTCCATGAGCCTTAGTTTTCTCAATGAGTCTTTTGTGCGGTACGGTGTCAAACGCTTTTTGAAAATCTAAATACACTACATCAACCGCCCGATGACTATCGTGAACGTCAACCACGCTTTGAAAAATTTCTAAAAGATTAGTTAAGCAAGATTTGTTTCGCCTAAAACTGTGCTGCGTATTTCTAACCAAGTTATGCAATTCTAAGTGTTCGACTATACGATCCCTAATTATTGATTCCAGTAGCTTACCTGCAACAGACGTTAAACTGATTGGCCTATAATTTCCCGCCGCACCTTTATCGCCTTTCTTAAAGATAGGTGTTACGTTCGCTAACTTGAAATTATCTGGTACGCACCCCTCAGTATTGGACGCATTTAAAATCTTTGTTAGCGGCACAACAATGCTATCTTTTAATTCTTTTAGTTGTATGGGATATATGGAATCCGGCCCCGGTGATTTACACGTTTTCATTTTATCAATATAGCTAGGCTGACCATACGTACCGTTTTGAACGGGACAGTACCGTTTGTTTTATATTTCCTGGCCGTCCCGTCGTTTTAATAAAAATGTCAATTTTGTCCCGGTTTATGTACTTACTTTTTTATGAATACAGAATATTACATAACCCCGTCCCTTTTTTGCCATCCCAATGTCCCGTTTTTGTCTCAAGGAAATATGGTCAGCCTAAATATAGCGCATTACTTTCCCTTCACTAACCACAATATTATCCAAAATATTACCATTATCAAAGGGTATTATGTCTATGACCGTAGGGATATTCGTTACATCTTCTATAGTAAAAACTGACGTAAAGAATTCGTTTAGCAAGGTAGCCATTTCCTTGTTTTCAGAAACTAGATCTCCGTTAACATTTTTCAATGGACCCAAGACACTTTTTACTAGATTTCTATTGTTGACGTATTGAAAGAATCGCTTGGGGTTTTCTTTACCCTCACGAGCTATGGAGATTTCAAATTCGCGCTTGGACTTTATTACACTTTTCGCTTCACGCCTTAGAGATATGTAGTTGTTTCGTAACCACAAATTGTCTTTATCGCACTTATGTAGCCTATAAGCCCTATCTCTACTCTTTATAATGTCTCCTACTCTAGAAGTAAACCACAAGGGCTTGTTATTTACTTTCGCACGCTTAATTTTGTACGGTACACATTCCTCATTTATAGTCCTTAATACTGTTTCAAACGATTCCCACATTAGTTTTACGATGGAGTTCCCCATTACGTTTTCCCAATTGACGTGTGACAATTTACTTCGAAATTTACAAAAGTGTGCGTGCTGGAGTTAGGAATTTTAGTCGAGTTAGCTGGTTTCGAGTGACTTACTGAGAGGACAAATTCTACCATATTGTGATCGCTATTGCTTAACGGTTCTATTACTTGAAGATCAGTAATTAGCCTATCATCCGTAGTTATTACTAAATCTAAAATACTGTCCAACCTCGTAGGTTCCCCAACCTTTTGAATAAGAAAGCTATCCTCGAGAAAATTAACTAAACGATTACCTTTCTCGACTCCCTGCATTGTATCGTAATTCACGTTGGCGCAATTAAAGTCACCCATAACTAAAGCCTACTCACTACCTATTATTCTCTCTAGTTCACGATATAACGCTTCGTCCGTATCAGTTGTTTGATTAGGGGGCCTATATATAACCTCAACAAGAAGTTTGAAATCGTTGAATTTAAGTTCTACTATAGTCGAATCTATTGGTTTTGGAATTGTGTGCTTTACTTCTATAACGTTCGCAATATTATCTTTGATATACAACATAACACCGCCTCCTCGCCTACCTATTCTGTTTTTAACAAAAAGTCTATAACCTCTAATTTGATACTCCCCTACAAAGTCACGTGTTTCAGTGCTAAGCCACGATTCATTTATCGCAATTAAATCATAGTCTTTACAAGCAATTAAAGAAAAAAATTCGTTTCTTTTATTTCGTAGGCTACGAGCATTTAAGGATAGAACCTTCAAATTGTTTGTAATTGCAACACCTTCGCGATCGCAGGGGAGATTTGTGGAATTTACGCTGGGACCGTTCGAGTTACGGCAGCCTGAAAAGAAGAGAGAGTATTATGAAATAGTCTTCCTAAACGCGCAGCTCCAACGTCATTAAGATGAAGTCCATCTCCAAGGAACAGGTCCCTCCTGCCACAGAAACTGTTCCAAAAATTCGCAAAATGCACTCCTTCCTGTTGGCAGAGATTTTGGTTATTGTTAATATAGGTCGCCTTGCCTTCATGTATGTGTTTATGTTTTGTTTGTATGTTTCAGAGTTCCATCATTGTTTAACGTTATGGATATTGGTCAATAAACGTAATAAAAAAAAGTGGAATCTTATTTATGATGGAACTTTATACAAAACAATAGTGAATCTCAACAGGTCAACATGCCCGTGGTGAAATGTCCAATTGAAGGGTGCGCATATGAGACCCCCGCACACAGCGACGCCATTGTAGCAGCACTCCTCACAGCCCACTGCACTGTCTATTCCGTGTCCGCTGTCGGCGCCAAGTGGAGAAGGTGAAGAGACCAACAATATCTTCAGCCGGTACGAGCGAGGAATGGTCCTACTTCACATCGCGATGGATGGACTATGTGGATGCCACCAAAATCACGGGTCGTGACAAAGTGGTGCAGCTACTGGAGGGCTGCGATGAACCCCTTCGCAAAGATCTCACATGATCAGCCGGTGGTAGTCTGACAGTGAGAAGTGAAAATAAGGTGCTCGCAGCCATAAAGAAACTCGCAGTCAGAGAAGAGAGCACCATGGTTGTTAGAGTGGCGTTGCACAACATGCGCCAAGACCGTGAGGAAACCGTGCGTTCATTCGGCGCCCGACTCCTTGGCCAGGCAGGGGTATGCAAGTACATCACCAAATTGTCGATGTGATGTGAACTACACGGAGGCCATCTTGCGCGACGTCCTGACCCGCGGCATTGAGGACCCCGAGATTCAACTGGACCTACTCGGCAACACGAAACAGAACATGACATTAGAGCAGGTCTTCCAGTTCGTCGAGGCCAAAGAATCCGGCAAGCGCTCAGCATCACGTCTCCTCGACTCTCAGGTATATATATATATATATATATATATATATATATATATAGTCAAAGTCAATGAATGGAAAAGTCCCTAAAAGCAAAAAAATAAACACAAAAACATAAACATTGAGAAGCGGCCTGTTTGGTTCATGGGCTGGCATAAGCAGCATGTAAAGTTCTATGTTAATTGGTGACTCTAAATTCCATTTTGTGTCTAATCTAAGATGACTAGGTGGTGATTAGGTTAAGTTGTCTAATTACTGTATTATGTCAGTCAGGGGTAATGTCAGTAGCTTATAAATAGATAAAGTGGGACTGAGTTGGTCGAGGTTTCATTACCGCCGACACCAATGGGCACCGAAAGAACAAATGGTAGGCCCCCAAGAAAACCTGAAGCAAAGCACCTGTAAGTATTCTTTATGCCTAATTTCTAACAAACTTAACTGGGCCTAACACCCCACGTTATTACACCCTTCTTTCCAAGTCTTGAAGTGAAAGTATAAATATTATAATTATTTTATAAAATAAACTTTGTAGTTAACTTTTTATGAATCGTATTTATATAACTATGCTTATGATTGCATATCAGCTGAACACAAGGTTTATAGTCAGCGGCGGATCCAGAGGGGGGCTGAAGGGACTCTAGCCCCCCTCTTGATAGAGATAGAGATGTTTTGCGGATCGCAACCTAAGCACATCCACACATTTGTTTATAATGTATGTTTCAAACCAGAATGTTATAATTTACAGTAATTTTCTTTTTTTATTTATGAAATAATCAGAGATTTAATAGCAACAGCTTCAAACTAAATATGTGTATTTGTGGATGTATTTTTCAATGAATTTTCTGTGTCCTGTGATAAGTTAGACAGTTATCTAGAAAGTGGCTGTACATTATTTCTATTGTGAAGTGTTTCCAGTTTTGACTGAGCATTCTTAATAAATTGGTCATCATTGAACATTAATCTTATTACCATGTACTTTTATGGGAATGACGACTGCATAATATTTAAACTTGATTCAGAACTCATCCGAACACAACCAGACTCCCACCCCAACAAAAAAAATCCTAGATCTGCCATTGTTTACAGTTATGGAGAGAGCAATTTTTTAGGGCACAGACGAACTTGTAGTTGACATGAGGAAGGAATTCTGTTGGGCTGAAAAAATTTAATTTAATGAAACCTGCTGAAAAAGATGCCTGAGTACTCAGATTAAAAAATAAGTCATATCTTTTAGAAATATTAATTTTGGTGCTGGTAATATGAAAAAATAAATTGCGAACAAAGGCCACAAAAGATCCTTTTTAGCATGTTTCGTTAAGTTAATTTTTCACCTCACAGGTATGAGGATCTCAACAATAAACTCAATGCCAATGTCTATCAAAAAACTAATAAACATTGTTTTTGCTTATTTTAAAATGTAGGACCCGTGTGTGTTTGACCTATCATCAGGGCTGTGGAGTCGGTGATAAAATTTGCCGACTCCAACTCCGACTCCAAAAATTTTAACATTCCGACTCCGACTCCAGAAATCTGACTTGCATAATTACGACTCCGACTCCTACTCCGATGGAATGTTAAGGCCAAATTGATTACGATTAGCTTTATTAGGCCAATGGAGATTCATAAACAAGGCATTTCGTCACCACCACATGACTCATCAGGTTACTTAGTGGCTATAACTATGCCTTAATGGTTTTTTTTCTCTTTATTCAAAAATTACAATAAATCCCAAAATACAAACTGATTGAAGCTTAAACAAAATAAGATTATTATTGGTTTAGCAAATTAATAAGATGTTTTTGTATTATTATAAACATCCGTAACAAAATGTACTAACCTAAACTGAATTTGTTCTTAAAAAAAGGATCGCTTCCATTAAATCTTCTTTCAGTGATGCTTATTAAAATTATCAAATTGAAATCTAAAAATCTGAAAAAGATTTAGGGTTGCTAGTACAAAATTTTTAAATTTCCTTATTATTAATTATGTTAATTAATTAATTATAGTCCTTATTAATTATAAGCAACTATATTTATATATATTATATATTAAAACATTAGGTTAAATCTATTTTATTCATAAAATTGAGCTAGGCCTAGGCTGCTATGGTTATAATTGAAGGATTTGCACCGACTCCGACTCCGACTCCATCCAACTATGCACTTCCGACTCCGACTCCACTCAAAATTGACCGACTCCACGACTCCGACTCCACAGCCCTGCCTATCATGTGTATTTGTGTGCCTACATGCAGGCGCGTATTTACATATGGGCCAAATGGGCAATGGCCCAGGGCGGCAAATTTTAGGGGGTGGCAAAATTTTGAGTGTAGTAAAATTCTGGAGGAAAAGTCAAAGTCGTAAAAAAGGTAACAAGAAAGCACTTTTTAGGTAGGGAAAAAATCAAAAATTTCTGGTATTTTTTTTAGCTAAAAAAACCGGAGAAAAGTTAGTACCACTTAAAACAAAAAAAAATCTCATTACGTTTGAACGAAGTCGATTTCAAAGTTGGTCTTTGGCCTTAATATATTTTAGTAAAATCTTTATTTTAAAGCTAATTATTTTTATTTAATTTCAGATTTATTGTTTACGCTTTACAGAGCATCAAGCCAAAAATTGGCCAATTATTTTGTTTAAGGTTTTCTCTATAAAATTGAATTTATATTTTTTCTATTTTGCAACTTTGAACTTTGAAATTGGACATTTAAAATTTAAAGACAAGATTGTGTTTATCTCACTTTAGTACAGTAATGGTATTTATACAAGGTAAGAAGGAGGCAGTTTTTAAGACAATTTTGAATTTTGATGTTAACTGCTTATATGTAGTTAGCTGTTAGAGACCTACTCAGCCTGGCTGAGCTATTTTTTTTAAATACATAATTATAATATATTTTATTAATTTTAATAATATATATCCATTTTAAAATATATTATTTATATTTTAATTAATTTCAGATGTATTTGTTTTTTCAGGTGAGTGATGGGAGAAAAACACTAAGCGACTCGGAGTATAAGAAGAGAGCTCTGGAGAAAGCTGAAAAACAAGATGATGTTATTGACAAAACTGCGAAAATTGATACTTTCTTCAAGAAATCTGATATAAAGAGCAAAAATGTTGAAATAAATCCGAATGTTCTTTTGAAAGAATTAGAATGTACCGAGATTAGGAGTTTCCAAGAAGATCAAAATGGCAGTGAAGCATTAACAAGCCATGAAAATTCCTCTGGACATAAGTCATGTGTGCTAGCTATGAAAATGAGAAGTTCAACTCTCTGAAGAATTGACAGACAACTTTTCTTTTAAATTGATGAGGAGAAGTAGTATTGGAGGAATATGATAATAAAAACCCACTATAATAGACAGAGTTTATTTCCACAACAGTTTCGATGCCCACTGGCATCCTCTTATGGAAAAACTATACACACTTACAACATGGTATCGTATGTGATACCTTTATTTCGTAATTAAATATAAATTATTAATTAATTGAATTAAATATCTACAAAATTGCCTCGGGATTGGCGACATAGCCTATTGGGAATGAAACTAATTGCCATACGTACATAGAACCCATATGTAGGCATCGGGCCTGCATAACAACAAGAAAACCAAATTTATTGTTTTGTGTTCAAAATTCTCCACTGCTGACTCATGAAAATTACATCGAGAGAGGAGTCAACGACCTTTGCGAAATCAGCAGATTCCTAACGATATGAAAGCGGCTCGCTCCGAGCTGCTTAGTGAGAGCGATGCTTTAAGCAAGGAAGATGTGCTTTGTCTTCCTATAAGTTCTGAGTGAGATCCTCTTCATATAAAACTTAATAACTATGAGAAGGATAGGCCTGTTCCTTCGGGTGTTTAAACAGTGACTGCCTATATTAGTTACATCGAGTAAACTCATTGTGTAGCTCCATCGTACCACGGCCCTACGTTGAAAAAGATCGTCTCGCCCTACATCGAAACAGAAGCAAGGCCCAACGAAATAATAAGGTAAGGTAATTCCTTTCTTTACTATTAGGCAGCGCAAATACCGAAGGCAAATAAACAGAGGTCCTTTGAAGACCTACATATACATAACTCTCTAACGAAAAAACATAGGGCTTTTGTCGTTAACTCTCCACTGAAATCTGCTGGAAATTTCCAATGGATGAGGGTATCAGGCAATCAACACATTAGCCCTATATATTTTTTTTACACTCTTCAGGTGGATACAGAAAAACGAATGAACCAAAAACAAGAGGGAAAACAGTCCAGGGACCATTAAGAAATTCGCACCTAGGTTAGATCCCGTTCTTCCGACACCGGAAGGGCATTTTATTAAAGGGTTCCGCTTATAAGTACATTCGCACAAATTTAAAACTATCTTCTTGTTCTATACATACAGATTCTATTATTTTGGCATAATTACTGCATTTATTATTACATTTACGTTTTTAACATTTATTATTATTACATTTACAGTTGGCTGGCATGATAAAAAATTGCAACTTCTGAAGGCATATTTATGTTCTTTGGGAATCAAGTAAGTTACTTTACAAATGCAATAATTATGTCAAACGAAAAATAATAGAATCTATATGGATAGAACAAGTGGATAATTTTAATTTGTGCGAAGGTACTTATAAGATGGACCCTCTAATGAGATTCTTGGTCAAAAAAGCCCTTACGGCGTCAAATGAACGGGTTCTAACAAGTGTGAATTTCTTAAAGGTGTCTGCATTGTTTCCTTACTCGCTTTTGGTTCATTCGTTTTTTCGGTAAAATGTAAATGGAATAATAAACGTAATAGTGATAAATGTAAATGTAATAATGAAAGTAATAAATGTGGAAATAAATGTAAATGCAATAATAATAATAATAAAGGTAATAAAATAAATATAAGTGTAGAAGTAGTAATAATAAATGTTAAAAACGTTAATGTAATAATAAATGCAGTAATTATGTCAAAATAATAGAATTTGTATGTATAGAACAAGAAGATAGTTTTAATTTGTGCGAATGTACTTATAAGTGGGAGGGACCCTTTAATAAAATACAGTCCGGTGTCGGGAGAACGGGATCTAACCTAGGTGCGAATTTCTTAATGGTCTCTGGTTTGTTTCTTTCTCGCCTTTTTCGTTCGTTTTTCGGTTTATAATTTCTGTATAATAAACAACAATGTAATAATAAATATATAATTTATGTAATAAGTAATAATGCAATAATAGATGTAATAATTATGTGAAAAATAATGGAATCTGTATGTATAGAACAAGAAGATAGTTTTAAATTTGTGCGAATGTACTTATAAGCGGGACCCTTTAATAAAATGCCCTTCCGGTGTCGGGAGAACGGGATCTAACCTAGGTGCGAATTTCTTAATGGTCCCTGGACTGTTTTCCCTCTTGTTTTTGGTTCATTCGTTTTTCGGTATCCACTCGAAGTGGATGCCAGTGGGCATCGAAACTGTTGGGGAAACAAACTCTGTCTATTAGAGTGGGGTTTTATTATCATATTTTGACCTTCACGTAGAAAAGTGAAGTTTTGTGCATTTATTGGAGGAATGCTTTACAATGAGTTGTTGCAGTGGTCCGGTCACTGGCATCTCATGGTTTACCTTTAAGGGGCCACAATAAGAAATTTAGTTCTGTTCACAGTGGAAACTTTATAATGGCTTTGGAACTTATTGCTGAATTTGACCCTTTTCTGGCGGAACATATTGCAAAATACAAAAATCCAGGAAAAGGTGATACCTCATACTTGTCTTCGTTTGCATGTGAGAGCTTCATCAAATTAATGGCTGACAAAGTTACCAGACAAATAACTGAGGAAGTGAAATGTGCGAAGTACTATTCCATTATTGTGGACTCCACCTCAGACATATCACATGTCGATGAACTTGCAGTTATTCTGAGAGAAGCGTAAAAGAAGATGGGCATCCCGTAGAGCGATTTTTGGCATTCCTTCTCAGCGTAGGCCACAAATCAGAGAAGCTTTTCAACTCAGTTTCCAGCATATTAAAAATGCATGATCTCGACATTGCAAACTGCAGAGGACAGTCGTATGATAACGCTCCCAACATGTCAGGGACTTACTCTGGCTTGCAAGCCAGAATAAAAGAAGCGTCCCCAGTAGCAGTTTACGTACCCTGCTCTGCACACTCATTAAATTTGATTGGACAGTGTGCAGCAAGTTGCTGTAAGGAAACCATTGATTTTTTCGCACTTCTCCAAAATCTTTACGTGTTCTTCACTGCCTCCACTCACCGTTGGAAATACTAGAAAATCATTTTACCAAATCTGAAAATGTAACGCTAAATAGCTTAGCAGACACTCGATGGTGAAGAAGCGTGTAGGAGTCTCGATAAAGACTGGCAAGAGGTTATAGAGGCACTTACGTCCATTGTTAGAAAATCTAGAAGAGGAAGAGCCATTGTTGTCCCAAGGCGATATGATGACTAAGCTGATTGATGCAGCATTGCTTGTATATATTAAGTTCAGGTGTGTATATATATCCATCTCATAATTGGAAGGTTAGTGAAAAATTCACTTAATTTAGAGCTAGCATTTTTGGGCTCTTGTGGCATCATTGTTTGGGGCACTGCGCGTCCTTCCTACTCGTTTGTTGAATGCGGCACTTACAAGGCGTGGTCTTATAGAGAGCTCTCTCGCAATTCAGTTTGGTTGTTTAGATACAAGATTGTTGCATCGTGCAATGGTGCAGATTGTTGTGTTGTTGCAAGGTTTAGAAAGACCATAAATAGTGCCTCTGTTTTATCTTAATTTTATGCAACTGAGGCCTAAGGTAGGCCCACATCGAGTCAGCAACCCTGAGGTAGGACCTAATAGGACCTCCAAGTCCGTAAGTTTATAGTCTAGCTTAACTTGGGCTGTAGGTTGAACTGGCCCTTCAGAGCTTGGCCGTTCACGGCTCAGCTGGGATTCTGAACCCAATAAAATAAAAAATAACATCCATTGAAGATGAATCTGAAAAGCCTTGCACACGCAGTGAAGCATCAGGCTACCTCAATCAACTGCAACGCCTTGAAACTACAATTCTTTCTTTAATGTGGGGTGACATTCTGGAAAGGTTCAGTGCTACTAGTAAACAGCTCCAAGCAGTTAACATTGATCTTGGTGTCGTAGCAGAACTGTATGCATCATTGACATTCTATGTAAAAGATGCACGAGACAACTTCGACTTTTATGAAGAAGCAGCAATTAAGAAATCATCTATCCGTGAATATGAAGTTACAATGAAAAGAAAACTTCGAGTCGACGAAATTCGTGAAGGCGAGGTAGAATTAGATGGACGGAAGAACTTCTTCATTAATACTTATCTTGTGGTACTTGACAGATTATTGTCGGAATTAAACCGTCGCAAAGATGTATATGAAAACCTCTATGCACAGTTTGCATTTTTTACAAAAGTCACCACCTTGAATCCGACAGATATAACTGCCAATGCTATTAAGCTTTGGGAATTTTACAAGGATGAGTCATTTGCTAATGAGTGTCTTCATTTCCGTGGGTTTCTTCTGAATTTGGAGGAAACTCCAACGAGCATTCTTGAGATGAGTGAGATGATGCAAGCAAAAGGATTAAAAGAAGTTTACCCATATGTTGATATTGCGCTCAGGATCTTCCTATGTACCCCGGCTTCCAATTGTTCTGCCAAAAGATCCTTTTCTGTACTGCGACGACTAAAGAACTACCTACGGTCAGTGATGTCAGAAAATCGTCTCAACTCTTTAGCTATCCTTAGTATTGAATCGGAACTCACGAGAGCTCTTAGCTATACAGATCTTATTGACTCCTTTGCTGCTCAGCAATCTCGGTGGAAACTGTTTTGAGTATTCTACAACGGTCGATTTCGTAACTAAACATAAAGATCGTAAAGATAACCTCCAATGCATTTCTGTTCACACATTTAAGGGATTGTTATATATATATATATATATATATATATATAATATTTTAATTGGGGTTGTTTAACCACCTCCGCAACATCTAAGTTCATATGACGGAGGGGACCTACAGCTTTACGTGGGATCCGAACCACGGGTCGCTAGCTACATAATCTGGGCGCAGAGGACGGTCTCCCATCCAACTACTACCCAGACCCAATGTCGCTTAACTTCGCTGAACTCCGGGAAGCGGTGTTACGACATCGGCCACGATATATATATATATATATATATATATTACTTTTGTTAAGTTTGAACGACGGTTCAGGATCGACCTGCGGCCGACCCCTCTGCAGCATCCCGCCTCATTTGCGGGACTTGGTGAAGGAGGGAATTGCTTTCTGATCTCCTGCCCTCGTAGCCACCCACGCATGGCTGGTCAGGGACTTTGCACAAGAATCTGTCCAGCTGGTTCTTGAAGTTATTCAGGTCGGTGTGCTGGAGATTCCTCACTTGTTTTGGAAGGACATTGAAAAGCTTTGGGCCCCGTATTCTGAGGGTATTTTCCATCCTCGTTTTCATAGCTCCTTGTACCACCACAGCTGGGACCGTACAAAATCCGCCTCTTCTCTCATTCCAGTTTGTTTCTATTTCATTTCTGAGGTTAGGGACAGAGCCCTCAAGTATTTTCCATATGTATATTATTGTGTACCGCTTGCGCCTTCTTTCAAGAGAGTAGAGTTCCAGGGATTGTAGTCGAGACCAGTAGTCTTCACCTTCCGTTTCCTCTATCTTAGACGTAAAAGTCCTTTGTATAGCTTCAGTGCTCGCAATGTCTCTTTTTATGTATGGGCCTGTGAGTACTGAGCAATACTCAATTATTGGTAGGACTAGACTCTTCCATACTTTGAGCATGATCTTTGTTTTTCTGCTGCGGAGGCTCCTCCAGATGATTCCCATTATTTTTCTAGCCGTTGTGATTTTGATTTTATAGTGCTCTCTGAATTCTGCATCCGACGACATTATTACTCCAAGATCCCTGGCTTGTGGACAGGCGCGGACTGGCTCAAAAATTTCCACCGGCCAGGTGTCACTGAGGGGGCCCCAAAAAAGCTTCAGTAAATTCTGCCCCCCAAAAAGTGTTTATGGATGTTTTAAAAATCTAGTAATTTTGTCATGACCTGTAAATCCCCGCGGGTTTTTAATATAATTTTGAACTCAATCAAATCTAATTAATACGCAGTCATGGAATGACGAGATGTACTTCTGAATACACGAAAGGCCTTGGAATCATTTTCTTTTTCCCTGTGGGTTTGCATATATATATATATATATATATATATATATATATATATATATATATATTATATATTCATTACAATATGAAGGTTACTCATGAAAATCATAGAAAACGTTGAAGTAGAAAGACTTTTTTTTCAATCCCAAACTAAACTGTCACTTAGTTAAACTATTACAGAGGAGCCCATTATCAACAGTAGGCCACAGGCCTTTCTTCTTTTAGTTACGCCTCTGATAATAATAATTATATATTTATATAGCGCACAATATCAATGAATAACGTTTTCAAAGGTGTTTAGAAAAAAGGTATATGAAGAAATTATTGGGGGTGTGGATTGTAGGTTTGGGTATGCAGGTTCTTGGGGATCTAGGCTGAACTGGCTGGGCCCTGCTGGCCTTTATTCAGCAACTAAGATATTTATGTGTTTAAAGCTTAAAAATATAAAAAATTAACAATTACTCAAATAAAAATTCAGTAAATTACTCACGTTATAAAGACCAAGAGCAAAAAATCGGCGCGCCAGCACAAATGCAACACCGCTTAAAAAATATTTACTTTATTTACTTAATTTTATTTTTCGCGCCAAAAAGAGTGTCCTAGAGTGCTGATTGGTTATACTAGAAATCTCAGAAATGCGTTTCGCAACATAGCGATTTTTAACATATTTATTTAATTAATTTTCAACAAATAAAATAAATATATTATAATAAATTTATTTAAACGGACATAATTTATCAACGAATAAACTAAAGTTAATAATCCTAAACAATTTAAATATCAATTATTTTACTAGTGTTAAAAAAAGTTGAACATTTTTAATGCCATTTTGTCGCCAACGTACGTTGCCATGTTGGCACTTTTTTTTACCCCTGTGAACACCCCTGAGGTCTTATATAGTAATACGTCGAACAAATTAAGGGCCCACCGGCCACGGCCGGTGGGCCACTGGGGCCAGTCCGCGCCTGTTTGTGGATTTGGTGTTATCTGTTTGGCTTGCGGAGTTTTGTACCCTTTTTTCTGGGCCTCTTTGTTATTACCATATCTTAGAAGTTGGAATTTTTCTTCGTTGAACTTCATATTGTTGTCTTCTGCCCACTGGAATAATGTTTCAATGTCGTTTTGTAGTTTTCTTATGTCATCTTCGTTCAATATTTCCTTACATATCTTTGTGTCATCTGCGAAGCATGATACAATACTGTCCTTAATATCTGCATCAATATCTGCAATCATTATTATGAACAGCAAGGGAGCTAATACTGTCCCTTGTGGGACAGAGCTCACGACTTCCGAGACTTCCGATTTAACTCCGTTTACTACCACTCTTTGCGTTCTTTGCGTCAAGAAATTAAATATCCACCTTCCTGGCTTTCCAGTAATTCCTGTATCTTTAAGTTTGTGTGCTATGATTCCATGGTCACATTTATCGAAGGCTTTAGTAAAGTCAATATATATTACAATGTTTTGTCCTCGACACAATGTTCCTAATATTTTCTCCTGGTGGTCTAGTAGCTGTGACAGGCATGATCTACCCGCCCTGAAGCCATGTTGATTTGGGTTGTATAAGTCTTTTTCTTGTAGGTAGTAGGTAGTTTTGCCTCTAATTATGCGTTCAAAACACTTTATAAAGTGTGAGGTGAGAGCCACTGGCCGATAATTTTTGGGCATTGCTCTGTTACCACCTTTAAATAGGGGGGCAATGTTCGCGTTCTTTAAGGGGAGTGGAATTTGTCCTGTGTCGCGTGATTTCCTCCATAGTAAGTATAGCGGTTTTGCAATATTCTCTCTGCATTTCTTCAGAAATGTGGCACTCCATGTGTCTGGCCCTGGCGCTGAATTGTCTCGCATCTGTGATAAGGCCGTAATTACATCTCCTTCCGTAAACTCGAAGTCCATTAATAGGTTTATGCCGGAATTTGTTCTTGGTTGATTTGTATCTATGTCGAAAAATTCGTCTGGGTTTTCCACTTCCATCTCGGACTTAGGGGTGCTAAACGCAGATTTAAATTGTTCCCTAAGAAGTTCACTTATTCCTTTCGGGTCATTTGTGTATTCGGCCTCCCCGTCTATCAACGGTCCAATACTCTCCTTACACCGCATTTTCCTTTTCGCATAAGTGTAGAAGTATTTTGGGTTATTTTTTGTTTTCTGCTACCTTGTTTTCCTCCTCGTTTGTCTTATGTATGAATGTTTGCTTTAGGTCCATTTCTATTTCGCCAAGTTTCCTCTCTTGTTTGAGTCTCTCTGCATCAGTTCTGCATCTGTGGAGATGTTTTACGGTTTGTCTTCGTTGCCTGAATAGAGTCCTGATTTTCCTCTCGAGCTTGCTACGTTTTCTTTCCTGTCTCTCTGGAATATGTTTCAGTATTATAGGTTTGGTTTCCGTCTCTATTATACATAGTATTTCTTGTGGAGTCTTCTCGTGTAGTAGTAATTCCCAATTTACCTCCTTTAAATTTTCATTTACGTTTTCCCAATTTACTTTCTTTGAATTTATGTTTAAGCCTTCAAATATTCCATCTGCCTCTCTAGGATGTGTTTTCGGACCTCTGGGTGCTAACTTCAATTGTATATCGATGAGGTTATGGTCGGAGAACTTTGTGTGCGTTACTTTTTTATTTATTATTATCTCGTTGTTATTTGTCCAGATTAAATCCAAAACGTTCTCCTTTCTCGTGGCCTCACCGATTTCCTGGGTAAGGGCGTAATGTTCCATAATATCTAATAGCATTGTTGCTTGGGTTCTGTCATCTTTAGTTAGGGTTGCCAACCGTCCTTTTTTGTAGATTTTTGTCCTTGTCCTTTCTTGAGTTCGGAAAGGACGCCATTTGTCCTTTTCTGATAACAATCTTGTTCCAAACAACAGTTTTGTAACAAAACTTTTGTTTAAAAGGAAATAATTATAGTCTTAAGTCGAGTAACATTTTATAAGTTTTATCTATTTCTGGAACATCTGCATATTGCGGAAGAATTTTCAGTGTGATGAACGCTAAATGGCGTGATGATAGAAACCGATGTTTGGTTGAACTAGTAAAAAGTGAGCTTTTTGTTTATTTCAATTTAAAGGATAATTGTTTGGGTTTTGCGGAAAGAATAAAAAATTATACTCTTTTACTGAAGTCTGCAAAAATTCAAGAAAAGTATAAATTTAAAAATAAATAAATATCAAGTTACCATAAATTTTGTCAATGCACGACTCAGTGGGTCAATATCTGTATATCAATAAAAATATTTCCTTTAAAAAAATATGCAATAAAAAAGCATGCAGTATAAATTGTAATAAATTACAAATAAAATTTTACTTCTTTCCCTGACCCTGTAGACAGTATATTGGAATTGATGCTCTTGTCCTTTATTCAAACTTCATGGAGTTGGCAACCCTAGCTTTAGTAATGTTGCCATGAAACTTCTCAACATATATAACTTCGTTATTTTTCTTCCATGATATGAATGGGAAATTAAAATCTCCGAAAATTAGAATATTTGTTGCTGGAGTTTCAAGTAATTTTAATGTTTTCTATTTCATTTGTAGCAAATTGGAATTCACTTTTTGTGGTGTTTGGTGGTCTGTAGATGTTCATAATGGTTAGGTTCAGTTCTTTTACTTCTAATATAATAACTTCAACTGTGCTGTTTGATTTCTTTACCCTCACTTTACATGTGTAAGTGTTTTTCACGTAGATACAACACCCTCTTCCTCGTCTAGCCACTCTATCTGCTCTGTATATGTTGTAGTCCAGCAATGCTATTTCAGTATTCTCGATGCAGTTTTCACAGCCTTTTTCGCACTTATGTAAGTGTGTTTCCGTTTGGCATATGATATCTATGTTGGTTTCCGCAGCTAAATTTTGCAAGTATTGTAATTTGCAGTCTGCATGGTCCGTATAGAGGCCTTGTATATTTGTATATAATACATTTACCCGGTTTCTAATCTTCGTGTTCGATTCTCCTAAATGATGGTCGTTTCCTGTTTGGTGTTATTGGTTGGGCCGCTGCATTTGAGAGTATTGGGACTGCGGCCCGTGATACCGCTGTTGTTGTTGTATTATTGGTGGGTGGTGTTGAATAGAAGGGTGATGTGCGTAATGTTGTGATGCTTATGTTTGCGGCGTTCTGTCTCTCCTTGTTAGAAGGGCAAGCTCAGCTTTTATTATCCACATTTCTTCTAAAAAATATGTTTCATTACTCTTGATATTTCTTGTATGTCGAATATGATCTGTTCTTTCCCGTTCTCTTCTTTGCGTACCCTTTATGTGAAAATGCGGGCACTCTATGTTCAGGCATTTTTTCTCGCTAATTGACTGTCTGCACATACGAGGGTGAAAAAAGTTGCAGTTTGGTCCGTACTTGCACTTCCCATTCCTCATCATATAGAAGCATTTTGTAGGGTGATTGTATATGCAGTTTGAGCCATATTTGTACGCACCTATTTTATAATATTCGCATATGGCCGGTCGTTTAAATTCCCTCCGAGTCTTATGTGATTCGATTTCCTTCTTCTACTTCGCCACCACCACTTCCCTACTCAGTGGGGTTGTTTTCTTCGGCGTGTATTTCGTATCTCCCTCTTCTGCCGTGGGTACCTCTTTTTCTGAGGCTGCTTTCGCCCCTCCCTGTAGTGTGTTTTCTTTTTCCTTCTCGGTTGTGCAGGCGTTTTCTGTTTCATGTTTTTCTGTCGGTAAAACTGCTGTACTTGATTCTTCTATTTCAACATTTTGTGTTCCCCTCTGTACTAATTTTCTATTTTTTTCCATGCACTTGACGCATAAGAAACCACAAAGGCCTATGATTTTGTTATTTACCATTTTCCTGTCTTTTCTATCTAAGTTCATGCATTTGTAGTACTTAAAAGTACTGCACAAAATGCAGTTTAAGCCCGAGGTCTGGTCTGCTTCATTTATGCAATCGTAAAGTTGATATGCGGCACATTCCATTACACATAATCCGGCTTTATTCAATTTTCTGACTTTCCCGTAATTTACACATTTCTTCGTATGTTTTGCCATTTTCTCCTTTATTTTCCTCTTCTCGCTTCTCAAATTTCTCTCGATAACTCGACCTTCGGTTTATGGCACTGACCTTTTTCCCTCTTAGGCCTAGTGTACAATCTCAGAGCTGTTTTTCCGTTCGAAATGTTTTAAATTTATGTTTCAATTTGATGTCTTTTCGTTGTGCAAGCTATATGCCACCGGCTTTCACTTAATAATTTATTATCGCGAATTAACTGGTATTAAATACACACACTGGTATAAGATAGAATTTACCGCTGAACTTATAAACACTAGTTATTTCGATATTACACAGAGCGGAAACAAAAACGTCCGTACACCACGAGGTAGAAACAATATATTATGATGATATATATATATATATATATATTATCATAATGTATGTAATATATTATGAGTAATATAAAAATATCTTATGTTAAGCTATATTTTGCTAGAGTAAATGCCTAAACCATTTGACTTCATTTTACTGAAAACCCTTATATCAAATAACTATTTATTGCTAAATGATAACTTCGTAAGTGTCCGAAGGGCGGCTAAATCAGTATGGCCCTTGGCGGCAGGAAACCTAAATCCGCCCCTGCCTACGTGTGTATTTTTGACCTATCATTTGTTTGACCCATCATGTGTTTCCTGATTCAGCATTTTATTTTCTTTTGTTTCAGATTAATAGCATGGCTTGCAATGGCCTCTTCTGGTATAACAAGAGAAAAAGTGAAGCATTCTGTTTTCGGAACGCCAGCAGAGATTCCTGGCAACCAACTACCAACTTGTGAGAATGTATTCAAAGCTTAGCTTAAACATAAGCTCATTACTGCAACATTTAGCACTTAGAAATACGCTGAAATTATCGCGGGAGAAGTGAATGATCCATGCTTCCATTCCAACAATCGACTTCAAAAGCATAGTAATTAAGGTAAAGAGATTAATTGAGAAGGGACAAGAACTTAGAAAATATCCCATGAGTAAAAGATCTTCCAGCACTTATCAAAGTAAATATGATTCCTTCAGAAATTTATTTGACATATGTTGCAGCAAGTGCTATGCCTCCGGTTCTCGTAAAAGAAGTGAGTGTAAATGCGCTAAGGTGGAGAAACTCCCGAATGATGAATGGGAGTTCTGGATTGATCAACATACTGAACGAAAAATGATTATAGGTAAGTTGGACAAAGTGAAAACTTCAAAACTATAACAAATGGAAAACAGAAAGCATAAAAGACAAACAAACAAACAAACACTTTATTTCAGACTCAACAGGTACAAACATTATACAAGAGATCCATAGAAGATTAAGAGATAGTTGTCTGGAGCACTGACTAAGTAAGCCAGTGAATCAGTGTATATAATGAACATACAATTGCCTACGCCAGTGCTTCCAGATTTGAGATTTATAAAATATATCGGAGACCAGTCCACTAACCATGGTTTCTATTATCTTATTGACTAACTCGCCAAGCCTAGTGATAAATCTAAATACAAAATTGTGAATGACACTGGCACAGTTAGGCACCTTATTGACTACAAACAGCATACTGACACTAGAAGGAGCACCATTTACAGATCTTGGAGTCCTTAATAAACCCCTAAAAATATTATATGCAACACATAATTTCCTCAAATTATACAGCTTGTACTTCCACCACAAATGAGCTGTATACATTGGAGTACAAAAAGTTTTGAACAAAATCAACTTAACATCTAATGAACGCATATGAAATTTTCTAACCAAAGTATTTCCCTGAGCATATAATTGTCTACATTGCCTTAGAATATCACAGTCATCTGAAAGACTATCCGTTAGTATGTGGCCAAGATACTTAGTCTGGGTTACTTCTGACAGCACCATACCATTCAATTGAAATTCAGGAAATTTTATATATTTGTAGGTCTTGGTCCTTCTAATCATAACATGACTTTTATCAGGATTATATTTTATGTCGTCATCCTTCCCATACCTTTCATGCACCTTCAAAAGTGTGCTGAGCCCTTTTACAGATGGAGAAATAAGAACTACATCATCTGCATGCATCAGATGATTAACAATCATTGTACCAATATAGTAGCCTATTTTACAGGTATTCAGCACAACAGATAGATTATCCATATAAACATTAAATAAGTAGGGGGATAGTATCCCTCCCTGCCTGACACCATTGTCACAGAGAATCGCTCTGAATTAACCCCACCCCATCTTACAATCATTGCCTGGTGATTATACCAGAATATTAATATACGGACCAAGTAACCAGGTACATTACGATTTACAAGTTTAACGAATAATTGGTCATGACTAACACGATCAAATGCTTTAGAGGCATCCAGGAAACACAAAAAGACATTAGCATCTAGAGTTTGATATTTACAGACCATTTCCTTCAAGGCATACACACACATATCAGTAGGCCTACTGTGTTTCTTTTTAAAACCAAATTGGTTATCACTAGCATGCAGGTAACATTGAAGTCTATAATGAGTATATATATCCAAACACCTTCGACATAATACTGGCCAAAGCTATTGGCCTCTAGTTATCTTTTCTGTTAATTTTACCTTTTTTATCTTTTAGTACTGGCACCAAAACAACAGATAACATTGTATCTGGCAAAACACCATGTTTTGACAATTCTTTAAAGATAAACAAAAGAGTTTTGTCCAGAAAATGCAGTTGAATCCTTGTGATATTGGTGAGATCAGCTTTGAAAGTGAAAAAGGTTATCAAAATGAAGATTTTGAATTGAGCGAATCCGAGTTAGATACAAAAGCTAGCACTTCTCAAAATTGACACCAATATCCAGAATTATGCAAGGCAGTTGAGCGATGCAAAATAAGCAACCGTGATGCTTGTTTAATTGCTAATGCTGTCTTAAAAGATCTAAATCAATTATCTGAAAATACTACAATTGATCCCAGTAAACTATGTCGTCAAGAAAGAATCATGAAGAACAGAATAAAGGAATAGTTTGCCTTGGATTTGATGGAAAAATTGATGAAACTCTTTCAAAAGTGGGAGAATGCCAGTGGACTTTGAATGAAGACCACTATTTGCTAGTTTCATTTCCAGGAAACGAATATATTGACCATGTTGCTCCTGAAAGTGGAAGGGCAAGTGATATTGCTAAAGAAATTATATCAGTAATTATTGACACCAACTCTGCATCGACTTTAAAAGCAGTAGTTTGTGATGCAACTAATGTAAATACAGGTAAATCAAATGGAGTAATTAGAAAACTAGAGCTGACATCGGGAAGACCATTACAATGGTTTATTTGCTTACTTCACACTAATGAGCTTCCCTTCAGAAAATACCTGGAAGTTCTTGACGGACAAACGACAGGACCTAGAAGTTCACAGGGCAAAATTAGCAAGGATCTGAACTTTGATCCAAAGAACAGACCAATTGCAAAATTTCCACCTCTCGCTGGAAAAGTGATGGACTTACCAGAAGAAGTGCTAGCAGATCTCAGCAGTGCCCAGCAATACCTCCATAAGGCGTGTTTGTCAATTCAAAACGGTCATGATAGAGGTCCAGCTATCAAATTGTTAGAAACTGCTCAACCTGGGTCTCTCAATAATGCATGGTGGCTGACAAAAGCAAATCGTCTCTTACGTTATTACATGTTGCACGAAAAACTATCAGACACTTCAAAGGATTGCTCATTTTATACTAAACTTCTACGCTCCTGCATGGTTCTATATCAAAGGTAACTGGTCTTACCAGGATGGAGCGAAAAACTTTTTCTTCATGATTGAGCTCTATCAAAAACTACATGCAATCGACCAAGACATTATTCGTCCTGTGTTACAAAACACTGTTACTTTTGTCATCCTGAAAATATCCTTTTCTCTGCTATCGCTGACAAGAATAAGAATATTCGGAAGCTAGCAGTCGAAAAAGTGCTACAAGCGAAAATGAGTGTTATACCGGGTGAAATTCAAATGTTTGACAAGAAATCCATCAGGCTCAACTTCTCAGCTTCGACCTACATGAATATGATTGATTGGAACGAAATGGATATTACTGTTCCTTCCTTACTCTCTGATTATATAAGTAGCACTGATGACTGCCAAAAACCCATAATTCTTGACACATACCTGTGTCATTCCCAGGCAGTTGAAAGAAATGTGAAGGAAATCTCTGCAAGTGAAAAAGTCTACGGACTTGACGCCTGCCATAGAATGGTTATTCTCAGCAAGAGAATCCAAAAAAGCAAACAAAGTCAGATTTTAAGTGAATCGACAAAAGGATAGCAGTTACACTTCATATAATTTAGTGATGAACGCATGTTTTGGTTCATAAAAGGAAATACTGTATTGTTAGAATTTTTAACCAAACTAAACTTGCTTCAAAATTTTGGCTTTTCTTCAAAATTGAGGTCAAAGTTGCGAGAATGCACATATTCATAGACTATAAATGTTGATATTTTTATGATAGGTGGGTACTAGAGTTCGATGTATTTTCGCCCCATCCTACAGTATACATTAAATCGTGGTCAATGTAGAGAGCTGATAGTATCACGTTAGGTTTTTTAGTTTTTACAGCTAAGAGGTCCACGTAGCTGTTTGAATTACATATTATTGTCTCTGCCATATGGCTCTCGTGTATATATATATATATATATATATATATATATATATATACGTATATATATATATGTGCCTTGGTGGTGTAGTGGTTAGCGTCGCTGACTGCGAATCCATCGGCCCCGGGATCGAGACCCGGTGACGGCACCTGGCACGCAGCAAAACCCAGCTGTTCATCCTTCCACACAATAAAAAAGTGGTTGGTAGATAAATGGGTACCCTGGGTGGCCTGGTGGTTAAGGCACTGGGCTGCTGCTGATGGGGCGTGGTTCGGATTCCACGTTAAACTGTAAGTCTAAGGTGGAGTGAAAAGCTTGACCTTTGTCAGAATGAACAATTCGGGCGGAGCTAACCAAAGTTATATATAGCACAGGCACCTTTTCGTCTTTTTGTTCTGTCAGCTTGTAGTATGTTGTAACCATCGATTTTTATTATTTTTTATCTATGCAGCATTCACAGTTTTCAGTCTCCTTGGCAGTCTTTAGGATGTATTTCTGTGAGGCATGCGAAGTCAGTCCTTGTTTCTTCCATAAATCCTTTCAAGTAGGAAACTTTGTTCATCGTGTGGTTCGGTCTTTATCAGAACTATATTTATATTTCCTGTTTGAATGAAATTGTACTTAGAATGCTCGAAATACAACGCAGTGTCGCGTGTTTTGTATCCCTACGGTCCACCAGAAAAGCTCATTTTCCATTTACCTGTTCTGGTAGTTTCTTGCTTGGTAACGGTTCGACTCGGAGGTTCTGAGCTGTGTCCACTGTACGTGCTGTATGAGATATAGTAGCCATATTGTGTCTGAGTTGTCTAAAATTTGCTTCGTGGTTTGTATTTATAGGGTTCTCGCTTTTTTGCCTATTGTTCTTTTGAGTTTGTTGGGAGGTGATGATAGTATTCTTATCTGAATATGCCGTTGGGAATCATGATACCGGGAACACAGACCCGGGCAGCGGGCTGGAACTGCTACCACCCATTCGAGATGTTCTGGGCCTCTGTCTGATTCACTTTTCTTAAACCTCTCCTCCTCTAAACCTCATCTTCTTTTCCTCATTGAAACTCAGGTGTCTGGGACGACTGACAGCAACCACTTTTCTGTACCCTTTTACTTTCTTTATACTCAGTTTACTCCAAAGGTGGATGTTGCGTAAATGTACGCAATGACCTAACTTGTTCTCGTATTCCCGAACTCGAATCTTCCAAATTCTATACCCTCTCGCTACGGCCTACCTGCCAATCTCAAACTAAATACATCTGATTATCCAAAATTCTTTGACTACCTCACTTCCAAAGTGGAATACATTCTTTCCCACTCTCCCTTTGCTGAAATTCCATTTTAGGAGATTTCAATGTTCACCACCACCTTTGACTTTCCTCCCATTTCACTGACATCCCTGGTGAATTAGCTTCCAACTTTTCTATCCTAAATGACCTGGAGCAGATTGTACAGCACCCTACTCGTATCCCCGATCGCATTGGAAATAGGCCCAACATTCTGAATTTATTTCTTACCTCTCATCCTCTTTCTTACTCTATGAAACTTTTTTATCCGTTGGGCTCCTCCGATCACAATCTTATATCTGTTTCCTGTCCTATAGCTCCAATTCGGCCTTTGGATCCTCCCAAGAGGAGGAACCTTTGGCACTTTGGCGCTGCTGATTGGGAGGCCCTTGGGCAGTACTGTGATTTCCCATGGAATGATTACTGCTTCCGTGGCCGGGGCCCTTCCGAGTGTGCTGAGCGCATCACGGAGGTAATTCTTTCTTGGCTTAACGTTACTTGTTCTGATGCTATCCGTAACAGAGAGGAGGTTTTCAGAAGGTACCGTCGCCATCCAACTCCTGACTCTGTCAGCTTATGTTTTTGGCAGGAATCATGCAAAATCTGTTCTTCGACTCGCCAAAAATTCCTTCATCCGATGATCTGACAAAAATATGAAAATCTATCCAATTCTAATTCTACTCGCTCTTTCTGGCATCTAGCTAAGAACCTCTTCAACAACTTTACTTCCTCTTCTTTCTCTCCTCTTTTTCCATTCCGACGGTTCAGTTGTTGTCTCTTCTCTTGTTAAAGCTGAACTCTTCGCTCAAACTTTCGCTTACAATTTAACCCTGGACGATCCCGGTGCTGTTCCTTCAGCTCCTCCTCCCTCTGAGTTTATTATGCCTAAAATTAGAATCTCTTCTAAAGATCTTCTTTCCGCTCTATCTGGGCTCAACTCAAGGAAGGCGTACGGTTCCACACTTTCGCCTCCAACTCATCCCTGGAGGATTTCGGTGCTGTTCTCCATCTCCTCCTCCTAACTTTGTCTGAAATTAGAATCTTTTCCAAAGATGTTCTTTCTACCCTATCTGGGCTCAACTCAAGGGAAGGTGTACGGTCCTGATGGTGTTCCTCCCCCTATTTTCAAGAGCTGTGCTTCTGTGCTGACACTGCCCAGGCAAACTCGTCTTTGCCTTCGTCTTTCATCTGGTACTTTCCTTCCTGTTGGAAGTCGCTTTCATTCAGCCTGTTTCAAAGAAGGGTGACCACTCTCAACCCTCCAACTATCGTCCAATTGCTTTGATTTCTTGCCTTTCCAAAGTTTTTTAATCTAACCTTAATTGAGAAGATTCTTAAACACCATTCTTCTCACAATCTTTCAGATCGTCAGTATTGGTTCAGCAATGGACGCTCGACTGGCGATCTTCTTGCATATCTCTCTGACTCTTCCTCCTTTCAGGATTTCGATGAAACTTTTGTTATTGCGCTTGACATATCAAAAGCTTTTGATAGAGTCTGGCACAAATCTTTAATTTCGGAATTGCCCTCCGTCGGTTTCTATCCTTCTATCTGTACCTTCATCTCTAATTTTCTTTCTGGCCGATCTATAGCTGCGGTTGTAGATGGCTAATGTTTCCTAAAGTTATTAACAATGGTGTTCCTTATGGTTCTGTCCTAGCACCCACTCTTCCTTTTATTTATCAATCTATTACGTCGCACTTTATGTCCTATCCACTCCTATGCCAATGGCCAATGATTCTACTCTCTTCTCCACCCGCTTCACAAAGCATCCCTCTCAACAGTCACTCCATGCTTTGCGTAAGACGGCTATGGTACATCTGACCTCTTCTACTATATCTGATTGGGACAGAGAAAACTTTGTGGCTTTCAACGCCTCAAAAACTCGGTTCTTCCATCTGTCTACTCATCACAATCTTCTGCACGACTATCCCCTTATTTCAACAATACACAATTCAATCCTTCCTCTTCTCTTAACATCCTTGGCATTTTCTTTTCTCGTGATCTTTCCTGGAAAGGTCACATATACTCTTTCCAAAACAGCTTCTAAGATGTTAGGTGTGCTGTACAGGCCTGTAGCCAGTTTTTCCCCTTGTAGGGGGGGGGGGCTTGAATTTTATGGTAATGTAGCAAATGTGGAGTGGGAAGGTACAGAGAAGAAAGCCAGGGAACAATATACCGTACACAAAGATCGTCAGGGCCGGGATGGTGTCTGAACACTTTCCTTCATGCTTGAATCAGCTCTTATTTTATATATAATATCACACACACTTTGGTCGTAAGTGAAGTAATTACATATAAATATCCGCAGCAGTATTTACTTTTGATTATTAATAATAATCTAAAGAAAATTTATTCCTGGGTTGGAAATGTATAAAAAAGCAGACTTAAAATAAAATAATTTCTTAAATTCCCTTGTTAAAAAACATAAATATCACCAACATCTGTCATTCAAAGAGAAAATATTTTTCCAGGGGGTGCTCGATCAACTCCCTCGAGCCCCCTTTAGCTACGGACTTGCGGTATCACCTCTGCAGTTTCTTCACCCCGACTCAGTGACAGAAGAGCACAAGCGTAATCGTATGGACGTCTGCTCTCTTCTTTTGGCGCGGTATCATAATGAAGGTGGAAACTTTTTGGAGCGCATTATCACTGGAGATGAAACCTGGATCCATCACTATGAACCAGAAAGCAAACGACAGAGCATGCAATGGAAGCATCCAACATCTCCCGTTGCAAGGAAGTTCAAAGCGCAGCCGTCGGCAGGTGAAGTTATGTTAACACTGTTTTGGGATACACGAGGCCCTATCCTTGAACATTATCTAGAGCGCGGAACTACAGTAACAAGTGCATCGTATTCTGACATGCTTCGAAATGAGTTAAAGCAAGCAATTCGCACAAAACGGAGAGGGAGATTGTCGGAAGGTGTTATTCTGTTACACGATAATGCACGCCCTCATACCGCTGCACAGACTAGAAAATGCCTTCAAGAACTTAAATTTGAAGTTCTCGACCATCTAGCCTACAGTCCAGACCTGGCACCTTCGGAGTTTTACCTGTTTGGACCACTAAAAGACGCCTTGAGAAGTCAGCGATTCCAAGGCGATGATGACCTGAAGGAGGCGGTGCATGACTGGCTACGCACACAGCCAAAAACATTCTTTTGTGATTAGGAAGCTTGTAGATCGCTGGAGTGACTAAGTGTACTGAGAAACAGAGAGACTATGCTGAGAAGTGATATGTTTATAATCTATCAGATGTGAAAATAAAATTGTGAAAATAAAAAGTGCAGATACTTATTGAATTACCATCGTATATATATATACGTATATTTATATATAACGACCACTCCCTTGTGTCCCGTAAATAGCAGAGGACGCTCGACCTTATAGACGGAGTCCATTGCGCATGCGCGAGTACTGAGGCTATATAAATCTAAGTCTGGGCGCGCCCAAGACTTTTTGATTGCTAAACCTTACCCACGCTGTGCGCATATCCGGTCGCCGAAAGCAGGGCCGTTTCTAGCCATTAGGAGGCCCTAAGCAGTATACCCATTTGAGGCCCCACCCCTCCATCCACCAACTCACGCCTTACTACATCACCTCAGCGCACACATACAAAAAATGGCTGTGTTAATAAAAAACAATTATGAAACAATTTTAATGAAACATTTATGTCCAAAACAACAAATATGTACTTTCAGAAGACAAACAGAAAAAATACTCTTCATGAAATTCCTGAAAATTAGCTTATACATTATTTAGAATAAATGACAGAACTATGTATAAAAAAATAATGCAATTATCAACTACCAAACAATTACTAACTCTACGATACAATCGTGTAATAGCTAACAGTTATACAAAACAGTTTGTATCTTCAAAATTTTTGCCTCCTACATTTTTTTGGGGCGAAATCATCAATAACATCATCATATGAAATCTCCCTGCCAACGTCCTGGTTGATGCTTATGATGCCAAGGCCACTGAGGCGATCCTGCCCCATTGATAATCTGAGGTAGTTCTTGATTAGCTTCATCTTAGAGAAGCTCCTCTCGGCTGACGCTACTGTCACAGGTAGAGTGCAGGCAATTCTTAGTGCAACCCAGAGATTGGGGTATGGTTCCTCCAGTTGCTTCTGATGCATGAAGGAGAGAAGCTCCAATGCAGTCATGTTGTGTGAAGGTAAATCGGTAAGTTCTTAATTTCGAGGGCCAGTTCTCTTCCATCAATGTCAGAGTCAGCTCCAGAGCTCAGTATCTTAGAGAGCTTTTCACACTTGCAGGACAAGTCTTCCTTGTTCATTGTGGTGAAGTTTAGGAGAACCCCAAATATGTCCCTCACATCATCTAATGTTCTGAATCTCTTATTTATTGACCCGATGGCACAATCCACCACCACATTGAAAAATTTGACTTCCAGCCTCTTTAAGGTTTCTGTAAATGGTTTGTCAGGAGCTTCGTAAGCAAAGTGCTTTTTTGTGGATCTGAGCCTCTTCTCCTTCAGCACAGCCTCCACATTCATTTCCTCACATATGTCCCTAGCTACGACTTGTGCTGCAACAAAACCTGTGTTTCTGTAGCTGGTGAGTGAGTCTTTTGTTTTTGTGAGGAGGTTGACTGCCACATCAAACTGCATTGTAGGAGACTGCAGAAGTTTGCTCACATGGTTAACTGCATGAAGAATGTCATACCATACTACTGTGCAAATCTGAAAGCGATAAGACCCTACCTCCTCTGCAAGTGCTTGTGCTTCAGTCCTGGCTATGGCATCTGTGGCATTGTTTCTGACTTCCAACAGGGCGCCTCTGATGTTGTGGCTCTGGTATCGCACAGCCTCAGTGCTCTTCAGCTGGCTCTCCCACCTTGAGTGTTATGTTCACATGCTTGTTTAGGATTGTCCATCTCTGTGTAGCTGCTGCAAAAAGGTTGTACAATTTTTGTACGTTGCCAAAGAAGCTAATGGCATCTGTGGAAGCTTTAGCTGCATCAGCCACTACAAGATTCAGAGTGTGAGGTTCACATGGAACATAGAGTGCACGACAATTCTTCTCTAATAACCTTGCCTGAACACCTTTGTTCTTGCCCTTCATGTTCGCTCCGTTGTCATATGATTGTCCTCTGCTGTCATCAAAGCGAATATTCAGTTCATTTAATCTCTTCAGACTCAGAACTGATAAACCCAGGCCTGTACTTTCTGAAGCCTCAAGAAAGCCCAAGAAGTATTCTTTTATTTCTGGTACTTCACCCATTTTAACAGTTCTGATAATAATCGACATCTGTTCTTGGTGGTTTATGTCTGGAGTGCAGTCTAAAATGAGAGTAATATTTAGCTTGTTTTATTTCTGCAACAATGGCATCCAAGATCTTCCCACTAATGGACCCAATGAGCTAATTTTGAATGATGTTTCCTAGGTAACTTGAATGACTATATTGGCCACTTTCGACTCTGCTGATGTGTTGTTTCATCACTGGATCAAATTTGGCAAGCAGCTCAACCTCCTTCAAGAAGTTGCCATTGTCTCGATTGTACAATGTAGAGGAAGACCCCCTCTAAGCAAGGTTCTCTCTGCCAGTGATTGGATTATACTTGCAAGACGTGTGAGAACATCTCGCCAGCGTCTTCGCTCGACCTCCATTAATGACATTTCAGTTTGGTCAATGGTCCTCCCAGTTTTTAGCCGCAGTTCCAGATCCTTCCATGTTGCCATGTTATCTGCGGAGCACCGACAATTCAGCGCAAGTCAGTACAGTTAAAAGTTTAGTTAAAAATAATAAAAATAAATCGCAATAAATAAAAAAGAGAAAAATTTGTATATTTATATATATGCTAAATTGGGTCTGTATCGAAGGAGTGACATTTCAAAGGAGTGACATTTCAAAGGAGTGACACTTCAAAGGAGTGACACTTCAAAGGAGTGACACTTCAAAGACACTTCAAAGGAGTGACACTTCAAAGGAGTGACACTTCAAAGGAGTGACACTTCAAAGGAGTGACACTTCAAAGGAGTGACACTTCAAAGGAGTGACACTTCAAAGGAGTGACATTTCAAAGGAGTGACAAATCGGAGATAAAATTCAAAGGAGTATAATTATTAAAATTTTATTTAAAAAAACAAAATTTGTTAGAATTGTTAAAATTAAGATTTTATTTCAAAAACTAGAAACCTAACCTAACCTAACAGTTGCAAGCCTCTCTTCCCTCTGGATTTGTTCTTTCTTCTTCTTTGTTGGTATTTTCGCGCTGAATTGTCTTTGCGCTGAATTGTCCTGCGCTGAATTGTCGGGTCACGGTTATCTGCATGTTCTGAACTATTTTCATGGCCTTTCAGAAGCGAACCAACGTTTATCCAGTCTGATGAACGGTTCTACTGTCCTCTCTTTTAGGGAATGTGAAATCTGGACTGATTTGAAATGGTCCTCGAGACACCAGATCTGTCTTCAAGGCATCTGACAGGACAACTGGCCAGTCATACGGATCTAGCGGTGGAGCAGATCTTGGTTCTTGTTGCTCAGTAGAAATGCCTGTGTGTGGTGTTTGAAGCTGAACAGAAGATGGGCCACTTGTTGGTTCATCAAGCTCTACTTCTACTGGTGTTTGAGGTTGCATAGAGTGGTCCTGCTGTTGGCTCATGATGCTCATCAGGCTTTGCTGTGGATGGCTTTTCCAAATATTTCAGTAGTGCTCCTGAGAAGAACATAACATTACATATTCTGTTAGATTTTGCTAAAATACTCTCTTATCTTGTTTGATAATTGATCTGTGTGAACAGAATTTGAGGTGGTGATCCATTAAATTTCACATTTCGAAATATTATAAATATTACAGAGACTAGCTTACTCTACACGATTCCTGAGCACTTGCCTAACTTGATGGCCTACCTTACCTAGTTGCCTGAACTGTAATCATAAGAATATACAAGTGACACATCTCACCTGTGCTACTGGAAAGCTTCTCCTCCTCTATTTTCTTCTTTTTCCGTTTTTCAGCTCCTGATGGATAATGTCGTTTCATTTTCCAAGATGCACGAAGTCACATCTAGTTAACCACAACTAATCTGCTAAATAATAATAATCATGATGATGATGATGATGATGATGATGATGATAATAATTGTTATAACTGTAACGTTAATCAAATACATTCAAATAATCAGACCATTTAGGTTTTAACCAACAAAATTCACATTATCTGAAAAAGATGAGAAAAAAAATTAATAAACTTGAAAACATAACGAAAATAATCCTAGGTTTTAAAGTGTTACAAAATCTCTTAATAATTAGTAAATTAGTGAAATAATGTTTTACAATACAGAAAAAAATTAAGCATTTAGGAAAGTATAAGCATATAGTAAGAATAAAGTTAAATAATATAGAAATAAGGTCTCACAATAGTTATTTACACATAACGACCAAAACGTTTCGTTTGTCTCCGTTTTATCACATTTGTCTCATACAAAAACTTTAATTAATATAATAATAATAATAATAATAATAAGGATAATAATAATAACAACAGTATTAATAATAACTTCAGCTATATTCCTATTCTTGCCCACTGAGCTATGACCTGGGAGCCTGTCTAGGGGACCCTTAGTAGCAGCGGGGCACTAAGCGGCCGCTTAGTCTGCTTATGCCAGGAAACGGCCCTGGCCGAAAGGCAGGTTCATCTACTCCATTGTTCACCCAATAAACTTACAGTAAGCCCCCACTCATCTTTCATACTTCAGGCTTACTCTTTAAGTATCGTGACCATCCTGATACCCAGGAGAAGTCGTTCATTACAGCCCCAAACATCTTCAATATAAATAATAAAACATATATATACAGGGTGTACATAAAGTCAGGATCTATTTTTGTGAAGCACTTGGAAATTATATGGAATTCAATCATAAAATGATAAAGTGGTAACATTTATTAAATAATTAAGAGTAGGATTCGACGTGACGCCCATCAGTATCCCTGCACAGCTCAAATCGTTCCGCAGCATTTCTAAACACATTCTGGAGCATTTGCGGGGTTATGTTATCTGCAGCAGTTCGTATACGTGTACGTAAGTTTTCAAGACTCGTAATCTTCGTCTGATAGACGTGCGATTTGATAAAGCCCCATGCAAAGAAATCTAAAGGGGTTAAATCTGGTGATCTCGTTGGCCAAGGTCTGTTGCTTCCGCGTCCGATCCAGCGATTTGGAAAACGTCCATTTAGATAATCCTGAACAATTTTGGCATAGTGACAAGGAGCACCATCATGTTGATAGACGACGGGGATAGGATTGTTAGTACCGTCGTATCAACATGATGGTGCTCCTTGTCACTGCCAAAATTGTTCAGGATTATCTAAATGGACGTTTTCCAAACCGCTGGATCGGACGCGGAAGCAACAAAAGACCTTGGCCAGCGAGATCACCAGATTTAACCCCTTTAGATTTCTTTGCATGGGACTTTATCAAATCGCACGTCTATCAGACGAAGATTACGAGTCTTGAAAACTTACGTACACGTATACGAACTGCTGCAGATAACATAACCCCGCAAATGCTCCAGAATGTGTTTAGAAATGCTGCGGAACGATTTGAGCTGTGCAGGGATACTGATGGGCGTCAATTATGATCTAACTCGTAACTTAATACTGTTTTGTCGGCATTTTCTCTAACTCTGGCGAGGCTCTAACTCTGCGAGGCTGCCGAGAGATTAATGGCTACATGGTCTAAATCAGTGGCTAAATGGTCCGATGACAAGGGAGGTAAATAGTGTGTCTGTTTTAACGGCTTAATCTATTTTTGTACGCTGAGTCATCCACGCATTATGACGTCAGAGATGTAATCTAACCCGTTTAGGCACACACAAAAGAGCGCGGGGTAATACTAGCCCGCGCTCTGTGCCAATGGGTATCAAATTACCTTCTTTGGGTATGAAAAGATTGTGACTCATAAATAGCTTTATTGTTTAATACCAAATAATTTTACATAAAATACAATTCTATTAACATACGTAAATGCATATTCATTTTTTTGAGATCCTTCAGGTGTATATTTACCAACATAAATACGACCTAATGGTTTAGTTAAATCATTCGTAGATATCTTAATCAAACTATGAGGGAATTGAGCAGTGACTTGTTCACCTAATTGACACACCTGCTTTAGTCTACGATACATTCTGAACTCTTTAAAAGGTGAGAACCATTTAGTTCTGGGATGATTCATTACTTGCTCGGCACTATGGGAAGTGTCAATATTAGGTTCAAACAAAACAGCATGTGGAACAATTAAATATGGTGCTGGTGATGTCCCAACATTAGGATCCCTTTCTACCCTTTCCCTACCCTCTTTCTTACGACCTAATGTATCTTCAAAATTAATAACATATCCAGACATATTCATTTGTGGTATACTTTCAAATGATACACCAGTTACTTGATAATAATTAAACTTTAAAATAGTAGATTTAGCCTCATTAGTTAAAAGATCCAAACGCAAGGTGTAATATCCATCGGTATTAACACCAAAAGTATTTTTAGACATATAAACAAATTTCATTGAAGCTTTAAATATCTTCTCCTTAGTACGCCTTCTGACAATCCTTCGTTGAAAAGTCCGAACAAACTTCCTTCTACGATATTGTTGACGTAAGTAACCACGACGATACATCATGAACAGTAGAGAATACACGTCTATCCAAACCAACGGTAGCGAATACAATGAAGTGTACGAAAAATTAAGGTCTATTTATAGATTCTGATTACGTCATGTTATGTACAGAATCCTATCCCCTTAGAATCAACATGATGGAACCCTTGTCACTATGCCAAAATTGTTCAGGATTATCTAAATGGACGTTTTCCAAATCGCTGGATCGGACGCGGAAGCAACAAAAGACCTTGGCCAGCGAGATCACCAGATTTAACCCCTTTAGATTTCTTTGCATGAGGCTTTATCAAATCGCACGTCTATCAGACGAAGATTACGAGTCTTGAAAACTTACGTACACGCAGAGATGGGCAAGATCACCAACTTTGGTGATCTTGAAGATCAAGATCAGATCACCAGAAAAATGTGATTTTGAAGATCAAGATCAGATCACCAGAAAAATGTGATCTTGAAGATCCAGATCAAGATCGTGATCTTGAAGATCACTTTTCAAGATCACTTTTTAAGATCACTTTTATATGAATTGAAAAAAGTTGTACTCTTGTAGAGTAAACAAAAACAAATTATTTTGTTAATCACTCCTGAAAAGTATCACTCCTAATACTCCCCTGAGGGCTGAGGCAATACAAGCATCGCATCCTACTCATATCACCTGATCTAAACCACGGGGATTGACGATTCCCCTTTCAGTTTTTCAGGTGGTAAACTTAAAACTTAGTATTATCATAACTTATCAGCAAAGAAAAAACTATTAAATGACCTACATATAGTTTTTAGTTCTATTTTTCTCAATTCTCATTTCACCAGGTCCATAACCCATATCAATGAATGGTCAGCATATATAAGTAAACATTTTTTACATAGAATTTAATTTTACAGTTTTACTGCAGTACGCAATTACTGACAATATAAGGGTAAAAACCGCAAGTTAAGAGTGTTAATTTAATGTTCAACCGCTGTAAACATTTGCTTTCAGCAAAACCAATTGTTCAAAGTTACCATTCGAGAGACGACTTCGTTTGGGGCTATGAACCATGCCAGCAAACGAAAACAACCGTTCCACTGGTGCAGAGGAAGGTAGCGTGGTGTTATACCTCTTGAAGATCTTCTTTATAGCAGGATACCTATCTAAAGAGTCGAGTGCCTTACTGGTGTCCTGCAAATAATTGAGGACTTCCAAGTCTTCCTTGTTGTTAGGAGCAGAGAATGAGCCGTCCATAGTTCTGAAGAAATCGTCTTCAGATGATGAGTCTGAGTTCACCGAACTATTACCACTGCTGTCAGAATTACAATTTCTTACAGCCATTTGCAGCTTGTCTTTTACTTGAGACTTGATTGCTTCATGATCGCCGAAATTAGGCCCTTGCAACAATGATATCCATCTAAGTTTGAAATATGGATGAGATACTGAGGCCAAAACGGCATCAGTTACCTCGGGGCTCAACGACAAAAAATGACCAAATCTGGCATTGAAGCCAGAGACGACTGCTGCCAGTAATGGCATGCAGTGTCTCAAGCGCAGGTCGTTTGGTTGGATAGGCTCCAATCTTGCGAGGGCATCTTGAGTCACTAGGACTGTTGGAAGAAGACAACCGTAGTAGCATTCTTTCTCTGCCTGTAATTTGTTGAGGGCTGCTGCAATTGGTTTTAGAACAGACAAATATTCTGAAATAAATTCCAATTCATTGTCTTTGAGGATGGGTAGATTCAGTTCTTCAAGAGCTACATTCACGTCGTTCTTATGTTTATATATTTGGCTTAATGAGTCGTACATTGAGTTCCATCGGGTGACGCATGGGTACCTAAATTGGACGCCAGTTATTTCCTGTATTTTTTCTGCTGACTTGGGTTTACCAGCAGCATTCCACAGCGCCGAACATTTTCCCATTGCAGAATGCTTTATCTTCTTTAGTCCAGGTGAATTCAGTCCTTTATCTGCATCAGTTGTTGCTACCAAGTTCAATGTGTGGGAGGCACATCGAATATGGGATGATAGTTTCACTGACTCCTCCATGCTCTCCTGAATGTTCAGGAAAGTTGCTGATGATAACCTCTTCATCTGAATCTTTTTCATCATCATCTTCATCTGCATCATCTTCATCAATGTCGTCAGTACGATTCTGAACACGAACACCGAACTCTTTAAAGCATTTCACCATGTTCGATGCATTGTCGGTGACTGTAGATACAACTTTTCTATAAGATAAACCATGCTCCGAGTTGATCCTGTCCAATATTCCAGCAATTTTATCAAAGCTATGTGTTCCACGAAATCTTCGGCATGCCAGTGCAGCTGATCCTCGCGACAAGTCATCATTGATCTGTAATGTAAGAATATAAAATCAATGTTTGTATGAACATTTTTTTAAGCTTAATTTAATAATATTGGTTAGACACGCACCAGCTAAACTGCGCCACCAAACATTGAAGAGAAGAACTATGTGATATAAAGGAGGCAATTCAGCGATGAGTCGCCTACCATACCACCACATCAGTGACCCATCCATAAGAGCAAAATGTGGAAGAGTCCATATTCACAGCCTGTGAATATGGACTCTTCCACATTTTGCTGTGAATCAGACACAATGACAGATGACAGAATCAGTGAATTAGTGTGAAATTACTGTGAATCACAGCAAAATGAAGACTCACCAAATTAATGAATGAGGAACACATGTCGAATAATTGAAAAGATTATACTATAAGTCTATCAGACTATCAGTCTATCACCAATGGTCAATTTATCAATTATATAAAAATAATACACTAAATCAATAGCATACCCAATGCGCAGTGACTCCCATGAAACTGCGGTGATTAGTTGACCATATGTCGCATGTAACACACACACATGGTCAACTGCTGCCAGTTTTGCTTGTATGTCTTCCTTCATTGTACTGGTTGTTGTTGCAAGAGATCTAGCCAGGGTGCGTCTAGATGGCACCTGAACAGCCGGGTTGACGTCTGAAAAAAATATTTAAAAATTAAAACAAATACAATAGATTAGCTATGGAAAAAATATCAAAATATTTAGCTAGGCTAGCGATAGTCTAATGTTCATACAAATAATATGATTAATTATTTTAATCAGATATTAGCTATGGAAAAAATAGCAAAATATTTGAGTTATACTAACATGAAAGAAGATCCTTAAATTCATGTAGTTCAACTAGGCTCAATGGTAGGAGCCCATTAGCCACAAGCGAGAGAATCTTCTTTTCAAGGATATCCTTGCATATTGGTGGTCCTGGTTTTTGCTTGGAAATGTGGAACATGCTTAGTGTTGACTGCTTGGCAATTTTGGCAGGGCCAGCATTGCTGCCGCTGGCATCTTCTTCTTTAGCTGGACGCTTCCGAGATTTCTTCTCCGATTCATATTCACCCAAAAGATCCGAATGTAGTTTCTGCACAAGAAAATAAATTATTATCATACGGAGAGACTTCTTGAACACCCTGTATAATATTTATCAGAGTATCAAACTTCTAGTTGAAATTAATACTTAACAAGATTCTAAAATTTTGTTATCTTTAACTAAAATTATTTTCACCATGATCAGTGCATTTTTATCCTATGTTAAATTGAAAGCCGAATTTCGTCCTTCAGTAACTAAATAGGAGAAATTACAGACATGGATCAGACAGAGAGAAAGACAGATACACCTGGCGTTTTATTATAGTTGGATATCGGCAGTTTTTAATGTACAGTAGTTACTAGTCCATAATCTATTAATATCTGAAGTGCACAATATATTCAAATGGACGTCTATGTAAATGTAGCATTAGTCTTGTATGGCACCAGTCACTTAAAATATGACTTGAACCATTATGTTAATGTTGCTACTTACTACTTAGTTACTAAGTAGTACTAACCCTGAGATGCCTCAGAAGATTGCTTGTTGAGTCGAGGCCAGCAGACAGAATTGTAGTTTTCTTTGTACACTGCCTACAAATAACTTTGATACTGTTTCCAGTTTTTTCGACAATTTGAAAATATTTTCCGTTCAATAGCACAGATTGATCCTTATTACCAACATTGTTATCTAAATATATTGAATACTGTTCTGGTGACAACCTAGAATATTTGGTTCCCTTGGGAGCCTGTTGAAGTTGTAAAATTGCACTCATTATTAAAAAATTCAATCTGTAAATAAAATATGTTTAGAATTAATTTATTATGAATACGGACCTATAGGCTATATTTTATGCCTATATATAATATATTAATAGAACACACTTAACATAATTGCACAGTAAATTACACTTTTTACGAGCCTAAATTCCACAGCAACTACACCTTCCATGAGCCCACGCATGACGCAAGTCATCCAACTAACAGAAAACATAAACAGTCGGTGTTGAACAAAGTTGCCACCAGATGTCGCTTGGACAAAAAACAAATGACATTCGCATAGCGGCATATTTAAGAATCTGAAATTAAAAGTGATCTTGAAGTCTAAAGTGATCTTCAAGATCAAGATCACAAGAAATAAAGTGATCTTAGATCAAGATCAAGATCACCATAATAAAAGTGATCTTCAAGATCAGATCACGATCTTGATCTTCAAGATCACGATCTGATCTTGAAGATCAAGATCGTGCCCATCTCTGCAACGGTACACGTATACGAACTGCTGCAGATAACATAACCCCGCAAATGCTCCAGAATGTGTTTAGAAATGCTGCGGAACGATTTGAGCTGTGCAGGGATACTGATGGACGTCACGTCGAATCCTACTCTTAATTATTTAATAAATGTTACCATTTTATCATTTTATGATTGAATTCCATATAATTTCCAAGTGCTTCACAAAAATAGATCCTGACTTTATGTACACCCTGTATAGTATATATTATATATATATATGTAAATAATAATAATAATAATAATAATCGCTTAAATGTGTGAACAGAAATGCATTGTAGGTTATCTTTACGATCTTTGTTTAGTTACGAAATCGACCGTTGTAGAATACTCAAAACAGTTTCCGCCGAGATTGCTGAGTAGCGAAGGATCCTGTCAATAAGATCTGTATAGCTAAGAGCTCTCGTGAGTTCCGATTCAATGCTAAGGATAGCTAAATAGTTGAGACGATTTTCTGACATCACTGACCGGAGGTAGTTCTTTAGTCGTCACAGTACAGAAAAAGATCTTTCGGCAGAACAGTTGGAAGCCGGCGTACATAGGAAGATCCTGAGTGCAATATCAACATATGGGTAAACTACTTTTAATCCTTTTGCTTGGAACATCTCACTCATCTCAAGAATGCTCGTAGGAGTTTTCTCCAAATTCAGAAGAAACCCACGGAAATGAAGATTTTGGAGAAGTGCGAAAAAATCAATGGTTTCCTTACAGCAACTTGCTGCACACTGTCCAATCAAATTTAATGAGTGTGCAGAGCAGGGTACGTAAACTGCTACTGGGGACGCTTCTTTTATTCTGGCTTGCAAGCCAGAGTAAGTCCCTGACATGTTGGGAGCGTTATCATACGACTGTCCTCTGCAGTTTGTAATGTCGAGATTATGCATTTTTAATATGCTGGAAACTGAGTTGAAAAGCTTCTCTGATTTGTGACCTACGCTGAGAAGGAATGCCAAAAATCGCTCTACGGGATGCCCATCTTCTTTTACGTATCTCAGAATAACTGCAAGTTCATCGACATTTGATATGTCTGGGGTGGAGTCCACAATAATGGAATAGTACTTCGCACATTTCACTTCCTCAGTTATTTGTCTGGTAACTTTGTCAGCCATTAGTTTGATGAAATTCTCACATGCAAACGAAGACAAGTATAAGGTATCACCTTTTCCTGGATTTTTGTATTTTGCAATATGTTCCGCCAGAAAAGGGTCAAATTCAGCAATAAGTTCCAAAGCCATTATAAAGGTTCCACTGTGAACAGAACTAAATTTCTCAATGTGGCCCCTAAAAGGTAAACCATGAGATGCCAGTGACCGGACCACTGCAACAACTCGTAAAACATTCCTCCAATACTTCTCCTCCTCATCAATTTGAAAGAAAAGTTGTCTGTCAATTTTTCCGAGAGTTGAACTTCTCATTTTCATAGCTAACACCCTTGACTTATGTTCAGAGGAATTTTCATGGCTTGTTAATGCTTCACTGCCATTTTGATCTTCTTGGAAACTCCTAATCTCGGTACATTCTAATTTTTTCAAAAGAACATTCGGATTTATTTCAACATTTTTGCTCTTTATATCAGATTTCTTGAAGAAAGTATCAATTTTCGCAGTTTTGTCAATGACATCTCGTTGTTTTTTAGCTTTCTCCAGAGCTCTCTTCTTATACTCCGAGCCGCTTAGTGTTTTTCTCCCATCACTCACCTGAAAAAACAAATACAGCTGAAATTAGTTAAAATTATAAATAATATATTTTAAAATAGAAATATATTATTAAAATTAATAAAATATATTATAATTATGTATTTAAAAAAAATAGCTCAGCCAGGCTGAGTAGGTCTCTAATAGCTAACTACATATAGGCAGTTAAGTTAATACAAAAAATTCAAAATTGTCTTAAAAACTGCCTTCTTCTTTCCTTGTATAAATACCATTACTGAACTACATAAACTGAGATAAACACAATCTTGTCTTTAAATTTTAAATGTTGTCCAGTTTCAAAGTTCAAAGTTGCAAAATAGAAAAAATATAAATTCAATTTTATAGAGAAAACCTTAAACAAAATAATTGGCCAATTTTTGGCTTGATGCTCTGTAGTGTGTAAACAATAAATCTGAAATAAAATAAAAATAATTAGCTTTAAAATAAAGATTATTAAAATTAATAAAATATATTAAGGCCAAAGATCAACTTTGAAATCGACTTCGTTCAAACGTAATGAGATTTTTTTTTTTTTTTTTTAAGTGGTACTAACTTTTCTCCGTTTGTTTAGCTAAAAAAAAATACCAGAAATTTTGGATTTTTTCCTACCTAAAAAGTGCTTTCTTGTTACCTTTCTTGTTACGACTTTTCCTCCAGAATTTTACTGCCCTCAAAATTTTGCCACCCCCTAAAATTTTCCGCCCTGGGCCATGGCCCATTTGGCCCATATGTAAATACGCGCCTGCTTTATATTCTCTTTCGCCTGCATGGTTTCGGCCACGTTGTATGACGGTATTTGATTTTTTCTACTTCGCCTTTTTTCGTTTCTTCCGTTTTCCTGTTATTATTCCCACTTTAATCTTTCATTTTCTTCTCGTAGTCTCTTTCTGCTTTAAACACTGTAAAAAGAGTTATTTCGGTCATGCATTTTTCGCAGAAATTTTTTATCCCATTAAGTTGCTTCGCGTTCGTTATAAGGGAGATTTTTTCATCTTCCCATTCTAGGCATCTAAAATAAAAAGTAGCTGACCTTTAAAGATCGCACTTCATCGCCCTTGTCTCATCTGTTGCATCATTGCAGATACTACAGAGTTGCAGGAATTTATTTACCATTTCCATGTCACTGATAGAGTGATAGAGGGTAGCCGCTGGTGCACAAAATTGATTCAAAAAGGGTATTATGGGAAATATTGGGTGAGGGTTGACTGAAACTGAGTGAGGGGAAGTATTCTCCGTTACTCCAGGGGATGGGGAATGTGGCACGTTGTATACTTCTCAATGATTGGTGCTCGCGACCGTAACTGCGGGGGATAATGGGGGGTATTTGTAGGAATTTCGATAGGCAGCTAATTTACCTCACAAAGAAACACTTGGAAAAATGCTGTATAGATTAATTCGCTTCGTTTTTATTTACTTATATATATATATATATATATACACCGCGATTTTTACTTTTAAAAAGAAATACCACTATGCACTATCAATTAACTCACAAGTTAATTCCCTTATTATTATTATTATTATTATGGTTCTTATTATTATTATTATTATTATTCTTATTCCCTTATTCTTTCCTCTTTCCTTTAGTTTGCCTCTTTTCTTCTCACTTCTCAAATTACGTCTCGAAAACTTGACCTTCCCGTTTTATGGCTCTTTCGAATTTCCTCTGACCTTTCCCTGTATAGGCCTAATTTAAAAATCTCAGGGGCTGATTTTCCGTTCGAGTTATTTTCAAATTATGTTTCACTTGATGTAGTTGTACTTTGTATACGCTATATGCCACCGTCTTTCACTTAATAAATTATTACCGCGAATTCACTGATGTTTACCACTCACACTGGTATAAGATAGCATTTACCGCTGAACTTATAAACACTAGTTATTTCGATATTACACAGAACGGAAACAAAACGTCCGTACACCACGATGTAGAAACACACACACACACATATATATATATATATATATATATATACAGTATATATATATATATCAGGCTTAGTCACTTAGCCCGAGTAGTTTTCCACTCAACTGAAATTTGACAAACTTGTCACGCGCAACAAGAGTACGTGTTCCTTCTTCAATCAGAAATTCAGAATTTTCCCTTTTCTTAATTCATAAATTAAATTTAACATTTTGTTGAAAATATTATTTTATCTTATACACAATTATATTAATTAAAAGATTTAAGAATTTATACAAGAAACTTTTTCGCTTAAGTTCTTTATTTTCTTACTTTTGGATTAGAAAAAAAGAGCATGAAATTAAAGATTTAATTTAATGAAACCAAAATAAGCACAATATCATATTAATAAGTTTACTTTTATAGCCTGATCTGTTCTCGTTCCAATCCGGCTCTGCCGGACCAACACAGAGCGGGTGAACAAAAAAGTGAATTTTGTGTATTTTTGAAGCTTGATTCTTAGTTTCGTAATTAACGAGTGACTTTAGTTTTCAAATATATGTTAGTTAAAGACCTGATCTTGATTCTTAATGCATCAATTTAGTTAAGTTTAAGTGTACTAACGAGATCTGAACTGCGGGTTGGGTTTTGGTTTAAATTTTTTAGTTTTAGCTTTTTCCTAGCTAAACTACTAATTTCTTATTCTACCTTCCTGAAAATATGTTTTCCCTTATTAATCCTCTTGTCGAGTGATATCCATTACGATATCAATCGACATCAATGGACATATCCAAAGCTAATTTCTATCCAGGATGGCCAAAATGAACCAAAGGCGTTGCTAATATGCCCGGTAAACTCATTATGCAACAGAAACCATTAGGCTAATAAAGCTGTCCTTGGGCCCTAATTTTTATATCATAAACCCTAAATCTTTGTGACAAGGTTGGTTAAGTAATATCATATATAACTACATAATTATATCTTCAGAGGTGGAAAAATAAGATTTTTTTAGTTTCAGTTGAGAGATTTTTTATGTTATTATATCTGATGGTGTATTATCGTAGATATGTATGTATGATCATTTTTGTATGAATGGCCTCAAAGGGTTAATCTGTTTTTGAAATTGTTTATCAGACGTTGGGAATTTGGGCCTAGTGTAATGATCATTCAGCATGTCAATTTAAATTATATGCTGATTTTGCCGGGAGGGGGGGGGGAGGTTAATGTACATAGATTTTTGTTAGTTGTTAAATTTGGATGAATATATATTTCTATTTGTTTGAAGATTTGGATCACCTGAAGATCAGGGCCCCCCATGTATTCTTGTTTTTTTGCTTTACAATAACAAATATAATAATAAGTTAAATTGAATGCCCGGTTAGGTCAATTGTACACCCTTGACGATTGGTTAGGTTAAGTCGTGATATTTTCGTTAGTTTTAATGAAGATATCATTTGTTAAATGAGGCTGGGGGCCCTGAGCTTCAGGTGATCCGAAGATTTTATGAATTATATACAATATACAGTACATATATAGGCCCTTCACAGCTTTAATGTGGCCCTGAACAGAAAGTACACATCTTTAATTCAGGAAGTTCAATAACTTTTTATGTTATCCCTTTTGGGCGTAAGGATGTGACAACCTCACCACCAGTCGAAAAGTGCGACTTACTCCGCATCTGCGATGCAGGAGGGGAAGGAGTGAGTTGGGGATACATCTTTCCCGCTTTCTCCCCACGGAACGCAACAAACATCCGGGCTGTTTCCGCCTTCTCGCTCCAATTCGTTGCAAATGAGGTATTGATAATGTATGTATGTATGTTAACCCTTCTACAATCTAGTTATCAATGTCACATTGTGTCAAAAACTTGCACATTTGGTCAGCAATATATTTTTAAGTACCAAGCATAACGTCTTTGAGAAATTAGCTTTCGAGAAGGCGTAACTTATCATAGTCCCAGATTTGGGATGCTCTATAGTTGGAAGGAATTCAGATCATAATGGGTATCACTCGACAGGATATTTAATAAGAAAAATCATCTTTTTCAGGAAGTTAAGATAAGAAATAAGTTATTTAGCTAGAAAATGGCGAAAACTAAAAACTTCTCAAATGACAAAACCACTAGAGTTCGGCCTCGTTGGCACACTTAAGTAATATAAGGCAAGTACGCCCTTGACGATTGGTTAGGTTAGGTCGTGATATTTTCGTTAGTTAGCCTAGATTACCAACCTCTTTCTAACCAACCAACCTTTCTCTTTTTAACATATTGCTTCCCAGGAGGGCTCACTTTAACATATTGCTTCCCGAATGCTTTGGGAAGCAATAAGTTAGTGATCCAGAATAAGTACTGTTGTTTCCTATGGGGCAAGCTACACGGCAGACAGTCGCTGCGACAATTATTCTCTGTTGCATCCGGCTGCGTCTTCCCTGCGACACGACAAAGTCGCAGGGAGGATTGGTTGTATTGTTTCACGTGTGGCAGGCTACACGAGCGACTTTGTCACTAAAAACAAAGAAATCGCAGCGAGTTGTCGCAGCCCATGTAGTTTGCAACAGCCGCTGCGATTGTGTCGCTGCGACACCTTGCAACTCTGTCGCAGCGACAAAGTTGCTCGCGTAGCCTTGGCCTTAACCATCATAATTGAAAACTCAAAGTCGCGTTAATCATGAAACTAAAAATAGAGCTTCTAAAGTACACAAACTTCAATCTTTTGTCCACCTGTTTTGTTGGTCTGTAGTTGAAGATTAATGACGTAATTGGTTCGAAGACGTGTACGCCACCAACTACTTGCAGTAGAAATTTGTCGTCCTGGAAAAGAAATAATTGAATTTTAGTTTAATTATAATTTATTATAAAGTTCTATTTAATTTAACTTAAATGTAATAAAGAATCAGAATTTATTACGTGTATAAATATAGAAGATACCATTAAACATCGTTGGAACTTCGAAAAAAAATTGCTAAATTATATGATAGTCGTTTCCTTTAAAAGTTTTTATAGAATTATTCGTGAAGTAGAAGTGTTCCAAACAAGAAGTTGCGAGTTATTTACTAATATCTGAATAAGTTTATTTTTGTCGTGATGAAAATTAAAACACTTTAGAACACGAGGGAAGCCAATCCCTGGTGATAATTACAAATAGTGGGAAACGTAATTCTGGGTAATCAGTATCTCTGTGGTTAAGGTGTCGGGCTTTTGGACGGTGAGGCTCTAAGTCCGCTCCTGGGTTGGGTGAGTTGGCCGCTTACCATGTTAATACTCGGGGCTAAAATGACCCTTGGGGTACATTCACCCCAACGTAATGGGGAAATAAGCTTCTTAGGCGTTGCCTTTTAAAACGTAAGTTAAACAAAATTTTATCTTTACAGTAAAAATTGAACCGTGTAATATAAAGGTTAATTTCCCGTGAATATAAAAGGTGTAGTACTAAGGTGAAGAAACTACTTAATTGAGTGAAAACCCGCATGATCTATAGGGTGTCCATAAATGATTACCCTGATTAAAGTATGCTATAACTTTTAAATAAACACTCGTATTCAAACACAGTTTTAATCAGAAGTAGATAAACATACAAAGTTTTGATACATAGTTAATGAACTTGATAAGCTTCCACATGTGCACCCCTTAGTGGCACGTAAAATGTCTAAATGATATTCACACTCACGCCACACATTTTCCAACATTTGTGGGTTAACTGTTGCAATTGCATCCGTAATGCGTTCTCGCAATGTCCTGATATCTGGAACAACTGTTGCATAAACCAAATCTTTAACATGACCCCAGAGAAAGAAATCCAGCGGGGTAATGTCTGGTGATCTTGGGGGCCATGGGATTGACCCGTCCCTGCCAATCCATCGATTTGGAAATGTTGCGCCGAGAGTTTCACGAACAACATGCGCCCAATGAGGGGGGTGCCCCATCTTGTTGGAAGATGACAGTTGGCTGCCTGTCCTGCAGCTGGGGGATGGCGTAATTGGTGAGCATATCCAGGTACACAGTTGTGGAAACAGACATTTTACGTGCCACTAGGGGTGCACATGTGGAAGCTTATTAAGTTCATTAACTATGTATCAAAACTTTGTATGTTTATCTACTTATGATTAAAACTGTGTTTGAATACGATGTTTATTTAAAAGTTATAGCATGCTTTAATCAAGGTAATCATTTATGGACACCCTGTACAACAGGTTACGGGGCTCAAATTGTTTTTAAGATAAGCTCCGTATAAAGAAAATTTATAAGCACACAACCATAACAACATTCCGCATAGCTCATGTGTATCTCCTTGAAAAGTGGCAAAGTTGCAAACCTTATTTTAAACTTGGGGACAAAAGGGTTTCTTAAACTTTTATTTGTGACTTTTCTTCGTTGTTGTTACTCATTTCTTCGCTTTCACCCTCGGGTGTTTCCTTCAAGGCTTCCTCATGCGTGAGGAAATATTTACCCAGAGGCGAAAAGAGGTGAGTGATTACTTGAACGCACCACGCCCTGCCTAGCAGAGCCTGTCGCTCCCGAACTCCCAAGTTTCCTACGTCAGTATAGTGTGCAGGGAAGCCAAACACCTGTAAAGGAATGGATGAGGACTGTATTAAGATTGGGATTAAGAGCATGTTCATTAAAATAAATAATTACAAATTGGTGAGAGGAAAAATAGAATATTAGGATTGACATAAAGGATATATGGTAATATCAACTAAGCAGTGGTATTTAACCTGGGGGGTAATTCGGCCTTTTTCGTCTGGTAACGAGCTGGCGCCACTGTCCAAAACAAAGCTGAGTTATGATTTCACTGTCCGCGTTTTTTCTATGTTACGACAAGGGATACGATGCAAATAAGAGGAAGACATTGTATGCATACACTGCGTTCGCACTTATTAAGCAGATTACATTTTCTCCAATGTTTTCAAAAGTTTTTCCCCGATTTCAATGAAATTTGTAGCAAATAATCACTATATATAGCAGCATTGGTGGTATTCATTTCGATAAAATATTTTGATAATTAAAATAATTACCATTTTATTGAAAAATATGTAAAATATTGTGTTCCGAAGTATTAAGCAAGTATTCTATTTACGGATCTAAATGGTGAAAATGGGTAAAAAGAAGGATTTAACACTAACTGAGAAAAAAAAAATAGTCAAGTTACTCGCTGAAAATATAAAATCTATTGAAATTACGAAGCAGTTTGGCAGAGCTTATCGAACTGTAAACAGGTTTGTAGCGGAGGGTACCAAACTGAGGCAGCGAAGTGATAAAGGAGCTATAAGAAAAGTGACAAGGCGGCAAATACCTGTAATCAAGCGCAAACTGCAAAGCATCCATTGTCCTTAAGTCAAGAGGTTTTTGAGCAGGCTGGCATACATAATGTACCAAGAACATCTCGATGTGGAATCCTCCAAACAATTGGCAAGACGTGTAAACCTACGATTCAATCACCATTAACACCCAAGTACAAGAAGCAGCGTGTTGAATGGGCGCGTCAGTACGTGAAAACAGATTTTAATACTGTATTGTTGACCGATGAATGAAGAGCAACCCTTGAGGGATCTGATGGTTGGTCAAGAAGATGGATTGCTAAGGGTCAATCTCTACCATGGAATGAGGTTTTCTTTTAGAAAGTTTGTGTAAGACTGGGCATTCATTTTTACACTATCAGGCACTCTGTATGGGACAGCTACTTCATTGCCTATCAATCCTGCCCAAAACATGACACTACCTCCACGTTGTTGGCGTCTTAATCTCGATGGTAGAAATTGGCTCTCAGCAATCCATCTTCTTGACCAAACATCAAGTCCCTCGAGGGTTGCTTTTCATTCATCGGTTAACAATACAGTATTAAAATCTGTTTTCACGTACTGACGTGCCCATTCAACACGCTGCTTCTTGTACCTGGGTGTTAATGGTGACTGAATCGTAGGTTTACACGTCTTGCCAATTGTTTGGAGGATTCCACATCGAGATGTTCTTGGTACATTATGTATGCCAGCCTGCTCAAAAACCTCTTGACTTGAGGACAATGGATGCTTTGCAATTTGCGCTTGATTACAGATATCTGCCGCCTTGTCACTTTTTTTATAGCTCCTTTATCACTTCGCTGCCTCAGTTTGGTACCCTCCGCTACAAACCTGTTTACAGTTCGATAAGCTCTGCCAAACTGCTTTGCAATTTCAATAGATTTTATATTTTCAGCGAGTAACTTGACTATTTTTTTTTTCTCAATTAATGTTAAATCCTTCTTCTTACCCATTTTCACCATTTAGATCCGTAAATAGAATACTTGCTTAATACTTCGGAACACAATATTTTACATATTTTTCAATAAAATGAAATAATTATTTTAATTATCAAAATATTTTATCGAAATGAATACCATCAATGCTGCTATATATAGTGATTATTTGCTACAAATTTCATTGAAATGGGGAAAAACTTTTGAAAACATTAGAGAAAATGTAATCTGCTTAATAAGTGCGAACGCAATGTAAATTACTTTGATATAACGATACACAATTATTCGAACTACTTAAAATATAATTAAATCTAAATCTAAAATGATGAACGTAATAGAGTAACAAATGATGGAATAGTATTTGGCGGAATAACTATCTATTAATTAATGACAACGTATAATACCTATGATTTAAGTCTTTAATAAAGAGAGAATGGACAAACATGAAAATTTAAGCTGGTTCAGTGAACGTTCTTTCATATTTGATGAAACTATAATGGAATTTTGACGATTGGGACTCGGTGAATAAAGTATTTATGCTTTTCACACTGCAAGAATATACCTACATATTGTTTTAGATTTACTGAAACTTGTTTATTCAGACACATAAACTAATATCTTTCGTCAGCAAAAGCTAAACACAATTCTCAATGAAACTTACACGAATTAATAAGATCTTTAAATTTTCCTGGCAGACATTTCATTGGTTAAAAAAATAATTTATATATATATATATATATATATATATATATATATGGGATGAATTTCACAATTAAACACGTGAAATGAATGAATGCTGCAAACCCACAAGGAAAAAGAAAAACGATCCAAGGCCTTTCGTGTATTCAGAGCTACACCTCGTCAGGGAATATTCATTCCCTGAGGAGGTGTAGCTCTGAATACACGAAAGGGCTTGGAATCGTTTTTCTTTTTCCTTGTGGGTTTGCAGCATACATATATATATATATATATATATATGTATACATACAACTGCAAAGAACACGCAGTATAAACAACGTAAAGAACGACGCGTGTTCTTTGCAGTTGAATGTATATAATGTTACGGCATGCGGGAGGTGCCCCCTTGGGGCATTGGTTTCTGCGAGTATGTAGAAGAATTACGGCATTTGGAAGAGTGAGGCCCATGGTGTAATGGTATCGCATCTGACCGGCAATCGGAAGATCCCGGGTTCGATTCCCGGGTGGTTACCTCATTTTTTCATTTGCTTCGTTCTCTCTCGTCTTGCGCGGAATATCTCCTATACAAGCGTCGTTCTTTACGATATATATATATATATATATATGTATATACAAGGATATAATTACAAACTGTTCTAAATCTGAATCCAAGTTCGAAGACATTTTTGAGTCGATTAGGTTTCGAATTTGGTTAAGAATTAAATTTAAAACTAGTGTGTTTCTAAATATGAACTCGTATTTGGGGTGCGAAGTTTTAACTCTCCACCCCACTTATTTTCAGGAGGAAACAATTCTCCAGTTAATATTTTTGTTTTTATGATCAACTATATTTTTTATGTTAATTTCTTAAGTTCACAGAAATGAAAATCTTAAAAATACCAGAAAGGTTCTTTCCTTCCTAATAAAATATGGCATGTGATAAAAATCAGTGAGTCATTTGTTCCACAACTGTAACACTAACCAAAAAATAACCTTTCAGTATTTGTTGAAATAACGACCGCTCTCTTAATAATATTCCATATTCTTTTCCTGCTGTGGAAAATTTGGGAGTACCGAAATAGAAGACCCACCTAATCTTCGATAAGCCATATTGACATTAAAAAAAATAATAACAATAAAAAATAAATCAGAAGGAGAGCTTGAACTCTTGCTGAGAAAAATTAAAAAGACACCAACGAAGAAACAAATATGGGATGAAAAGAAAAAAAAGATTCCATAGCTAGAAATGGCAACACGGTTTTGGGAAGAAGTAAAAGATCGGGATAAGCTGAACAGGCAGAATAATAGAGAGGACGAAGAGGCGCAAGACGAAAGAAGCCGGAATAAAAATGTTCATTATTGGTGTCAAGAAATAAAACGTATTTTAAAATTTCAAGGTAAGAAGTTCATAAATTTCCCTTAGATTATTAAATTTAGGTTAAATAAGCTGACATTTCAGCTGTAATTGTTTAACAAAAGAGTATGGAAGTCCTGTTTATGGACAAATAGTTAGGCTAGTTCATCTTTGGCCTAGGTCTTCCATCTCCAACGTAGCCTAGGTTGTGTTTAGGCTACTCTGGTTGGAGCAGGACCTATTTTTTCCATACTGCTACGAGTGCAAAACAAAATCTTGGTTTAACTTTACTCGTTCTAATGTTATCCGCGAAAGAGAGGAGGCTTTCAGAAAGTACTGTCTCCATCAAACGCCTGACTCTGTCTGCTTTTATTTGTACCCGGAATCGTACAAAATCTGTTCTTCGGCGAAACAAAAATTCCTTCAGCAGACAAAAATGTTAACCCTTATCTACGGTAATTCTAATTCTTCTCGCTCTTTCTGGCACCTACTCAAAATCCTCTCCAACAACTTTACTTCTTTCTTTCCTCTCTCCCATTCTGATGGTTCAGTTGCCTTCTCTTCTTATAAAGCTGAACTCTTCGCTCTTTCTTTACCATCGCTATTAGAACGGATACTGTTTTTCTGAACACTTTAACTGCTTGCCGCATCCTTTAAGGAGAACACGCAGCGCCAGACTTTCGATACATTCTCATCCCTTTTCTGTCCAACTCTCTAATGCGAGAGTTACTCAGTATTCTCAATCTTTCATCTACTCAACTGGTCAACTCTGGAACGATCCTTCTTCAATCCATCTTTCCCCTTGTCTATAACCTCCAATCCTTCAAAGGCAGTGTCCGTTATCTCGAAAACGCTGGATCTTGATTTCGGTTCTGTCCTTCTTCTACGTTGGAGCACTTTTTCGGGCATCCGCCCTTGCCCCCTCCTTTCTACATATATTATTATGTATAAAGCTGAAATTACTTAATTTTAAAATGTTTTCTGGAAAAGTAAATGTCGGTCACTAACAATTTCACTTGTTACAGTACAGAACTGGTTTAAAAGCACATAATAAATTTCCACGCACTATATATTACACACATAAATGCCCCCCCCCCTCTCTTTCGTGTGTGTGTATATATATATATATATATATATATATATATATATATATAACCTTTAGTTAGCTTCCGCCCGAATTGTTCATTCTGACGAAGGTCAAGCTTTTCACTCCACCTTAGACCTACAGTTTAACGTGGAATCCGAACCACGCCCCATCAGCAGCCCAGCGTCTTAACCACTAGGCCACCTAGGGTACCCATTTATCTACCAACCACTTTCTTTATTGTGTGGAAGGATGAACAGCTGGGTTTTGCTGCGCGCCGGCTGCCGTCGGGTCTCGAACCCGGGGCCGATGGATTCGTAGTCAGCGACGCTAACCACTACACCACCGAGGTATATATATATATATACCTCGTTAACCTCGTTGCTGTTCCGTGCGTTGGTCTCTTCACACGAAGGTCAAACTGGTGGTCCCGCCTCTAGGTCTGGCTTGGTGAAGGAGCGAGTTGCTTTCTTGCGCTCTCCACCGTACATAGCCAGGTACACCCGGCTCATCTGGTACCGTTCTGAGCCAGGCATCTAGTCTTCTCTTGAAGACTTCAACTTTGACCCCTGTAACGTTTCTGAGGTCCTTTGGAAGCTGGTTAAAAAGTCTTGGCCCCCTGACAACCAAGCTATTTTCCTTCAGTGTTGAGGAGGTCCCTTGTCGGGCCTTTAATTTGGGAACACTACACATTCTGCCTTTCGAACCGAGTTTTGTGAAGGGGGATGGTTGTTTTCATTACTATGGTTTCTAATTGCGGATTGTGGCGGGCTACTAAGGGGACGGTTGGTACGGACTGATAAGCCCAACATTTGGGCTTATCAGTTCGTACCAACCGTCCTCTTAGTAGCCCACCACAATCCGCAATTAGAAACTAATGAAAACAACCATTCCCTTCACAAAACTTGGTTCGAAATTCTAACAAGAACCAATAACTTTACAGAACTCCGAATTTTAAGATCTTTGTACATCTATAGAAACAAACCCTCCATTAACAACAATAGTTCATCTTACAAATTACAGCTCTTCTAACTGACCAACCAACCTACTTTCATAGATATATCATACCTTCCAATGTAACTGACCATACAGTTTTCTCTCAGTACCTGCCGAATATGGAGGTTGACGTAACATTGTGTATTTACCAGTTGAGGTAATTTTAATTTAATTTAATTTTAATTATTTTAATTTTCTTTTGTATTGATGAAATTTTAATTATTTATTCTTATTTGGTTTAAGGTTTTAAGATTTATAATTCGCTGATGACAAAAGATTTGTCGAAACGTCTGAAGTACAAAAAATAAACGAAAATGTTTGCTGTTGTGTTGGTCCTTCTTTTCATATACAGTATATATATATATATATATATATATATAATATATATATATATATATATATATGTTACATTCAAAGTGTGTAACCATCCATTTCGCGTAATGGCTGAAACCTTGTCATTTCGCGAAATGGCTGTTTCACTTGGTCATTTCGCGAAATGACTAAAATCTTCAGCCATTACGCGAAATGGCTGACATTCCACCTTGGTCATTTTGTGAAATGGCTAAAATGACTTTTGTTATGAATTCATAGAAATAACAAACATCACAATAAAATTGGAAACTTTTATTTAACTAACTAAATCTGCTAAAACAAACATACATCCACAGTAGGGTAGGTTGATTTTGGAACTGTGATCTTGGACTAGTCTAGATAGAGAGGTATTAATGTATAAAAAACGTTGCACCAACTCATATTTGTGGAAATGATTGTATTTTTTGAGGATTGTTAATTATTTTTAAGTTGTAAAATTGACGAATTTTACGCGTAAAATCGCGCGCGCGGCATTCGCGCAATGTAAACAAACAAAATATCGGACCTTATTTCATCAAAATAATCAATTAAAATTCGGCTTTTTTAACAAAACGATGCTTGAAACTTATTGTAAATGCATTATAGATGTTTATTAGTGTATTATTTTGTATTTTTTAATGATATTTACCTATAAAATGTGTATTAAATTAAGTTATTTTATGATGCGTTCATTTAATTGTGTTTATTTTCAGATATTTCATGTGCCCAGTTAGGTCAATTGTATGCCCTTGACAATTGGTTAGGTTAAGTCGTGTTATTTTCGTTAAAACTAACGAAAATAACACAACTTACAAGATCATTTGCCCGGTTAGGTCAACCTAACCGGGCATACAGTTGACCTAACCGGGCACATGATCATGTACGAAATGACCAAGGTGAAATTTCAGCCATTTCATGTAATGGCTGGTTACACACTTTGACTAACATATATATATATATATATATATTTTTTGTGTGTGTTTGTTCCAAGTTTGTGAAGTTGCTCTTCTTAAAATTCAGAAACTTTGAAAAACTTCCTTTTCGAAGTTACTTTTTTCTCTCTAACTTTGAACACAAACTTACCTTTTCAATTTCGGTAATCCAGGGCACATCAGGACGCCCATTCATGGTTATGGGGTAAACGAGACCATTCTTTAGGGTGAGAGAATTGGGGTTGGTGGTAATGCAATTGAGTTTCTCCACTTGGGCACTCCTGTTGCACTCCTAGTGAAAGAGAAAGACGAAATATAATTACATTCGTTGTATATAATAAGTACGAGCCAGTTGTGGAAAAAAGGGGGGGAAGCACGGAAACATTGCTCTCAGAAAGTTTTTAATATCACGGTAAGTTTCGGACAAATAACGGAAAAACGAAAGCCGATCATTGCTAAAAGTTTACAATAAAAGTTTCTGAGAAAATATATTTTCGTACAGTCAAGGAAAAATTTCTGCCATCGGTTTTTCAGAGAGAAACTTTTTGCCATTTGAAATTCTTGTTTTCTCACAAAATTGGCATAAAAACTGAAAAAAACTTCTGCCCCTTTAATATATTTTTTCATAATATATCTTTACATAATTTACGTGAAATAATAACAGTAATATTCATAGAAAAGCAATAACTTCAGTGTATTCTTCTTTCTCGCAGAAAGTAAAACATTTTTTTCCACCACTGGATTACAGTCTGAACCAAAAGTCAAGTCCTGTATGTCATATTTATTAATTTAGAAAACTTTCAAATTGAAAGTCGCGAAGCCTTCATGCACATCAGCTCTTGCATAAGCTGACAGCTACATATATACAGACATGTGGTAACATTTTGATAGAGGAATACTATCGATTTTTTTTCTTCTTAGGTGGGTCACTGAAATCTGCTGAATGTTCACTTTTATTTCCTAAATTGTACATTGCAACAGTGTGTCGAAGTCTTTACTAAAATGTTAAGCAATATCCGTAGTATTTTATAACATAATTAACGTCTGTAAACGATTTCACAATCTGCAAATCTGAACATCTTCTAAATTAGTTATGTTTTATATTGGGTCGTTTACATACTCGTATATATACACTACGCCTCGTAACAGTTCCGTGCGTTGGTCTCTCTTCACACGATCAAGCTGGTGGCCCCGCCTCTAGGCTTGGCTTGGTGAAGGAGCGAGTTGCTCTCTTGAGCTCTCCATCGCATATAGCCAGGTACACCCGGCTCATCTGGTACCGTCCTGAGCCAGGCATCTAGTTTTCTTTTGAAGACTTTAACTTCAATCCCTGTCACGTTTCTGAGGTCCTTTGAAAGCTGGTTAAAAAGTCTTGGAGTCCCCCTGACAACCAAGCTATTTTCCTTCAGTGATGAAGAGGTCCCTTGTGAGGCCTTTAATTTGGGAACACTACACATTTCTGCCTTTCCTATTTTAGTGTTGTTTGGGTAGTAATTGGGTTTAGTTTTGGGTTTGGTACCAGTTTTTCGATCATTTTCCATATGTAGAATTGTAGATTATGGTGTACCTGTCTTCTTTCCAGGTAGTACAGATTTAGTATACGTAGTCTTTCCCAGTAGCTGAGTTCTTTGCAGCCATGTATTTTGGCTGTAAAATGTGTCTGAATTTCTTCTAGTTTGTTAATTTCTACCTTTTTATATGGGGACGTAAAGACTGAGCAGTATTAAAGTTTTGGTAGAACTGTTTTCAGCAGGGGATTCATTACTTTCTTGTCCCTTCTTTGGAAAGTTCTTAGTACCTGTCCTACGACTCTTTCTGATTTGTTTATCGCTATAAGATTTTCTGTCTCGAATTTCGCATCATCGGTCATTATAACCCCCAAATTTATCGTTTTCGTGCTTCTCTGAATTTCCTGTCTGTCTGGGACATAATATGCTGTCTAAGTTTCTTGTTTTTACCATATATCAAGAGCTGAAATTTCTCGGTGTTAAATGTCGTGTTGTTGTCTTCTGACCATTTGTATATTTTGTTTGTGTCCCTCTGCAAGGCCTCCACCTCTTTTGCATCGCCAATTTTTCTACTGATCCTTGTATCGTCTGCAAAGGATGTTACTATACTTTTGCTGTTTATTTCATTGTCTATGCCTGTTGGCGTGATAATGAATAGGACTGGGGCCAATATTGTTCCCTGTGGTAGTGAGCTGCGTACTTCTGATTCTGATGATGATACTTTGAATTTTTACGACCTGTAGATGTTTTCCGAGGAAATTGTAGATCCATTTTCCCACTTTGCCTGTTATTCCCATATATTTCATTTTATGTGCTATTACACCATGATCACATTTGTCGAACACTTTAGCAAAATAGTTTTCATTGCCTTCAAGTGTGTCTAGGATATTGTTATAGTGTTCTATACGTTGTGATAGGCTAGGGTTGCCATATTTGAACTTTCAAAAAGGAGGACACTCCGGAGATGGGGGGTGTATTTGTATCAGTATCTACCAACTCACGTTGTATTAATGTGTTATATATACTGCGTACTACATGTCGTCTATACTGAGTATCTATAAATAAGAACAAGTGTTATGGCCTCAAAAATCAATGTTATAAATATTCAACTTTCCCGGACATGTCTGGGAAAAACCGGACGTATGGTAGCCCTATGATAGGCATGATCTTCCTGATCGGAATCCGTGCTGATTTTCGTTGAATCTTTCCAGTGTCTCCAATTTGTCAGATTTTCTCTCTAACTATTCTTTCACATACTTCGGTGAGATAGGGCGTCATTGACACTGGTCTACTGTATAGTTTTTTGCTTGTGATCTATCCCCTCCTTCATATATAGGGACAATGTCTGCTCTTTTCAAGATGCTCGGTATTTCCCGTGTCTGGGGTTCTTCTCCATATTCAGTATAAGGGTGTAGCTATTTCATTTTTACAGTTTTTAATCAATAATGTGTCCCATTGTCCGGACCTGCAGCTGAATTTGATTTCATTTGTCCTATAGCTCGCGCTATATCTTCTGGGATAAAATAAAAATCTGTTATACACTCTCCTTGTAATTTCTCTTCAAAGAATGCATCTATGTCAGGTACCGCTTTGTCTCTTTTTGGAGTACTGAAGACTGATTCGTTCTGGGTTATCAAAGTTTCAGATTATGGAAAACTGATACGTGTGGGTAGTTGGGACGTGACAAAAATGGTCCACTGAGTAGGTAGGTGTTAATCTAACAATTATTAAACTCCTTTTATGTCAATAACTGGGTGGATGAAGCCAATCTGTTGCTGACCAGAGTTAATTTTCAGATTACTATTTACATAATGTGTGATAAAGCGTACTTGGTAGTATTAAAACAATGACACTACCAATCAACCAACCAACACCAAGTTGGGTGGGAAGGCGATAAATGAGGAAGATAGAAGTAAAATGCAGGAAGAGCTGAATAAAATCGTAGATTGGTCGGTCACATGCCAAATGAGATTTAACGTCGATAAGTGCAAAATTTTGCATATAGGTTCGCGTAACGGTAATTTTGCGCATAGTATGTCAGGGAAGGAGTTGGCAAGCGTAGATCAGGAAAAAGATTTAGGAGTTATAGTGACTGGCGATTTAAAAGTAGCGAAACAAAGTACAGCAGCGGTCAGTAAGGCAAACAAAGTGCTAGGTTTTATAGCTAGGAATTTTTAGTACAAATCGCGCAATATTATTGTTCTTTATAAATCATTAGTTCTCCATTTGAAGTACGCGATCCAATTTTGGAATCCGCATATACACAAGGATATAAACAAAATCGAAAGAGTTCAAAGACGAGCAACTAAGATGATTCCGTCGCTTAGGTCAAAGTTGTACGAGGATAGGCTTAAGGAGTTAAATTGATTATACTGGAGACTAGGAGGCTGAGGGGTGATCTAATCCAGGTTTTTAAAATTATGAATGGGTTCGATAACGTAAATAGCGATAGCTTTTTGGAAATAGCACAATATAATAGAACTGACAAGTAGAAGGTTCGAGACGGTAGTTGCCAAAAAATCTTTTACGCGTAGAATAGTAAATAGCTGGAATAGTTTGTCGGTAGAATTAATTAGTAGCATGTCTATAAACATGTTTAAAAATCGATTAGATGCATATGTTGATAGATTAGGTATATGAAAATGAAAATATTTATTTGGCAGACTTTAGTCCATATGACAAATATTACACAGGTCAACAAAAAAACATTTTTTTTTTCGTTGCCAAGGAAATTCGTACGAATTTAGGGTATTTTGGGGTTGCTGAATTCCAAAATGAAAGTAGTTTTTTCCGATTTGGCTCTAGTTCTTGAGATAATGAATACCCTCAATTAATAGGAAACGTAACCATAACGCGTGCATATGGGAAACTACCGGAACATTCTAGATGGTGAGACCGAATAAAATGCCATTATGTATTTCATGTGTTTACTTTTGTATGATTTGAGACAATTTCAATGCGATTTGTAAGTAGGCTCCGCCTGAGCATTTTTGCATTTTTACGTGTTTCAATGGGGTACCAATTATCTCATAAATTAGAGCCAATCTAGCAAAACCGATGTCATATTCGGAATCAGCACCACAAAGTTACCCCAAAATCACTCTAATATGATTGGCAATAAAATGAATGTTGACCAGTGTTATTAATACAATGACAGTTCATATACGAAGGATAGAAAATATATACAGTTGATTAGAAATAATAGAGTAACGATAGTTTAAGGTAGTAAAATTAAGGATTTTGTGGTTCGGAACCCACGTAAAATTGTAGGTCCCCTCCGCCACCACGGAGGACATGCGCAATACACAATTACAAACACTGTTAGGTAGACCATCCATGAGTGGATCCTACGGTTTTTGTTGTCTGAAACATTATGACATTATAACAAAAAAGCTGGGGCGGGGGGAAGCCCGAACAAAGAACATGGCGGGAACAGCGGCATGGCTACCGAGGGGCTTGAAACGAAAGTAACACACACCAGCTAGAAGTACGCTCACCTAAATTAAGCAAATAGGAGGAGGACTCTATGATGAAGATCAGGTCTGGCTGCAGGGTTGCCAGATTTTGAAATTCCCAAGACGGGACACAAGATCTTTTTTTACACAACTTGTAAAACTTAAAATAACAGAATAACTACACACAAACTACAGAAAACAATTGTCTATTTACCCTACAAAACCATAGAGAATAATTCAAGAAATGCAACATAATAATAATTCCTATTTTTAGAAAGAATAACACCTTTAATGTTGACACCACAACACTTGCATAATTATCCAAATTCGCTTCTATTATATACTAGGGGCACTCAATATATTTTCCCCCACCCTTTTTTCTTAGCTAAATAATAGATCATGAAGCTGAAATGTCTTTTGGGCGCAAGTTTGAACTTTGTGCTTCACATAACCAGATTTTTCCAGTTTGAACCTCCCCTCCTTGTCTAAAACTGCTTTTAAACGCCCTTGTATAAAACCGATGGTTAACGCAATTTCGTCTGACAGTGATGTGCGTCGTAAACAGAGAGCTGTTATCGAGTTCTTAACCGCAGAGAAGGAAACAGTGGAAATATTTACAAACGTCTACAAAACGTTTACGGAGATGCTGTTGTTGATCGAAGCACAGTTGGACGCTTGTCTAAACGTGTGAGATCATCGGAGAGAGGGAGAGCCAGCCTCGATGATGAGCCACGCAGCGGTCGCGACATCTCACACTGCAACGTGCTAACAGCATCATTCGATCAAATCGGCGCGTCACATACAAGGAGCTATCATTGGAGCTAGGAATTAGTGAAGGAAGTGTGAATACCATAATTCAGCAACTGGGATACTCAAAAGTGTGTTCACGGTTTGTTTCTCGCCAACTGACTGAAGATCACAAAACTCAAAGAAAAGAAATTGCTTCTGAGTCGTTGGTTCGATATGAGACAGAAGGGGACGACTTCCTTTCACGAATTGCGACTGGGGATGAGACTTGGGTACACCACTTTGAACCTGAAACAAAACGCCAATCCATGGAGTGGCATCACGCAGACTCCCCACGCAAGAAAAAGTTCAAAATGGTTCCCTCTGCAAGAAAGGTTATGGTCACCATCTTCTGGGACATGAAAGGGGTGATTCTGGTGAACATTATGAAAAAAGAACAATCAACCAACTCAGAGACATATATTGCTACCCTACAGAGACTAGAAACGTAGAAAGCGAGTTCGACCGGAAAGAAAACTGGAAGACGTCTTTCTTTTGCACGATAACGCAAGACCACACAACAGTTTGCAAGCAAGAGAGGTCATCAAAATGCGCTTGACTGTGTTACCCCACCCTCCATACAGCCCGGATCTGGCACCTTCAGACTTCCATTTGTTTGGGCCAATGAAGGATATTATTCGTAGAAGAAAGTTTCAGTGACGATGAGGTTGTTGAGGAGGTTAAGAAGTGGCTCCAGCGGAACCCAGCGGACTTTTACCAGCAAGGAATAAAGACCTTTGTTTCGAGGTGGAGGAAAGACGTGGAAAAGGATGGAGACTATGTGGAAATATAAAAACTTGTGAAAAAGGTATGTAATTACTTGTGTACAAAATTTCTGGAACTTGGAAAGAAAAAAAAGGGTGGGGCAAAATATATGGAGTGGCCCTCGTGTGTATATATAGTGTGTGTGTGTTTCGAGTAATGTCTGTTGCAATAAATTGCATCATGGGTAAGCAAACTGGTATTGGCTTTACATTTCAGACGAATTCGATTATCAATCTGTCTATCTGGAATATTGCTTGATGCAACTAAATGGGTATCACTAATCTGGTCTGGTTTTATTTGAAATTACTACTTGGGTGCTGGTTTGGTCATTTTGCCACGACTATTGCTGAATCTATAGCTGTAAAAGCCCGGTTAGGCAACTGTTAAAGTCAGTTCCTAAATTTCAGTCCGTGTTACCGTTATCACATCCAAAGGGATTATTCAAAATTGATTGTCACACCAATATAACTTCAACATCACGGATTTCGATCATATTTGGTGTGCAAACTACCCTACGGGACAAACCAACAAACACCAATTTTCAGATTTTCAGCCTCATGGGAGTCACTCACCTTCGACATATAACTTTCAGCCATAATTTCAGAACCCCTGACCCTATTCCCATAATGTACCCTACTTTTCGGACCATAAGACGCAGCAAGATTTTAAAAGGAAATACATTAAATAGGAATATATTTCAGTGAATATATTTACATTTACCATTCCGGAACAAAAGCAGCAGTGCAACACAATAGTGCAGCAAGAAGTTTTATTAATCGTACATACCCAAAAAGTTATCATCACTGCTACCACGCTCATTATCATCACTTGTTATGCGAACTGTTATACGTCTTCACTGGCATCTAGGCATTGCTACCACATTTCTTAAACGACTTCACAATTATTTCGTGTTTCACTAACTGCCACGATTTTCTCACCCACTCACATACCTGTGAACTGGTGGGCCGCTTCAACCGCCATATTGGTGTGAACTCATGATTTGGAGCCTCCACTCCTCGCGCATGAACGCTTTAAATGGCTTGTTTATTGAAACGTCCAAGGGCTGTAATTGGCTAGTAAGATTGCCTGGAATCATGGCTAGTTTGGTCTTCAATTCCGCAACCCTCATTTTTGTGGCCTGTTATATGCGACCGGAACTGGTTAGGGATGTGTTTTTAGGTTACCTAGACGCTTCAACCACACTTTCTCCAGCCATAATTTCGTCCCTTCTTCATCCAGCCATCCCTGGCGTAACTTCGGACCATAAGATGCAGGGCAAATTTAGGCGATTTTTTCCAGAAAAAAGTGCGTCTTATAGTCTGGAAAATACGGTATGTATTTTTGGAAAACTGTCTTCAAGGTATAAATGAAATAAATAAATAAACAAATAAATAATGACCTTGGATCATCAAAAATTTCCATTTTGATTCTGGTTATCTTCGGTCACATAAACAGTTGTTACTAGACATACATATTCTGAAAGTTTCAAGTTAGACATCTAAACAGAACTCATTTCAGCTTCAACTGAACTGTAACAACTTCTCATACCAGGTCCGGCGCCAGCCTATTTGGCGCCCTTAGCAGGACTGCAGCTGGCGCCCCCACCCGCCTCCCACTTCACGATTGGGTTTGCCCACAAAGTAATCAAGGTACCATATTGAAGAAACTATTTGCCTTACACTGATCTATTTTAATTTGCTAATACATACATTTATTATAAAATTATAAAATCATTTCACAGTTCAAGAAAGTGTCATGACCAATCAAAACAGCTAGTAAAGCGAGGCATATGTAGTAACAAATCAGAACGCTCAAAAGTGCTAAAATATGCGTGCAAAAAGGACATATCTACTGTTTTTTCCAAGCAAGAAGGGCATATGTCATAAAAACAGTTATTCGCTTATTGACGACTCCCGAAACTCATATTAAGCCGTAAATAAGCCGAGTCGCTTATTGACGACTCCCGTCTGTGCGCGCAACATTTTTAAATCGCTTATTTACGACTCCCGTCCCTAAAGGGTTAAAGGTCGTGAAAGTTCTATAATGACCCAATAAGATGAATAAGTTAATTATGTAAATATCAGTCAAGCTAAACTGGTGTACATACGTCGTACAACCTTTCATCATTTGTCTATGCTTCTCATTCCTTCATTATTTTTTTCATGTTGTTCTTACATAATACTATCAGACGTGCACAGGGCGGGAGGCGCTGGCGCCCCCCAGATCTTTGGCGCCCTTAGCATTTACTAACCTCGCCTAATGGAAGCAGCGGCCCTGTCTCATACCTTAGTATATTCAATATAGTGGGAGCCAAACCTCTTATAATAAAAAAAAAATCCCACGGCATACGTCTGTATAGTCTAACATTGTTAGAAAATCTAGAAGAGGAAGAGTCAGTGTTATCCCAAAGCGATGCGATGACTGGGCTGATTAATGCTTTGCTTGTATATATTCGGCCATAGTATATATACACTGCGTGTGAATTAAAAAGTGCCAAGAATTGGATGTTTTTTTTTTTCCAGTCATAAAAAAAAAGATGGAGTTTTTCATCGCCGAAACAAACTCGATTTTCACTATATAAAAAATGTCGACTTTGCGCTTTTGAACTCTGATACGTAGTATATATCCATCTCATAATTGTAAGGTTAGTGAAAAATTGTCATATATGTCAGAGCAAACTTTTTTGGGCTCTTGTGGATAAATTTTGAACGCTAGCAGCGTCCTTTCTCCTCTTTTTGTTGAAAGTGACACAGGTAGGTCGTAGTAAAAAAGAACACTCGTTTACAATTTAAGTTTAGTAGTCTAGATAGGATTGTTGCCCTGCACAATAGTGATTGTGTCGTTGCAAGGTCAGACTCCCAGGAACAAGGCCTCCAGTCGTTTTTATTTATTCTAACCAAGGCTAAAGTAGGCCCGCTTCCAGTGATGACGTACCCTAAGGTGAGAGTGAATAGGAATTCCAGGTCCCTGGATTCTTTTTAACCTAATTAAGTTACATATTAAGGTTACTCCTTCAGACCTTAGCAATTCTGGATTTCAGTTCGAACCCATTAAAAAAAAGGTAAATCTCTAGCAGCGCTCCATTTTTCAATATTAAACATACACTCATAACACATACCATTTGAAAGCTCACATTTTTCTGAGTCTAAAAATGTAGTAATCCAAAAGTATCAATAGCAAAAAAAATTAACTAGGTTTAAATATAAAACCCTATACCGATCAATTTGTGATGCGTGATCTTTACCCCCATACCCCCGAGACCTAAATTATACAAATGATAATGTAAGGTAATTTTTTACTCTCAGTCCAGCCTCTGGAAACTGAAAATAAAGTTTACCATAAGACTCTCTACATTTTTTTAAACAACTTTTATTAAGTACAATATGAAGGCAAATGCCGATTAAAGCTATAAAATTAATGTTAAGAAATTATTTTTTTGAGCGATAAAATCGCGGATCATGTTTTTGGGAGTGATAAAATGGCTGATCCCACAAAGGTTAGGAAGGTACCGCTAACAAAATTGGGGGTTTGACCTGAACTCATAAGATTTTAGTGTCACGATGGCGTCGGTTTGCGATGGTTGTAATTATTCACTGTGTTTAACTTCATGCAAATTTTTTGATGATGAAAAGAGGCTGCATTTAATTTTTATGTAGAACACGGTGTATTGCTAAAAGAATTTATTTGCCCTAAGAAAAACAAGGAAAGTATTGTTTGTGGTAATAAGTATGTGTTCGATAAAAACAGAAAAGCATTTCGTTGGATATCTAGCAAGATACATATTCTGCTTGAAATATCAAGAATCCAAACAAAGGCTACACGCTTTTCATGTTGCAGCGGCTCGGCTCTACAAACCCCATTAAAAAAGAAATATATATATATACACACAGGTAAGAGTAGTACCTAAAATTAGGTTAGTATAGTTTTACGATATATATAATATATACAGTGAATATATATACTGTTCGTTTTACTACATATATATACATGTATATATACACCTTTTAGGTCACTCATGTTGGCTGTTTCTACAATTTCTATAATTTATATATCAATGGATTCGTTTTTACATCGCGAATGCGCCCTAGATAGTCTCTACTGAAGGAATTACCCGCATTTTAGGGTATTTTTTCACACTTATACCCCAAAACAAACTGTCCTAACTTAGTTTTGGGCCAGTTCCCTCACTTGAGACTCCAAATCGCATTCCTGGTGTAATAACGAATCCATTGATCTATAAATTATGGGAATTGAAGAGACCGGACTGATAGTAAAAAATTACCTAATGTAATAACATATTCATGTTAGGTTAGCGTAACAATTACCAAAAATAGGATCTTATAACACTGAAGATTTATAACAGCCAACCTTTATAATGTAGTTAATGACGTCACGCGTCAAACAATTAATTAAATCGTTACTTTTTATTTGCTATTGATACTTTTGGATTACTATATTTTTAGACTCAGGAAAAATGTGAGCTTTCAAATGGTATATGTTTTATGAGTGTATGTTTAATATTGAAAAATGGAGCGCTCCTAGAGATTATCCAAAAAAAAAAAAGTCCTTCGAAACCAGGTTCTGGCCTAAGTTAGGGCTGGGCAAGCTGAGCATAATTTGAGTTAAGGTTCTAGTTCGGTTCTGAATCCTGCTGATAAGTTAGGCAGCAATTTCAGTTGTCTTGTCCCAGGGTAGAAAGTTTGGGGACCAGTTTGTGAAACTTGGCTGGTAGCCTGGGGTTTGCTTTTGATTTTGTTGTTTGTTAAGAGAAGGTTGCAGACTTCAGTGTGCTAGCTACTTGGGTAGAAAATTTGTTAGTCCAGATTTGTGGTTGGTCAGTACCCAAATCAGATAGTTATACTGTTTGGAGCTATCGAAAGTTGAGATTGTTAAATTAAGTGGATTGGACTGTCTAGTGTTTGGTCGGTTTAATTAAGTAATTTTGGCCATGGCTATATGCATTTAAAACGAGTTTGCTTGAATTGAACAAGTTTAGAAATATGAGAGGTTTACAGAGAGCTAATTACGAAACTTAGTCCCACTATAGATTCTGCCAGATCAAGAGAATTTAAGCTTAGTGCTGCACAGTTAGGAATAACAAGGTTAGGAAACCTTTGTGGTGGAATAAGGAAATAACTAAAATGATTAAAAGTTAAAAAAGGGCATTCAGGGAATTTAAAGACAGTGATAGTATTTTGGACTTGGATAATTATAAGCAGTTAAGAAATAAGCTAAATAGTTTGATTAGGAAGAGTAAAAGGCATAGTGAAATAAATCTAGCTGGAAATAGTAATAAAGATCTAAAGAAATTCTTTAGTTTTTATAAATATAATAAGAAGCAGCATGATAAAATTAGCCTAATAGAATATGATGATAGGATGTTTGAAAAAGATCAGGATATTGTTGGTATTTTTAATGATTATTTTAGCTCTGTTTTTACTGAAAAAATTTAAATAATTTTGATTTTAATTCTTAGGATCATTTTAAATCATATTCATATAAGAAAGGATGATGATAGGGAAGTGATTCATACATTGAAGTCAAATAAAGCTGCTGGACCTGATAATATATTTGCTTGGATTCTTAGAGAAGGGGAGGGAAGCTTATCTGAGGCACTAACTATTTTGTTTGCTCAGTCAATTAATTATGCAGAAGTACCAGATGAATGGAAAAAAAGTAAATGTAGTACCCATTTACAAAAAAAATTGTAGTAAGGAGGAGGTTGGAAATTATAGGCCTGTTAGTTTAACATCATTGGTAGGAAAGATACTAGAAAGAATTATAAAGAATAATATTCAAGATCATTTGGAGAATTTTAATCTTTCAAGTTCACAACATGAATTTAGATCAGGAAGGTCTTGTTTGTCTAATCTCTCTTGACTTTTTAGAATTTATAACTGATCAGGTAGATAATGGAAATTATGTAGATGTTATTTATTTGGATTTTAGTAAAGGATTTGACAAGGTTCCATCAGTGGTGTAGTGCTAAATAAAGAAGTGAGGGAACGCATTTTGAAAGTGTTACTCAGATGCGGGGGGAACAATGGCGAGCGCGGCGAGCCCATACAGCTGGGGGTCCAGGGGCACTGTAAGCCCCCCGGGAAATCTTTTGAAATCTGACCAATTTCAGGGATATTTTGAGGTCATATGCACTGGATATTAGGATATATTCCAAGGTTGAAGATGCAGTATTTCCAGTGTCATTAGATATACGACATCCAGTATGATCAATAAAAATAGCGGATCAAGTAAAGATAATCCCTCCCAGGTCACACTAGTAAAGCAAATCTCTCCCAAAAATGACCAAGTAAAGATAATCCCTCTCAGAAAGTAAAGTAAAGTGAAGCAGTCTGACATAAGGATAAAATTAAGAGAATCTTTTTTTAAAAATGATTTATTTGAAAACAAAGTTATTAAAATTCATTATTACAATGGATCAAGTAAAGATAACACCCCCAACCTTTTTAGTTAGCTTTATAAGGCTAATAACGAAAATATCATGACTTAACCTAACCATCGTTAGGTCAACTGTACGCCATTGATGATTGGTTAGGTTAGGTCGTGATATTTTCGTTGTTAGCCTTATAAAGCTAACTAAAAAAAGGTTGGGGTGCTTAACTTAACTTGATCCAAAGACTTTAATTAAAGCGGTATTGCGTAAAGCGGTATTACCAACTTTACCAAGTAAAGATGATCCCTCCCAAAAATGATCAAGTAAAGATAGTCCTCCTTTTTCTGTTGGGAGGGATTATCTTCACTTGATCCAAAATAGCTAACAACTGGAATGATTAACTAAAAAAAAAAAAAAAGTTAACAACTGGTACGCCATGGTGACTGTTTCACCAAATCTTTATAGGCTAGCATTGCCTCAGTCAAAGCTAAAAGAAATGAAACAGTTAATGATTCTTTCTCATATTTCTTCTAGGGGTGGGAATTAAAATTTCATGAGTTAGAGATTTGTAAGCGGATTTATTTGAAATAGTGAGGGAACGCCGTTCCGTCTACCAAAAAAAGTAAGGGAACGCCGTTCCCATGCGTTCCCACAGCACTACACCACTGGGTTCCACATAGGAGACTTCTATATAAATTAAAAGCTCATGGGATATTAGGGTCAGTTATAAATTGGGTAGAAAAATGGTTGGAAGACAGAACAGAGTGGCAGAAAGTGAAAAGGGGGGGTATCACAGGGATCAGTTTTAGGTCCATTACTCTTTATTTTATATCTAAATGATTTGGAAAAAGGAGTAGGTTGTAAAATTTCTAAATTTGCAGATGATGCAAAAGTCATTGCCCCAGTTACAAATATAGAAAATTCAGATCACCTGAAGATCTGTCACCCCCAGCTTTTTTTAGTTAGCTTTATAAGGCTAACAAACAAAAATATCATGACAACCTAACCAATCATCAAGGGCGTACAGTTGACCTAATGATTGGTTAGGTTAGGCTAGGCTATGATATTTTTGTTAGCCTTATAAAGCTAACTGAAAAAGGCTGGGGTGACAGATCTTCAGGTGATCCGAAAATTCTTATAAACTGCAAAAGGATCTTGATAGATTAGTTGCTTGGACTAGTAAATGGCAGATGGAATTCAATGTTCAAAAATGCAGTCATCCATTCTGGTAGAAATAATGAAAACTTTAGTTATGAGATGGAAGGGAACTGGTTGAAGGATGTTAGACAGGAAAGAGATCTTGGCATTATAGTTGGTAGTGAGCTTAAATTTTCTAAGCAGTGCTTAGAGGCTAGAAATAAGGCAATTAAAATGTTGGTTATTATTAAAAGATATGTTAGTTACAAGAGTAAGGAAGTCATCTGTAAATTATGTACTGGTAATTCTTATGTTAGGCCTCACTTAGAATACTGCATTCAAGCCTGGCCCCCTCACCTTAGACATGATATTGATATGCTTGAAGGTGTGCAATGTAGGTAATCAAGCTTATCCCTAACCCAAGAAGATTGGAATACAGGGATAGATTAAAGGAACTTGGTATGTTTAGTTTTGAGAGATGTTGTATGAGGAGAGATACGATACAGATGTTCAAAATGTTTTCAGGTTTGATCAATTTAGATGTAACTTTTTCACACTAGAGACAGATGGGATAACTCATGGACATAATTAGAAAACAGACTTGTAGACTTGATCTAAAAAAAATACTTTTTCAGTCATAGAGTAGTAGATTTTTAGAATGACTTGCTATATGATGTGGTAAACAGTAGCTCATTAGTTAATTTTAAGAAAAATTTAGATGCTTTCATGAATGAGAAAGTTTGAAGATTGTAAGTACTGTATATTTTTAAGTTAAGTTTGTAAGCTACTTTGATAGTAGTAAATAGTTGAACATTTAGTTAGCTGAGTTGAGATTGATGTTTTGCAGGATTCTATTATTATTAGCTCATGACTTAGATAACCTTGATAGGCCCCAGTGGCTTCATGTTTTCCAAATGAAATGTAATGTAAAACCAAAAAGGTTGCTCTGGAGGTAAATATTACAAGCAAGTTCCTTATAGAAGAGGGTGAAATGGAAGATAAAAATCATTTACTTATTGATAACATAAGTAAGGTATCCCACAGAGCAAAAGAGTTTTGCAGTTCAGTAGAGTTGAAGATCAGTCTAAATGGAAACCCATCCCTCAACAAGCACTGTTAATGAAGTTAAGGTTGATGGATCTTCAGTTCAATTATGAAAAGGCTTGGATAACTAAGTCTACAACATGTTTTAAGTGTTTTTTTGAAATGTCCCAGAACAAGGTTTTGCAAGTTTAAAATTTTGTGTAAAAAATGCAATAGCTGGCATCAGCCATTATTATTATTTGAAAACAGTCCTAGTAGGTCTACCCCAGAAGCAGAAACCTCAGTGGCACATGCCACTGCTATGAAGGGAAGCAAGAATAAAGATAGGTTATTGCCATCTGCTACAGCATTATTAGTTGATGATGATTGATAATGACAGCCAGTGTGTAGCTCCATCAACACCAGAATTTCCAGAAATTTGAACATTTCTAGGTTTAAGAGTTCATTTCAAACCAGAACCAAAGAAGGTAGAAGTTTTGGTTAAGAAGTTGTTACCACAGAGTCTTGCTATCAAGGTCGAAGCTGTAGAGATTGAAGAACTTTGTGCTCCAGCCACAACTTGTTTAGATATGGCATGTATGCAAGAATTACAAGTTGGAAGACATTGATTTGGGCAGTAAGTGTGAAGGAACTGAAGAGATTAGTCTTTTGATCAGAACTCTTATTGGGACTTCATCACTGGTAACACTGTCCACACATCTGAAGGTCCTGTAGCAGTGGCATACGCAGGATTTTCCCAAGGGGGGTCAATTTTTTAAATATTTTTAATAAGTGAATACTTTGTGTGTGGCAAAAATAATTTGCCAGTTGTCACATGGTTAAGCTGCCTTACTGAGAAAACATTCTATTCATTTCTCTCAAAATGAAACTTGTCTTACTTCTTAAGGGGGGGGGGGTCCAGACCCCATGGACACCCCCTTGCATATGCCACTGTCCTGTAGCTATTGAAAGCAAGCTAGGCTGGATGCTCCATGGCAGCTATTACAATGGAATAGAGATTAAAGCTCTTTTTGTTATAATTGAGGAGAACAGCCATAGTTTGGAAAGGCATTTGAAAGCTTTTTGGGACTATGAATCCATTAGCATTCGGGACAAACAGGAGGCGGCAAGTGAGTGAACAGAAACTTTAGAGCAATCTAAAAATGGTATTGGGTTTAGAGATGGTTGTTATGAAGTTGGTCTCTCTTGGAAGGATCCAAGAGGCTCTACCAAGAGACCAAGCTCTAACCTTCAGCTGGCTAATAGGAGGTTAGAGGCTTCCTTGCACAGGATAAGAAAAAATGAAGGGTCATTAACTGAATACAATGAGGCCATTGTAAGTTATGTAAAAGAGAGCTATGCTGAAGGGGTGCAAGATGAACTGGAGAACCAGGAAGCACATTATCTGCCACACCATGCAAACTAAGGATAGTTTTTGATGGTTCAGACAAGGATAAAGATGGTGTATCCCTGAATAACTACCTGGATGCTGGGCCAAATTTAAATGAAGATTTATTTGTTACTCAGGTTCAGGCAAAAAAAAAAAAAAATCCAGGTTTGGTAGAGTAGAATTGGCTGCAGATGTAAAGCAAATTTTCTTGAGGATAAAGCTCTAAAACCAGTGGACAGAAATGCACTAAGGTATCTAAGGGTGGATACAAAAGACTTGTTGGAAAATGAACACAAGGTTCAAGTGCAGCCTCAGCTCTAGTCCATTTTTTGTTGGCAGCTATTATACAGCATCATTTTAAGAAATATTCTGAAGTCTATCCAGTACTGTTGAACATGTAAGGCAAAATTTTTATGTTGATAATTTACTGTGTTCAGTGAATGTATTCATGGAGGCTAGAACTATAACACTGCCCAACACCAATTTTGCTGATTTAATTCTAACACCTGTTTTTAGGTAACTTTGGTGTGCTGATTTAAAAAATCACCTTAGTTTTTGCCTATCACATCAGGTTTTCGAGCAATTAAATACGGATATTTTGGAGATATCGCATTTTGGCAGGGTTATACCCAATTTTTTTTCTTTTCAAAAAATAAGTTTTACATACTCAGAATCAGCATGGAAAAGTAAACAATTGCACAGGGAGTGAACTTTAATATACAATGGTAATATTGACACATAAAGTGATTAAAAGTGTTTAAATAAGCAAAAAATGAGTCCATGATCATGACATCACGCTCACACCTGGGGAAATCACAGATACCCAAGATTTTAATATGTTGTACATGACCTTTAGATTTAATGCACAGATTTGCGTATTCCACAGATAAAATTTTAACGGCAAAACTGCTGTTAACAGGTCTCAAAAATCATCAATTTTGATAGCATCCTTCATGGATCACCCAAAATAGGCATATTTCATTGCACGAAAACCTGATGTGATGGACAAAATCTAAGGTGATTTTTTAAATCAGCACATCAATATTATCCAGAAACAGGTCTTAGAATTAAATCAGCGGCAAAAATTTTTTTTTTTGTTGGGCAGTGTAATGAGTGAAACTAGTATGGAACTTAGAAAATGACAATCATTCTTAGTTACAACAGTTTGAGTTTAGTCTTGTGTTGGACCTGATGAGGCAGAAAGTATTGATGATTTCAGTACCAAGGAACTGTGGGCAATAGAGACAAAGGTTCTACTAGGATTTGTTTGGCAGCAAGATTTGTTTACTTTCAATGGGAAGTCTTTGGAAGAGCTGGCTGAGATTGAAACAAGGTGGACAAAACATATGGCTCTTAAATTGGCTTCCTCAGTGTTTGATCCCATTGCATTTCTGGCTCCATTTGTAATAAAGTGAAAAATTTGGTTTGTCTCTGGGAAGTTGGACTTGGTTGGGACTGAGAATTACCTGATCATATGGTGGTAAAGTGGAAAGATTTCAAAGAAATGGCACATGTCAGAAACATTAAAATCCTATAGTGGTACTTTGGGGAGTTGAATAGCAATCAAAATAATTTAGAGCTGCATGCCTTTTGTGATGCAGGGGAGGAGGAAGCCTATGCAACTTGCATATATATATATATATATATATATATATATATATATATATATATATATATATATATATATATATAGGTACATTTGAAGTGAAGCTAAATTGCAGGTTGGCTGCTGCAAAGAGTAGAGTAGCACTTTTGAAGAGGCTTTCTATTCCAAGATTAGAATTGCCAGTCATCTTGCTGTTACCATATAAGACCCTGGGTCTTTATGAAATTCCAAGCTATCATTGGACAGGCTCCCCTATAGTTTGACACTGGTTATGAAGCCAAACAAGGAAATGGAAACTATTGTTGCTCATAGGGTGGAGGAAATTCAAGTACACGCAGATCCAAAGCAGTTGAATCATTGTCCACTGTCTAGGCACCCAAATCCCAGCTGATTTACAAACACAAGGAGTTTCAGTGAAAGATCTTGTACAATGAAGTTCATGATGGAAGGCCAGAGTAGCTAAAACTTGGAAGTGAGAATTGGCACACTAATCAGCCTATCACAGAAGACCACCAGGCTGAGGAAGAATGGGTAAGTGAGATGAGAAATGCAATGTGAACAGTTATGAAGTTGTACAGCACAACCCCATATTGAGGCTTGAGGATATTAGCAGTCCGAATTGGTTACGAGTAACAACATGGGTATATAGATTTACAATGCTAAGGGGGAAACAAGAGAAAGTTCTGAACAGTGAGGAGATTAATCAAGTCAGACATTACTGGTTGGTTTTTAGTGAAGAAAAATTTGCTTGCCAGTAGTCCACTGCAGGGTCCACCAACACATTCTTTTCTCAAGGTTTTAGATGTTTTTGGATCAGGATTCATTGAGAGTGGGAGGTAGACTGCAGTTTTCAGGGCTTCCTAATGAGAAAAGGCATCTAATTTTGCTATCTTCTGAGGGCCACTTTGTAAAACTTCAATCATGAACATGTATAATTGTAGCATGCAGAAGCTGGAGAAGTGATAATAGTAATCAGACAGCAGATTTGGATTCCCAAAATTAGACAAGTATTGAAAAAGGCTTTTCATAGATGTGTTTGCAAGTGTTGGAGTGCAAACCTTATCATGAAAAAGTGGCTCCATTTGTAGTAGTTGTAGATTTTGTGGGTCCAGTCTTTTCACCTATGCTACCACCAAAGCAATCCATTTAGTTGGTAAGAAATTTTAGTGATATATTTCATTTGGCCTTCAAAAGGTTCATGAACAGTAGTAGTTTCCCAAGTAAAATTGTATCTGATAATGCAAAAAACTTCAAAAATGCTGCAAAGGAACTCCAAATACTTTGGTTCTTACTAAAAGAGGAGGGGTTCCAATCCTGCACTTTCCATACCATGCAGCACAATGGGAGTTTGAGAGTACAGTGGTTGGGAGGATTTTAGGAAGGACTAGTGAAAAGTGCCAAGTCCATTAAAGAAACTGTTGAGTAATGCTCATTTGAGCCATTTTGTGAGGTGGAAGTGATGGTGAATAGTGGTCCATCACCCTTGTTTATAACATTATACAAGATGCAGAGCAAGACACCAAATCATTTTCTTTGTGGCATATGATTAACATCAAACTCCAGTTCTAAGAGACTGGGAGCCTATCTAGAGCAGTCAAGAAGAGTTAACCAGAATGTTTAAGTACAAGATTAGTTATGGAAGAAGTGGCAGATGGAATACTTGCCAGAACTCAATTATTACCCAACAGGCAATGTAAAGGGCAATGCTGGAAGCTTGGCATAGTTGAAGAGTTCTTTGGCAAAGGTAATTTAGTTTGGTCTACATTGGTAAAGACTTCAGGAGGAAAATTAAACATGTATGCAAAAACTGTGTTTTAGAAATTGACAAAAACACAGTTAAGGTGAGGCATTTGGATTACAGCTTCCAGAAGAAAGCTTGGATAAACTTGCAGAAAGTAATGACAACAACCACTCTTCAGCAGGGGTGTTCGAAAATCTAGTTGTGGATCGGTCATTGTTATCACAGTGATATGGTGTCCCCAAAAATGTCCATTTTTATGTGTATAATGGATGTATATTTCATTAGTGAGGTTTCTTCTTCAGAAAGGTAACAGATCGGGGTTTTAATTCCACATATACCTTTACATTTCAAAACTCGTTACTTAATAAATATTTATATTAAAACCAGTTTCACCATTTCATACTTAAAACAATAACTTTTCCTAATTTCTATGAAATTAGGAAAAGACAATATTGCTACTAATAGGCTACAGCACAGTAAAGCCATACAGAGTGGCCACAAAGTCCCTTTGCAGTGACATTACAGCATATCTGTATGTTGCCCTCATTTTTTTATGCAGAGAGACTTTGTGGCTACTTGTAGAAGACCTTACTAGGCTATGATCTTTAAAGAAAGCTGTCTCATTACTTTTCAGCAGGATGTAGGACCTTCCCACACTGCTTGTGCAATCCACAATTTTTTGAGAAAGCTTTTTTCCAGGTGACTAATCTCCCTCCAGTGGAATGATCCCCATACTTACCTGACCTCAACCCCCATGACACTTTTACTAAGATACTTGAAGACCTAAAGACTGAAATCTATAAGGCAATCAACAACATCCCAACTGTGTTATTTCCAAAAATTGTCAAACATTTGTGTAAGGTTGAATAATAGAAAAAAAAAAAAATGGCAATTATGGTAAACCTGTTTAATTAAGGTTAATGAACTCCTATGTTTTATGTATCCACTACATTTGTCTTTGTGTCTAGATTACTTTTTTTTTTTTTTTTTTTTTTTTTTTTTTGACATTTTTTTTAGACATCTGGTATATCTATTTCATAATTGTAAGGGCTGTGAAAATTGTCATTTATGTTGGAGCCAACCAACATTTTGGTTCTTGTAGCATCAATTTTGGATGCCAGCAGCACCCTTTCTACTTTGTTGAAAGTGGCACTGTTGTGGTCATAGGGAAAGCTCTTGCAGTCCAGTTTTGGTAGTCTAGATACAGGAGTGTTGCTCCATGCAATGGTGATCTACAGAAGCTAAGGCTAACAAAGACCCTAAGATCCTATATAAACATTTAGATGTATTTGTAGAAACGTTGCATCATTGTACAATTTATATTATTATTTCGCTGGGACACATATGTCCCGTGGTCCTCAAAGAGTTAATTAACCCCTTATTCTCTTCTCTTAAGTAGCAACACCTATCACTCGTGGGTTAACATTCATTCAGAAAAAGAGAAAAAAAGACTCCATCATCATCGCCAGCCACTGCCAACAAGTCAGAAAAATAGTCAGAGAGAATAGGAAAGATTGCAGAACGGTCCTCTACTCGATAGGGAGGTAGAGCCCACTCTGCCTGAAAAAGATGAAAAGTAGTAAAATAAGAACGCTTACAAACCATGCAATACATTCTTAACTCAAAGCAACCCATTCTTCCAACTGTTGCAGACTGATCCTCCACTCCATAGGGAGGTAGAGGATGCAGCCCACTAGGCTGGAAAGGTGTGAAAGATGAAAAGAATTAAAACAAGAACATTACAACACATTCTTAACTCAAACACTATCATACCACGCAAATATGCAATAGAGAGAGAAGAATAAAGTATAACAAAAAGTGAGTTAATTTACTCAACAAGCTACAACTAAGTTCATGTTAATCTAATTTATTTATTTTTTCTGGCATTAGACGTCAACAGACTCATCCCCGATTACGACCCCCAGAGCTCCTGTTGCCAATTATTTTTTTATTTTAAACAACATTAATATTTTTAAAATGTATATCTAGATGGTTTTTAAACACATTAACACTGTTAGAGTTCACAACAGGCGCAGGAAGTATTCCATTTATCAATTACTTTAAACGTAAGTTTTTAGCGATATTAGTAATGAAACGTCTGCCACGCAACTTAAATCCATTATTACGAGTATTGCTATTATCGAAAGTGAACAGTTTGTCAAAATTTACGTTATCAATGTTATTAACGATTTTGGAAACTTCAATGAGCCCCCCTTAATCTCCTAGTTTCGAGTGAATGCAAGTCTAACTCTTTAATCCTATCTTCATAAGGCTTGTTGCGCAATGACGGAATTAGTTTCGTGGCACGACGCTGAAACCTTTCTAACCTATCAATATCCTCACGCAAATACGGGCACCAAAACTGAACGGCATATTCTAAATGAGGCCTGACTAGGGACTTGTAAAGGGGCAATATAATATCCTTCGATTTAAATTTGAAATTACACGCTATGAAACCTAACATCCTATTAGCTTTTGCGCAAGACTCCAGGCACTGGTTCCTAACTTTTAAATCCTTAGATATGCGTACGCCTAAATCTACTTCCTCGTCAACGCTCGCTAACTCTCTATCATCCATCGTGTACATGTAATTGTTGTTACGAGAACCTATATGCAAAACTTTACATTTGTCTACGTTAAATTGCATCTGCCACTTATCCGTCCACTCCATAATCCTATTTCTATCGTCCTCGTTAACAACTCACCACCTATTTTAGTATCGTCCGTGAATTTTGACACGTTACTAGTCAATCCTACATCTATGTCGTTAATGTAAATTACGAATAGCAATGGGCCTAACATTGAACCCTGTGGGACACCGCTACCTACATCTAACCAGCCCGATTCACTACCATTAACAACGACCCTCTGTCTCCTAGCACAAAGCCATTCCTGTAACCAGTTAGCTACCTGACTGCGTATACCGTGCGCTTTAATCTTCTATGCGGAACTGTATCGAACGCCTTTTTAAAATCTAAATAAATAACGTCAGCCGCTCTATGCCTATCGTATTCGCGCACTATTTCGTTATGAAATTCTGTTAAACAAGATCTATGGCGCCGAAACCCATGCTGACTACTATTAATCAAATCTCGACTTTCCAAGTGATCGATGATACGATCCCTAACGACGGATTCCAATAGTTTACGGACAATTGATGTTAAACTAATGGGCCTATAATTGCTAGCTACTGTGCGGTCGCCTTTTTTTTTAAAATGGGCGTGACGTTAGCTAATTTGAAGTCTTCAGGAATAATCCCCGTTTCGAGTGACTGATTAAAAACCTTCGTTAAGGGGGCCTACGATGACGTCTTTCAAATCTTTCAAATGTCTGGGATAAAACGCGTCAGGGCCTGGAGCCTTGCTAACTTTTAGCCTATCGATATAATGCGCAATCTCACCTTCGTAAACAGTTATTTCATCCAAAATAGTCTCGCTACTAAATGGAACGATATCGTCCATGTCGGGGACATTATTTACGTCTTCTACGATAAAAACTCGCAAAAAAGTTATTGAAAATACCCGCCATCGCCTGAGCGTCAGAAGCCAAAGCGCCATTAACATCCACTAGAGGGCCTATGTTATCTTTTATCGGCTTACGATTATTGACGTATTCAGGAAACTTTTTTGGATTATGTTTACTATCCACAGCTATAAGTATCTCTAAATTACGCTTAGCATTCCTAACTGATCTTTTAACCTGACGTCCAAGCTCGATATATCTATTAAAGTTAGCTGCTGTGCCATTGCGCTCATTAAGTCTTTACGCTCGTTTATGAACTCGCCTATTTCCCTAGTTCACCACTTGGGCCTACCATGATTTCTAGCGCGCTTGGGCCTACGAGGAATAAACTCCCTTTCAATATTCATAAAACTTTCTTTAAACACCTCCCAATGCAAATTTGTGTCATTACCCATAAATAAGTTACGTCAATTCACTACTCTCATCCTATCCGCAAAACTATCAAAATTGGCCCTACGAAAATCAGGGACTTCTATTACGTTACTATCCTTAGTGTTTTCTATCAATAACTTAAACCTAAGAATTTGATGATCACTACATTCTAAACCTTCGACTATATTTTCACCGTTCGTCATCACCAAATCTAAAATATTGTCACCGCGCGTTGGTTCGGTAACCAACTGTCGTAAAAAATTATCTTCCATGAACTCAATCAATCTCTAGCCCTCCTCATTACCAGTAAAAGTCTCTTAATTAACATTAGGGCAGTTAAAGTCTCCGACAATTATACTATTCCGATTGTCAATAAAGTTACCAAGAAGTGAGTAAAATCTAGTATCGGTATCGAGGGGGTGAACGGGAGGTCTATAAACAACAAAATTAAAACTAATACTACGCGCCCTAACTTCAAGGCATATCGCATTAATTGCTGTCGGAAAATCTATCTTAACCTCGATAGCCCTAAGGGAATTACGAATGTACAGCAAAGCGCCGCCACGAATCCTATGTAACCTATAATTAGTAAAGAGTTTAAAACCCGGTATATCAAATTCCCCCAACAAGTCCCGAGTCACGATATTTAACCACGTTTCAGTGATAGCAACTATATCGTAGTTACCGGAATAAATTATCGCCTTAAATTCGTTTAATTTATTTATAATACTAAGCGTGTACAATAAAAGACATTTAAGTTATTTTTTACCACGGGCCCGCGTTCCCCGGACCTACAACGTTTAAAGGCGGCTTCGACCTATACAGCTTTCGTACGTTTTCGTCAATTAACCTGTAGCTGGTTCCTTCTTGGTGCTACTTGTAGTTGCCGGGAAGAATGAAGGATACGAGAGGCAAGCTATCGCTTTGTTGGGTATCTCTTTTAGGGGCCTCTCGTGTCCTCTTCTCTCCCTGTCGTTTGGGGGTTGGCGTCTTGAAGGAAAAGCCGGTCGTCTTCAGAGTTTATTGAGTTCTTGGTTGGCTGAGGTTATTTTACAGAAGATTTTGTTATTTTATATACAGCTGAATTAATTAAATATATATATATAAATTTATGTACAATACTTATTTATAAAGATTATATATGATTCTTAAAATTACACAATGATAAAATATATACAATTTGGTACGCGCAAAATTGGTTTGTCGGTAACTAACATAAAAATAATATAAATGCGGAAAATTAACTGCGCGGCCCCACACTACTGCCCACCCCGAGAAGCGGAGCACGTATATCAAAAGTAGAAATATTCGGGTCTTGATTTGAATCGGATACTTCGTCCAGCTCGCGTTGGTCCTCGGTCGGCCTCGTTTCCGGTTGCGTTGTCCTGCGCGCCCGTCCTGAGGTCTGTATTTGCTACCTCCGAGGTGCGTCCTCCATCGTCCTTTTTCCTTGCGTGCTTTTTCTCCGATCCGATGTCGTCCGATTTTGCACCCGGTACCTGTGTGGGACCTGAAACTATATACGCCGGTTTTAAACGATTAATTGAAATGGCTTCTGATGATCCGTTAGTTTTTTCTATTACGAAGTACTTATCGTGGCGTTCGAGAACACGGAAAGGTCCTTGATATGGTGCCTCGAATGGTTTTCGAACGCGGTCGATGCGTACCCATACGTGGCTTGATTTGTGGAGTTCCGATGGAATGAATGATTTGGGGGCTGAGTGAATGTTTCCTTGAGAGAGTTGGGCGAAATCGATTTGCGTCATTTTCTTGGCTAATTCGGAGATGAATTTTGAATTGGATTTTGACGACGAATTGGCGATCATTGGCCTCGGGCATAATAGGGTGGTTCCGGTGACGGTGGTGAACGGTGAATAACCCGATTCGTTGGGGAGACTGCGTAAACCAAGGAGAACTATGGGTAAAGCGGGGAGCCAATCTTGTTTTCGAGCGATGATTGCTGTCTTGATGGTGCGATGAGATCTTTCAATTATTCCGTTGGTCTGAGGGCGATACGACAAAGTTCTTAGTCGGTGAAATCCGATGAGAGCTGAGAGTTCCCTAAAGAGTTCGGATTCGAATTGGGATCCGCGGTCCGTTATGACTTGCAGTGGTACACCAAATCTTGAAATCCATACATCGAGAAATGCGTGTGCTATTGATGTGGCTGTAGTATCAATCAGAGGATATGCTTCTATCCATCTTGTGGCACGATCGATGCAGGTTAGGAGATATCTATATGGGGAAGGATATGTTTGACCGGGCAAAGTGGTTGGCGGTAAGGGACCGACGATGTCGATATGTACCGTTTCAAATCTTGAACTTGGTAAATCGAAGGGGGTTATTTCTGATTTTGTATGGCGAGAAATTTTTGAGGATTGACATGATTCACAATTTCGGGACCAAGTTCGAATATCCTTATTCATTGAGGGCCAAAAGTATCTTGATTTAATGATACGAAGTGATTGCTTGATGCCTGGATGAGAAATATTATGAAATTGATTGAAGATGGAAGATCGATGCTGCTTGGGAACAAAAGGACGGGGATATGGCGTGGATGTATCGCAATATAAAGTTGTATTTTCTGGAAACGGGAACGGCTTGAGACGTGGGAGAAATTCTTGCGTTTCTTGATCTTTTTGTTGAGATTCCGCGATTGCTGATAAATCGAAAGCGTCGATATGTACTGCGTTTACGTTGCGTGAAAGGCAGTCCGCTACGACGTTTTCGGATCCACAGATATGTATTACATCGCATACGTATTCCGTGATGGCAGACCAATGACGTTGTTGTCGGTCTGTCTTGGCTCGTAAGGGACTCTTGTAGGCAGAAACCATCGGTTTGTGATCCGTGAAGAGTATTACTTGACGACCTTCTAAAAATTGACGGAAATGCAGGACGGCTAGGTATGCTGCGAGTAATTCTCTATCGTATGCGGCGTACGCTTGCTGAGTTGTAGTTAATTTCTTGGAAAAGAAGGCGATGGGAACTGGTGTGCTGTCGATTATTTGATGAAGAACTGCTCCAGCTGCTATTTGTGAGCAGTCCGTAACTAAATGAAGGATTGAGCTTGATGGAAGAGGATGACAAAGCGTAACGGCGTTCCGTAGTGCATCCTTGACATCTTGAAAGGCTTGAATTGCTTCGTCGTTCCACTGTAGACTTTTGCTTTTGACTTGAGTTCTGACGATTTCACTTAAAGGTGAGACTAAATCGGCGTAACGGGGTATCATATGGCGATAGAATCCCGTCATTCCTAGGAATCTTCTGAGGCTTTGGTAATCTTGCGGTTGGGGAATATCTTGAATTTCGGAGACTTTGTTTACAGGAGGACGAATGCCTGCTGGGGAAACTTCATGACCCAGAAATTCAATTTTGGATTGCTGAAATATGCATTTTTCTAAGGAAATTCTTAAATTGTGTTCTTGAAGGATCTTGAATACGCGTTCTAAGTCTTTCAAATGGTCAACTGCGTTATTTGAATGGACTAAAATATCGTCGAGATACACAAATACGCAGTCAACTCCTCTGAAAATTGTATCCATGAAGCGTTGAAATGTTGCAGGGGCGTTTCTTAAACCAAATGGCATGTATAAATACTGAAATAAACCAAATGGAGTTGTTATAGCCGTTTTCTCGATATCTTCTGGGTGGACTGGAATTTGGTGATATGCTCTGACTAGATCGATTTTGCTAAAGCATGATTTTCCGTGCAGAGATGTTGACAGACTTCTTATATGAGGAAGTGGATATCTGTCCGGTTTCGTGACAGCGTTTAGGCTTCTATAATCACCACACGCCCGCCATTCGCCTGGTATCTTCTTCGGAACGAGGTGTAACGGTGAGGCCCATGGTGATTTTGAGGGTTCTATAATTCCATCTTGAAGTAAGTTGTTGAAAGTAGCCTTAGCTGAGGATAATTTATCGGGTGGAAGACGTCGAGGGCTTGCAAACACTGGTGGTGCGCTGCCAGTGTCGATGGTATGCTTGACAGTGTTGGTGGAAACTTTCTGCGGTTGAGCTGGTTTCAGTAGTGAGGAGTACTTGTCAAGCAGGTTCCTGATTTCTTGAGGTAATTTGTCGGTAGGGTTAATATTGATGAGGTGAAGGTCTTTGGATTGCACAGGTTTAGTAGTGGCTTGAAGAGTTGTTGCTCTATCCTTCAAAATGCCATGCTTGCAGTCCACAAGGATGTCATAATGGGATAGAAAATCGGCGCCGAGAAGTGGACTGGAGACTTGGGCGACGACGAATGGCCACCTGAATATTCTTCGTAATTTAGGAATTGATATGTCCAGTGTTACTTCTCCGAATATTTCGAGCGGCTGACCGTTTGCGGTGGAAATCTTTACTGCGGTTGGGTGGAGTTGACAATCATTGACACAAGTTGGTGGTAAAATTGAGATGCTCGCTCCTGTGTCAATGATAAAATTGACCTTCAGACTGGCGATGCGAGCTGCGACTGAGATCAGCGGCAGGCCGGACGTCGCGTTAATCACAGCCTGCTTATCTAGTTTTCCGACGTTTCTCTTGATGGTGAGGAAGATCTTGAATTTGGGCGTGACGAGGGGAGCAGCTTGGCGTCATCTTTATTTGGCCACTTGCACCATGGCCTGCAGGTCCTTGCTTGGGGGCCATAATAAAGGTGCGCGCGGCACACCACCGGCCGCTGATTCTCGCTGAAGGGTTTTAGGCCGATGGGGATATTCGTTCTTGGGCTTGTATTGGCTCGAGTTGACGTTGGCGCCGCGTAGCAGCTTTGTTGAGCGAACGGTATTAACTCATCGGCTAGTTTGCCGAGTTGAGTTAGCGTCAGCTCCTTTTGTGCTGCTACGACGGGCGCTATTGAGGATGGGAGCGCCTGGATGAATTTATGCTTCACCAAATCATCGCTGACGCCCACCTTCAGTGCCGTTTGGTGGATATCTTGAAGGAATTGGGAGGGCTTTCCAGTGAGAGGAGTGTTGGAGATGAGTCGTTCGAAGAGTTCTGGCTTCGTCTTTTCGTAATGACTCACGATTTCTTCTTTTAAATCGGTGTACGACTTGTTGGAGAGAGTTGCTGCTGAAATTCGTGAGACGACTTCGGGGGGTAACGAGGCTAGAACATGGAAAAATTTGGTCTCTTCGGATGTTATTCTGGAAATGTGGAATTGTGCCTCCATGATGGAGAACCATCCTGCGGCCGACGCTTCAGAGAACGTGGGTGGCTTGATGGTGACATGGTGCACTCCTGATTCAACAGATTCCATCTTGCGGGAATGTAATTCGGGTCTGCTGCTGCTTTGGTTCCGACCGGCTACTACGGGTTGGCGGCGAAGAGGCGTGGCTTCGGTTTGTTCCGCCCGGCGACTGAAGGATGCTGCTTCCGCTGGCTGCTTCGGGTCATTCCGGGGTCACCAATTGTAGCTGGTTCCTTCTTGGTGCTACTTGTAGTTGCCGGGAAGAATGAAGGATACGAGAGGCAAGCTATCGCTTTGTTGGGTATCTCTTTTAGGGGCCTCTCGTGTCCTCTTCTCTCCCTGTCGTTTCAGGGTTGGCGTCTTGAAGGAAAAGCCGGTCGTCTTCAGAGTTTGAGTTCTTGGTTGGCTGAGGTTATTTTACAGAAGATTTTGTTATTTTATATACAGCTGAATTAATTAAATATATATATATAAATTTATGTACAATACTTATAAAGATTATATATGATTCTTAAAATTACACAATGATAAAATATATACAATTTGGTACGCGCAAAATTGGTTTGTCGGTAACTAACATAAAAATAATATAAATGCGGAAAATTAACTGCGCGGCCCCACAAACCTACCTAGCCTAGCATTACCTATTTCATTAAAATGCAGCCCATCTTTTATAAGAAGGCTAGGATCACTGAATTCTGACCACAGCTTTACGAAGGGTACATTTTTCTCAGCACAAATCTCTTCTAATTTAGTATTCAAAAATATCGTTTTAGACGTAATCCTAAGACCCAAACCGTGCCTAGGGGTAATACCTAGAACTAAAGACATATCTGACCTCGCCTTATCTCTCCAAAAGGTCAGGCACTCTCGTATCGGGCCTATACGAGTCGTTGCCCCCTACTATCGTCACCAACATCGAGTGACGGGAGGCAACGTCAATCCTATCCACTTCGTCTCTAACTCTTGTCAACCCTGAACCCTTGGAGACAGACCCTCCTCCTCTTGGTTGGATGCCGTTCAACGAACTCACTCTTTGTTCATATGGCGCACTAAAGAGTCCCCAATTAAAATAGTTTCCCCCTCATTCACGTCCCTTTCCAAATGGGCGAAAGGGTTCTAAACCTCGATAGGGGGGGGGGGATTCCTATCACCTGACGTACGCGGCCTAGCTCCACCCTTAACTTCTCTAAATCCCTCCCCATCTACTAATCTCGGACCAACCTTAACCCCTTCCTCAACTCAATCCAACCTTCCCATGTTACGGAACGTTACAGGGAGGTGGGGGTGTCAGGTTTTAGCAAAAAATAGCGTTACATATTTTTTGAACGACGCCTAACTGCAAATTTGGAGCGTTTTGTGAATTGTGGCTACAGAGAAATAATAATATTGTGATGATTGTTTGTGACAGCATGGCGTGCGTATTTTTACAGACGCTGAACTGAATCATACAAGTACTTTTCATGCATTTGGTGGAAATTATTTGCAATACTATGATTATTATAGTAAGGAAACATTATAAAGTGGAATGCTATGTTATTTTATCATGTATCGCGTTTCAGCAAAAAGATACTCATAGGTTATATGTGTGTTTGTTCACAGTGAGACTAGATGCTGATTTTTAGTGTAAACAAAAAGACAAAGAATCGTGGTACAGTGCTAAATGATGTATTTCTTTATTTCAGAGTTGAACACTTTTAGTGAAAACTTTATATTTATTATGGTCAAAGAAAAAGTATCTAAAATCAGATGGTGAAATTTGTGATGTGCTATTCAACCTAGAGGAAAAGGATGTAGATGACGTGGATGAGGGGTACATTCCACAGGTCACTGATGTAAGTGACGATGGTGGCCATTTGCGCCGCGGACCAGCCCGCCTTCATCATCCCCACCACTCCAGCCCTCTCACCCTTTGCTGCTGCTGCTGTTTCCACCTGCCAAGAGACAATGCAGCAGAAATTAGGAGGATGTTGGGGAGGCCGTCACTCCACGGACGTAATGGACACAGATGGAGTGCCACGCCTGCAACACGTACATCACGGCGAAACATAATGACAACGACGAGCAGAGGCCCGAATGGACTTGCTATGTTGGTTGACACTCCAGAAAGGTGTCTCGAGTCGTTTTTCGACGGCGATTTCATTGCAGAAATCGTCACAAACACTAACGTCTGCATAACTGCCTTAGATAAGAAGTTCGCCAAGCAGAAGGCAACGGTGGACAAGACAACAGTAAATGAAATTAGGGCCCTGCTTGGCATCCTCACTTTCTCCGGCGCCAGACAAGACCACCACGTGACCACATCAGATGTGGAGCCAGAGATTTAGCCCTCCCATCTACCGTGATGCTATGAGTTGAGCGCAGGTTCTCTTTCCTGGTTCGGTGCCTACATTTCGACGACCAAACAAAGGTGGAGAGGGTCAAGGATGACAAGCTGGCACCCATCAGATACCTGTGTGATTCACAATGCTTCTGGCGACAACCTCACCATCAACGACAGCTTCTAGCTTTGCATGGGCACTGTGGGTTTAGGATATACATCCCCAACAAGTCAGCAAAGTACAGCATGAAGTTAGTGATAGTATGCGAAGTTGAGTCTAAATACATGCTCAATGCAATACCATACTTGGGGAAGCATACCAACCCTCCTGCCAGGCTTATGTTGAGGCACTGCTTCACCAAGGAGATAGTGAAGTCTTACAACCACACCAACAGAAATGTCACCACAGATAATTGATTCACGTCTGTGCCTTTGGCGTCTGACCTCCTGAACAACTGCGGCTTGACCCTTGTGGGGACTCTCCATGCCAACAAGCCCAACATTCCACCTGAAATGACCAACAAGGTTGGTCGAAGGGCTAGGAGCAGTTCCTTCTGCTTTGATAGGGAGATGACCATAGTCTCCTACAAACCAAAGAAAGGGAACAAGCTCGTCCTCTTGTTGTCAATGATGCATAGCCAGTCAGATTGAGTGGCATCTGTTCATACAGGAGCTGACAGCGCAACTGGTCGCACCCTGGGCACAGGAGCGCCTCTCCGCTCCAACCCATCAGTGGAGCATGTTGGACATCAATCCTCTTGCAAGCACTGCTGCTGTTCTCCATGACAGGCCCAAGAAGAGGTGCACCCTGTGTGACAGGAAAGAGGGCAGAAAGTCTGTCTGCACATCCTGTCAGCGGCCAGTGTACAACAATCACTACCTGGCCGTCTGCCTCTACTGCCAGTAACCCCAGGTGAGAGAACTTTTATCATACATTCTATCATTTATGTAACTTTCTTTCATTATATATATTTTAAAAGATTTTAGATGGTCTATAAATGACCTATAATGGCCTTGCATAAAAATATCAATTTTTTTTACAAAAAATTATTGATCATTTTTACTTCTGGCCAACAGTTACCACTTGCCTGTTGGAGACATCCACCTTTGGGATGATCCACCCTTTACCTCTCTGGGACAGTAAAGGAAACCAGTTTCTACCTTATATTTAGTACTTAATTTTAGGTTGAACAAAAATCACTTTTTTCATAAAAATTAATTAAAATTACTTAGTAACAGAATATTTATATAATTTTTGCACTTAAAATATTGCAAAGGGCTTGAATTTGATATGTACCTAATGTTATTGAAATATAATAATTAGAACATTTTCAGTTCAATTTTTTTACACACGGGTCTTCCCCAACTTAGTAACGTGTACCATTATTGAAAGGTTACCTATTAAGGGTTAATTATTTTCAGAGAGATAGAGTTGCGTAGAGTATGGTAATCATAAATAGTTGTAGGTTATCATACTTTCATTTTAGTATGAAAGCTTAGGAATGAGATGAAGTGACTTGATAACCAAAATGTGCACAAGGGCATACTCACACGGTTTAAAGTTTATGGATTACCTTTTCATAGTGAGATTGAATATATGGAAAACATAAGAACTGAGGGAGTAACAGACATTGTAGTTCTGCCACCTGCTGCCAGTAACAAACCATAAGACAGTGATGAAGAAGCTGATGAGATGCTCTTGATCAAGATTGTTTACCAAGTGAAGTTTGTGGAGGTGTCTTAGGTTTATTGCTTCTCAATGGCTATCACTGTCTTCCCTTCGAGACTATTGGTCGACAAGTGATGATATAAAGGCTCCAATATTCGCCAAAACTATGAGCAAAGAGGTTTCGGTCGATGGAGATATTCATTTAGGTGATAACTCTAACATACGTGAATCGAAAATGACAAAAGTGCTACCACTTCTCGACTTCGAAGAAACTGTCAGCAATTCGGGATTTTCCATGAACTCCTCAGCATAGATGAATCAGTGATACCCTACCATGGACATTACATCGCAAAACAGTTTATAAAAAATAAACCCATCAAATTTGGATACAAAAAGTGGATACTTTGTGGGGCTGATGGATATCCTTGTAACTTTTCCATATACTGTGGAAAAGGTGATACAAACCTTCCTCTGGGATATCATGTCACTGATATACTCTACCCAGTAAAAAATAGCAATGAACATACATCTGGCTCGTAAAAAAGTTATCGAAGAACAATGCAAGTTATTAGTTGATTTGGCCTCGAATAATATACGAGCTTGTGGAACGATAAGAGATAATCGAACGAGCCACTGCCCTTTAGTGACAAAAGGAAGTGAAGAAAAAAAAAGAGGAGGGTTTTATGATTTTATATTAGTTGTTGTTTTGTGTGCTCGATGGAATTATAATTCTAGTGTAACAATCGCTAGTAACTACTATGGGGTAAACCCAGTGCAGAAAGTGGAGAGGAGAGTAAAAGCAAGTGGAGAAAAAGGTAACTCAACCATTCCTCATCAATATGAACAATAAAGGAATGGGAGGAGTTGATGAACTGGATCGGATGCTGTCTTCATACAGGCCACGCTTACGCTCTAAAAAGTGGTGGTGGAATCTATTTTCTCATATTTTGAATATGTCCGTTGTTGCTGCATTCCGGTTCTACCAACACGTAAATAGCTTCACAACTCTTTCTCACCTTCAGTTTAGACAGGAAGTTGCAAGATTACTTACAAAAGTTCAACAAGAACTACGCAGACAAGGAGGCCTATCCGCACCACCTTGTAAGGCAGCGCGATATGATGGCATAAATCACATTTTAGAATCGTAATCAAGGTAGATATATGGTTTGCCAAAAGAATACCAGATTACATTGCATGAAGACTAGTACAATATATCATAAGAAATTATTTTATTTGAACTTGAAACTTCGAATGTTCTCTATCTGTGCCAATAAAATGCTGTTTGTTTCGTGTATATATATATATATATATATATATATATATATATATTAAACTTCATTTTTCTTATCTTTTGCGTAAAAAATGTTTCGGTTTAGTTACTCAAATATAATTTTCTACATTAAAATAAACATTTTACACAAGTTTTATATTGGTTTATCATAATCCTTATATATCCTCATAAATTTTATAACTAAACATGCCAATGTTCCCATTTTGGGAACATCATTAAAAATATATGAAAAAATAAAATATTTATAATTTCAGTACTTTTGTACAAAAATAGTTGTAAACATTAAGTGATGCAAGTTGCAAATTCTTACGTCAATCAGATATGGTACCGGCCATTAAACGGTAATTAACTAAGTGTTGGAGCTTTTTGCGAGACGAAAGTTTTGACCGACGAGACAAATTCTCGAACTGTCAAAATATTTCTCGAATGCAAAGATTTATTGACGAAAGTATTTGAACGTACACTAGCAGAGACATCGAGACAAAATACTCTAATGTTAACAATCAAATTCGACCTATATTTACAAAGAACGCTATTAGAAACTTCCTGGACTAAAAACTGAATATTTCTAGACATTTCGAAGAAAATTCTAATCTAGGTTTGGTTCTGACCATTGTTTAAGTAAAAATTAAATTAAATAATAATAATGATAATACTATGTCGTAATGATATCGATGTCCCTCCTCCTATTTGTGATCGCCTTTAGTGCAAGAACTAGTCTCGCTCGTGACTTATTGTCCCGTGATGATTCATGTGGTTTCAGCAATTTTAGTTAAAAAAAAAAAAAATTTCAATTTGACCCTTGACCTCTATTTGTGACCTTCACCTATGATGCAGGATCTTAGTCTTACTCAAAACACACCATCTTCTGATAATCCATATGCTTGTTCAGTTTCATCAGTTTATGCGGGGCGGTTGAAGTTATTGGCGCAAACCTTCACTTGACCTTTGATGCAGCAGGGACCCGAATCTTGTGATGATCTACGAGTGTGAAGTTTTATAAATTTACGTAGTGCGGTTCAAAATTTATAGCACGAGCCTCCGTTTCACCTATTAATTACCTTGAATGATGCAGGGACCCGATTCTTGGTCATGACTATCTCGTGATCCATGCAAGTGCGGGCGAAGGTTCATTAATTTATGTTCAAGTTACAGACTGGACACAAAAGTGTGATGAACAGACGGAAGGACAAGTGCAATCTAGTAATCTAGTATGGCCCCCTCCGCATTTATTTGGTCGGGAACATAAGAGAATAAGTTGACATATTTTCGCAGATAATTTAGTTCTCCTGTCAAGCACTAATGGCAGGAAAGTAAAAGTTAATGCAAGAGTGAGTGGAGTTACGAGTTTTGTCAGTCTGTGATGAAACACTTCATTTGAAAAAAAAAAAAAACCCCGCTCATTATTTAACTCCAACTTAGTGACCTAATTTCTTATTACCCAAGTTATTTGAACCTAATTTGACATAAACTAGCCTAACTCTGTTCAAAATTTGACATATCGGTCTCTGTAAGTGTTGAGAAACAACAATTTAAAATGCCCCCACGTCACCATTTCATGGAAAAGTAAGATAACTTTAAAATCCAATCAAAATAGGATTTCCCATAAAAATTTCAAACGACAGAAGAGTATCCCACACTTTGCATCTGTGGTACATTTTTAACCAGATTTACTTTGCTAGATAAAAGTTCCAAGTTTTAAAATAAATTTTTTCTTTGTATATTTGCTTCATTTTTATAATAGTCTTCAATCTGTACTCCATCCCGGTGGTCTCGATGCCAAACTCTGGGCTCGTTCTCAGCTCCTGGGTTGGGTTAAACGGGCAGTCACCCTATCAGTGTTGGGTAGGGTAGTTCAAAAAAAGAAATGAAAATTAAATATATTTCTCCTGACATTTACCCATATTCTAAAAACACTAACGATGTTGGAAATAAAAAACTGGATCGATTCGTGCATATTTAGAGGTGGCACAACTTGAAGCCTTAGTATCATTATACAGTTTGGGGTGGCAAATTTCTTCAAACTTGTGCCACCCTTAAATATTGATGAATTTAGCTCAAATTCCGGTCTGAGGTCTTTTTCCATGTAAGGAATGAGAAAATGCATCGGGAGCTCTTATTTTTTAATTTTATTTTTTTTACCACTACAATGCAGTTTCCCATTTCTTATATAAAAAAAGACCTCGGACCGGTTTTTGAGCTAAATCCATTAATATTTAAGGGTGGCGCAAATTGAAGGAATTTGCCACCCCAAACTGTATAATAATACTAAGGTTTCGAGATGCGCCACCTCTAAATATGCACGAATCGATCCAGATTTTTATTTCCAACATAGTTAGTAGTTGTGAAATATGGGCAAATGTCAGGAGAAATATATATTTCATTTTAATATTTTTTTGGACCACCCTACACTGTTCGGGCTCGGGTGTCCCATCGGACACTTTCACTCCCACATAGAAGTAAAACGAGCTTCCAAGTTACATTCCTGTATATGCTGCTGAGGTTTCTGACGATCGAGACGCAAGAGTATGTGGTCATGGCTACTACTCGATAAAGGCGTTTCAAGGGTTTACTTTTCAATATACTGTACAGTATATTAGGAATGAACTGGATACTGGAAATCTGGCCGTAAATCCAGCTGTTAGACACCGAATATCACCCGAGGATAACCTACCTCCAGTAAGACGAAGGTATAGTGCTGCCATCTGTTGCCCAAACTTGAACTTCAAGGCAAACATTTAATATAATACTGAAGTGTTCAGTATTTTTCGAGGAAATTGCATAGAAAATGGCTGTTTGAAGAGGTTTCTGAACTTTGTGTTCAGTTCTACAAGTTTGCATTCACTTTTTGTTTAACCCTCCCTTCCTCCACCTTTTTTTTTTTTAACCTTTGTTTTCGTCTTTGGGATTAGGCCTTTTCCCCTCAAGTATTATAAAAATGTCAGTTATGTCACAAAAATCATTTGTATGGAAATACTTCAAAGTATCTAAAAATGTGGAAAATAAAACACGGTGCACTTGTCAAAAACTCGTCAGCAAGACGGTTCGTGACTAAAATCCAAAACCTTATTCAACAAAGCCATTACACGGAATCACATGAAAAAGCACCCAAATGGACTAGCAGGAAAAACAAGAAATTCCTGCTATCACTTCGTCTACTTTAAATTTGCAGGAGCCCCAAGTTAAGCAACTTGCCTTTTGAACCCAGAGTAGAGCGAAACAAAATGGGAGATATGAATGATTCAAAAACAAATACTAACTTCATATGCGAGCATTAATTTTGCCTTCATGTTGGTCATCTTATGATGCACTTAGTAATATAGTTGGAGTATAAATCTGATTTAATCACCTTAGTCAGGCTATGAATTCTATTAGGATGAAAAATTTTGGTTTGCTGGTGAGAAGTCCGAATTAGGTAATTTCTTTGAGTATTCCACAGTCCACTGCTAACATACTTTTTTTTTTTTTTTTTTTTTTTTTTTTTTTTTTTTTTTTTTAGGTGAAACGATGGCTCAATGTGAAAAAAGGATTCGTTCAACTTGTATTACATTGTATCAACTATACACGCTTACAACATGGTATCGTATGTGGTACCTTTACTTCTTAATTAAATATAAATTATTAATTAATTGAATTAAATATCTATACAAACTTGTCTCGGGATTGGCGACATAGCCTACTGATGTCGCCTACTGGGGATGAAAATAATTGCCATACATACATAGAACTCATATGTAGGCATCGGGCCTGCTTGACAACAAGAAAACCAAATTTATTATTTCGTCTTCAAAATTTTCCACTACCGACTCATGAAAATTACATCGAGAAGAGTCAACGAACTTTGCAAATACTAAAATACGAAGATTATATTATATCGGCTCGCTCGGAGCTGCTTATGTTACAGCGATGCTTTAAGCAAGGAAGATGTACTTTATCTTCCTATAAGTTCTGAATGAAATCCTCTTAATATAAAACCTAATAACTATAAAAAGGATAGGCCTATTCCTTCAGGTATTTAAATAGTGACTGCCTATATTAGTTACATCAAATCAACTAATTGTGTAACTCCATCATACCACGGCCCTACATCGAAACAGAAACGAGGCCCAACGAAATAATAAGATAAGGCAATTCCTTTCTTTACCATTAGGCAGCGCAAATACCGAAGGCAACTAAACATAAAGAGGTCCTTTGAAGACCTAGATATACATATAACTAACGAAAAAACGTAGGGCTTTTGTCGTTAACACACCACTGGAATCAGCTGGAAATTTCCAACGGATGAGGGTATCAGGCAATCAACCCATAGCCCTATATAGTTTTTTCAAACTACCCTTTGCCAAATAGGAAGCACTTTTCCAACGTTGTGATGCCAGAAATGTATGAAAAACTTTAAAAAATATCAAAGAAAAGTTAGCTACAGTTTCGTACATCCCATTCACCACTGATATTTGGACATTCATCAGCCTAAGTACACACTTTCTGCGTCCTGACACTTCGTGGTGAAATTTATGCACTGGGTACCAAACGAAACAGATGCCAAAGGATGGCACACTCGTTACTATAAACGGTTGAACAAAAAATTTGCTGAGAACGACAACAGTTACATTTGCGTTGCTAGAATCTTCTAATAAGTCAGAAACTTGGCCTTTTTAGTGAAACCATGTTTTCAACATCACCATATGGAGACCATGTGATCGTCCAAACTTTTCATAAGCTAAGCAACTTTTATATAATTTAATTTTGTCTTTTCTTCAACTGTAACAGAGTTGGTAGCCATGACAGAAGTGTGCCGTTTCATCCATACACTGCAGCTCGCTATTCATGATAGGTTGTTACTACAGCGAAGTGTTACCGACATAATTGGTAAATGTTGAAAAATTGCTAGTCACGTCGGTCACTTGGTTGTACAAAGTTGAAAAGAATTTAAGAAAATCTTAAACTACCCGTTCGTTCACAAGTTCAGTGAAGATGCTTTTACTACGTGGAATTCTATCTACTACGTGCTAAAGGGGTTCATGAAACATGATATTCCATCGCTCGCTGTATTGTAGAAAATGTGTTGCGTATTTTGAAACCATTTGAAGAAAGGACTAAACGAGCCAAGGCAAATACCGAAGTCATTTCTTATGTAATCCCAGCAGTTGCTACTCTAGTATATTATCTTACAAAAGGAGAAAAGGATACAGGAGTTCAGAAAAGGAGGAGGAATTAAAAAAGGCAGTTGAAAGTCGTTTCATTAAAGATCAGAAGGTGCGGAAGAAAAGAATATTTTATTGCTACAATACTACATCCTAGATTTAAATCCCGTTTTCTTAAAATGAAGCAATGGTCAAAAAGTTGATACTAAAAGAAATTAGAATTGATGATGAAGACAAAAGTAAAATGAGTGAAAAACAGGATGACATTGAAAAAGCTGATTCTGATATGCTGATAGACGCCCAAAAAGATATTTGGGAATGCTTTGACGAAATTGCTAAAGGGGGATCGAAAAAAAGACAACAGCTGTAGTGAAAATGAAGAATGCTTAACAGCTGAAAACCGCGCACACACCGTTGAAGCTAAATCTATCACATCAGGGAGATCACCCGCCCAACATAAGAGGAAAACTGCGTGCAAAACACGTGCAAACTTTTTTTTTTTAATTTCCTTTGATACCAAGATACGCAAACCCACTGAATTAATGATCTCAAAATTCCCTGCAATGTCCAAATTTAAGATCATTAGTTACCAAATATCTCAGTGCGCCTCAAAATTCAGTGTATTCTAAGTAACTGTTCAGGGCAGCTGATAAAATTTACTGATAATCGCGACAGAATATCTCCGGCTAATGGGGCTACGTCATAGCCAATGTCGTAACATCGTTTCCCGTTGATCAGCGAAATTAAACGACATGGGATCGGATAGTAGTTGGATGGGAGACCGTCTTCCGCGCCCAGACTATGTAGCGACCCTTGATTCAGATCCCACGTAAAGCTGCAGTTTCTCTACGTCATACGATCTATTAAGATGTTGCGAAGGAGACTAAACAACCCATAATTATATATATTAACCCTTGAAATTGGGTAAAACTGAGGAACTATGAATTCAAGTTATTTTGTAACCATTTTAATTCACAATTGTCAAAACCGCTTCCGTTTCATTAACTACAATAAACGATCGAACACTCAAGTTCGTCTGTGGCTGTCAGTCACTCAGTCACTCCTTTGGCACGAGTGCTTATAAGCACTTTGACTATCCTCTTTCTTTTGCGGGAGAAAAGGCATTTAGATCAAGGATGACCTAATAACATCGTGTATTTTTTATTTTAAAAGACTTAAGGCGCTAACAGTAAAGGTTTTTTTTTTTTTTTTTTGTCGCAATGAACATTTTAACACGTACTAAAACTGCAGATAATCGCTCATTAATTGTAGCCTTACATCAATCGTAAGCCCGGGATTGTGTATTTATCTATTTCGTTCACAATTTAATTTTCCTCCTTCAAATATTTCTCTTCAGTAAAATTTTGATTTGTCTGATTATTTATTCTCAATAATTAAAAACAATTAGTCTTACCTCAAGCAGAGATTGTTTCAAAGTGTGGTCTTGAGCGGTTATGGCTTCTGGGAGAGGTTTGTACATATCTGGAGGAAGAGGAACAACGAGGATACTTATTATACAATCCCGCATCTCTCATCTTAGTTCGGGATATGCAGCGTATATTAGAATCAAAAGTCTAGAATGATTTATATATAAGGAAAATAGTATTCGGATTGATAACTAATTAACGTAATTGAACGAAACAAAAAAAATTATTATTATTTTCTTAAAACGAAATAAATAAAAAATAAATGCACACCAACAAGGGAAAATGAAAAGCGACTCCATCCAAGCGCTTTCATGTATTGAGCAGTACTGTTGATAGTGAAAAATTGGAATTTTTTCTTAATTCGTAATAAACTAAAACAAAATATTAAATTTTATTAGAAATCGGAGAATTTTGACACGTTGACCCACGACGTCAGTCGATCCAACTACTACTGTGCATCATGCGCCGCACAATTAAGGGGGCCTTACCACCAGTAAGTGTGTCGCGTGATTGTGCAGTAGCTCACAACGCAACTCTCGGTGCTATAAGGGGTTCCAAAAAACCTTACCCCCCCCCCCCACTTGCAGCTTACATGTTTACTTATATCGAAATAGTTTTTAGTGATTATAAAAATATATAAATTCTTTATTTATTGCAGGTATTAAAATTACTCTAAAGTGATAGTATAATGGCTTCTCAATTAATTGATGATTCGGAGAGGCAACGTGTGATAGATCGCATACGAGCAATAACATTTCGGGAAGTTCGTGATGCTGGAGCCACCTTTATAACACGTTCATGGGTTGTCAAAAAGTTGCGAAGAAGTGAGGACTTCGTCAAAAGAAATTGAAATAAAATTTTGGATGAATGTGAAATAGATACAACCAAATCTGGGCGCCCAAATTTGCCACTCTCTCAGGAAACAAAGGACATCATTGAAAGCGGTACGCGTAAGCGGAAAAACAGCTGTGCTAAACTTTCTAGAGAGATCGAAGTGTTGAGAGGAAAGATCGTTATTGGTGAGATCATTCGACTGTACCGTCATAGGCAAGGTTTAAAGCCTTGGCATGAACTTCCAAAGCCAAGAAAAACTCAACATCGATGACAGAATGTGGTTTGCCCATTATCTTGAAGATTGGGATGTGGATGACCATGCATTTAGCTGTCTCCGATGAATTTTTTGTTTACGTAACACGTCGGCCTAACTACCAAAATGATCGAGTGTGGGCCACAACACCAGATGAAATCGATGACAATGAACATTATCGCGAATTATTAAAAAGTCCGACTGTGTTGGTGTGTTTGTTTTGTTTACTGCAAAGAATCTGATGTGGGTGCTGAAGCCAAATGGTCAGAGTTGGGATGGACAGTATTTTCGTGATATTATTCTATCCCAGCATGTCATTCCTTTTCTAAGAAACCCAAACAATGTTATGGATGTCGATCAGGTCACACTTCTGCACGATAAGGCCCCCTGCTTTAAGGCATTAGCCACTCAGCAGTTGTTGCGGAACCATGAGATCGATTTCTTTGGAAATGAAGAATGGCCAGGAAATTCTCCTGACCTGAACGTCTGTGAACACATTGGATCAGTTATAAAGGACAAGGTTGAAGGTCTCGTTTCAAGAACCTGCAGCAAATCGACTTTCGAAGGATACAATGACGCAACATATTGAAACTGTTTTAGCAAATTTGCGTAACGATCAAGATCTATTCACGTCACTTTTGGCAAGCTACCCAAAGCGAATTCAGGCTGTCTTGGAAGCCAATGGCGGGAACACCAAGTTTTAATTGTTTCTCATTAAATGCAGGATTAAATTCTTTTGTAAGGTATGTTTAGTTTTACTGTACCTCTAATGGTTTAGACCATGGGCGGGGGGGGCTAAGGTTTATTGGAGCCCCGTAGTGCCACGCGAGCCTACTATCTTAAATTTTGTGATTCTTGTGCGCCCAATTACGCGCCTTTATTCACTGTGACGTCTTTTTTTTTTTTTTTTTTGCGCGCCCGAATCTTGCCCAATAGAACGTTTCCATGATCAAAGGCCGCAAAATCACAATATAGATAATACGGGAAATTATTAGCAACTCTTGAGTACCTTTATTATTATAACTAAGTATAAATACAAAAATGCACCAGTGAAATAACGTAACAAATACCCATCGTTGTATTAATTATAATCGTTAAACGGGAATACGTAAGTCCTTTTGTTACGAGCTCCTCACAAAAAAATTGAAAAGAAAGATGGACGCTAGCGACAACTAGAAACAGCTGTCTTGAGGGTTCTCTGGAAGAGAATAGAGCGAGCTGAATTGTATCTAGGGTAGAAGGTGAACGCGTGCGAACCACGAATCCGTTAATTTTATCTCGTTTTAGAGTGCTTGAAATAGACAAATTTGCGCCGGTCAATATTAATCAGTCATGTAAAAACCTTCGTTAAATTAAACAATTTTAAAACATTCTCTATCATTCACGAGTAACTTGTAATTCAGCTTAAAATGAGTAGTCATTCTCCGCAATCGATAACCTAACTTTTACTTTTAACTAGCTACTACATGTAATTTAGGTAAAAAAAAAAAAAAAAAAAAAATTTTCTCGGGCGGGGTAGTGATGTTTCGTACCCCAATTGTGATCAAAGGCGAACTTACAGTATGTCTGCCTTAGAATGATCCCATGAAAAGTGAAATCCATATTTTATGAAGTGTAAGGTATCATTTAGATTTTAGATGAATAATTCCTTAAAACAAAAAAAGAAAAAACAACCCTCGATGATATCACTCGGCAGATCCCGCTAAATTATGAGTAAACTTGGGTTGTTGCAATTTGTGATATGGTGTCATTTCATTAAATTTTCGGGTGCTAGTAATTGTTAATGGAAACATTAGGCCCGAGGTCGTAGCGGTATTAATACTGCTTAAAACTGGTATTAACCCATTAGTGCCCGTTCGTAGAATTTCCTACCGACAATTATTTGTCATTATTGTATTCTTTTTCTTGTATTCACGTGATCTTCGGTATGTATGAGTCATTGATATAACGGTCTCATATCAATGAGTCAATCTGAAACATTGCGTCATATCAATGACTCGTACCAAGATCACGTGAATACGAGAAAAAGTGATGCAATAATGACAATTTAGTCGGTAGGAAATTCTACCAATGGACACTAATGGGTTAATACCAATATTAAGCTACCATGGGATACCATGGGAGGGCTGCAATTGCCAAACCCTTCCTTTCGCACATCAACATTGAGCGGCGCAGAAAATGGTGTAATGATCATAAGAATTAGTCAATGGACCGGTGGAAGAATGTAGTCTACTCTGACGAATCCTCCTTTACGCTATTTCCATGTTCCGGTCGAGTTTACGTCTGGAGACAGCCTAAAGATGCTTATGACCCCGACTGCCTGACCCCAACCGTTAAGCATGGAGGCGGATCTGTGATGGTTTGGGCAGCAATATCGTGGAATACTCTTGGCCCAGCTGTAGTACTGCATGGTAGGGTTAACGCCCAGGTCTATCTGTCAATATTGGCTGACCAGGTCCATCCCATGGTCCAAACGCTGTTTCCCAATGGCGGCGCCGTCTTCCAGGATGATAATGCACCAATCCACACCGCTGGGGTCGTTAAAAACTGGTTTGAAGAGCATGTTAGTGAAGTAGAACGCTTGGATTGGCCTCCACAATCCCCGGATCTTAACATTATCGAGCATCTGTGGTGTCAGTTGGAGCAGCAGGTCAGAAGCCGATTCCCACCGCCGGCGTCTTTGGAGGAACTGGAGCAGGGTTTGCTCGAAGAATGGCTCAGGATTCCTCTAGCCACTGTCCAAAAGCTGTATGAATCAATTCCCGACGCATTGCAGCTGTTATTGCCGCTAAAGGAGGACCAACTCCATATTAAGAATAAAAACAGCCATTTATCAAGGTGTTCATATTATTTTGTCTAACCCCTGTATATATATAACGTAAAGAACGACGCTTGTATAGAAGAACGTTCCGCGCAAGATGAGGAAGGAGAACGAAAAAAATGAGGTAACCACCCGGGAATCGAACCCGGGATCTTCCGATTGCCGGTCAGATATGATAACCACTACACCATGGGCCTCACTCAATCAAAGTCGTAATTCTCCTCCAAGCGTCGTTCTTTTACGTTAATTATACTGTGTGTTGTTTGCAGTTGAAAAAAAAAAAAAAAAAATATATATATATATATATGATGAATAAAACCACGAAGGAAAAGAAACACAGATGGTGCTCAAGCGCTTTCGTCTAATGACATCCTCAGGAACACTGAAGTACATAAAGAGTTACAACCTATATAGAGGTTACAGGAAAAAAAAAAAAAAAATCTATATACAGGGTGTCCCAGAATTAACTATCTATTTCAATGAAATCGGACAAATTTTTTAAAAACACACTTTTATTTATGTTTATCATGTTTAATGTGTTAAAAATGTATAAATTTCTAAATTTTTTTCATATTTTTATTTTCATAATTTTTTCATTATCTGGTCCAATGAAAGACCGTCTGAAGTCATAGAATGGCAAGAGACTCTCCAAAAGTTAACGTGTGGCTTGGAATGACCAAATCCAAAATTTATGGCCCATTCTTCTTTGTGGAAGCAACTGTAACAGGTACCGTCTACCTTGATATGCTTCAGCAGTTTCTCGAACCACAGCTTCTTGATGATGGCATTCTTGATAATGTTGTGTTTCAACAAAATGGAGCACCATGTCATTATGCTCTAATTGTTCGAGAATACCTCAACAGACGCCTTCCGAATCGGTGGATTGGACGTGGAGGACCTCGACCTTGGCCTCCGCGTCGTTCTCCGGATTTGACACCCCTGGATTTCTTTGCATGGGGTTTCATAAAAACAAAGGTTTATCGCCAAAAGATCAATGCTTCTTGTTGAAACACAACATATAGATACCCCTCGATATAGATACTAGATTTTACTCACTTCTTGGTAATTTTATTGACAATCGGAATAGTATAATTGTCGGAGACTTTAACTGCCCTAATGTTAATTACGAGAATTTTACGGGTAACGAAGAGGGTTTGAGACTGGTTGAGTTTATGGACGATAACTTTTTACGACAGATAGTTACCGAACCAACGCGCGGTGATAATATCTTAGATTTGGTGATGACGAACGGCGAGAATATAGTCGAAAGTTTAGAAGTAGGCGAGAGTTTAGGATGTAGCGATCATCAAATTCTTAGGTTTAAGTTATTGATAGAAAACACACAGGATAGTAACGTAATAGAAGTCCCTGATTTTCGTAGGGCTAATTTTGATAGTTTTGCTGATAGGATGAGAGTAGTGGACTGGGATAACTTATTTATGGGTAATGATACAAATTTGCGTTGGGTGGCGTTTAAAGAAAGTTTTAGGAATATTGAAAGGGAGTTTATTCCTCGTAGGCCCAAGCGCGTTAGAAATTGTGGTAGGCCGAAGTGGTGGACTAGGGAAGTAGGCGAGTTCATAAACGAGCGTAATAGAGCGTATAGACTTAACAAGCGCAATGGCCAGGTAGCTAACTTTAATAGATATATCGAGCTTAGACGTCAGGTTAAAAGATCAGTTAGGAATGCCAAGCGTAATTTAGAGATAGTTATAGCTGCGGATAGTAAACATAATCCAAAAAAGTTTTTTGAATACGTAAATAATCGTAAGCCGATAAAGGATAACATAGGCCCTCTAGTGGATGTAAATGGCGCTTTGGCTTCTGACGCTCAGGCGATGGCGGGTATTTTCAATAACTTTTTTGCGACAGTTTTTACCGTAGAGGACGTAAATAATGTCCCCGACGTTGACGATATCGTTCCATTTAGTAGCGAGACTATTTTAGATGAAATAACTGTTTACGAGGCTGAGATTGCGCATTATATCGATAGGCTAAAAGTTAGCAAGGCTCCAGGCCCTGACGCTTTTTATCCTAGACATTTGAAAGATTTGAAAGACGTTATCGTAGGCCCCTTAGCGAAGATTTTTAATCAGTCACTCGAAACGGGGATTATTCCTGAAGACTAAATTAGCGAACGTCACGCCTATTTTTAAAAAAGGCGACCGCGCGGTAGCTAGCAATTATAGGCCCATTAGCTCAACGTCAATTGTCGGTAAACTTTTGGAATCCGTAGTTAGGGATCGTATTATCGATCACTTAGAAAGTAGAGATTTGATTAATAGTAGTCAGCACGGGTTTCGACGCCATAGGTCTTGTTTAACTAATTTGTTAGAATTTTATAACGAAGTAGTGCGCGAATACGATAGGCATAGGGCAGCTGACGTTATTTATTTAGATTTTAAAAAGGCGTTCGATACAGTTCCGCATAGGAGACTAATTGCGAAGGTTAAAGCGCACGGTATACGCGGTCAGGTAGCTAACTGGTTAGAAGAATGGCTTCGTGCTAGGAGACAGAGGGTCGTAGTTAATGGTAGTGAATCGGGGTGGTTAGATGTAGGTAGCGGTGTCCCACAGGGTTCAGTGTTAGGCCCATTGTTATTCGTAATTTACATTAACGACATAGATGTAGGATTGACTAGTAACGTTTCAAAATTCGCGGACGATACTAAAATAGGCGGTAAGGTTGTTAACGAGGACGATAGAAATAGGATCCAAGACGATGTAAATAGGATTATGGAGTGGACGGATAAGTGGCAGATGCAATTTAACGTAGATAAATGTAAAGTTTTGCATATAGGTTCTCGCAACAATAATTACGCGTACACGATGGATGATAAGGAGTTAGCGAGCGTTGACGAGGAAGTAGATTTAGGCGTACGCGTAACTAAAGATTTAAAGGTTAGGAACCAGTGCCTTGAGTCTTGCGCAAAAGCGAATAGGATGTTAGGCTTCATAGCGCGTAATTTCGAATTTAAATCGAGGGATATTATATTGCCCCTTTACAAGTCCCTAGTCAGGCCTCATTTAGAATATGCCGTTCAGTTTTGGTGCCCATACTTGCGTGAGGATATTGATAGGTTAGAAAGGGTTCAGCGTCGTGCCACGAAACTTATTCCGTCGTTGCGCAACAAGCCTTATGAAGATAGGATTAAAGTGTTAGACTTGTATTCACTCGAAACTAGGAGATTAAGGGGGGAGCTTATTGAGGTTTTCAAAATCGTTAATAACATCGATAACGTAAATTTTGACAAATTGTTCACTTTTGATAATAGTAATACTCGCAATAACGGATTTAAGTTGCGTGGCAGGCGTTTTATTACTAATATCGCTAAAAACTTCTTTACGTTTAAAGTAATTGATAAATGGAATAATCTTCCCGCGTCAGTCGTTCATTCTACCAGCGTTAATATGTTTAAGAACCGTCTTGACAGACATTTTAAAGGTATTAACGTTGTTTAATTTAAATAACAACAAAGTTAGTAACAGAAGCTCTGGTGGTGGTGCTCGGGGATGAGTCTGTTGACGATGAATGCCAGCTTGTGACATGCCAGCGTGTGATGCCAGCAATAAAAAAAAAAAAAAAAAAAAAAAAAAATTAGACTAACACGAATGTAGATGTAGCTCATAGCGTAAACTAACCCACTTTTTGTTTAACTTCACCTACTTTTTTTTTTTCCTTATCCTCCTCACTTTGCATGTCTAACTCTTTTCTTGCATGTTTGTAGTTTGCATGGTTTGTAAGCGTTCTTATTTTACTTCTTTTCATCTTTCACCCCTCTCCTATTCTCTCCGACTATTTTTCTGACTTGTCGGCAGTGGCCGGCGGATGATGATGGTGAGACACTTTTCCTCTTTTTCTGAATGAATGTTAACCCACGAGTGATAGGTGTTGCTCCTTACTTAACCCCTTATTCTCTTCTCTTCTCTTAACCCCCTACTCTTTCCTTTCTCTCGGGCTAGCCTTAGAGTGGATCTTAGGGTCTTTGTTAGCCTTAGCTTCTGTAGATCTGTAGATCAAGAAGCTGTGGTTCGAGAAACTGCTGAAGCATATCAAGGTAGACGGTACCTGTTACAGTTGCTTCCGCAAAGAAGAATGGGCCATAAATTTTGGATTTGGTCATTCCAAGCCACACGTTAACTTTTGGAGAGTCTCTTTGCCATTCTATGACTTCAGACGGTCTTTCATTGGACCAGATAATGAAAAAATTATGAAAATAAAATTATGAAAAAAATTTAGAAATTTATACATTTTTAACACATATTAAACATGATAAACATAAATAAAAGTGTGTTTTTAAAAAATTTGTTCGATTTCATTGAAATAGATAGTTAATTCTGGGACACCCTGTATATATATACAATAAACGGAAAAACAAAATTAAAGGATTGTGGAAGGGGGCACACAAATTTATAAGGAAAAACTATCGATTTTTAGCACAAGATTAAAAGAATTGTTTCCAACGAATGTTATAGATAAAAAAATATATATATATATATATATACACACAAATTTTTACTGGAAATCTGCCCGGGTTTTAGCACACTGCTCTTTTTGTATAAAAAAAAAAAAAAAAAAAAAATTTGAACAATTATAATTATCGATTTTTAGCACAAGATTAAAAGAATTGTTTCCAACCAATGTTATAGATAAAAAAATAAAATATATATACAAATTTATACTGGAAATCTGCCCGGGTTTTAGCACTCTGCTCTTTTTGTATAAAAAAAAATTGAACAATTATCGATTTTTAGCACACGATTAAAAGAAGTTTCCAACCAGTTATAGATAAAAAAAATAAAATATATATACAAATTTATACTGGAAATCTGCCCGGGTTTTAGCACTCTGCTCTTTTTGTATAAAAAAATTGAAAAATTATCGATTTTTAGCGCACGATTAAAAGAATTGTTTCCAACCAGTTATAGATAAAAAAAATATATATATACAAATTTATACTGGAAATCTGCCCGGGTTTTAGCACTCTGCCCTATTTTTTGTATATAAAAATTGAAAAATAAAAGTTATTAAGGTGGCATACAAATTTACCAAAGATTTAGCGTTCTACATTTATCTAAATCTGTTCTGAAGGAATTCAAAACAACAGGATCGAGTTGAAAAAGACCTTTGCTTATGTTGAAGTTATTTGTTAGTTGGATAATGGCAGACTCAAGAATATTTCTATTAACAATGTTGCTAGAGTGAAATAAAACTGAAGCATTATTCCAATCAATACAGTGGGATAACTGACAAATGGACAAAAAGGGCACTGGACAACTGTCCTGTTCTAACGGAATATTGATGCTGTTTTATACGTGTGTGCAAATCCTTTCCCGTCTGACCTATGTAAAAGGAATCACATTGTTTACAACCAATTTTATAGATAAATAATGCCTGAATTATTGGTAGGGCTATTTTTTACTATGATATTTTTCACAATATTGTTATATGAAAATACTACATTAATATCCAAAAGTTTAAATACATTAGCAATGCCTAAAAAGCCCGGGAAAAATGGAAGTACTAAAATATTTTTGACAAAGTACGAGTGTTATTATTGACGCGATAGAAAGTTCGTTTTGCCTTGTTGAGACAAGATTCCATAAACGCAGATGGATAACACAGATCACTTCCAATACCGTTGATTTTTTCTAATTCGGCATCGATGTATTCCGTACTGGCGATCCTAAGGGCGCGGAGAAACATTGAAGAAAAAATGGCCTTCTTAGTGGGGGTGTCATGTCCCGAGTAAAAGTGTACGTAGGACAAATTGTTTGTTTTTTTCCGATAGATACTAAACTTAAAACCTGGGCTTTCCCTATGTACACGCACATCCAAAAATGGGATTGAATTGTCTTCTTCCACTTCCAAAGTAAACTTAGAGGGGACTTGATCATTTAACTGAAGGAGGAAGTTATCCAGGTCACGATTCATGGGCCAGATACACAAAATATCATCGACGTACCGCAACCAAGGGATGCCAACCGCCAGGATTCTCGGAATGTAAGTAATTTCGAAAAACTCCATATAAATATTGGAGAGGAGGGGGCGACAAGGGGTTGCCCATGGCCATCCCAAAAACTTGTTGATAATACTCGTTATTGAAAGTGAATTTACAGTCTTTGATGCAAAGCTTAATAAGTTCCAAAACAATGTGTGAAGGTAGTGGCAGGTCATACTTATGTAATTCTTGGGAGAGAAAGTCAAGCATATCGTCAATCGGCACTTTTGTAAACAATGAACAAACATCAAAACTGATCAATCTATCGTTAATTTCAGTACGTGCATTATTCAATTTTTCAGTAAGATCCATGGAATTTTTTACATGTGAATCAGAGATAGTTCCGAGAATGGGGGACAAGACTGACAAGCCATTTGGAGAGTTTATAAGTAATAGAGCCCACCGAGCTAATAATAGGGCGCATAGGGTTGCCAGGTTTGTGGGTTTTAATGAGACCGTAAAGGTAGGGCAGAGAAGGTGAAGTGGACATGAAAAGCGGAATTAAGTCCTTATGATCTTTGAGAATGCGTTTCAAGCCACTATTAAATGATTTGATGACGTCATCCTGCGGGTTCTTCCTAAGTTTGCTGTATGTGGCGGGGTCCTGAGAAGCTCGTTCATCTTTGATGTAGTCCACTTTGTCCATAATAACTATGGTGTTAGCCTTGTCTGCTTTAGTAATATGGAGCTCCCCATCTTTTTTTAATTGTGAGAGGCTATTGCGAAAACGTTTAGGAAAGTTATCTTCGTAATTACTATTCGCCGCACTATAAACGAGGCCTTTAACTATGTTAAACAAATACTGAGTGTTCCTGAGGATGTCATTAGACGAAAGCGCTTGAGCACCATCTGTGTTTCCTTTCCTTCGTGGTTTTATTCATCATAAATAATTTTCATATAATGAACACCACGCGTTCCTTCGGCTTGCTGTTCCCTCTCTTGTCTCCGTTTGTGTCCGTGTTTTCTTCTACATTAATGAAGGGGCATGCAATTCGTATCCGACGAAAGTTTCTCACTAATTGTCAAGAGGAGCAAGTTCTTCCCAAATCCCTGCTTCCGATTCGCCTCAAACAAATTGACGACCATCCGTTCAACAACTTCAGCAGATTAATTTTAAAGAAACATATTGAAGTCACCAGACAAAATGAGTGGTCCGCCTTCAAAAATTTAAACATCGCCAAACATAATTTTGTGACCTTTATTCCCCAGCCGTGGATCCAACCTTTATTTGATGAAATTTACAAGGAGTTGCGTCGGAGAACTTCTTCACTTCGTAACATTTTGGATCGAAAAATTAAAAGTCTTATTCGAAATAGTCAGTGGAGTAAAAAAGCAAGCTCAAAGTGTGTTTTGAACCTTTCCTCGAAAAACATTAGTGACGATGCAAAAAGTGCCCTTGGATATGGTATGTCCTTTTTTATTGTTAAAAAACCTTCGGCTCAGTATTTGTTTAACATAGTTAAAGGCCTCGTTTATAGTGCGGCGAATAGTAATTACGAAGATAACTTTCCTAAACGTTTTCGCAATAGCCTCTCACAATTAAAAAAAGATGGGGAGCTCCATATTACTAAAGCAGACAAGGCTAACACCATAGTTATTATGGACAAAGTGGACTACATCAGAAAGATGAACGAGCTTCTCCAGGACCCCGCCACATACAGCAAACTTAGGAAGAACCCGCAGGATGACGTCATCAAATCATTTAATAGTGGCTTGAAACGCATTCTCAAAGATCATAAGGACTTAATTCCGCTTTTCATGTCCACTTCACCTTCTCTGCCCTACCTTTACGGTCTCATTAAAACCCACAAACCTGGCAACCCTATGCGCCCTATTATTAGCTCGGTGGGCTCTATTACTTATAAACTCTCCAAATGGCTTGTCAGTCTTGTCCCCCATTCTCGGAACTATCTCTGATTCACATGTAAAAAATTCCATGGATCTTACTGAAAAATTGAATAATGCACGTACTGAAATTAACGATAGATTGATCAGTTTTGATGTTTGTTCATTGTTTACAAAAGTGCCGATTGACGATATGCTTGACTTTCTCTCCCAAGAATTACATAAGTATGACCTGCCACTACCTTCACACATTGTTTTGGAACTTATTAAGCTTTGCATCAAAGACTGTAAATTCACTTTCAATAACGAGTATTATCAACAAGTTTTTGGGATGGCCATGGGCAACCCCTTGTCGCCCCTCCTCTCCAATATTTATATGGAGTTTTTCGAAATTACTTACATTCCGAGAATCCTGGCGGTTGGCATCCCTTGGTTGCGGTACGTCGATGATATTTTGTGTATCTGGCCCATGAATCGTGACTGGATAACTTCCTCCTTCAGTTAAATGATCAAGTCCCCTCTAAGTTTACTTTGGAAGTGGAAGAAGACAATTCAATCCCATTTTGGATGTGCGTGTACATAGGGAAAGCCCAGGTTTTAAGTTTAGTATCTATCGGAAAAAAACAAACAATTTGTCCTACGTACACTTTTACTCGGGACATGACACCCCCACTAAGAAGGCCATTTTTTCTTCAATGTTTCTCCGCGCCCTTAGGATCGCCAGTACGGAATACATCGATGCCGAATTAGAAAAAATCAACGGTATTGGAAGTGATCTGTGTTATCCATCTGCGTTTATGGAATCTTGTCTCAACAAGGCAAAACGAACTTTCTATCGCGTCAATAATAACACTCGTACTTTGTCAAAAAATATTTTAGTACTTCCATTTTTCCCGGGCTTTTTAGGCATTGCTAATGTATTTAAACTTTTGGATATTAATGTAGTATTTTCATATAACAATATTGTGAAAAATATCATAGTAAAAAATAGCCCTACCAATAATTCAGGCATTATTTATCTATAAAATTGGTTGTAAACAATGTGATTCCTTTTACATAGGTCAGACGGGAAAGGATTTGCACACACGTATAAAACAGCATCAATATTCCGTTAGAACAGGACAGTTGTCCAGTGCCCTTTTTGTCCATTTGTCAGAGTTATCCCACTGTATTGATTGGAATAATGCTTCAGTTTTATTTCACTCTAGCAACATTGTTAATAGAAATATTCTTGAGTCTGCCATTATCCAACTAACAAATAACTTCAACATAAGCAAAGGTCTTTTTCAACTCGATCCTGTTGTTTTGAATTCCTTCAGAACAGATTTAGATAAAGGTAGAACGCTAAATCTTTGGTAAATTTGTATGCCACCTTAATAACTTTTATTTTTCAATTTTTATATACAAAAAATAGGGCAGAGTGCTAAAACCTGGGCAGATTTCCAGTATAAATTTGTATATATATTTTATTTTTTTTATCTATAACATTGGTTGGAAACAATTCTTTTAATCGTGTGCTAAAAATCGATGATTGTTCAATTTTTTTTATACAAAAAGAGCAGTGTGCTAAAACCCGGGCAGATTTCCAGTATAAATTTGTATATATATTTTACTTTTTTATCTATAACATTGGTTGGAAACAATTCTTTTAATCTTGTGCTAAAAATCGATAGTTTTTCCTTATAAATTTGTGTGCCCCCTTCCACAATCCTTTAATTTTGTTTTTCCGTTTATTGTATATATATAGATTTTTTTTTTTTTTTCTGTAACCTATATATAGGTTGTAACTCTTTATGTACTTCAGTGTTCCTGAGGATGTCATTAGACGAAAGCGCTTGAGCACCATCTGTGTTTCCTTTCCTTCGTGGTTTTATTCATCATAAATATTTTTCACGTGTTACTTTCGTGAAATAATTTTCATATATATATATATATATATATATATATATATATAATATAATATAATATAAAAGGATAGGAAAAAATATATGTATACACCAGAACAAGGGGAGCACACGAGAAGACCAGGAGCAGGTGAAAATGCTACTATCTCTAGCTGATGAATTTGTTAACGCAAGAAATAACAGAAAACACAAGAAAAAACAACTGCCTAGATTTGGTATTCACAAACAACAGTAATCTAATTGATAATGTAGAAATATCCCCAACTATGATATCGGACCACAACATCATTGAAATAACAACTAATATAAAGACAACACGAAAGGAAAGAACAGGCACAACAGAAAAAAGCAAATTCGAAATTTTTAATTTTCACTCCCAAAACTATAAACTGGGAAGATGTGACAGCCAGCATGGAAATAATATATTGGAAAACCATTTTCGAGGCCAAGACAATGGAGGAGATGCTAATGACGTTAGAGGAGAAGACGTTAGAAATTGTGGAAAAAATATGTCCCAAAGATACAACAAAGAGGAAAGAGAAGCAGGTTCGAAAGACAAAAAGAGAGCACTGTTTCGAAAGAGAAAAAGAGTGACTGCAAAACTAAGTAATTGTAAAGATAACAACATCAGAAAAATCTTAAATGATAAACTGCAAAGTATCGATGTCATCATACAGGAACTAATCGAGAAGCATACAGAAAAAAAAGACTACGACGCTATAGAAGCGATAAAGGCTAACTCAAAGTACTTCTGTAATTTTGCAAAAAGAAAGTCGAAAAACCATGCGACTATCGGACCTTTAAAAAATTAGAACAGTGCTTTATCGGATGAGCTAACAGAAGTATCTGAAATATTAAGAGCTCAGTACGAATCATCTTTCAGTATCTCAAAAACTGACAAATTGATATGCGATAGTGATGTAGGTCAAATCCGCATCCGCATAACATCCGCACATTTTCTCGCATCCGCATCCGCACTTTGGACTGCGGATGTCGTGCGGATGTGGACCGTTGAGATAAAATGTCATTAATAAGCGGAAATTATCAAATTCCACTATATTAATAGAACTAGTTCATTGTGCGCAAAAGTAATGCAAGCGACAAGACGAGAGGATGTTCTTGTATGAAGTTACTCTCTTGCAACCTACTTAGATCCACGTTACAAAGCTAAGTTATTTTCACCTAGTACATTAGAACGAGTTAAATCATCACTTGGCAAAGCAGTTGAAGAGCTTCAATCTCTTGAATCTGTCGCTTCGCCACCCACCAAAAGAATAAAAGTTTCAGTGACAGAACCAACACCTTCAACAAGCAAATCTATCACAGAATCTGTCTCTCAGTTTTTTGAGTCAAGCAGCAATGACGAGACCTACGCGATGTCAAAAGATGTAGTAAAAATGATCGAGAGCTATCACCAAGAAAAACGCCTGGCTGCATGTGACAATCCTATTAGTTGGTGGAAAAATACGCAGAATATCTATCCATACTTGAGTAAACTTGCAAGGAAACATTTAGCCTGTCCTCCAACAAACGTACCAAGCGAGAGATTATTTAGCAGTGCTGGATTAATATATGATGAAAAGAGAAATAGACTGGCAGCAGAAAAGGCAGAAAAATTAATGTTCCTTAAGCATAACCTTCCTATAATTAAGTTTGAACATTAAACGATGAACATCTTAGTTTACTTTATTTTAATTACTCATTTATAAATATGCCTAATAAAACTTTAAACTTAATATAAATAGTTATCAAGCTAATTAAAGATTTCTTTCTATAAGGGTGGAGGTTGGGGAAAGAGGTCGGTGGGGTGCATTTGAGTTGGGTTCACGTCCCGCATCCTGGTAACACAATTATGGTTTCTAATTGTGGCTGAAACTCAACAAAATATAACGAATTTATTTGCAGACGAATTCACTAATTGATTTCTATATTAGTTAGATGCTCGATATTATTTTATATGTTCAGAGAAAAGTACAGCAATTATTGTACAATTAATCAATTATACTACATTATAGTTACAGCTCTCTCTATATAATAACTTATTATATACGTTAAACACAACAAATCTCGAATATATCCTAAAAAATAACGAAAATGTAGACATCCGCATCCGCGGATGTTGAAATCAAACATCCGCATCCGCGGATGTGAAAAAAATGACATCCGCTACATCACTAATATGCGATAGAAACGCGTTCTTTGAAGAAGAACCACAAGGGGAAAGTATAACGGATTTCGACTTTACGACGGACGATATTACACAAGCCATAGGGAAACAAAAAACACTCAGCGGCAGGACCGGATAAATGGAATGCCACACTGATCAAAAACTGCAAGAAAGCAATCGCTGAGCCCCTATACTGGATATGGAGACGATCACTAGACACGGGAGAAATACCGGGCATCCTGAAGAGCGCAAACATAGTTCCAATATATAAAGGAGGAGATCGATCCGAGGCCAAAAACTATAGGCCAGTATCGCTTACGGGGCTCCAATAAACCTTAGCCCCCTCCGCCCATGGCCTAAACCATTAGAGGTACAGAAAAACTAAACATACCTTACAAAAGAGAATTTAATCCTGCATTTAATGAGAAACAATTAAAACTTGGTGTTCCCGCTATTGGCTTCCAAGACAGCCTGAATTCGCTTTGGGTAGCTTGCCAAAAGTGACGTGAATATATCTTGATCGTTACGCAAATTTGCTAAAACGGTTTCAATATGTTGCGTCATTATATCCTTCGAAAATCGATTTGCTGCAGGTTCTTGAAACAAGAGACATTCAACCTTGTCCTTTATAACTGATCCATAACTGATCCAATGTGTTCGCAGACGTTCAGGTCAGGAGAATTTCCTGGCCATTCTTAATTTCCAAAGAAATCGATCTCATGGTTCCGCAACAACTGTTGAGTGGCTAATGCCTTAAAGCAGGGGGGACTTATCGTGCAGAAGTGTGACCTGATCGACATCCATAACATTGTTTGGGTTTCTTAGAAAAGGAATGACATGCTGGGATAGAATAATATCACGAAAATACTGTCCATCCCAATTCTGACCATTTGGCTTCAGCACCCACATGAGCTTCTTTGCAGTGAACAAAACAAACACACCAACACAGTCTGGACTTTTTAATAATTCGCGATAATGTTCATTGTCATCGATTTCATCTGGTGGTGTGGAGTGGCCCCCCACACGATCATTTTGGTAGTTAGGCCGACGTGTTACGTAAACAAAAAATTCATCGGAGACAGCTAAATGCATGAAATCATCCACATCCCAATCTTCAAGATAATGGGCAAACCACATTCTGTCATCGATGTTAAGTTGAGTTTTTCTTGGCTTTGGAAGTTCATGCCAAGGCTTTAAACCTTGCCTATGACGGTACAGTCGAATGATCTCACCACTAACGATCTTTCCTCTCAACACTTCGATCTCTCTAGAAAGTTTAGCACAGCTGTTTTCCCGCTTACGGGTACCGCTTTCAATGATGTCCTGTTTCCTGAGAGTGGGGCAAATTTGGCCGCCCAGATTTGGTTATCTATTTCACATTCATCCAAAGTTTTATTCCAATTTCTTTTGACGAAGTCCTCACTTCTTCGCAACTGAGGAGGGAGAACGAAAAAATGAGGTAACCACCCGGGAATCGAACCCGGGATCTTCCGATTGCCGGTCAGATATGATAACCACTATTAGGGTGGAGTGAAACGCAATTCTTTGTGGAATATTTATTTGTTCGACCTATAATTTGCTGTATTGGGTTCTATAGATGACAGTGATATAAAAGAAAAATAAATTTTGCCCTACTAGCGCATTTTTGAGAAAAACAAAAAGGCCGTTAGTCAAACATATAAATGGTTATAATTTGAAAAATATGCATCCAATTAAGAGAGACTATAGAATAAAAATGATTCAAAATAAAAAAAAAAATAAAAATAAAAATTAGAAAGTGCCCTTTTATAAATTATTTTCTCAATTTTAAATTTTATCAAAATTTACCTCGGTAAATGATATCACAAATAAATCACTTTTTTCTAAAAAAAATGAAAAATTCTTTGATGACCGAAGTATATTACACTAATCAACGAGAGAAATTATTGACATTTTATTACCACAATTGCAGAAACATAATCAATACACTTCCAAAAAGATCCCTTTTCAAAAATCGTGAAGTGTTTGCTTTTATGAAATTTTGGTGAATTATTTCAGTCTCTAATTAAAAGCTAATTGTCAAAAAGTGAAGTCATTTCTTTCTTGGTTTCCATACATGGCAGCAATGAACGAGACCTAATTCTTGCTCTTGTAAATCCATCACGGGATTCGAGGCCGCATCGGTGACAAGTTTTATTGCCCTCTCGACACTTTGTGAATGAAGTGGATAATTGGGTAGGCGCAGTTTTTTAACCCTAAGTGCATTGAGTTCAATATTTGTGAGCGCCATAGTGAGGGGAGGTTTAGTCAGCATTTCTTTTGACCAGTAAATATCATCCCATGCATTTGCGTCGAAATTTATCTCAGGAACCTTAAATTCTCTGATTTTGGACACATTTTCCGTCTTTGTTCTAATGTTCATGATGAAATCGACTGCTCCGTTTCGTTTTTGTTCTGATGTATCTGATAACATTGCTATCAGAACATTTTCGCAATGAGCAAAATATGCGTTTCTAGCAATGTAAGGCTTCACTACATTCTGAACATCCTTTGGAAGAAGATGAAATCTTTTAATTGCTCCAAATATGTGATGTGGTCCATTCCATATATATGGTCTACTCTTGATATCGAACATAATTTATAACAATGAAGAAAATTATCGAATAAAGAGCCAATGAAGGAGTTTTCTCTGCAATGTATAGGCGGCAGACACGATTTGCTAATGTCAGCCATCGAAAATGGTTCAGTGGTCCGGGCTTTGTATTTTCCAAATCTTTTGGGACATTCCCACTTCTTATAGCCAAAATAATTTTGTACAAATACTGTTGACCTTGGCTAAGATCATCGATAATAGTTCGGTAGCACAGACCCTGATTTTACTGGAACCCTGCATTGTTTGTTATAAAGCAAATCTTGACATATTTTGAAAGTTTATACCACCCCATTCAAGAATCCATCAGGTGTACACCTGACCCCCGCTTGACTTTTTCAATATGGCCGGCGAAACTGAAAAATCCCATATCCTGGTCAATGCTTGATGGATTTTGATGATCTTGGTGTCATTTCTAGGGGTTTTTAGGATGATGAGTCGATCTGGAGGGGTTGCAGAAACTTTGGGAGTCGTTTTGACCCACATTCGTCAATACTCAAGGTCATTGGATGTCAAACGCCCCCCGAAATAAGGAATATCCCATATCCCGGGCAGTCGTGGAGATATTTTGGTGATCTTACTGTCGTTTTTATGGTTTTGGGCGAGACTGAGTAGTTCTATAGGGCTTAAAATTAAATGAGGGATTATTTTCCCCATGTAAGATGAATTCCAATATGTCTAATTACTACTCTTATTTTTTTCAGGTTGTTGAGATTATTGCTGATGGTGCTGCTCACCTGGTGGTTTGATGACGTCTTGGTTGTGCTGATTCCAAAATTGTTTTTTGACTGCTGAATATGGAGAATATACCAGGTGAGTATTGTTTAGTTTTCATTTGCTGAGGATAAATTATTTCAATGCGATTTGTCCTGTCCTGGAGGTCAGAAAGGTCTTTCAAATTGTGGGAGGATTCAGAAAATCATAGAGAGCAGCAACATCAGAGGGCAGCCAGATGTTCGAGCGAGACTAGAGCCTCTCTTGGAAGGAGCAAAAATCCTTTGTTGTCACAAGAACTGTGTTTTCACTTATGTGTCCAAGCGGAATTTATCAGCATTCATGAAAAAGAGAGAATGTGATACCCCTACAGTGGAACCAAAAAGACTACGTAGTGCTGTTCTCAGTGAAGGCCCAGTATATGACCCTAAAATACACACTCTTTTGTTTGAAAGTCAGCGAGTGTATATTACCCGAGAAATATGACATCAAAGTTCCGGAATACCGCATTCCAGCAACTAGGTTTATGACCGATAAGCTTGGTGATAAAAAAACATAACAAAGGTGTGTTGATAGAAAAGTGTAAACTGAAAAATGATGAGCAGGGACAAGTTGTACTCAGTAGGTTGTTGGGCATGAAAGGAGATTTACCGGCTGAAGAAGCCTGATACCATAAAGATTGTATGTCTACCTTTCATGTTGAGGTTGAGAGCTTGCCAGAATAAGTCAAGGGTTGAACCTGAAGACCGCCCCTTCATTGTTTTGTGTGTAGAATTATCGAAGGACAAAATGAAACCATGGAATTCAATTGAAGTAGAGAAGCTTTACAAAGAGTTAGGTGGTGAAAAGTTGTCACGTAGGTCGCTCATTGTAAAAGTTAAAGATTACTTCAAAGACGAAATTGTAGACTTACATGGGGATGGTATCGCTATGTTGTTAGTTTTCAAAAACTATGCTACCTCATACCTGAATATTGCAAAAGAGTGTGAGGAATCTGTTGATATTGATTAGTGTGTGAAGAAGCTGGGCAAGCAAATCGCGAGTGAGTGCAAAAAGAACAAGGAAGAATTCACTTCTTATCGTACTCACATAGACAAATATATTGCTTCCGAATGTATGAGTGATGTTCTTATGCAATTGTTTACTCGTGTAAGTTCGAAATTCTCTGACTCCCTGCAGGATGGCAGACCATACTGACTTCCATTGTGCGAGGCAGGAATCGAGCAGCATTGGAGCTCTCATCTCATGAAGAGGCTGACGTGATAATAACACAACACGCTATCGCACAAGCTGAGAAAGATTCTGATGCCCGCATCTCCATCATTTGTGATGACACAGACGTGTTTGCCATGCTGACTCACTTCTATGAATTTAAGAAACTAGGCTGTCCCATGATTATGGAGTCTCCATTGCGTGGCAGAAAATCAGTGGACATCCGAGCAACTGTAACCCAGCACAAAGACATCATCCCACAAATCCTCAAACTATACGCTTTGAGTGGTTGTGACACAGTTGCAGCAATACATGGCATCGGCAAAGCCACTGCCATTGCCACAGCCAAGAAGGGTCGGAAGCTAGACAAGCTGGGGTCCCTTGATGCATGCTTTGACCATATCGAGAAAGGGGCAACAGCGTTCATTGTTGCATGCTATGGGGATAAGAAATCCTCATCTCTTACTGAGTGTCGTCAGCGAGTATGGGCTCAGAAGACAGGGAAGTCGAGAACTGCTGCACCCATACCATATTCTCTACCACCAACAACTGAAGCTTTCCATCAAAATGTGCTCAGAGCCCACTACACTGGCGAACTGGCTCGATGCACTAAAATGTGACCCACCACCACTTGATCCTGTGCATTATGGGTGGGAGAGAGACGAAACAAACAGAGTTCTCATCCCAAAAACAGTTGGTGAAGGAGTGTGCTTAGCACCAGATGAAGTTCTGAAGCTAATCAGATGTGGATGTGAATCACAATCAGCATGCAGGGGGAGTCGCTGCGGCTGCATGGGACGCGGAATCCCTTGCACAATGTTCTGTGCATGTGGCAGCGGCTTGGATTGCAACAATCCATTGACCCAAAACGCAAACGAAGAGCAGACTGATGATACTGATGATCCTGACAATCCTGACACAACCATATCTTTTGATATTTGCCCCCAATAAATGGTTACCTAATGTGAATAACTGCATCAAAGTTGTCAATGCCAATCCCCCAGCTAGGTGAGAGCTTTGTTTTGCTTACGAGGTCATATCTTGTAGCTTTGCAACTTTCCATAGAATGCATGTGCCCTGCAGTTCAGCATAAATTGTGGTTTATATCCAAATATCCATATAATGTGGGTTATGTCATTTAAGCATTATGATCTGGTTTTATCTGCAGAAAAGATGTTAAGTGCTCAGCAGTTAGCTAGATTGTAGAAATTGTCACTGAAATAAAGCAAATACAGTGATGTCAACTGTGGCATTATCATATTTCAAGGCCAAACTTTAACCTCAAATGACCTTGACTTAACTCATGGAGTTGCAAAATGATATCCTACTGTTATCATGTGCCTATAGAACTACTCAGTCTCGCCCAAAACCATAAAAACGACAGTAAGATCACAAAAATATCTTCACGACTGCCCGGGATATGGGATATTCCTTATTTCCGGGGGCGTTTGACCTCCAATGACCTTGAGTATTGACGAATGTGGGTCAAAACGACTCCCAAAGTATCTGCAACCCCTCCAGATCGACTCATCATCCTAAAAACCCCTAGAAATGACACAAGATCATCAAAATCCATCAAGTATTGACCAGGATATGGGATTTTTCAGTTTCGCCGGCCATCTTGGAAAATGGCGGCCATATTGAAAAAGCCAATGGGGTGGTATAAGCTTTCAAAATATGTCAAGATTTGCTTTTTTAACAAACAATGCAGGGTTCCCACCCCGTGCAACCGGACTATAACCTCTTCTGATATGCGTGTTAAATCAATGCCTTCTCTAATTGGTTTGAAATTGACTGCAGGCATTTTTTCACACTCTCTCAGTGCTACTCCGATTTTTCCAGTGAAACATGTTGGACCTTTTGTTTTACCATAAAAATGTTCAAATAAGTGTCGAAGGGGAAGTTCATTTGTATGCAGCATACAAATGCTCCATTGTAACGGTTTCTTTAGTTTTTCTTCTATGAGGTGGATGATCCCACCCTTGGCACCTGTGTTGGTATTTGTACTGTCACATCCTGTGAGACGAATGCTCTCATTAATAGCCGACTCTTGAAAGTAGGAGAACAAACTATCAGCTATATCTTGAGCTTTACCAGAAGGAACTACATGGGTTAAATATTCATTTCCTGGCTCAGACACCAAAACATAGTGTTCCTCTCTAATGGAGTCTCCGTACCATTTGTATCCTTTCTTCACCTAAGTCTTGTCCTTTCTTCCGTCAAAAAATATAGCAGATATGACAGCAGGATTAGCTTTACTCTCCATCACCAAACTTTTTCTCATTTTCTCTTTCCCGTCGGATTTTGTTCTTGTCAATCAAAAGCGTACTATCTTCTTTAGTGATTGCTCCATAATCAACTAAAGCAGCTGAAGCCAAAGCAGCTGCTGCTCGATCTGAAATTCCAAATCTATCGGTTTCTATCGCTACAGTAGGCAATGGAAGTCTCATGTGACCTTGTATGGCAACTGACTCTCAGTCTGATTCACTCTGACGTGGGTCTAATTCATATTGTGTGGAAGTACTCTCTACATCTGAAAAACACACTATTTCGGTTAAAATATGAGTCCTTCATTTCTCTTCTTCTTTTAACCATTCCTTCTTCGACAGGTGCATCTTATTTTAACATCTTCGCAGCTCTCAGGACAGCCAAAGTTTTGATGGGAGATAAAAGGGCATTTACAGGCACTGATATCGAATAATTCTTCCAAGGTATCATTAAAATTTTCTCTCATTTTGACACTACTTTTTGATCTACTAAGATCGTTTGCTTTGCCGATGAATCGTTTTAATTTGATATAAACTGATTTGTCAGCTATTGCAGGAATTGAAGCTTTTCTCCAAATACAGAGTATATCTTCAGTAATTTTGTTGAAAATATCAGAGTTATGTGAAGTCACTGAAGTGGCTTCCTTTAAAAGAACATGGTATTGGCCCACCTGTTTATTTGTTGGCAATGTTGTAAGAGGAAGCTCTCGTGCGGTTCCAAATATAAAATGTGGTTTTGATTGACTCCTTGTAGCTCTAATGTTTGAAGCAGAAGCCATATTTGTTACTAATTATCAGAAATTACCAATTCCAAATCCAACAAAAACCTGAAAAATAAAAAAATTTCATTAAACATTTGAAACATTGATATGAAGTAGAAAATGTGAAATAAACAATTTTCGCTTCAGCAAACATTTTTTGTAAAAAGAATACTTTTCGAGTTATTAAGCGTATAATGACTGGTTGGCGGCCATTTGGGGGGGGGGATGGGGTACTCAGGATGAATTGAAATTTTTTTAATTCTCACATTCTTTTTTATTACCCTTCAATCTACCTTATTACGAGTGAAGCAATAGTTGAAAAATTGTTCACCCCATCCTAATAGTATATATATATATTTTTTTTTTTTCAGATTTACCGCCGATTCGTACCTAAAGAGGCGGTACATATCTCGGCGAGGCAGTGAGTGGGTGATATTACTGTGCTAGGGGTGGTAGACTACGGGAATGAGTAAGGGTCAGTCGATGGATAGTGGGTAGGAGGGGTATGGTTTCAGATGCGATGGAGCAGATGGGAGTGAGTAAGGAAGAGGAGAACGGCTTCCGCTGAAAAGGGGGGGCCTTCGGCGAGTATGGATCGTAGGCAGTTGGGTATGGGGTTTTCGGCCGAGAGAGGGAAACACCTGCGACGGAGAGCGGACAACTTTGAGCATTCCACCAGGTGTAAGACAGTGATAGGGGTATGGTAGGTAGGGCAAAGCGGGGCTGGCGATTTCGCCATAAGGTGTCCGTGGGTGATGCGGGTGTGACCTATGCGGAGACGGGCTAGGATTACTTCTTTATGGCGGGACCGGTGGAATGAAGAAGCCCAGTATCCTATTTGCGGTTTGATCGTGTGGAGTTTATTTTGTGTGGCCTGGTCCCATTCCCGCTGCCATATGGAGCGGAAGTGGGAGCGGAAAGCCGGGAAGAAGTCGGAGAAGGGGATGGGTCGGGAGGAGGCCGGCAGCAAGCAGGCCGTCTTTGCTGTGCGGTCCGCCGCCTCGTTACCCTGGATGCCGACATGAGCCGGGACCCAACAGAATGCGATTGTCTCGTGTTGGGACATCGTTAAAAAGTGGAAGGTCTGCTGGATGGTACAGACGAGCGGGTGAGGGGAGTTAAATCTTTCTAGGGAGAGAAGTGCACTATGGGAATCCGAATAAATGACGAAAGAGCTGGCAGAGTGGGTGCGCACGATATCGAGGGCCTCCGTAATGGCGAAAAGTTCCGCCGAAAAAACGGAGGCCTCGCGGGGCAGGCCGACGCCCCGGGAGAGCGGCTGGGACAGAATCACCGCTGAGGAGGCCACACCAGCTTCCGAGCGGGAACCATCCGTGTAAATGGCGATTGCGTCCGGGTGTTGGGTTGCGTGTTCGCGGAAGAGTGACCTGTATATCATGGCGCTCGTGGTAGTCTTCGGTAGGGAACACAGATCTTTGCAAAACTTGATAGGGGTTAGGATCCAGGGGGGGTAGATGCTGAATGAAATGGGGATAACTGAGGGGGCGGGCATGTTGAAAAGATCAAGGAAAGAGCGGACCGCTTCAGTGAAGTGCCAGCTCCGTCCCTGAGGTGGTAGTTCTAAAACCACCGTGCCCAGAAGCGAAGAAGGTAGCCTCTGTGCACGGAGGTATGTCCGCATGAGGAGTAGACCCCGTCGGAGGGCGAGAGGGAGGTGGTCACATTCCACATGGAGGCTGGAGGCTGGGGAGGAGCGGAAAGCACCGGTGGCGAGGCGGAGGCCTCTATTAAGTACCGGGTCCAGGATACGGAGGCGGGCGTTGGAGGCTGAACCGTAAACTGCGCTACCATAGTCCAGCTTCGACTGTACTATGGAAGTATAAAGGCGAAGAAGAGAGCGTCGATCTGCACCCCATGTGGTGTGAGAGAGGTGATCCAGGAGAGCGAGGGGGCGTCGAAGAGATTGCTTTAGGTGCTTGAGATGGGGAACCCAATTGAGCCGTCGGTCTAGGGTCATGCCCAGAAAACGCGTAGAGGGTACCACCTCAAGAGGACTGCCGTATAATGTGACAGAGGGTAGAGGAAGGGTTGTGGGTCTTCTTCTACTGAAGACCATACACTTGGACTTAGGGATGGAGAGGCGGAAACCCACCGACGTCGCCCACCTTTCCACCCGGTAGATGGCGAGCTGCATTTGCCGTTGAACGACAGACGGTTCTCGCCCTGCGAAGTAGATTGCAAGGTCATCCGCGTAAATGGAAGAGCGGATTGTGGGTGGAAGGCATTGTGCGACCGTGTTCATCACGACGGAGAAGCAGAGAACACTGAGGATGCTCCCCTGTGGGACCCCGTCCTCCTGCACAAAGGTGTCAGAGAGGACTGAGCCCACCCGGACTTTAAAGGTCCGAGAAGAAAGGAAGCCCCTGATGAAGGTAGGCATGGCTCCGACGAGGCCCAGATGTCGGAGCTGACCGAGGATCACTGCTCGACGGGTGGTGTCATAGGCCTTCTGGATGTCAAAGAAAAGTGACAGTACGAACTGTCCATTGTCGAAGGCATCCTGTATGTCTCGGCTGAGAAGCAGGAGGGGATCAGTGGTGGAGCGGAATTGTCTGAAGCCGGACTGGGTAGACGGGAAGGAATTGGTACGTTCAAGGACGAACGATAATCGCGTAGCGACCATTTTTTCGAGGATCTTGCAGGCACAACACGTCAGGGCGATTGGTCTGTAGTTTGTGGGGTCCAGGGAATCTTTGCCGGGCTTGGGGATAGGGATGACGTGGGCCTCCTTCCACCTAAAGGGGAAGGCACCCTCTATCCATATGCGATTGTATAGGTCTAACAGGAAAATTTGTAAGGTAGAGTGGAGGTGTTGGATCATGCCGTACGGAATACCGTCCGGGCCAGGACAAGGGGATCGTCGAGAGGCCAGTGCCGCCTGTAGTTCACGCATGGTAAACAATCGGTTGTAGGTGCTGTCTATGGACGGTGGAGAGGGGCTATCGTCAGGGGCGAGTACGGAATTGGCTGCAGAGGAAGAAACGGCGGCGAAGGTAGAAGCAAGGTGGTCTGCCACCGACTTGGGCTCACATAGGAGTCCGTCGTTAGTCCGGAGGACCGGGGGTCGGGAGGGGACATGTCTCCTCTCGACGCCCCGCACCTTCTTCCAGATGGTAGCCGAAGGTGTGTTGGCGGTGATGCCGGACACAAAGGCACGCCAAGAGGCTCGGCGCGCTGTCTTCATTGTGCGGCGGGCGATGGTCCTGACCCGCTGCATCTCCGTGCGATGGATGGGGAGTCGCGTCCGGTAGAAGCGCCGTTGCCTTCTTCTTGGCGCGCACGGCCTCCGCGCACTCCAGGGTCCACCAAGGAACCCGTCGGGCGCGGGGGTAGGCGGAGGATTGTGGTACGCTTGTGCTTGCGGCCGTTAGAACGACGGACTCGAAGTATGCGATGCACTCGTCGATGGATGGGAAGTGGGCAGTTGTAAGGGTGGTATGTGTGTTGTCGCGGAAGCGGGCCCAATTCGCGTTGGTGGTAACCCACCTTACCGGTACCCGTACGGTCTGGTCGGGTCGATTGAGGGTGAGTAGAATGGGGAGATGGTCACTTCCATGGTCCTCTCGGAGGACTTGCCACGTGAAGTCTAGGAGGGCATCAGTTGAAACGAGGGACAGGTCTATACAGGATGGAGTGCAGGTGGTGGCATGGTAGAATGTAGGAGAGCCATCGTTGAGGCACTCGAAGGAGAGCTCGGTCATGACGGATATCAGGGTTGGGGCCATATAGGTGGTGTGTGTGTCGCCCCACAAGGGGTGACGACTATTGAAATCGCCCAGCAGTAGGAAGGGCCTGGGGAGTTGTTCCACGACTTCCACCAGGTCGTCGCGGGAGACTTGAGCGTGGGGCGGAAGGTAGATTGAACAAATGGTGTACTGTCTATCCAGGGAGAGCCGGACGGCAGTCACGTGTAGCGGGGACCGGATGGAGAGATTGTAGAAGGGGACTGCGTGGTGGACGAGGATGGCAGCTCCCCTTCGAGTGCAGGTAGGAGGCGGGGTGGCGGTGCAAAAATAACCAGTGGGGCAGGGCATGGGCCTGGTCCCCAGGATTAGCTCCTGGAGACACACACACACCGGACGGGAAGTGGCAAGCAGGGAGTTAAGGCCAGGGTTGTGGAGTCGGAGTCGTGGAGTCGCACGTTTCAGGGCGGAGTCGGAGTCGGTAAAAAACTTCCGACTCCGACTCCAATTTCTGTGTCCTGTGTCCTGTGTCACCCTTAATTTCTAAATCCTAAATACTAACATTTAGGTTATTTAGTTTTTTTGGTCAATAAACCTTATTCATTGATAGCCCCTAGATTAAGTTTTTTTAATATTTTTTTTTACATTTTCAGAATATACAATTAATATTTATTTAAATATAAAATATAAAATATAAAATTTCACACTTAGTGTGGTGGTGATGAAATGTCTTATTATTATGATAATTATAGAGTGAAACACTAGAGGAGTCGGAGTCGTATATTTAAAATGTGAGGAGTCGGAGTCGGATTTTTAGATTTTTTACAATGTGTGGAGTCGGAAAATTTTGGACCGACTCCACAACCCTGGTTAAGGCCTTCATAGTTTGCAAAGATTCCTCGACAGTTCCAGTGGACTATTGTGGTTTTCGGGGGATCCATTAGTTGATGAAGGGGGATGGGTAAAGGTGTAGGCGCTAGGAGGTTGGAGTGTGAAGGGAGATCTGAAGTTCGTGAAACTGAAGGCTGGGTCGGGAGCATGGCTGGCTATCTACCGTTCACCAGGGAAGGAATCGGTCGGCCTGTCGAACCCCGCGGAGGTTGCGGGGTCGAGTCGGCCGAGCGAGACCGGAGGCGTGGATCACGGCAGGCAGAGGAACATCGTGGGCTGAGCGGGTCAGAAGTGCCCTGACGGGCCTCTATGGTCGGGCCAGGGGGGGGGGGCACGTTAACCCCAAAAGGGGCACTACCCCGCCTGTCCGGGGTCTCACGGCGGACCCTAGGTGGTGACAGGGGGTACCAGAAAGACCGGGCGGGTGGGAGGGAGGGCGTACTCAGGGTAGCTGATGAGGGGGCCGGGGATGTTGGGGGGGTAGGTACGATGGGGGTGGAAGGAGGTGAACCAAAGTGGTCTCGTGGAGGGGTGGAGAAAATGGCACCAGGAGGCAAGGGCAGATCCAGGAGACTCATGGGCGTGGGCGCGGCCGAGCTTCCCTCGGTCACACCGTGCAGCTGCGCCAGAGCCGCATCCACTGGATCCACTGGGCTGGGTCTCGTCGTACGGGGCGGGTCGTGGGTTTCGGCCACTATTGTCAGAGTCTGTGGGGGTAGAGCGGTGGGACTTCTGCGATGGGGAGAGATGGACATAGCAGACGTGGTGGGCGGTGTAAGGGTCCGAGCCGTCTTCTTGGTCTTAGGGGAAGAGGGAGAGAGACGTTGGAAGGCCGGAGGGTCTGGCGACACGCTCCGGCGTCTCCGCCTCGACGGCTTGCTCCGGCGGCAGGTTCGGGCGTGTACAGGGAGCACTGGGAAGGCAGGGTTTGAGGTGGCTGGGATCTGGGAGCCCTGGTCCCAGACTCCTGGGGGATTCGTGGCAGGTGAGGTGCGGGAAGAAGAGGAACGGTGGGGGGACAGGGGACCGTCGGGTCCTGCGAGGATTTGCTTTGTGGGGAACAGGGAGCAGTGGCTGGGGGGGGGGGTTCGGCGGCAGGCCAGGGCGGCGTGACGAGATGATAGAGCCGAGAGCAGCGGCATAGGACATCCCCGGCCTCACCTCCCGACTCCGCACCCTGTCTCGTGCCTCACGGGGGCTAAGGAAGTCCGACACTTGTAGGCCGCGGACCTCCTTCTCGAACTTGAAGAAAAGGCATTCGCGGGATGAAGAGGGGTGTGCACCTTCGCAGTTGGAGCATTTGGGTGTGTTGGGGCACCTGTCAGGGTGAGCGAGTCGTCCACAGTGCACACACAATTGATGCGGCTGTCGACAAACGGAGCTAACGTGTCCAAACTTATTGCATTTAAAACAACGGGTCGGGTCTGGGATGTATGGGCGTATAGAAAACTCGCATGACGCGCGGTCTCCCATACCCCATACAATGCGGCCGGGGGGGATTAGTGTATTGAAAGTAAGGAGCAGACGTGGGGTGGGGGTGCCTCCCTGTCGGGATGTGAAGCGATAGATCTTAGTGACTCCTTGGGGTGCGAGGTCCTCCAGGAGCTCGCTCACTGCGATCGACAATAGGCGGGTGGCGTAAATAGTGCCCTGACTCTGATTCAGGCGAGGGTGTTGGGAAACGGACACCGAGCATCCAAGGACCTCAGTGACGGAGAGTAGGGCTTTCGTCTCTGCGGCTGAGCGTGATTTTACGGAGGGAGCCATCCCTCTGTGGGCGTACGTCATAGCGGCTGGAGTTGCTGTGGGTTCGGATCGCCTGAAACGTCCGTTCAGAGTTGGTCGGGAGGGACCCAGATGTAGGCCGAATCACCAGGAATTTGTGGATACTTGGAAGGGAGAGGGAGGCTGTAGAGTCGAAATGGACCGGGATATTCAACGGTCGATAGGACGGCCGTGAATGCCGGCTCCCCCGTCCGCCGCGAGGCTCTCTCCGTGGGGAGGTGGGCTGACGGTGGGTAAGGGGGGCATATGGGGAGAGCAAGAAGCCGGGTTGTGGGGGCAAATCCTCGGTGGAACTTGACTTGCCCGAAGGTGGCTGAAGTGGGCTGGGGCGAGGCCCCTGCTCCAGTGTGTGTAGGTCCAAAGGCATAGTCGAGGGACGGACTGGGGTCGGCAACGGAAAAGGAGAGTGCAAGCGTACCGCTTCCACAGGGGGGCCAACCCCATTAGGTTGCGGTCTTCCAGTGGTAAAGGACTCGAGGGCCTGGTTGCCCACCACCCGAGTGTTGAGAGGAGTAGTAGTCCGAGAGTGAGAAGCAGTAGTCGTAAGCCGAGGGGGAGAAGTGTCCATAGCGAAACAAAAAATAACTTCATCCCCCGCGCGCATCCAGCCACCACCGACTCCAACAAGGGAAAGGCGAAGCGTGGGCACACTTGGTCCCACCGCCGATAGATGTCACGCAGGGGAGATACACCCGCACCCAGTCCCTGTGCCTGAAAGGCGGCCACTCTCATCCAACGCGCGGTGAAAAGCGGCAGGGACAGGGTTTGGGTTTGGTTGGAAAGCGACAAGGATGCAGGGCAACCACCTCCCACACCCAAGGGCCAAGGAAGGGGTCAAAATCAAGGTCCAAAGAACGATGCCAAAAAAACAGAGAGAAGCCAGAAAGAATGGGTTAAAGGAGAAAGAAAGAAAAAGAAGCAGGAGATCAGCCGGGTCCCCAAACGGGCCCAATGGTCCACGAGGGCAGAGAAAGCCCTTACACCGAAGAAAGGTGTATTCCCACATTCGCCACAGAGGGACGCGCCCTATCGCTCCGGACAAAGCAAAGGGATATATATATATATATATATATATATATATATATATAATATATATATATATATATATATATACAGGGTGGGCCGTAAGTTTCCATACATAGGAAAATTTAAACGTTTGTTTTTATGTTTCAGATACCCTAAGAATATGCGTTTGTAAGATCTTGTTTACTGATGAAGCAAATTTTTACGTCAATGGAGAGGTTAATCGGCAAAACATACGTTATTGGAGTAATGCTAACCCTAACTGGCTGAGTCCGACGAAGATGCAAGGTGCCGGTAAAGTGATGGTGTGGGCCGGGATATGGGGTGACAGAATTATTGGACCAATTTTTGTCAGTGGAAATCTTAATGACGAAAGGTATCTTAACATGTTGCAAGAAGAGATTTTCCCATCCCTGCTAAACGAGGAAGGTAACTTCCCAGTTTACTTCCAGCAAGATGGAGCTCCACCTCATTATGGTCTTCACGTGCGTCGGTATTTGGATCAGCAGTTTCCGGATGCTTGGATTGGTCGGCGTGGTCCTGTGGAGTGGCCTCCCAGATCCCCAGATCTCACCCCCCTTGATTTCTATCTTTGGGGGCACTTGAAGGCCATGGTGTATCAGGAAAAGATACGAGACATAAATCATCTAAAGGAACGTATCACCAACGCCATTACAAGCATAACGTCAACTGTGCTAATGCGTGTTCATCAACAGTGGGGAACACGTATTGAAATGTGTTTTCAAAACAATGGCAACCATGTAGAGCATATTATATAAATAAAAATGGTTGTCCATAAAAAAAGTTTATTTTTCCTATGTATGGAAACTTACGGCCCACCCTGTATATATATATATATATATATATATATATATATATATATATATATATATATATATATATATATATATATATATATATATATACACGGTTAAACAATGCACCAGAATTATTTGTCGTCCTACGCACACAGCTTTGTCTACTGAACTAGATGTAAACAATATGACTCAGTTTATATAGGTCAGATTGGAAAAACTTTAGAAGTCTAAGTAAAACAGCATAGCATAAATAGGCGTGAAGGACGGCAAATAATTCTAAGCATTGTTTAACCATACGTATAATCACAGTATTAATTGGGAGAGTTCTAAAATTCTTCTTAAAAATAGACATATCGAAAGGAAAATTATGGAACGTGCAAATTATTGTGCATTCATACACCGAATCATTTCAATAAGTTTGGGAATGTCTAAAAATTAAAATGGACTACATCTTGTTAAAATATATTTTCGTTCAATTAGTACTCGATATTTTGCTAATACCGCTTAACTATTTTGTTTATATTTCGCTTCATGACTTTTTTCTTCATCCCCTGACGAGGTGTACTGTTGAATATATGAAAAGACCTTGAAATGAATTGTCACTTTTCCTTGGGAGTATATATATATATATATATATATACGAGGGGAATCCAAAAAGTTTCCGGAAAAGTTTAATAATTCAATCATTTCAAATCAGAATTTAATGAATTCTTGTTTTGACATGAATTTGGACCTTCATACATATTAGGCCATGCTAAGACTTACACAACCTTGGTGACAGTGCTTTAAGACGGAGTTAAAAAGAACCCTATTTTTCATGGCAACGGAAATCTCAAAATTCGAGTGGAGAGCTAACATTAAATTCCTAACAAAACTTAAATGGAAACCACCACAAATACTTGATGCCTTACGTGAAGTTTATGGAGATGAAGCACCTAAGAAATCAGTCGTTTATGACTGGATCAAAAGATAAAACGGGTCAAGAAGTTCTTAATGATAACCAAAGGAGTGGAAGGCCATCAACATCAATTAATGAAGAAACTGTTGCTGCTGTTCGGTCACTAGTCGAAAAAGATCGTCGAATTTCCTGTGAAATAATAGCCAATGAGGTGGGTATCTCTCGTGGTTCTGCTCATTCCATTTTGGTGGATACCTTAAAACTTAGCAAACTTTCTGCTCGGTGGGTGCCTAAAGCATTGCGCCAAGAACAGTTTGACCAAAGGGCTAGTCTTTCTGTTGATCTTTTGAATCGAATGGAAGTTCATGAAGATTGTTTTATGCATAGACTTGTAACAGGGGATGAAACCTGGATTGATCAGTATGATCCGGAAAGCAAAGTTCAGTCAAAGCAATGGCTCCCAAGAGGATCAGATGGCCCAATCAAGTTTAAAGCAGAAAGATCAGCTAAAAAGGTAATGTCTACAATTTTTTGGGATTGTGAAGGAATAATTTTAGTGGACTTTCTTGAAGGACAAAAAACAGTCACCGCCCAATATTATGAAAATGTTTTGAGGAAGCTGAAAGATAAGCTTGTTGAAAAAAGACCTGGTAAACTTCATCGCGGGGTGCTTTTCCATCACGACAATGCACCTGCTCACACTGCAAATGCCTCAAGAGCCGTGTTACGGGAATTTCGATGGGAAATCATACCTCACCCCCCCTACAGTTCGGATCTAGCCCCTTCCGACTTTTTTTTATTCCCAAAATTGAAGGATCACATAAAAGGAACGCGTTTCGACTCGATAGCAGATGCCAGAACAGCAGTTTTGAGATGGTTTCAGTCGAAAAACTCTGAATTTTATAAAAATGGATTGGAACGCTGGAAACATCGCTTAGAAAAGTGTATAGAGATAGGTGGGAATTATGTCGAACGTTGTTGAGCATTCCTAAACGTACGTATATCCTCGTTTGTTTTCTTTTATTAAAGTTATTTGACCATTCTGGAACTTTTATTAAAGGGTTTTTGTATTAAAGCTTTTTGAATTTTCCCGAAACTTTTTGGATTCCCTACGTATATATATATATACATTAGACCGTTTCACGATTATATGGTAATTTTTCAAATTGAATTTTGATAAACGCACACACTTTTATTTTTTTATATAAAGGAAGAAAAACAAATAGACAAAATATCATTTTATTTGAATGATAAAAAGGCACCCCTCAGATGGCACTTCTTTTACATTAATGGATAATTAGAGCAAATATAAGACTGAACGAAAAATATGTTTTAAAACAAAGCGACTTAAATTCTATTTAAGACATATATTGATTAAGAATATAGGGATTTCAGTGGCTGAGGGACCTCCTTTCTCTGATTTTCAATGATTTGAAAGGCCAGTTGTCTCTCTTCCTCACTCTTTGTGAGCTTCTCATTAAACTCTGTAGCCAGTTTGACTCCTCGTTCAGCACAGTCGTTGATTACTTTGACTGCCATGACCCGATTACGGTGCTCCTCAATGTCTTCAAGTTTCTTGGGAATTTCTATTTTCAAACACTTGAAGAAGTGTTGTGTTTGAGTTGTGACAAAACTGGTAATCTTTAAGTCATTGGGGTTTTGCAACATTCGGGGGTCCACCTTTCTTGCCCTCACTTTTCGAGGAGGCGCGTGGTGAAGGTTGTGAAGCATTAGAACCTTATCATCTTCAGTCACGAGGTTTGAGAAAAAGCCAAATCCTAAAAGATCCTCACTCAAGTACCAACCATGGTTCTGAAGTTTTTTGAGGGCTGTAGCACCCACTTCCTTATCAACCTGGATCTTGTAGATATGTAGCATCTTGAGGAGGGCCAAATCATTTGCTGGAGCATCAATTCCAACTGGAGATGTATACCAAGCTTGAAGATAAACTGTCACTGAAAAGGCGTTTATTCGTATCAGAGCTTGTTTTTGAGGGGTGAGAAGGAATTGGTTCCTAAATAAGTAAATTTTTAAGGAATAGAGGCCCTTTCCCATCCATCTAGCTCTGCTGTAAGCTCCTGGGTAGTGGAATCTGCTATCAGAGCCTTTATTTGTTTTAGGCATTGGACAACCAAGGAAGATAAGTGCAAGTTCTAAGTATTCCCTGTAGTCACCTCGAGTGTGGCCCTCTTGAAGTTTGGAGTTGATGAAAGAAATAAGCTTGTCTCTGTGCTTCAAGATCCAATGATCTAAAGATTCTGAGGTGAGATCATTGGATTCATAGGGCTTGTAATTCTGCTGATCAATGTTATCCCAACAATCTCTGAATCGATTGAATAAGGGAATTTGTGGACCCGAAGAAGAGAAAAAACATGTCAAAAAACTGCAGTGATAAGAAGCTCGTGGATATGGTGGCGGCATGCCAGAAAAAGGAGTGATCTCTGAAGGGCCTTTTGGATGATGGTACAAGCCCCAGCATGGATACCTGTATTGCTTGCAGTAGTATCAAAACAAAGGCCTGCTACCCACTCATTACTTGTGGCCATTGCTTCAAGACATCTAAAACTGCTCCCCATATTTCTTCTCCCGTTCCAGAAATAAGCTTTGGAATAGACAGTAATTTTTCTAATTCGCCTGCACCAGTCACAACAATGGGCATTACATCAATTTTACCCCCATGCATGGATGGAAGAAGCTTTCCATCAAAATGAATTATTAAGGGGGTATTTGGTTGGAAACTGGCTTTAATGTCTTCTCCATCTGCATCCGTGTTGATCGCCGAGACCTGTAGATAGAGGATGATGAAAGTGTGATCTCTTCAATTTCCACTCCAGCAGCTGAAAGGGCAGGTGCCACAATGTGCATAGCAGCTCTTGCAGATGTTCCAGTGCGGTCCAGAGCAGCCAAGAACTTTTTATCCCTAACAATTACACCTGGTTCAAGCTTCTCCTTTTTGAAGATGATGATGAGTGTGCTCTGTAGAACAATTCATCACCAGATGATTCTTCACTTCCTCCTGAACCGGAATTTTCACATTGGTGAGATCCAAACCTTTGTCAATTGCCTCATTTCTTCCTTTGATTTCCTGCGAAGTTTTTCCATTCTTTCCATGCTTATCGTCGTGCTTTTGCCTTCTTGAAAACTCCTTGTCTTCTGGACCCATAATCATTTTCCGATCGTTCCTTTGATCCTTAAGAAAATCTTTATCCTCCTGCAATTTTATTTCTGTTTCCACTTCTGAATGAGCTACATCGAAAAGCTTCTTTAAGCTGGTGACAAATTCTGCTTCATTCTTCTCTTGGGTAGGAGTTCGGTTCTTGACCAGCCCTTCATGTTTATTGTAAAGCCTTTTAAGCTTTGAGACAATATAAGGCTTGTGGGATGTAATTAAGGAGGCTTTTTCCCACACAGCAATAACTTCGTTGGCTACAGTTGCGCAAGCTACAGAGACATTTTGCTTTCCCACCTTAATGTGATAAAAAAGACGTTTAAGGACATCACTGTTAGTTGGAAGCTGCTTCTCAGAAAAACCCTCTTCCAGCACTTGTCCGACCAACCAGACTTCACACTTGTTTCTGGTTTTTGCCATAATTCTGAGGGAAAAAGTTTTACCACCTGTTAGTCTTAATAATAATATAATAATCATTAATCACTCACCTAAATTATATTATGACTTGATTACTGTAAGAAAGTTGTAAAGTAACATGAAGTAACCTTTCTAGAACAGTAAACTTGCGAAAATATCAGTAATTATAGATGAAAAAGCAAATAAAACATCATATAATCCATAAAGGGAAAAATGGAAATTCTAGAATAGTTATCCTGAAGGAAGAATTTTCTAGAATTCTCTCTAAAGAATATAGGGGGGTTACTGGACCATTCCTGAAAATGACCTACTTATCTTCCAATTTTATTTATGAATTTTATATACCAAATTTAAGAGGACATCACAAAATAAATATATATATTTGCCAGAAAAATGAAAATTTTCTCATGAGGGGTAAAATAGATATGCATTGAGGGGTGGGATAACAATAAGCTCTTGTCTTAATATTTTGCATGAAGTCTTTATTCATGACATATTACCTTTTTAGTATGTGTGCGTTGAGCCATCATAAATTTCGATTTTTCGAAACGGCCTAAATTATACTATATATATATATAATATTTAAGAGAAATCCAATGACAAGGAGAAATGTAAATGCCATGAAAAGTCTTCTTTTATGACTCATTTAGAAAGTGTAATTTTTAGACAATCTCCCACTCATCTCAAGCCAATTTTCTATCGACGCTTCGTTGATGATTCGATAGCAGTCTTTGATAATGCGGTACAAGCGCAACAATTCTTTAACTTCCTAAATTCTTTGCACCCCAATATAACGTATACAATGGAAACTGAGAAAAATGGCTCCCTCCCCTTCTTAGATCTTTTAATTTCGAAAAACGGTGATTCTATTACTACATCAGTTTACAGGAAACCCACTTTCACTGGTTTGGGCATGAATTTTTTTAGTTTTACTGATTTCAACTATAAGATGTCTTGTATTAAAACTCTCCTGTTCAGAGGATATAATTTGACCTCTAATTTGACCTTACTTAATGATGAATTTAATAATCTAAGATCATACTTTACTAATAATAGTTTTCCTGTTCAATATGTAGACAAACTAATTAGATCCTTCTTAAATAATGTTTATAGCCCTCAACTTCCATGTATTACAGTACCGAAGGATATAAAATATTTCTTGGTACCTGAAATGGGTCCTTTGAATAAGGAATTTAAGCTTAAATTTACAAAATTGTTAAGGAAATTTTTTATCATACTGATTTCCGCATCATATTTATTAATAAAACGTCCTTAGGTAGCTTTTTCTCAGCGAAGGATCGAACCCCTGACTCGTTGCGTAGCGGTGTTGTATATTTATTTACCTGCCCTAGGTGTCTCCTTGGGAATTACATCGGCAGCACTGTTCGCTCTCTCAGGGCTAGATTTTATTCGCATATGGAATAAGTGGCCGAACAGGTAAAATTTTAAAAACTAAAGAGGTTTCGAGGATTCGCGAACACAGCATAGAATGTAAAATTGATGTCACTTTAGACAATTTTAAAATTCTTGGTTGTAATACTTGTCCCAACTCACTAAGAATTTTAGAATCGCTGTTCATTAAAGCATTGTCCCCTAGTCTGAATGTTGACTCATCGGCCGTCCCTCTCAATTTGCTATGATCCCTCCTCCTTCCCCAATTCCTTATAATCCCTCCGTCCCCAATCGCCCTCGCCATTCTCTCGTGTTTCCCGTTCTTTGTCTGCTCAAATTAGTCGGCCTCGGATACTGCAGTGTAAGGTAGATAGTTCCAGTGTTTCCAGTGTACTATTGGTAATTTTTCCAGTGTATTAATTTCACTTTTACTACATGTATTTAAAAATAACTTCTTAATTTTTATATGTAAATCTGTATAACTTAGAATTTAACCCTCTTTTCTCAGTCTTTTAAAATTTGTCTTTACGAATAGGTTATAGAAATTTTCTGTTTTGTTTTTCATTCAATATTGATTTTAATTTCACATTGTTATTAAACAGCCTGAAGATGAGCGTATTGCTCGAAACGTTGCGCATTAAAGAAGACTTTTCATGGCATTTACATTTCTCCTTGTCATTGGATTTCTCTTAAATATTAAATTGAAGCTCTGTAGAAGCAACCGCATGACTATATATATATTATATATATATATATATATATATATATATATATATATATATATTATATTTTTTTTTTTTTTTTTTTTAGTTCAGGAAGAACCGATTCGCCTCTATTTAAAGGGCATATCTCAGCAGAAAAACAAAGAAAAAGTGAGAGGAAAGACAGAGGAAAAAGAAAGGGTGGAGGGGACAGTCGAAGTGGAAAAAGACCAAGGATATTATATATTATAATATATATATATATATAACCTTTTAATTATATATATATATATATATATATATTATATATATAACTGTAAATTTCTGCCGATGCAAAATATCTCCCACCAATATTCTAATCCGGGGCCTGACTCGTAGACGCGGGCACTGACCATGAGTGTATGAGAGAATAAATGTCAACAACAATCTCGCGCAATTTCATCACCCGAGGAAACAACGGTTTCGTATTCAGGTGTTTTACGCGTTAACCCTCAGCGCTCGAGCCAATATAATTTATAATTAACGTTACCTACTAACTCTTTCCCGTTATTAGATACCAAACACACTATTTACAAATTAGGAAAATATTGCAACTATGAAGAGCTTCGTACGCTCACGGGTGACATTCATTATCGGGGGTCGTTTTGTTGCGTTTTCTTCAGACATAGGCTCCCGGTAGCGGTAGCTCAGTGGTTACGGTGGCGGACCCCTAACAGCGTGGCGTTGGCTCGCTCCCGGCCGCTGGTATCGAATGTTGAGTTGAGTTAGTCGCTTACTGTTTCTGCTCTTGCTCGGGTGACCCTCGGGCCACACTCACCCGAACGTAGTGGGGAAATTAACTTTTTCTTGACACGTAAGAATTTTTAGTTCATTTTTCTCAGTTAAGTTTTATTGACGTTATTTTCCAGTTTCCGGTGTTCGAACACTGATCGTTAGGAGAATGAACGAGTCCAAGGAAACAACTATTCACCTATCTCGCATCACGAAGTATCCTGAGGTTATGGTTTGCTCTTGCTTTGTAATCCAGGGAATTTTTTTTTTTTTTTCTGGTGTGTGAATGGAATATGATGAATCGCCAAAATTATGTAAGAATGTTGAAAGGAAGGGAAGGAAGGAATTGCAGTACTTCACCAGTACTTCATCGGCACTTCGACTACCGGAGTTTGTCCAAAAGAAAGTTATTGCTTCTCGCTCGCAACCTACAACAAATGATAGGAAAAAGTTTTTTTTTTAATCCAATCGAATATCTTTGGTCAGATTTGAAGAGGCGAATGCAAAATGAGGACATTCCAACTACGGTAAATATTATAAGACGAATTCGTGAGTGTTGATCCAGAAATTACCAACATTCGTAAAACATTGGTGAAGTCGATGCCAACACGGACGGAAAGGATTTTAAAAGTAAAAGGGGCCACGCAAAGTACTAGAATAAAAGCATTTCCCTCCCATACTTTTATTTCAGTCCTAAATATGATGTACAGGGTGGATCGTAAGTCGCTTTACCTTCGTATTATAAGGAAATTCACTATCTGGCCAGTACGATTAAGTAACATAAGTTTAAATCATGAATAAGTAGTATTAATTTAGAATCCACAAACGGACTAATAGCTGAAAATTTTAAAAATTAATTACGTAATGCAGTATACAGTGTGTCCCATAACTCCTGTTTCATAGGAAAATTTATTTTAATTTAAAATAAAAGGCCTCTGGAGGCCTTTACCTGGCGAGTGTAACTCGCTTTCATATTAGCCATTGCGGGTTAATTGTATCCGCGACGAGAAAAAGGTTCCAAAACGAGACATCAGTTTGAACATTTGTTTCAGTTCGAATGCATTACTTTGGTAAATTTAACTTAACTAGACTTATGGGACACCCTGTATATTAAATTTTTGAAGATAATTATTGTAGGTATGATAAAAATACAGTACCAAAACCTAATAGTTAAGTAGGAGGAAACTGACAAGTAATGCAGTAACTTAGTTTTAAAGCTAAAGTTTTAGTAGTAGTCCATTATTATTATAATAAAAAGATGTCTCAATTTGTTTTCAAGCGAATTTACACGAAAAATATTTTTAATATCACTATTTAAAGCATTCCATACTTTCAGTACTACGAAAATTGGTGATGACAATCTACATTGACGAATAACTCGTTTAATAGCAGTAGTAGTTGTTGTTCCTCCGCTCCTGGTCTGATGAGCGAATTTTTTGATGAGTAACGAGATATTTATTTATCCACTGTTAATTAATGATTTTGCTTTTTCATTCTTACACGAAAATAAAATGTTACTTTCATTACAGTTTGGATCTTTAATTATTTGAACTCTTCAAAGAATGCATTTGAATGATCATCGAAATCAGCATCGGATCGGATCTTTATTATTGCTTTGTGTACGTTTATATTAATTGAAGTCGCTACTAGTAAGGATGTTGCAAATATCCGCATCCACGGAACATCCACAATTTTTTCACACACGCATTCGGATCGGGGATGTCAATTTTTTTTTTTTTTTACATCCAAGGATGTTGCGAATATCCAGTTTTTTCATACCGGCACCCGCGGATATAAAAGCTGAAAATCCGCAACCGCAATATTTTGATATTGGTAACATCCCTAGTAACTAGGTTTTATTGACGAGAGGCCAAATTGAGTTAGTAATTACGCGACAACAATAACCAACATCGTTATACATTTTAAAATTGGGTTCGTTTTACAAAATAATAATTTCCTAATATTATCATTAAAGTGAAATTTAAATTTTATTTGAAAACGTGTCACAATATTTTAATCAAACCTTCGTAAGTTTTCTTTTGAGCTTTGTGATTGGTAAAAAGAACAAAACTGCTTCTCTCAATGATCACTCAGACATGTTGGAAATTTAGTTTAAACCAGGGGCTCCCAAATAGGGGGTACGCGGCATCCTGCTTTAAAACCAACTTTCACGCGGAAAAGTACTCTCAAAAGACTGTAGCGGTTACACCGTCCTTCGAGCAATTTTGAGTAAGAGGGTGGTACGGGGGCGCTTGCTGAAGCCATCGTGGGGGACGCAGCCAAAAAAAAGTGGTTGGAAACCCGTGATCTAAACCAATAATTTTAAAGCTTATATAGTCTAAAATCGAGAGAAAAAACTTTACAGGGTTCAACTGTAAACTATGAAATTGTACTCTGGTTTGGATTAATAAAAACCTAACTTTTAACTCGTGAATTTTAAGTATAAAAACGTATTTGCATAAAAAATTTAAAATTACTTAAAAGACTGCATGCACATACGTAATATTTCACTGCTAAGCTAAGTCCTAACTTAGGTTAGGTTAACCTATAATAGTAACTATGACTAGGCTAGAAGCCCAATATAAGTTTTTCTAAAAACTTCGTGCACAATTTACTCAACGAACCAGTTAGGGGCGTGGTTAATTTTAGTTATTAAAGTGGTTTGGAGGTTCGGGTGTTATGTTAGTTAACAATAGAACCCACCAGGAATATTGCCCCAGTAAAATCTGGCTCTCTTTTGGGGGGAGAAATATTTGGCATCCAGCACAATCGGTTTTCGCTGAAGGAACCTGAAGGAAATAAGAGTTAGGTTAAGTTAAGCCGTCATCTATTCGTCAACGATACTCCAATCATGATTGCTTTGATCGTGATGAAGTGTCATCTATTCGTCAAAAAATAATATCGTATCAAAGCGATCTTTCTGGAAAGGATGTTCATTTTCCGATCACGTAAAAAACGTCACCACACACATTTGTAAAAAAAGGCCTCATAAATGATTTTCTTTCATTTTAACCTCACACGCTAGCTTAACATATTTTGGGTCTATTCTTAAATAAACTTATAAAAATAGGCCTAAATCTTGGCAAGACGTCATAACTAGGGTATTAGGCGTATGCTATGTAACTTAGCCTAAAGACTAAGTGTATGGCCTAAGGCCTATATTGTTTGTTTTTTAAAGACTAAATTTATCTAACCAAATCCAAATCACAACACGCAACACTTCAGTTTGCATGTTTGATGTCTGGTCAGTCTGGCTAATATTTTTGACGCATGTCTACATGATAACCTAATACTTAGTCTAAAATTAGCCTTGATGCCGTGTCTATACTGTACTGAATTTTAATTAAATGGATACAAATTTAGCCATTTTGAGAAACAACAGCTAGGCTTAAGTAAAACTCAGTTATTAGGCTAATCAAGGTAAGCTAAGTTAGGCCTAAATTTTGCTTATTTGTAAATAAAAGTAATCACAAATCAACGATTTGCATTCTATTCGGTCACGAGTTTTGATTACCTATCAAAGCAATCAAAGACGATCATGATCGTGACAAATAGATGAAGGCTTTAATATACGTATTGGTAGGTTAAATTCATTCAAGTTAAAAGTTATATTGAAAGGTTAGTTAAATAATTTAGGTTAAAAATGGCTTGAATTTAATTAAGCGCGAGTGAAACTGAAAATGTCACTCCTCTTTAATAAAAAAATACAAAAAAAGAATCTGGTTTAAACTAAATTACTTTTGAGCCAAGTAATGGACAACTTTTAAATAAAGTTATAAAATAAATTGGATTAAGTTAATAAAAAATGCTAAGTTCAGTTACTGTTAAGTTATCGGTACGAGGCTTATCTTTTCTGGAAAAAATTTTACAATACCAAAATCTGTTGGAAAAATATAAACTTTTGAGATCAATCGCTTTTGTGTGAATGGATGTGTACGCTTTACTCTTCACTATCTTCCGTATTTCATATCTGGGTTGTTCCGCCTTCTTACCCAAATTTATTGGAAAATTAAGTTTTATAATGTAATGCACGTACGTATGAATTTCATAATGCGTAATAAAAGGCGCGCGCGCATACGCTCACTTCCGAATATACGCGAGGTACAGAATTTAAATCCATATACAGTATTACCCCTCTACAGTATACCAGAATTCGCTTAATACCAGACTTTATCTTAGCAGACCAGTACTTTTTTTAATACCGGAATTAGTCCGATATTAAAAAAATGTCCGCTAACATAAAACCTCACTCGCTTGACATCATTTGGTAGCCCCACGTTAACCCTCCCCCCATTGTATTGGAAATGCCTTCCATTGTGTTAGAATGGAATCTGATGCTACAAACGAACATAACAGTGCGATATTATTTATTAAAATTGCAACGAAATTCATGGTTATCATTTAATAGGATGGGTCCTTTAAATGTCTTTAAGCTATATTGTATAATAATAATAATAATAATAATAAATAACAATGACTATAATAGCATTTATTTAGCAATAGATTATCAAAAAATTTGTGATAGGCCCATTTTTTATGTTTAAAAGTGGTATCGAGATCCCGGGATTCGAAAAATTTCAATCCCAGAATCGGGATTCATCGGTATATATGAAATCTCCGGATTCGTAATATATCGGAAAATGCTCTATACCGGACTGGCTGCTCACCAATTATTCCAGTATAAAGGGATAATACTGTACCTATAATAATAACAATAATAATAATAATAACTACTAATATACATTATCAAAAACTCATTTTCCAACAAACTGGGGTGAGAAGGCAGAAACAACTCGGATGCAAAAGAGAGAAGGTAATGAAGATGAGAAAAGGTAGAAACTAAAGCATACACATTCATTCGGAGGGGTTCTGGTGAACCAGCGACCCCACATGGCAAAATTCAACACTTGGGAGACTTCATACGCCATGCGTAGTGGCGCTTCCAGGCCTTGTCAAAAATGAAAGTGTGACTGAGTGTCTCGAACTTGCATACTTTTAACAAACCTCCTCCATTCCAACCAATTTGCAGCTCTTCTCTTGCCTCACTCGGATAAAGTCCACGCTTAATCATGCTATCATTCATCATGTTAATCTATCATCTCGGCCTTCCTCTCCTCTCCTTTTACCTTCGCAAACAATCTTATACACTCTTTTCATAAATCTGTCATCTTCCATTCTTTTAACATGTCCAAACCTCCCGTAACAAACCTTCCTCAATTTTCATATCCACTGAATTCAGACAACCAAATCTTTCCAGAACCACACGATTTCTTACTCTATCAATCCGACGCACGCCATGCGTACTTCCTAGATTATCCATACCAACCACTTTTACTGTTTTTATGTTATGCCAATGTTTCACACCCACAAAAAGCGTTGGCACAAACGCACCTTCATGTAAACATCTCGTAGCATCTTTGTCCAGTCTTCGCTTCCTCACAACCATCACCTTTCTTCCTCGATTCATTCTACCATTAACTTCATCCGCAATCGTACTTCAATACACATCCCAGATACTTTAAAAAGGCTAACACTCACCTCTGGCGTTTCACCACTCACCAGCAAATGATCCCGAATTTACCTCTCTCTCCACTTTCAACAATCTTCTCTCGTACACCGTCACGAAATTTTTAACCACCTCTCGCATATTGCACTCTCAGTACAGCATCATCCGTATGCAACAAATTCGACAAGCCCCAGCTATTCCCACCATACATTAGATTCATTCCTCTTTCTAGCAGCGGCACTTTTACCTCTCGTGATTCTATCCATGAACTGATTGAACAGACACAGAGACATCACACATCAAACCATTCACTCAACTCTTTATTTACTCTCACACACGCACTACTTCCAGCATAGAAACTCTCTACCGCATTCACGAGTTTTTTATTTAATAGAGGGAAAAGCCCGACTTTCCTTTTGTAGTAAATGTAGTAGAAGGTGTCGATTGATTCTAATTGCGGAGCACCTGGAGTTCTCAGATGATACCCCCCATTGGTAGAAACGAGAAGCTTAATGGGAATTCTCGGAAGTCAAAACTCCGAATAAGCCTACAAAGGAAGGTCACAGAGGGAGTTGGTTGAAGTGGAGTTGGAGACGGTCTCTCCTTTTGATCATAAATGTAGTAGGGGGTACTAGCTGGATCTGGTATCAGAGCACTAGTTTTCAAATGATGACCTTTTTCACTTTTTTTTAAAATTTTTATTTACGCGTTCCTCTTCCTCATTCTCTCTTTCGCTCCTTCCTTTTTTACTGTCATTATATTATAAAGGGAGGGGCAACTAGTTCAGACATAGTAGTAGTAATAATGTTCCATTTCCCAATAAATGTAGTAGGAAGCGCTGGTCGGGTCTGGTTTTAGAGCAAGGAATTCTCAGATGATATCCCATTGGTAGAGAGGGAAGCTTGATGGGATCTCTCTCGAGTCAAAACCACTGACTAGTACTTTTTAGGTAAATCGCGGTATATCTAGCTTAAGCTAGCTAGAAAAAGTTTTATAGTTTTATAAAGAAGTACCGATGTTCCCTTTTACAATGAAAATGTAAATGTAGTAGGAGGCGGTGGTCGGGTTTGGTTTCAGAGTACTGGGAATTCTCTGATGATGGGAAGCGTGATGAGAACTCGGGGGATTCAAAACTTCCAAACAGACATATTCATCCGCAGGAAAGTTATTTATCTGGAGTACAATTTTAGTTTAAAATAGTGTGTAACAGAATTTCGAAATAAATATATAAATTCTACGAATATACAACGTCGAGGGAATTCTTAAACTTGGGGGTGCTGACCAGCTGGAGGTGCGTCTGCATCAGTGCTTCTCAATTGAAGTAATTCTTACGCGAAATAATTTCAAAATTTGCTTATGGTTTGTGAACCAAGCCCGGCCGATAAGAATAACTGGTTTGTCGACCGAGCCCGACCTTTAATGGTTAAGAGAGTCGTTTCAAAGACTTATCTTGGTTTCACAGTAATGCTTCTTGCACTTGGCTGGGTCGTTTCCCAGAGTCCCGTTTTCTTTCGACAAACACGACGACTTCTCAAGTTTTTTCACACGCGCAGTATCTTTAAATTTTTGTTCACTAGCCTCTTTATTGCGTATCTGCTACGGACTTTCCTTATTCCAAATTATTACTTAAAATCATGTTGCAGACGCGCAACACAATGTGTGGAAATAACTCTTCACAATAAACACTATAAATTATAGAATATTCCATCTTGTACTCTAAATTTCACGACAATCAAAAGCATAAAATCTACATAGAAAAAAACTCAAAGTTGTGAGAAAATGTCTCGTACAAATTTATATATTAGATACTTTGTAACAAACAAAATTTAATGTACTTTTTTGAAGAAACGCAGTTTTATTTACTTTGTTTTGTTCGCAATTATGCGTTAACTCAAAATATAATTACGAAAGAATGAGAGAAACTTACAAACTAATCTTCTTCTTGCATTCTTTGGGCATGGATGAAACATTCTCGTAGAACCAAAATAAATGCCTTCCTCCATTCTGCTTCTGAATCACCTTCTGAATCCGAAAAAAGTGAAAGAAAAGGATTCCAGTTCCTGTTGGATCTTTCAGAGAGAAAAGGACCTTCATCAGTTTACGTTCACAAAATAATCTAATGATGCTAAACTACGCCATATAAATAAATAAATATATAAATAAATGATACACTGATGCATCGGCAGCGGCATCGGTCAAATTTGGCCATTACTTTGCCGATATCGCGGTCTCAATATTTATCAAATTAAAGAAATGAAACTACAGAATAATTAAAATTAATATTCATCTCTAAAATAGCAATACTGTATTTCCAAACACCCAAACATCGAATTCACTACTATTAACCCTCAACAGGTAGGATGGGGTCAGAATGACCCACATCGATTTTTTCCAATTCCAATTCAGCTATTGCTGCTCTCTACCTGATATTTTCTGTAATCTATCCTGTCAGTCAGTTCTTGAGTGCTGAGTGGAGCGGGTGTACTGTCCCAGTTCTCTTTCTTACTATTGTCATAATTTATTTATTGTATTTTACCCTTCTGCAAGCGGTTAACCTATACTTACATTACGTGACTATCATTAGTTTGCCTTTTACTACACAAGAAAGAGATTGCGCCTTGTGTTTCTGCTCTTAATATTTGTAGGTGATGTAGGCCTAAATCAACATTAGTGGTTTTAAAATTTCATTTTGATGTTCAGTAACTTTAGTTAACATTGCATTTACCATTAGTGGATAAACTCTGACGTTAATTCTGGCCTTAGAAACAAAGCGGATTAAGCCTAATTTTTTCCGCAGAGATATTGAAAGAAAAATTGCTAATAGGATTAGGAAAACTACGTTTAATACTGAACTGAAAGTGGAGACCAAATGCCAAACCACAGAGGCTTTCCTTTCAACCTTTCAAATGTTCCGCGCGATGATTCCTCATTTCACGAAGGTCAAGCTTGTCGCCCCCTCCTCTCGAGTTGGCCTGGTGAAGTAGTGAGTTGGTTTCTTGTACTCTCCACCTCACATAGCCAGGTACGCTCGGCTCATCGGGAATTGTTGAGCCAGGCGTCTATTCTTCTTTTGAAGATGTCCACTGCAACACCACTTGTGTTCCTTAGGCGTTTGGGCAGCTGCTTAAACAGTTCTGGTCCTCTCACAACAAAACTATTTTCTTTCAGGGTTAAGGATGTTCCCTGGCTGGCCTTTAATTTAGGAACACGACACAGTCTTCCTTTTCTACTTTCCACTGTTGTTTGGGGAGTTACAGGGTTCAGAGTAAGATTACGGACTAGTGTCTCCATTAGTTTCCAAGTGTAAATAATGGTGTATCTCTCTCCTCCTCCTCCTTTCCAGTGAATATAGGTTTAATTCGCATAACCTTTATCAGTAGTTTAGTTCTTTGCACGTCTTGATCTTGACTGCGAAGCTTCTCTGAATCCCTTCCAGCTGTCTAATGTCTTCTTTTTCATATGGGCATGTTAGGACCGAGCAGTATTCCAATTTAGGTATGATCAGTGTTTTCAGTAAAGGAATCATTATATTCCTATCCCTTCGTTTAAAGGTTCTCAATATCTGCCCAGTTACTCTCTTTGCTCTGTTTACTGCTATCTTATTTTGTGTTTCAAATTTCGCATCATCAGTCATTACAACCCCTAAATCTTTTACTCTAGAATTTCTCTGAATTTCCTGTCTATTTGAGGTATAATATTCCATGGATTTTAGGTCCTCTCTTTTTCCATGCCGTAACAGCTGAAATTTCTCAGTGTTAAACTTCATATTGTTGTCTTCCGTCCACTTGTAGATTCTGTTCATGTCTGTTTGTGGAGCTCCTATATCTTCTGGGTTTCTTTTTTTCTACTGATCTTTGTGTCGTCGGCAAAGGATGTTACTGTGCTGTCTCTGGTAACGTCCTCATCTATGTCAGTTAGCATGATTATGAAGAGTAGTGAGCTAATACTGTTCCTTTTGGTACTGAGCTGAGGACCTCGATTCTGATCAAGATACTCCTTGTACTGTAACGACTTGCCGCCGCTCACTAAGGAAATTATATATCCATTTCCCTATTTTTTTCTGTTATTCCCATATACTTCAGTTTATGTATTATGATTCCATGGTCACACTTGTCGAACGCTTTGGCAAAGTCTGTATATTACATGATAGTTTTCATTACTTTCCAGAGCATCAATAATGTTGTAGTGTTCCATTAGTTGTGATAGGCACGATCTACCTGACCGAAACTCATGTTAGTTATCATTTAAATTTTTTCAGTTTCCAAAAAGCCATAGATTTTCTGTCTAACTATTCTTTCAAATGTTTTAGTGAGATGAGATGTAAGCGACACTGGCCTATAGTTTTTGGCCTCGGATTGACCTCCTCCTTTATATATTGGGACTATGTTCGCGGTCTTCAGGATGCCTGGTATTTCTCCCGTGTCTAGTGGTCGTCTCCATATCCAATATAGGGGCTCAGCGATTGCATTCTTGCAGTTTTTGATCAGTGTGGCATTTCATTTGTCCTGTCCTACAGCTGAGTGTTTTTTTAGTTTCCCTATAGCTTGTGTAATATAATGTCAAAAAAAAAAAAAATATATATGAGAGAGAGAGAGAGAGAGAGAGAGAGTGTGTGTGTGTGTGTGTGTGTGTGTGTGTGTGGTGTGTGTGTGTGTGTGTGTGTGACAAGGAAAAGAAGTACCTCAAAAGGCCTTGCGGCCCATACCAAGGAGCTACCAATGGCAACGGGTGCCAGGGAAAATTTTGTACACCCTCAAATAGTGTGCAAGGTTTGGTCTAACCTTTTCTTGAACTGATCCACAGAGGAACTGTTCACAACTTCTGAAGGTAACCTGTTCCACGTGTCACAGATCTTATACGTAAAGTAATTCCCACACACACTAGTCCTAAACCGTTGGGGTTATCATTTAAACTAAACATGCTTCTAAAGTTGACATCGTTGAACCCGCGTCGTAAGAGCTTGAAAACCTCGATCAGTTGACCGCGGAGCCTCCGAGTTTCCAGCGAAAACAAGTTCAGGGCGCGTAACCGTCGATTGTAGCCCATATGCCTAACGGAAGGGATTAACTTTGTGGCCCTCGCCTGCACTCGCTCCAGCCTCTCAATATCTTTCCTAAGGGTGGGCGACCAGAACTGCACAGCAAACTCCAGGTGCAGCCGAACCAGGGAATTGTACAGTGAGAGCACAATCTCCTTGTTCCGAAAATGAAATTGCCTCCTGATATAACCCAACAGCTTCTGGGCTTTCTTTTCCACCTCTACGCACTGTTTGGTAAACTTAAGGTCGCTGCTATTTAGCACACCCAAGTCCTTTTCCAAATCAGTCGCCTCGATATTACTCCCCAACATCGAGTAGTCCGACTTGGGTGCATCACCTTGCATTTACCCAAGTTAAACGGCATTTGCCATTTTTCGGACCACTCTCCTATCCTACCTAGGTCCGCACGCAGTTCCTCGATCGCTTCGGGCGTACCAACATTGGCCCCAAGCTTGGTGTCATCAGCGAATTTGGCGATCCGACTGATGATGCCACCGTTTATATCATTTATGTAAATGATAAACAACAGCGGCCCCAAAACGGAACCCTGAGGAACCCCACTAGTGACCGAGGCCCAACCCAAAGTAGCCCCTTTAATTACAACCCTCTGCCGCCTATTCTTCAGCCAGTTTTCAATCCACCTACCTACTTCCCCACCGATACCCAGCGCGCGCACTTTCGCCATTAGCCGGCGGTGAGGTACCTTATCAAAGGCTTTCTGAAAGTTGAGATAAAATATATTAATCGCCCTACTCTTATCGTACTCGCTCCACATGACGTGGGAAAACTCGAGCAGGTTGGTGAGACGACCTATGCCGTTTAAACCCATGTTGGGAGTCCCCAAGCAACAGGTCTTTTTACTTCTGTCCCATTGTACATATGTATATATTTTCGTCATCTCGCCTTCTCTCTTCATTCCCTGACGAGGTGTACTTCTGAATACACGAATGGCCTTTGAATCATTTTTCTTTTTCCTTGTGGGTTTGCCTCATATATATATATATATATATATATATATATATATATATATATATATATATATATATATATACCGGGTGTCCGAGAATTATCTGTACAATTTTTGGCTGTTATTAAGTCAACCATGAAGTGTAGAAATTCCAGTGTTGTCCCATTTTACAGAGAATCTCTAAGTTTTTTCTTTTTTGTACGCGGGTGACAGACATTGATGATTTAAAAGCAAGAATCACAGCTGCTATTGAGCGAATTGATGTGGATATGCTGCAGCGTACATGGCAACATTTGGAGTATCGATTGGATGTTTTGCGAATCACTAATGGTGCACATATCGAATGTTTGTAACAACGTTACTTTAATAAAAGAAACTTTTGAAAATACAGATTCTAAATAATCTTGTTTAAGAATTTTACGTGTGTTATCAAGAATTTTATTAAAAGATGAAATTGTACAGATAATGTTCGGACACACTAGAATTTCTAAAAAACTTGTCACAACTTGGTATCAGAAAAAACTTAATGAGATTCTCTGTAAAATGGGACAACACTGGAATTTCTACACTTCATGGTTGACTTTTAATAACAGCCAAAAATTGTACATATAATTCTCGGACACCCTGTATATATATATATATCTTATATTTCGTATATACACCTTATATATGTTGTATATATTTTTATAGTTCTTTATATATCATCTATGCATCATTTTGTTTTCCAATTTATATTTACTTGTACTTTTTTTATTCGTTTGTGACCATAGTATATGATTCAGACAATAACTAAAAAACCTTTGGTGCCTCTCTTACAATTTAATTTTCAATTTATTTTTTTGGTTTATTTCTTTATTACATATATATCATTTTGGCATCATCTATTAAATTGATTGTAAACTTTCCTTTTGAGCTTAAATTTGTAGACTCCACTTACAATTTTTGGTTTTTTTTATCTGTTGGTTTATTTCGTTATGGTTATTTAGGCTGTGACGCATATATCACTAAGGCATTATTTTGTAATTTTTTCCAATTTATATTTATTTTTATTTCTTTATTCTTTTGTGACCTGTTTACCATTCAGATAACTATAAAAATTGGCTTGAAACAAGCCATTTGAATTTATGTTGAATTTATGTTGAATTTCGGGCAAAGTGCTAAAAAAAATTTTTTTTTTTTCATACAAATTTGTTTGCTCCTCCCACAATTTTTTATATACATATATACACACACACACACATATATATATATATATATATATATATATATATGTTTATTAGGGTGACAATAAAAATCGAAAGTTGGAGTTTTTTATTGGCCATTTGTTCAATGCTGCTACTACATGAGAAAACAATGTACTGTAAATATTAGGTCATTCAGATAATATTTAAGGGTGTCTCAAGTGAGGTAAATAATTCTCCTTATTCATTAATATTTTTTTTAATTACTTATTACGATTGGAGTACGCCTGCACTTATGAACTAAAACTAACGTTTATTTACATTAATTAAAAAAAATATTAATTTATTTTTACTAGGTAATGAACAATTAATTTGTGTTATGAGAATTATTTACCTCACTTGAGACACCCTTAAATATTATCTGAATGACCTAATATTTACAGTACATTGTTTTCTCATGTAGTAGCAGCATTGAACAAATGGCCAATAAAAAACTCCAACTTTCGATTTTTATTGTCACCCTAATGTTTATTTTTGTAACCTATATATTGCCTTGAACTCTCCTTTCACTCCAGTGTTCCTGAGGATGTCATTAGACGAAAGCGCTTGAGCACCACTGTGTGTTTCTTTTTCCCTTCGTGGTTTTATATATATATATATATATATATATATATATATATATATATATATATATATATATATATTAATTTCTTTCAGACAAGTTGACTGATGTGTGTTAATATATAATTGTTTTCACAGGTACCGCAAACACGAATGGGAGACAGCAAGAGGCTTTGCGGCAAAATGGAACTTTCCTGGATGTATTGGGGCAAACCTAGATGGTAAACCTATAGTTGTTCGGTCACCACCGGGTAGCGGATCGGATGTCTTCAATTATAAGGGCAACTTCAGCATTGTCCTCATGGCATGCGTTGACTGCAACTACTGCTTTCGATGAATGATGTAGGAGCCAAAGAAAGAGCTTCCGATGGCGACATTTTCGACCACAGTTCATTAAAAGAAGCTATTAACGGTAATGCACTAAACATTCCTAAAAAGCGCGTATTTGTTGCGGACGAGGCCTTTCCTTTGAACCAGTACGCTACACGGCCATATTCTCGAAAAAACTTCCTTTACAACAAAAAATGTTTAATTGCAGATTGTTACGCGCGCGAAGAATCGTAAAGAATGCGTTTGGAGTGTTAGTATCTTGATTTAAGATTTTTGACAAGCCTCTTCCAACAACTACAGAAACCGCAGACAAAATAGTTAGAACATGTTACGCGTTACACAAGTGGCTTCGATTGTCAACCGGAAGTTATTATTTCGCTTCCAGTTTAGTTGACCACGTTACACGCGCAGTGACGCCTGGGCCATGAAGGGTTCAACCACGCCCTCAAAGTTTGATTACTGTTAACAAACACCCTCCCCGCTTCATTGCCAAACGTCAAATGCGAGACATACTGTGAATTCTTCAGTGGGGATGGTGCACTTGGTGCAGTCCTTTGGCAGCTTCAAATAGTACATTAGTTTCGATACGAGGTAAACTCCTAACTAGCATGGGATTAGGAAGATAGTTCTCCAATGCATAGGCATAATGAATATGTCAAGTCTTGACGCTATTGTATGGAATAAATTTTGGAGTTTAAATAGCTTTTCAGTTATAATCCAGTACTAATAATGTATGTCATTTTACTTACCAGATTTGATACAGTTGTCCTCATTTGAACATGTTTTTTCAAAAAGGCATCTAAAGTGCTAAACCACACTGCTTTCGGTTTATAAACACTTTCCGAAGACGCACCCAATAGTTTGCTATTAGTAATTTTCTTTAGTTCCTGATAAGTTGATCTAATGTTCTTTATTTTTTAGCAACTTCAACTGGATCAAATCCATCAACTTCATTTCGTCACAAATATGTTTGTATGCAGCATTTCGTGCATCCCTACTTTTATAATTGGGAGGTGGTGGTGTCTCACAAACACTGAAAATCCCTGTACAGCTATACAAATTTCATTATTGTATCATCGTTCATTTCATAAACACACCTTTCTCCAAAATAATATGACCCGAGAATCAAGCAAACCATCTCAGATGAACATTCACGACCGACTGAGTCGTGTACACGACCTTTAATGTATTTAGGGATATATAATTAAACCATTTTCCCAAAGTTGATGTATTAATATACGCGCAATACATTCAAATTGCTCAAAGTTACAATTTCATTTTCCTGAAAATGTCTAAAAATTGTCCGTTTCTCCGAATTTTTCCCCAACAGAAAAAGTTAATTTTGAGTCAGTCGACTTTCAGAACGTGGCGGCAAAATCTGACTATCGAACAACTGTTTAAATAAGGTGGTGGGTGTCCGGTCTGTCCCATATAGGTATGTGATTATAGCATCATTTCTACAAAGAATATCGCATTACCATCTTTCACGTCTTGAAGTACGTAACTACAGTAATTAGAAGCCGTTTTATCCATATCCATCAAACTCCTTCGTTTTGTTTACTCACCGCAAACGACCATCGGTAGATGAAACTTATGACCGAACACAGATTTAATGCTCACTTACCATAAAGGCCTTTTCTGTTTGGATTGACGGCGCTTAAGTCGTTACATGGTGACCCGCCAATCAAAAGGTCAATGGGGCAGAAGGCTTCAATCTATTATGAAAAAGAAAAATATTAAAGGCATCTTCGTTTACTGTTCGTTCGTGGGAGTGCGTTGGTCAATGGGTTAGAACCTTTTTTTTTATAGTCTACTGAAATAGTACGTAGTTGTCTTTACGTATGAAGTAACGTGATAGCCGAAGAATTTTTAATCAACGCAAGTACATTTACGCTAAAACATTTCACGTAAATCATATTAGGTAAAATTCAATTCAATTTTCTCGTAATAATTTTCTAACTTTTTACCTCTACTTTGTACATTAATAAACTTTACTGTGAAGATTCAATGGAAGGCTTTCGTGTAACCTATACCATTAATTTTCAATATAATGAAAATACAGCAGTGAACATTTTATATTCTTATAGTCCTAGTGCTGTATCTTCTCGGGGAGAGGACTCCCCCACCCTCTCTCTCATATGTGTGTCTGTTACACGTGTTTCGTTTGAAGTCCGAATAAAAGTGACATTACAATAAAAATCCTGCAATAAATCCTTTTTAAGTAGTGCTAGTTTTTGAGTGAATATTCAGTGAACGCAGTCGTATACCTATTTAAGTGGTGAAATAGCGGCGTATGTTGAAATAAAGCAAATAAAATTAAAGCAACTTAATCTATACAACGTTTTCTCAAGAGTGTTTTCTCTCTGAGAAAATCTAACTGCCCATCGAAAGGCAATATCCCTGTTATCCCCCGCGGTACACTCCAGGGCACCAATCAGTAAGAATCTACAGCGTGCCACAACTGCCACATCCCCAATCTCCCACCCCACGGAATAACGGAAAAATTTCCCTCCCTCATTTCTAGAGTCAAATCAAATACCTCGCTTAATAAATTACCATTTTGAGTTAATATTTCGTGCACAATCATTTACATACCATTAGAAACATGGCAATGGCAAATCAATTCATACAATCCTGTGGATACTGTAAAAAAGAAACGGATAAATCAAAGACAATCCGCTGCGATCTTTGCCAGGCTTTAGTCGAATTTCAATGCCTAAAATGGAGCGACGAAGAAATCTCTTATAACAGGCACTAAACAATTAAACGGAATTAAGTTCTTCCGCAAAAGCTGCATAATCGAAATAAACTCGTTTACGGTTTTTAAAGCAGAACGAGACTATAAGGAAAAGACAAAAGAGGAGTTTATGAATAGCGAACAGAGAAAAAAAATAGAAGGAACGAAAATAGTACGAGAGGAAACTGCGAAAAACGAACAGGAAAAAAAAGAAAAAGCGAGTAAACGGGAAGTAAAAATAGCAGAAATAAAAGAAGCACCAACGGAGGAAACAGAGGCACAAAACCAAATCCAAAGATTTCAAACAAAGGGCATTAGCAGCAATAGAAAAAACAAGTAGACCATAAAGAAATCATACTGAAACTACCAAAAACAAAGGCCCCAAGTAAAAATGGGGAAGAAACTATATGTAAATACTATGTGAAAGGAATTTGCAGATATACGGGAGAATGTATTTACGAACAACCTCCTGTGTGCAACTACTACTACAATAACGGTCACTGCAAATTTGGTAGAAAATGCAAATTCTACCATCCGGACATTTGCAATACCTACGCAACATTTGGAACCTACCAGTACGAGAGAAAATGCTACCATCATCTCCCAACAAGTTCAAAGGGCAAAGGACAAATTTCAAATGACAACAGGAGGAATGTGAGAAAAAAAAATGTACCCAAATACCCCACACAATTTTTTCAACATCTCGGACACAATACGGCTGCTGTCTTATACAGCACATGCAGCTGACACAGCAAGGAACCCTCAAGCCGGACCGCTTCGTGGCAAGAAGCTACCAGATAGGTAGGCGGGAACGGACCCATCTCGGAGGACCACAAGGCTACAAAACACGCGATACCAAAGGACAACGAACTTAAAATACATAAGGGGCAATGCAAAACAAGGGCGGACATCGTATGCCTCACAGAAATGCATCTTAAAGATTGCCAAGGAAACTGCAATAACTGCGAATACTATCGATAAGAAAGAATTGCATATCGATAGATTCAACTTACTAAGAGCGGATAGAACAGAGACGTAAGGGTGGCTGTGCTATTTATATACACGAGAGGCATATGACAGAGACGGTAATAAGTAAATCCAACAGCTTGTGGAAACTCTTGCAGTGAAAATAGAGAAACTAAACGTGGTACTGATAGTCATCTATAGACCTCCAAACTCTCCAAATGAAAAATTTTCGGATGCTATTGATGATATCAGAACCCAAATAAAGTCCGTAAACTCTCCATCCCCTAATATAATACTCTGCGGCGATTTTAATTTCCCATTTATAAAATACAAAAAGGTGGGTAGAAATATATTTATACAGCAAGGTAAGGGGGGCACAAGAGAGGACCAGGAGCAAGCAAAAATACTGCTGGCTCTCACAAACAAGTTTATGCTGACACAGGAGATAACAAAAAATACCAGGAAAAATAACTGCGTAGAACTGGTATTCATAAATAATACGAACTTTATTGCCGATATAAAAATAACCCCAACTATTATCTCAGAACAGAATCGAGTCATCCACAAATATGGAGCTAACTTTAAAAGACAATACACCTACAAAAGGAAGAAGCAAACTTCGAGGCTTTTAACTTCAACTCCAAGACCATAAATAAGGAAGAAATCAGATCACACATGGCCCAAGTAGAGAGGGGGACAGTTTTAGAGAATAAAACAACTGAGGAAATGCTAACAACCTTCGAAGAAAAGACGCTGAGAATTTTAGAAAAATATGCTCCGAAAGCACAACCAAAAGGAAAGAGGAACTGGCTAGAGGCAAAAAGAGAAGAATATTCCGCAAAAGAAAGAAGTAGCGACGAAGTTAGCTAATTGCGGAGACAACAATGCCAAGAAAGTAATACACGAAAAACTGGAGAGTATCGATAGGGAAATACAAACTTTGATAAAGGGCCATACAGAGAGGGAAGAGGAAAAGGCGGTAGAAGCAATACAGTAAAGGAAAATCAAAAATACTTCTACAGCTATGCGAAAAGGAAAACAAAAACGCGCGCTACCATCAGGCCCTTAAGGAAAGGAAATAATGAACTAACAGACGACCTAAAAGAAATATCTGAAACATTGAGAGCCCAGTATGAATCGGTCTTCAGTACCCCAAAAAGTGATAAAGCGATACCTAACATAAATGCATTCTTCGAAGAGAAATTGCAAGGAGAATATATAACAGACTTTGATTTTACCCCAGAAGATGTAGCGAGAGCTATAGGACAAATGAAATCACATTCAGCTGCAGGTCCGGACAAATGGAACGCACTATTAATTAAAAACTGTAAAAATGAAATAGTTACACCCTTAGACTGGATAATAAGTGGATATGGAGAAGATCCCTAGACACTGGGGAAATACCGAGCATCTTGAAAAGAGCAAACATTGTCCCTATTTATAGAGGAGGGGATAGATTTCTTTCAAGCAAAGAACTATAGACCAGTGTCATTGACGTTCCACCTCACCAAAATATTTGAAACAATAGTCAGAAAATCTATGACTTCTTGGAGACACTGGAAAGATTTATCGAAAATCAGCATGTACTCCGATCAGGAAGAGCATGCCTATAACAACTTATAGATTATAACATCCTAGATGCACTTGAAAGCAATGAAAACTATGATGTCATATACATGGATTTTGCTAAAGCTTTCGACAAATGCGATCATGATATAATAGCACATAAAGTGAAATATATGGGAATAACAGGCAGTGTGAAAATGGATCTACAACTTCCTCAGAGAACGACTACAGGTGGTCAAAATTCAAGGTGTATCATCATCATCAGAAGCACGCAGCTTAGTACCACAAGGTACAGTACTGGCCCCACACTCCTGTTCATTATCATGCTAACATAGACAGTGGAGTAAAAAGCAACAGTATAGATAGTAACATCATTTGCGGACGATACAAAGATCAGCGATGCAAATGAAGTGGAGGCTTTGCAGAGGAACACGAACAAAATATACACATGGTCAGAAGACAACAATACGACATTTAACACCGAGAAATTTCAGCTCTTGAGATACGGTAGAAATGAGGAACTTAGACTGCATATTATGCTCCAGATGGACAGGAAATTCAGAGAAGCACGAAAGCGGTCGACTTGGGGGGTAATAATGACCTATGATGCCAAATTCGACACACAAAATCAGATAGCAATAAACAAAACAAAAAGAGTCGCGGGACAGGTACTAAGAACGTTCAAAAGGAGTGACAACACAGTAATAATTCCCCTACTGAGAACACTGATCATACCAAAACTTGAATACTGCTCAGTTTTGACGTCCCCATATAAAAAGGAAGAAATTAATAAACGAAGAAACGCGCACACATTTCACAGCCAAGAACTCAACTACTAGGAAAGACTACATAAACTAAATTCCCTGGAAAGAAGGAGAGAAAGGTACACCATAATCTACACATGGAAAATGATCGAAAAAGTGGTACCAAAAACCTCAAACTAAACCCAATTACCATCCAAACAACGCTGGAAAATAGGAAAGGCGGAATGTGTAGTGTTCCCAAACTAAAGGCCCGACAAGGGACCTCCTAAACTCTGAAGAAAAATAGCTTGGTTGTCGGGGGCCAAGACTTTTTAACCAACCTCCAAAGGACCTCACAAACGTTACAGGGGTCAAAGTTGAAGTCTCAAGAGAAGACTAGATGCCTGGCTCAGGACGGTACCAGATGAGCCGGGTGTACCTGGCTATGTGGTAGAGAGCATAAGAGCAACTCACTTCTCCACCAAGCCAGGCGTAGAGGTGGGGCCACCAGCTTGACCTCCGTGTGAGGAGACCAACCCACGAAACATGAACGAGGTGTGTATATACACACACATACATATATATATATATAGCGCCAACTGAAGTTGACAGATTCGATTGCAAGCAACCTATGCAATATTGCAATGTACCGTCAACATTAGCAAGCTCATCAAACCATACTCAGCGAAGATGACGTCATACCAAGCGAGGAAAAGATGACGTCACATCGCGAGAATTCACTCGAGGGTTGAGGACAACGCTTTACCTATCACCTCTCAACTTCGTTGCAAGGACCTCAAGACAAGCACGCCTCCACCTTCGACTCCGTATTCCAACCTGTGATCCACGCGTTACCAGCATGTAGACATCATTCTTGCAGGCCCCCATTGGGCCCGGCATCACTCGCCTAACTTTATATAAAGATTATCATTGCCACGCGTTATTAATTGTCATATTGTAAGCATTAATTCAAGTGTACATATTATAGTATTTCCAATGTAAATCAACAATTCTTTCACATTCGTAAATCATTCAAATCAATTTATTTTGTGTTAAATAAAGGAAGAAAACTCAATCAATCAATCAATCAACCTAATTAATTAATTAATTAATTAATTTAATTAATAACATTACTTTGATCTGAAAGATCTTGTGACCTTGGCCAAGCATCCATTTCTAACCATTATCAAATAATGGTAATTACCATCATTCCTTATAGTACCAATTTACGCATCAAACATGGCTAAATACCTGGCCTTTAAATACACAATTATAAATTGGTGTGTGTGTGTGTGTGTATATATATATATATATATATATATATATAATATATATATATATATATATATATATATATTATACCAGTCAAAAGTTTAAGTACACCCTGAAATATTCATAAATTTCAAATTTTGTTTAAAGTTTTTTATTTATTAACTAAGTTATCATGACACAAATTCATAAGTACAAACATGGGAACTTAAATAACAACAAATCAGGACAATTTACCAAAAGCAAAGTCTAAATTTTAGATTCATCAAAATAGCCTCCTCTAGCAGCAATTACGGCAGAACAAATTCGAGGCATGCGCTCAACAAGAGAAAGAAGATAGTCTGGTGAAAGCTGCTGCCAGCACTCTTGTAAGAGTTCCCAGAGCTTCTGAGCACTGGATGGCTGCTTGGCTTTCACTCGTCGATCCAGTTCATCCCACACTAGCTCGATGGGGTTCAGATCTGGGGACTGTGCTGGCCATTCCATAACTGAGCTGACGTTGCCGTTCTTTCTGCTTCAGGTAATTTTGACACAGCTTGGAAGTGTGTTTAGGATCGTTGTCTTGCTGCATTATGAACTGTTGGCCAACTAGTCGCAGTCCAGATGGGATGGCATGGCGCTGTAGAATGCTGTGATAGCCACGTTGGTTCAGTATTCCAGTGACTTTGTGGAGATCTCCAACTTGCTCCCCTGCAAAACATCCCCAGACCAATCACACTTTCTCCACCGTGCTTCACTCTTGGCACAACCTGCTGTGTCATTCTTTCACCCGCTCTGCGCCGCACAAATACTCTATGTTTGGATCCAAAAACTTCGAACTTTGATTCGTCAGTCCAAAGGACAAATTTCTACTGCTCAACAGTCCATTTTTGGTGTTTTTTAGCCCAGGCTAGCCTTTTCTTTTTGTTCTGGAGTGTCAGCATTGGTTTCTTTGCTGCAGTTCGTCCTTTTATTCCTGCCTCTCTTAGTCTTCTCTGAACAGTTGATGTTGAAACTGTTGTACTTCTGGAGTTGTTCAGCTGGGCTTTGATTTCAGTCAGGTGCTATGAGGCGCCTGTTGCGCAGACTGGTGACTCAGATATACTTGTCCTCCGAGTCTGTTGTGGTTCTTGGTCGCCCTGACCTTTTTCTGTCCTTATTTTAACCAGTTTCTTCGTACCGTACTAGAGCATGTTGAACAGATATGCCCAGTAGGGTGTATCATGCTCATTGAAGCGCGAATTTCAAGATTGGCAGTATGTATTCCTATGTAAAATTAAATTTTAGGAGGGGTTTGTTTTCTTGAACGTTTGCTAAAAATCACGTTTAAGTGTTCAAATTTCCACTTTTTCGTTTTCTGGTTATGTACAGAACAGTTGTGCAGGACATACACTGTAGTACAAATGTAACAGACCGGTTTCTTACCAAACAAAATCATTGTAACAGCTGTTATAGGCTACTAGAGTTTCACTGTGATAATTTCCTATGTTTCAGATACAAAGCTTGGTGAAGCAGTTATTTCCCACAGAAGTTCCAACCTGGAGAGCTGTTTTTCAGAGAGGAATCCTCCTCCAGGAAGAACTGCTGCTTCTGGATCATATGAAGAGAGCTCAGTACCCTCTCCAAGATTTGGATAAGGACTTGGCATCACTGGTACTGGCACAGTGGCGTAAAAGCAATGCCAAGTTCACTCCTCCTGTGATCATTCAAGAGAGAGCCATTGCCAGGAAGATTCTTGTCAGGTGGAATGAAATGAGTGACCTAGTGAATGGCAGAGTGAAGGCTGCAGAGAGAGAGAGAAGAGAATATCTGAACTTGATACATTGTTTGACATAACCTGCAGACATGATATCACTCTCTGTGGAACTGAAGCATCTGGCTGCTAGAGTTCATGTCAACTGTGATTGTCCTCTGCCTCAGAAGATTCCAAAGCTAGAGCTACAGTGGCTCCATTACCAGAGGATCAAAACCTCAGAAGTTTCTAGCTTCCGGATGGCATCTGTTGATGTGAAGGAAACAGTGAAGTAGGTGAAGGCTGCTAAGAGGAAGGAGGAAGAACAGAAGGCAGCTGAGAAGAGAAACAGAAGAGAGGAAGAAAAGGAGCTACTGCTTAAAGCTGATGATGGTGATGAAGATGAGGTGACTTCCTTGCAAGAGTCTCCAGGCAGAGCAGCTCCTACTGTTGACACAGATTTTTCTAGTACTGCACCAGGCACAAGCTCCAGTGTCAACACTGGCAAAGTCTCCACCTCTGCCAGGAGGAACTACATGGATATCTCAAGCACTGCTGCGGCTGCAGTCAGGTTCAAGGTGGCAAACACTCCTGCAGCAGCCATTGCAACTGGTTTCTTGCAAGATCTCATCAAAGCTGGCCATCTATCTGCTGATAAGGCATATCTAGCTGTTGACAGGATGATGATGTGGAGGGGCAAGGAGTCTGTAATAGGTGCCTCGGTGGAGGCCCTGGAGAAAAGGACAGAGGGAGAGGAGATCAAGGGAATTTTCTTTGATGGAAAACAAGATAAGAAGACAAAGATCATGATATATAATTAAGAAACTGGCCGTTTCCATCCTAATATTACAACTGAAGAGCACTACAGTGTTACCTGGGAACCTGAAAGGAAGTATCTCTTCCATTGTACACCAGAAGAACCTGAAGGAAATAAGAAACCTGCAATGAAGATAGCTCAGGCTCTGTTTGAGTGGATTAGTGCTCATGGTGCTAAAGATACTATTGTGGTCCTTGGTGGTGACTCCACCAACACAAACGCAGGACCTGATGGAGGAGCCATCACTCACTTGGAGAGACTGCTAGGTCACAAGTGTCACTGGCTGATATGCCAGTTGCATATTAATGAACTCAGCCTCAGGCACATGATCATCAAGCTTGATGGTCCCTACACGCACAAGTCTGGGTTCAGTGGTCCAATAGGAAAACTTTTGGAGATCGATGACATACCTGTCAACTTTAGCTTCAAGGCTCTGCCAGGAGAAGATATAATTGAACTGCCAGAAGACATTGTACAGAACCTTAGCACTGACCAGAAGAACTGCTACCTACTGATCAAAGCTCTCAAGACAGGAGATTTGAGCAAGGAAGTTGCTGGTCTGAAGTGTGGCCCACTGAATCAGTCACTCTGGCTGACTACAGGTGAGGCTCTGTTGATGCTGTGGATGAGGCAGCATGGTCTGAAGGGGGAGGTGTTGAAGAAGCTGGAGGTGCTGCTGAAGTTCTGCTTGGACTTCTACTTCAAGCTGTATTTTGAGATCAAGGTGAAGCATCACATGAGGTATGGACCTCACCATATTGTGACCACTCTGGGACTGCTGGCTGAGAAGCCAGACCTCTGAAGTCAGGAACATAATCACTCGTGTAGTAGTTCGTGGAGCATATCATGCTCACAGTGAGAATCTCATTGCCTCTCTCCCTTGCAGTGAGGATGAGGAGGAGAGGGCATGGGTGGGTTGAGATGATCAAGAATATCAGAGGTAAGTCTGAGTATGGAGACACGAGTCTGAGAACTTATAGAAACCCTAAACTGAATTTTTATGCCACTTCTCCAATTACTCTGATTAATTGGGATAAGGAGAAACTGAGCCACTTTTCACTTGTAAGATGTCAAGAGGAGAAGTTGAGGAGTTTCTCAGGTCTCCACTTGAAGTTGAGAACTTCTCAGTTCACACTCAAAGCTGTGAAAGAGCAGTCCAGGAAGTTTCAGCTGCAGGTCATGCAGTATATGGGTAAGAGAGAAGAGATGGTTTTGTTCGTGCTAGGATCGATCACAGAGAATTGATGCCAGTTTTCAAGTCAAAGCAAGACATTATGAACATGTTTTAGATCTCTACAAGACCTGCTAGACAAATCAAGGCAGGGCTGTGGAGTCGGAGTCGGAGTCAGGAGTCGGAGTCGTGGAGTCGGTAAATTTTGAGTGAAGTCGGAGTCGGAAGTGCATAGTTGGATGGAGTCGGAGTCGGTGCAAATCCTTCAACTATAACCATAGCAGCCTAGGCCTAGACCTAGCTCAATTTTATGAATAAAATAGATTTAACCTAATGTTTTAATATATAATATAATATATAAATATATAAATATAAATAATATATAAATATAGTTGCTTATAATTAATAAGGATTATAATTAATTAACATAATTAATAATAAGGAAATTTAAAAAATTTGTACTAGCAACCCTAAATCTTTTTCAGATTTTTAGATTTCAATTTGATAAGTAATGATAACAGCGTAATGTCACATCAAAAGTATAAATCTGCTGTTTTTGAATATTTTTCACTCACTGCTGATGGAAAATATTACGTATGTCAGTGCCAAAAGGGCACTGATGATCAGGAAAAAATATGTGATGCCAAAATTAGTGCCTTCTCAGGTGAAGGATCCAATGCTCCAACAAGAGCAGGAAATCTAAAACGCCACCTTCAACGGCATCATCCAAAGGATTACAAAATTGTGAATGAAAAGGATGATGAAAGAAAGAAGAAGGCTGATGACAATTCAAGCACAAGTTCTCGTCAAACTACTGTCACAAAATATTTTATGAGTGAAAAAGTCACAGTGACTATGACAGCAGACAAATTTAAAGCATGCATAATTGAAATGGTTGTAAAGAATTCTCTCCCTATAACATTTTTTTCAACCCCGGCCTTTGCTAATCTGAATGGGGAAATGGCAAATATACTTGGCATTTCATTAGAACGTGGCAACATTCGTAATATGATAATGGAAGAATCGCAAAAGCAGAAGCATGCACTAAAAGAATGTCTTCGAGGACGAATCCTGTTCTAAAGATGGATTCCTGTACTCGCCATAGAGTAAACTATTTTGCAATTAATATTCGCTTTATCGATGATAAAAAAGTAGTAGTCACGCGGACATTAGCAGTAAGAGATACCAAAGCACAGCATACCAGTGATTATCTTGAAAAACTACTAATGGATGTATTAAATGATTTTAACATCAGAAAGGACCAGGTATTGTCAATTGTAACGGACAATGCTTCCAACATGGTGAAAACACTTGAAAAATTTAACAAAAAGAAGTTGTGGAAGATTCAGAAGACAGTGATGATTATGTTGATGATTATTCTGAAGATAATGAACAAGTAATGGTGGTTGATGATCATGATAGTCACGATACATTAGATTCATTTGTGGATACTGCAGCAAGAATATCCAAAATCCATCATATGCGCTGCAGTGTCCACACACTGCAGTTGGCAATACGCGATGGCTTGAAAGGACAACATGCAGCTAATCTCATTGGAAGAATACGAAAAGTTGCTGTGGCAGCTAGAACGCCAAAACTAGACTCTATTTGAAGCGACGAGCTGGCAAAGGAGCAATTTTGGACCAAGCGACTCGGTGGGGCAGCACATACATGATGATTCAACGGATTCTTGAAATAAAACCTTTCCTTAGCGACATGGCCTCCCCGGATGTCATCATGACTGAGGCTCAGTGGGATCAGGTAAAACAACTCGAGGGCTTACTTCGCCATCCTTATAACGTGACAAAAAAATTGCAATCAGATGATTTGACTCCTGGCTTATTCTATAAGGAGTGGAAGACGCTTATTTTCCGTCTTTCTCAAACTGGTGGCATACTAGCCGATGATATAAGGAATTCGATGATACAGAGAGAAAAGCTTCTGCTAGACAATGATATTCTTTTGGCTGCTATATATGTTGATGCCATGTACAGAGTGACATTAACAGAAGCGCAGCAAATCAGAGCCAAAGCTGCCTTATGTGATGTAGCCATACATATTGAAGGTCTACGAGATCATGGTCATGATGAATCCGAGGCAGTAGTTGGGCCACTTCATGGCAGTCATACGATTTCGTCGTCGTCATTAAATTCAGGCTCTGATGAAGAATTAGATTTTGAAAAACATCTGGACAGACAAGAACGATCAAAGCGAAGGCGATTGGAATTGGAACAGGAGGAACACCCCCAGAGTGCATTGGATAAATTCAAAATCAACTTCTATAAATCATTGGAGGAGGTGGAAAAGATTGATCGTTCATCAAAGTTGACTGTGAAAGAAGCAATTGCTAAATACCCCAAAATTGTCCAAGATGCTTCTATGACTGTTACGGCCTTGCCACCTACTCAAATTAGTGTAGAACGCTTATTTTCAGCCCTTAAAATCATCCGCTCTGACTTAAGAGCATCACTGAAAGAAGATTTAATGGAAGCGATCCTTTTTTTAAGAACAAATTCAGTTTAGTTTAGTACATTTTGTTACGGTTGTTTATAATAATACAAAAACATCTTATTAATTTGCTAAACCAATAATAATCTTATTTTGTTTAAGCTTCAATCAGTTTGTATTTTGGGATTTATTGTAATTTTTGAATAAAGAGAAAAAAAGCCATTAAGGCATAGTTACAGCCACTAAGTAACCTGATGAGTCATGTGGTGGTGACGAAATGCCTTGTTTATGAATCTCCATTGGCCTAATAAAGCTAATCGTAATCAATTTAGCCTTAACATTCCATCGGAGTCGGAGTCGTAATTATACAAGTCAGATTTCTGGAGTCGGAGTCGGAATGTTAAAATTTTTGGAGTCGGAGTTGGAGTCGGCAAATTTTATCACCGACTCCACAGTCCTGAATCAAGGTGCTTTCAGAAGAAAAAATCTCAAAACATTCACTTGACCAGCATATTATTACAAGCTGGGGATGGAGGAGGGACTTATACAAATATTAAAGAAGAATTCCAATTGCAAAAAAAAAAGGTTGAACGTCACAGCAGCTTGCTGAAAGGTGGGGGCAGCTGCCATCACACTCAGTGATGCCGAAAAGAAAATAAATAAAAATTGGTGGCGTTTCTAAAAAAAAGAAAATGCAAGACCAAGAAAGAAGAAAAAAAAGATTCTGCCTGATGAAGAGAACAGCCGCGAAATGTGGTGTATAGGAGACTAAAAATCATACAATTCTTTAGTTTTGGGCCATTTTGGGCCATTTTGTGTGATTTTGTGTGATTTTGGTTATTTTAGGGGTTATGAACCACTTTGGCTGATCTTAAATGGGCCCAAGCCTGCCCCTAGAAATGCTTAAGGGTGTATGTGAACAATATGGAACATATGGAGGTCATTTGAAGCTACCAAGTCTTTGAAATTGGCCAAAAATCCCATTTTTCGACCAAAAAAAGTGCGATTTTGAACACTTAAATGCGATTTTTCGCAAAAGTTGCAGAAGACGAACCCCTCTTAAAATTCAATTTTACACAGGAATACATACTGCCAATCTTCAAATTCCAAGTTTTTCAATATTCGACCTGAGCATGATACACCCTAATGCCCGATCCAATGAACGTCGCCTAATTGGACAAGACTGAATTTGTGCATGCTATGACCCAAAACAACCAAAATAAGCAAGAAGACTGGTACAAAAAAGTAAAAAAATTCTGGAGCGAGATATACGGCAGTGGTCACTTAAAAACCGCGACGTTAATCTCATCGAAAACAAATGAAAATATCTGTAAACAAATGTAGCTGAGGAAAAACCAAGAATAATTGTGGTGTGTTCTACAAAAGTTTTCTACTGAAATTCGTTTGGGTTATTTAGAAAAAAGGTCTCTCTTCGGTGCCAAACAGACGTTCTGATATTATTAAGGCAAGGGGTCAATATAGAAAATATTGATTATACAGTCTCGTTTTGTACAAATATGATTTGTAATAGTTGAGGCCCTCCTAGGAATAAGTGGTTAAACGACAAAAGTAAAAAACGCCACAAAACGCAGTTAAAGTTGTTCCAATTTGGAAGTGACATAACTTTTGAACTTTTCCAAGATATTTCGTCGAAATATCTTCAAAAGTTATTTCACTTTCAAATTGGTACAACTTCAATTACGTTTTCTAGCATTTTTAAACTTTTGTAGCTTACAACACTTCCTAGGAGGGCCTCATATTATCATAATTGCGAGTAAAAACACATTCCCTAAATATGTTTCTTATTGTTTCTCTCTTCATCCAATATAATTCTTATTAAAGTGACACTTCCATTACATTCGAATGTGTCCTCAAACTCGCGATGCCCATACTGTATACAAGATGGCATTCGAAGTTTATTTTTATACTATACCCAGTGTTGTGACAGTTACTCGTTGCTGCATCGCGTAACTAGCTACAGTTACTAGTAACTGTCTCAAAAAGTAACCAGTTACTTCGAAAGTTACTTGCGACATTTTTCCTGGTTTTAGCGAGCATCTGATCCTGATAAAAGTACTTTCTCCGACAAGCGATACTCGCCAAGATTGCCCATTTGTTTCAAATTGATTGCGATTTAACGAATAAACATTATTTTATTATATTAGCATTACGTATATGTTGTGTCAATAAACTTTGACTGTCCACAATATGTACATCAAGCAAGGATTGTGAAAAAAACGTAACTGTGTAAAAGTTACAAATATTCATGACTTTGAAAATAGTTACAATTATTGGGCCGGAAAATGCAACTAGTTACCATTATAGTTACTCAAAATTAGCAACGATTACCGAGTAACCAGTTACTTTCAGCTATTTACGTCACAACACTGACTACCTCTATGCCGATATACCATCCTTGAATTATATATAGATAAGCAATTGGGGGTGGATTCGCAGTCTACGTAATTGAAAATTCCATTTAAAATAATAAAGCCCAATTGAAAAGCATTCCACAGTGCCATTTCCCTTCAGACCTCTTTGTCGGAACAGTTCTCAATGTCTCCCAGATGAGTTATCTTCGAGCCAAAATTTATCTTTGACACATTAATTGCATCCGAGTCAATTTCTGACGCGAAGTATCGATCCAATTGCAAATTCAACTTCTCCAACACAGCAAAACCTGTCACAAAAGCCAAAAACACGTCACGCGTAGATTCGTTGAAAGCGGCTATATATATATATATACATATATATATGCTGGGTTTGCAGCATATAATATATATATATATATATATATATAACTTTTATTAAACTCAATTCAATGATGAATTACGACTGTTTTGCGTCACAAAAATGTGAAAAAATATTTAACTCCTTTTAAGATTTTAAGTTAAAGGAATGACATTAGTATCTGAATCGTTCCCCAAATAATACAAAGCAAATAAATAAAAATAATTTCATTTATACACGAAAAATAAACTCGAACCCTTTAACTAACACTTCCATCACCGCACCATCAAACACCAGTGAACTACCATTAATAATAATCATTTCATAACCGAAAATTAACAAAAAAAAAGCGTCCAATAAATTCAACTTAAAATAAATAAATGATGATGGAGAGGGGAATCCCATCGATAAAGTGCCATATTTACCAGTGCCAATGCCATCGAAGAGGGAAAGGACTCTGAGGGGTCTTTTTACCAAGTTCTCAGTGTCGGGAAAATCGTCGTCCGGATAATAATCTTCATCTTTGTCATCGGCAATTAGCTTCTCATTTCTCTTTAAATAACATTAATAAATTAAAAGCTACATTCAAAGAACGGTAAATTTCACATATTTTTTACAATATCTTCAAATGGAGGAAAAGCTTTTTCCTTTCCTATTCAATTTGGATATCCGATACGCCATTAATATATTTAAATCATTCTTATTTGAATGCGTCATTAGGGAGCGTGGAAGCTTTTTAGACTAAATCGATGAGATTCAATTCATTTCTTAGAGAAGGAAAGTGAAATAGTAAATACTACTACTAAAAACAACAACAAACCGAAGGTAAAACTTTTAAGGAATAGCGGACATAGTTTCGCAATTTTATACATCTATTATAATAATAATAATAATAATAATAATAATAATAATAATTACTGCGTGAAAATATTATTTTAAATAAAATTATTATTTGTACTTAAACTAAATGAAGTTTAATGAAAAAAATAGATGTATTAAGAAAACAAATTAGTTAAAAAAAAAAAAATCATGAAATTGTTGGAATAATTTTAGGTTATCCATCAATTCTTCAAAGTGGAGACTGCGAATGTTTTAGTTTAAGAAAGAAAAGTTTCAATTAGCGTTTTCTTGTTTAAACAGTTGTCTATTGAAATATATTTACTGTTGATTAAATTTTCATATTCATTAATTCCATTTACAGTATTGAGAGTATTTGAAGTGCTGATCATGATTTAGAATTTAGATTAATACGTATGCAGACCAGTAAAATTTAGTAATTAAGCGGGGAGGGGGAGGGGAGAAAAACGGCGGTTGTTGTTAAGCAAGAACGTGGGTTGAAACGTAATGTTATACTGGGTGATCCAGATAAATGGGACCCGTAAAAAAAAGCCAAATATTCTTAATATTTAATTCCTTTCATAAAAACTATATATCATTCGAAAGAGTAGAGTTACAAGTTTATTATGAAATATTTATTTTTTTAAAATGACTCCTTTCAAATGTGCTCCATTAGTTGCCGAGCATTCCAGTGTTCTCGCTTGTAAGTTCTGCATCACTTTTGCAAGAGTGTGCGGTGGTATGGCCTGTATCTCATTTGTGATGGCGGCCTTCAATTCTTGCAAGGTCGTTGGGTTATTTCTGTAGACCCTACTCTTTAAATATCCCCAGAGATAATAATCTAAGGGAGAAAAATCCGGAGACCTTGCGGGCCATTCAACGTCTCCAAATCTTGAGATTAACTCGCCTGGAAACGTTTGACGCAAAACTGCCATGCAGTTCCTCGTGGTATGGCAGGTAGCTCCGTCTTGTTGGAACCAGTGGTTTTCTAGACAAAGATCTCTTAATTTAGGAATAAGGAAATCGGTCAACATTTTTTCGTAGCGATCACCATTTACAGTGACCGTGTTTCCGGTGGAATCCTCGAAAAAGTACGGCCCTATGATCTGAGATGCAGTAAGACCACACCAAACAGTTACACGCTGACTATGCAACGGGACTTCGATAATATTCAATGGATTTTCTGTTGCCCAGAAACGACAATTTTGTTTGTTTACAGTTCCATTCAAGTGAAAATGGGCTTCGTCTGACATAATCAAAGTTGCTAGAAAATTGGTGGTGTCATTTACCTTCTGTTGGATCCATTGACAGAATTGTCGTCTTCGTGCGAAATCTCCATCGTTTAGTTGTTGCACTGTTTGAATTTTATATGGAAAGAGCATTAAATTTTGCTTGAATATACGGTGTTGTGTTGTTGTTTTCCATATCCAACTCCTAACAGCTGAGAAGCACGTCTGATGCTTATGTTAGGATTATCCTGTACAATTTCATGAGTTCTGTTAATGATCTCGTCTATCCTTGCTGTGCGCACTCTTCCAGTTGGTTTTCTTTTTCCAATGCTGCCAGTTAGGGAAAAATTTCTGACACACCGACGGATTACTTTCTTAGATGATGATTTTAACATCTGAAAATTTGTCTTGAAAGATCTTTGAGCTGAAACTACACTTCTTCCATGCTCATAATATTGCTCAGTTATGAAACGCAGCTGTTCCACAGTCCATGCAGTCATCTTGAAGGGTTAGTTTTAACTAACACTTTTATTTTGTTTTGTATCTTGTCTTGTATTGTCAAAACCTATACAATCCTGTACAAACTTGTAACTATCCTCTTTCGAATGATGAGTATGATTTTATAAAAGGACTTATACTTTAAGAGTTACAGGGGTTTCTTTTGGGTCCCATTTCTCTAGATCACCCTTTATAATTTTATCGTAGATACACGGAGTAATGCGGTGGATACTCATGTATCCACAATAAAATTATAAAAATCATAAAATCATAGTTACAAAAACTACAGATTTATAAAAATACTATAAAATTAAAAGAAAAATCAATCACAAAACATAGCATAAAGTTGAAAAATTATAATTTTTAAAGTTACTATTACGAGTAATGGTATGTTTACCTAGAACAGGAGTTTAGCTGATGGCACTTCTATTTGTAGTTACCAAAATCAGATTGAGTACGAATCGACACTCCGCTTTCCCTGGGACTTTAGGTATATAATTATTATCCCATCTCGTACATAACAGGAATAAATTAATTTTTCTTTCTTGACTTTAAATAATGTCAAACAAATTTTTCCTTGTACTGTATTTATAAAATGATCATTCTTAATTATTAAAATATATATATATTTGGTTTATTTGGATCACCGAACTTATTTCAAATTTCCAGAGTGAATCACTTAATCTGAACTTTACGATTCATTTATCATTGTCGTTACTCTTTTTTTCGTATTGGAGGGGCCTCCTTTAGGACATTTTGTAGTATGGTTGGAAAGAGCTCATCTCTTAAGACGCCTCTGATACGTCGTTCGTCTTCGTTGGGGGGTCTTACGGAAGGGATATCAGGGCCCGCGATGGGAGATAAATCGGTATGCATCTTGTTTTAAATTTTCTTTGGCATCGTACTTTAGCGTTTTCTTTCGTAAATTACTGTTACATTTAACGCACTTAAGCGTTGTTTAAATTCATTATTTTCCTTCTAATTCCTTCAACTTTTTCTGCCCTAAAAAGTTCACGATGAAAGTCCGCATTTACGATGTTAACAGTTTATTTTCAATGGTAAACATTTAGCGTTCTTAGAGTTTAAGGGCGTTGAATTCTTCTATTCGCTGACGAAGGGTTACCTCTTCGGTTGCGAGGGAAGAAGGGGGATAACGCTTAGGCCGAAGTGGAGGGAGTAGGCCAGTCTCTGCGAAACATTCCGCTCTCTCTCGGAGCCCCTTGTGGGGGAAGAAGGGGAATATGCTTCTAAATCGCATTTAAATGATAAAATTATTGAAATATTGAAATATGCCTTGCCTTGCCTTATTATTATTATTCCCGGCGGTAGTTCGTTTGCATCTTTTTTTTGCGTATTTGAGGTTTTTTGTCCCGCGTTCAATCAAGCGTCGTGACCACCCCATTCAGAATGGGAAATGGGTTCAAACACCTACGTTCAAATGCGTTATTAAAAATACTATTCCATTTATTAATACTCGATCCTTTTACGCAATTTTTTAATAATGGAATTGTAATTCTGAGTCTGAGGATGAATGAAAACACCAATGTAGTGACTGTCATTCTTTGAACAGGAGCTTCGGATAATTCTCCTTCAATCATCAGTGGTATAAAAACTGACTACAGGAGGTTTCCCAAACTGTGGTCAGTGATGGTATCGCCAAACAGAATTCCAAATATTACAATAACAACAAAAACAATAGAGTAATTTTGTTTGACATTTGCGTTATATTTATATCCTTTTTAGTTTCTAGCGTAAAAGTTCATTCTTATGATCATAAATAATAGTCAGACACTAATTTTAGCAATCTGTATTTTTTCTTCTATATTAGAAAGTTAAGAAAATTAGCGTTATAGAGAAGATGGAGTCCACGGCGGAGGTTACCCGACTAGAAATGGATCCGTGACCACGAAAGATTGAGAAACCTTGAACTATAGTATTTTTAAACTATAAAAAGACAGTCGTTTAAACTGGACTTATTCTGGAAAGTATAAAGCGACTCGGTGATTTTTACATCTACTTCGCTTCAATTACAATTCTAAAAGTTCTTAATTAAATATCAAATAGTTGTTAGCAAAGTTCTTCCAAAAACACACAAGGAAATCGATGAAAAATCGTTGAATCGCTTCCGCCTCGAGTTTTTGTTAAAAACTCTAATTTCAAATAATACAATTTCTCTTAGGATTTGAAAATATTGTTTTTATACCACTGACGATGAAATAAAATTTATACGAAACATCTGTTTAAGAAATAACAGGAGGAGGTGGTGATTTGTTACCAACCACCATTCTCTAGTTTTGAATCTCCTTAGATAATCTAATTACTAAATAACGTTTTACCTCTTAAAAAAATTAACACCAAATATTATCAAATAGAATCTCTTCCTACATACCTCATTGATCCATTCGGGTCTCGGTACCAGAAGTCCGTGTGACTTAGGGTTATAATCGGAGCAGAGGAAGCACAGCCAAGGGTCGGTCGACTTTATTTTGTCCACGGCACTCGGTGCCACGTATAACTCGATGCAGCCCACGCAAAAAACTCTACGGGAAACGCAACCAATGTTTCATTTAATCTCGATCTCAGTAACTAAACAAAGCCAATGAAAGTGTGTGTGTGTGTGTGTGTGTGTGTGTGTGTGTGTGTGTGTGTGTGTGTTTTAAAGAGGTGCCAGTAATCATATCTTGATAAATTGTAAAATTCCTCCCCCATCCCTCCCCTTAATTTTAATTTATTTGAGCGAACGTGCGTCAACGTCGCTCTGAAAAAAAGGTGCTGGTACGCTGTACCGGCGCGTACCGTCACAAAAAAGCACTATATATATATAAGCAAGGAACCACAGGGAAAAGGAAAATAAAACACGGAGTCCGAGCGCTTTCGTGATATATTCGCATTTTCAGGGACAAGACTCTTTATTTACGAGAGTCCCGGTGGAGGATCTATTAGTTTTTCTTTCTGAAGAATTGGTTAAGCATAATTTGTCATTACTCGTGACTACCATTATACATAGAATTAATTAAGCTGTGCATAGTAGATTCGAAATGCGTGTTTAATAACACAGCTCAACAAAAAAAATTTTTGTTTCGTTGCCAAGGAAATTTGTACGAATTTAGGGTATTTTGGGGTTGCTGAATTCCAAAATGAAAGTAGTTTTTCCGATTTGGCTCTAGTTCTTGAGATAATGAATACCCTCAATTAAGAGGAAACGTAACCATAACGCGTGCATATGGGAAACTACCGGAACATTCTAGATGGTGAGACACGCGAATATTCTTAGTGTTTATTCCGCGATCATTCTAGAATATTCCCCCTCCGTATATAAGTCATTGGCCACCCAACCAGTAAGTAGGCTCCGCCTGAACATTAAATTTTTTGCATTTTACGTGTTTCAATGGGGTACCAATTATCTCATAAATTAGAGCCAATCTAGCAAAACCGATGTCATATTCGGAATCAGCACCACAAAGTTACCCCAAAATCACTCTAATATGATTGGCAATAAAATGAGTGTTGACCAGTGTAATGAATATTTTAGGCAGAAATTTGGTATGGCTATGGGAAACCCCCCTCTCTCTCTCTCTCTCTCCTATTTTAGGTAACTTATATATGAAGTATTTTGAAAGTAAATTATTAAGGAAAATTCTGCCAAATTACGTTCCGTGGTTTAGATACGTAGATGATGATCTTTGTCTTTGGCAAGAAACTTTAAATCTCGATGAATTCTTATCCAAGCTTAATAATTTAACTCCCCCTATCAATTTTACAGTTGAAATAGAAAAAGACTCATCAATCCCATTTTTAGAGGTTTTAATATATAGATCCGGAAAGAAGCTTAGGTACAATATTTACAGAAAACCCACTAATAATTGTTTCTATATACATTATTATTCGGCTCACCACATTAACGTAAAAGGAACAGTTTTTTCTACTTTGTTCCTAAGATGCTTACGAATTTCTAGCCCAGAGTTCATTGATGATGAAATTAGTAAAATATATAAAATTGCGTTTGATTTAAAATATCCAAAGAACTGCATAGATAAATCTTTAAAAATGGCAAAGAAAACCTTCTACGAGGTAAAAGACGAGACTCCTTATACCACTAAAAACGTCTTAGCATTACCATTTAAGGAAAATTTTCTTGAATTGTCGAAATTGCTGAAGACTTTTAACGTAAATATCGCGTTCAGAAATTTAGATGTAATTAAGAACATATTGATTAAAAACTCTCGTTTGAATGAACAGGGTTGTGTATATAAAATTCCACGCACAATATGTAATAAATTTTACATTGGTCAAACTGGCAAGACGCTAGAATTACGTATTAAGAAGCATAAATACAGTATAAGAAGCGGCCAGGAATCTAACCCCATTTTCACTCACGTAAGAGATACTAATCATCCCACTGACTGGAAAAATGCCTCCAAATTGAGTTTTAGTAAATCTATTGTTAGTAGAAATATAATTGAATCGAGTGTGATCAAGAATAATTCTGATTATGTTCTTAATATTAGCCCTGGTCTTTACAAATTAGATTCATACATTGTCAGAAAGGTGGTGGAATATTCTGACTTCCGCATTCTTGCCACTTAAATCTCGTGCTTTAAATATTGTTTTAATAACTGTTATCATTTTTATGTGTACATTTTAATTGTATAATTTCTTTTATATATTTTATGTATTCGATAATTTAGTAACCTTCAGATTAAGTTATCTATTGGGGAAGTTTTAGATTGTTTTTAGACCGAGTTACCTATTAGGAATTTTTTTTTTGCACCCCCAAATAGATTGTGGAAAATTCTGGAAACAGCACGTGCGGATGGTTGCGCCACGGGTTTTTCCTTAGATTACAGGATTCTTGCCACTTAATTGCCCGTTTTAATTAAATATTATTTTGAAATAATTATCATTTTCGTGTGTACTTTTTAACTGTATAATTTCTTTTATATAGTTTTTATATATTCGATATTTTTTAGTAGCCTTTAGATTAAGTTTTCTATTGGGGAAGTTTGATCATAGTTTGATGATGATGTTTTTAGATTGAGTTGCCTATTGGGAGTTTTTCACTTGTGTATTTAAACTCTTGTACTTTGTAAATTCTGCCTATCTCTTCTTTGTCCCTGAAGATGTGAATATATCACGAAAGCGCTCGGACTTCGTGTTTTATTTTTTTTCCCTGTGGTTCCTTGCTTATTAAAAAGATCACGTGCTGTTTGCGAATTGTTTTGCGCATATATATATATATTATATATATATATATATATACGGGTGCGGCAAAAGTAACGCCCTTTTAATAATTGTACGTCTTTTTTTAAGGTGTATTGAGCCAACCACAAAATTAATTAAATTCCAGTTATTTTTTAGTTTTTACTGAGAAAGTACTTATTTTTCTTAAAATGCTGTATTTTTCTTAAAAACCTTATTATTTCTCTTAAAATGCTGTAATTGATTTATTTCCTTCAATAAGAGAGAATAAACTAAAAAGGGCGTTATTTTTGCCGCACCCGGTATATATATATATATATATATATATATATATATATATATATATATAAATAATGGGGTTTGTTTGACCTCCTGCAGGGAACCTACAGCTTTACGTTGAATTCGAACCACAGATCGCTACATAGGACGCAGAGGCTGGTCTCCCATCCAACTACTATCTAACCCAATGTCGCTTAACTTCGCTGATATATATATATATATATATATATATATATATAGAGCTGGGCATTTGCGGCATATTTTGCGGTACTGCGGTACTACCGCAAACCGCAAACCGGAACCGCATAACGCAGTACCGCTACCGCATTCAAATTTCCGCGTACCGGTTTGGTAGTTTGGTAGTACCGCAGTACCGCAGTACCGCAAAATATGCCGCAAATGCCCAGCTCTGTATATATATATACCTAGACAGGTTCATATCACTGTGAGACTAAGTTTGAGGCGGGACAGGAGCCGCGACAATCGGAGGATATCAAATATAGGGCCAACAGAGAAAGAAGCACCCTCTGCAAGAATGGACCGAAGACGCATCGAGGTCGGACGGGGATGTAACTCCCGAAAGCACTGCGAACGAAAGGCTGAATAAAGAGGGCAAAAAATAAACACACGCTCAACAGTGAGAGGAACATGACAATACGGACAAAGCCATCCCAGTCGCGCTGCAACAGCGACCTGAAATGGCGGTGGAGGGAAGGAATGAAATCTGAAAAGGGCAAAGATTTAGGGGTAATAGGAAGAGAGCAAGCTCGTCTGGCCAAAAGGTCCTCCCTCCTCGTTACCGACAATACCCACATGAGAGGGGAGCCAACAGAAAGAAATAGCCGCGTGGAATAAGCAGTGAGAAAATGGACAAGCTGCTGTATCCTTCAGACCAGAGGGTGTTTAGGGTCATAAGATTTTAAGGACATCAGAGCACTACGGAAATCCCAAAAAATAAAGGAACTCGGGAGAAGAGCACCAATATGGGTTAGAGTTTCCAGAATAGCAAAGAGCTCCGCTGAGTAAATGGAAGGGTCGTGAGGGAGATGAATACTCCGAACAGTCTTGCAAGGAAGATAGAAAACCGCCGAAGCGGCTAAGTCTAACGGAGAATGGGAGCGGTCTGTGTAGATATGAATGGAAGAGTGACAAATAAGGTGTTCATGGAAGAGTGACAAATAAGGTGTTCATGGAAGAGTGACAAATAAGGTGTTCATGGAAGAGTGACAAATAAGGTGTTCATGGAAGAGTGACAAATAAGGTGTTCATGGAAGAGTGACAAATAAGGTGTTCATGGAAGAGTGACAAATAAGGTGTTCATGGAAGAGTGACAAATAAGGTGTTCATGGAAGAGTGACAAATAAGGTGTTCATGGAAGAGTGACAAATAAGGTGTTCATGGAAGAGTGACAAATAAGGTGTTCATGGAAGAGTGACAAATAAGGTGTTCATGGAAGAGTGACAAATAAGGTGTTCATGGAAGAGTGACAAATAAGGTGTTCATGGAAGAGTGACAAATAAGGTGTTCATGGAAGAGTGACAAATAAGGTGTTCATGGAAGAGTGACAAATAAGGTGTTCATGGAAGAGTGACAAATAAGGTGTTCATGGAAGAGTGACAAATAAGGTGTTCATGGAAGAGTGACAAATAAGGTGTTCATGGAAGAGTGACAAATAAGGTGTTCATGGAAGAGTCACAAATAAGGTGTTCATGGAACAAGGACAACAGGACAGTACTTGGGGTGAACTTTTTATCAAAGCGACATAAATCTTTGCAATAGGAAATTGGATGTAGAATCCATGGAGGAAGGACCTGAAACGAGACTAGGAGGATCTGAGATGGAGGAAGAGCATGATGAGAGAGGAAGACATGGACAGTTGAAGTAAGGTGCCAAGAATAGTCTAGAGGAAGAATTGTATCAATGGCAGTACAGAGAAGGGAAGAAGGAATCCTACGAGCACGGTAATAGCTTTTTGTCTGAAGGTATGTCCGACGGTACCGAAGGGAAAGGAAATCGCACCCCGCCTGAAGACTAGCCACCGGTGAAGAACGAAAGGCTCCGGTAGTCATGCGGAGACCCCAATTATGAAGAGGATCCAGGATTCGTAATCGAGAGACGGAAGCGGGGCCGTAGACCTCGCAGCCATAGTCAATTCTCGATTGAATCAGAGAGGTGTACCAGCAAGAGAGTGTACGCCTGTCAGCGACCCAAGACATTTGGGAGAGATGGTCTAAAAGTGTAAGGGTACGCCGAGTGGAAAGTCTCAAATTCCTCAAATGAGGTACCCAAGTAAGACGGGAGACGAGAGTGATGTCTGAAAATTTAAACGTGTCCCTTACCGGAATGGAATTACCGGCTAAAAATAGCGAGAAAGGTGGGACAGTAGTAGTCCTACGTCTATGAAAAGACATGCACACAATCTTGGCTGGGAAAAGACGGAAACCCACAAACGTTGCCCATCTTTCGATGGCATTAACTGCAAGCTGCGCCTGTCTCGCAGCCACTCGTAGAGAACTACCTGCACCGTAAATGGCAACATTACCTGCGTAGAGAGAACACTTCATGGAAGACAGTAAAAAATGGACAACCTAATTCATAACCAGAGAAACAGAGAATGCTGCGGGCAGATTCCTGCGGGACTCCTTCCTCTTGTGTGGTTAAATCGGAGAGCTACCAACTCGAACTCGAAAAGTTCAGTTTCTTAAAAAATTAGTGATAAAAAGAGGAAGCAAGCCCATAAAATCCATAGAATGGAGACGTTGGAGGACATAAAACCTCCATGTAGCGTTATAGGCCTTGTGGATGTCGAAAAAGACAGCCACAGTAATTTGTTTATGAGAAAATGCAGTCTAGAGATCATGGCTAAGGAGAAGTAAAGGATCTTGGATACTACAGAATTGACGGAAACCAGACTGAGCTGGGAGAAGGAGTCCTCGCCACTCTAGGATAAAGGACAGTCGGGAAGCGACCATCTTTTCCATGAACTTGCAAATACAGCTGGTCAAGCAATCGGGCGAAAGTTTTGAAGTTTTGAGGAAGGGAGGCGTCCTTGTCAGGGTTCGGGAGAGAAATTACTGTGGCCTCAGGCCATCGAGAGGGAAACACACCCTCAATCCAAACACGGTTAAAAATGGTAAGTAAAAAATATAGAGCCGAAATATGCATGGATTGCAGCATTTTGTAACGGATGCCATCCGGGCCAGGCGTTGAGTTTCGCCGAGAGGATATGGCAGATTTGAGTTCACGCATCGTCATCAAGCGATTATAAGGTTCATTGTTCTGGCGGTCGAAATGGAGATCCTCTTTCTCCATTGCATCTTTCCGTAAATGGAAAGCCGGAGAATATCCGGCGACACTTGAAGCTGCGGCAAACGAATCAGCCAGAGTATTCGCCACTTCTTTTAAGTTAAAAATGTCCCTGCCATTGACATGGAAAACTGGAGGACGAGGGGAAGTAAACTTTCGGGAAATGTGGCGGACCCGGTTCAAAACCGTGGCAATCGGGGTCGGAGATGTGATCCCGGAGACGTGCTGTTGCCAGGAGTCGCTCCGGGACTGTTTAAGAACTCGACGGGCCACTGCCCGAGCCCTTTGCATGGCAATGCAGTTACCTGGAGATTTATGGCGGTAAAACCGGCGAGTAGCAGACTTCTTATTCCGGACAGCCTCCGCACACTTCGGAGACCACCAAAGGACGCGGGTCAAATGACCCGCAACACGCTTCACCCTCGCTCCCTTCTCCATGACCCTCGCATTCACCTCTTTCACCACCCCGTCTATAAACAAATTAAAACAGCCATGGAGACATCACACACCGCTGCCGTAGACCCACTTTCATCGGAAACCACTCACCCTCCTCTTCCCACAAGCATATACGCAAGTTGGATATTAACATTATTAATAGAAATATTTTTTGAGTCTGGCCATTATTCAATTTGCAAACAATTTCAACATTAGTTGTTTTGAATTCGTTTAGAACGGATTTAGACAAGAAGGGCAAGGTACTAAAACTCTGGTAGCTTTTCCTTATAAATTTGTATGCTCTTCCTACAATTTTTCGTGTATCAATCATATTATCCTTTTTATTTATTTTTTTTTATTTGACCTATATATAGCCTCGAACTTGTTATTAATTTCAGTGTTCCTGAGGATGTCATTAGATGAAAGCGCTTCAGCACTATTTCGTGTTTTCTTTTTCCTTCGTGGTTATTTTCATCATATATAAGGGAATAGTCGTGTGGAAAATCATGACGAGTAGACAGACGAAGGAGCGGAGTTTTTGAGGCATTGAAAGCCACAAGGTTTTCTCTGCCCCAATCAGAAATAGTAGAAAAATCAGAGGTCACGTGTGCCATAGGCGTCTCACGTGAAGCGAGGAGTGGAATCATCGCCATAGGAGTGGATAGGACAGGAAGTGCGACTATTATTTTTTTTATTATATTAAAAATCAAATTAATGTAGCTGCAGTTTATCGAATTGAAACTGTCAAAACAAAAATAAAGTATTCATAATTCCTTTAAAAAATAACAAATTGGATAAATTTAAGAAATAAGCTTTAGTGGTTCCTCTTAATTAAATTTAACACTTAATGCGTAACACGTACCTGTCGCATTGTTCGTTGTCACACACGAGAACTTCTCCTGGACTGGAACAAACTGCGCAGAAGAACTATAAAAATGGACTACAATTAATCTCGATTTTTTAAAATTTACTCGAAAAATTTGCCTCGTGTAATGAGGTATAAAGTCACTTAAACGAGTTTAAAATCCTTTTATACCATTTTAAGTCATTTAAGTAAGTTTCAAGAGCTTTGAAGTTACTTTCCGGTTATGCACTCGAGACTTTTACAACTGCTCTATTGAAAATGGGAGAGACCTAGATTAGCCATTTATCAGGATTATCCATAATGTTAAAGCGTAAACATAGTGTTATAACGTAGTAAATCCAAATAACACGAGAAATACGAGTGAAATAACGACGACGATGAAAAACAATTCCCACGTATCGGATCGCATCCTCAGTCAGAGGAGCGGAAAAATATCTCAAAATTCGAATCGAACCCTATTCGTGAGAACTCCGAATTTCGTGGAAAAGGCCTATGAAAAGCCATCTTCAGCAACTTTTTTGGAAAATATAAGAATTATTTCGAAATGGAATATCCTCAAAATTCCACATATCCAATACGTATTCTGTATAAGCTTCTCTCATATTGGAGAACTTCAGAACTCAACACTCACCTACGTACTCAGCTTGTAACTATTTTCACTGGATAATATACGTTATCAGCTACAAAATAAATAAATGTTTTGGAACCAAGCACGAGGATTAAAGTAACCTTAACAACTAAGATTTCAAGGAAGAAACTGATAAATCAATTGTACTAACATTGATCCCGTCCATTCCACTGGAGCCAAAGCAACCATCAAATTCCACCTGCAACAAAAAATTAATTTTAAAATTCATTTACTTATATATATATATATATATAAACCTGGCAACTGTTGCTGTGTTTGTGCAACAATCCTTCATCACAAGGAAGTAAAGCTCATGTCCCTGTTCCTATATAGATTTTGTTTGGTGAACAAGAGTTGTTCTTGGGATCTCCCTCCCTTTTTCATAAAATCTGTCGACTGCAACCGAGAAGGGAACCGGTGTTTCTACCGAAACGTTCGCAAATTTAAACAAATATTACGATCTCTTTTTATTGGTACGTCTGAAGGACAGAACGAGTTTGTTCATCCTCACCTTACAGGAACCGCAGAGACCCCCTTGGAAGAGGGGATGCGGGACTACTATTCCCTCCTCTTCTCCTTTCTCACATCCGATGCAAAATGAGTCCAGACACGCCTTTCCAACGCGTGCTTGCTTCAACAAAACAGCTGCATACAAAAAAGACAAACATTTTCTCGCTTTTCTTCTTCTAATACATTTTTAGTCTTTTTTAAACACTTATTTTCACTCTAAAAATTTGTTTCATTTTTCTGTGTTTTGTCACAGCTGAACAACGTACAGTTTATTTCAAAAGCCCTGACAGGAAATTGCGCGTTTCAGTGATGTTCATTAGCGAGGAACATGCGTTTCTAACAATATTTTTTCAATCGAATGTACAATAACATGGAACAAGCATTTCAAACGTAACTTTAGATTCTTAACTAAAATTCTGTTTTAACATTAAGTGTATGTAATTAAATGGCCTAAACAGACATACACGAACAAATGTTAGGATTGAAAATTTGAGGTTTATTAAGAAGTACGAAATAATAAAATCCATAACACTTAATTGGAGGAAACGTACGTTCAACTACGTTGGCTTTAATAGGTAGATTATAAAGTTAAGAAATAGGCCTCAGATGAATACATGATTTTGGCACGAAGCCAAAAGAACGGGTCTCGTCGCGTGTATACTTGTCATCTTGTTTAATGAATTAGAAACGATGTATTCATAAGCAGTTTCGTTTAGAAATAGAAAAATAAATATAAATGTGCGCGCGCGCGTTAAATAAATTAGTTAAATAATATAAAATAATTAGGACATGGTAAAAACTATTAAGTTGATTTACTAATTAGCGTTTCATCAGAGATGGGCGTAAATACTTCTGAATGTATTTAAATACTGTGGTAGAGCGTTGCTGACGTCATGAAATTAGGGAATTTTAAATCATCGGCAAAGTTGATAAACTGTCGATTCAAGCGCGGACATTTTGGATCTTAAAATTTTGATTATGATGTGTAGCGGAATCCAAGCAAGCAGTTGGTCCCTGATTTGAAAATTCTACATTATTATTAATTCAAGGGTTGTCGACGTATTAATGGCAATCGAGTTGGGAGCTACGGACTTAGAGGCCCACTTCCAACAAGAAGGATTCGTACTTCCGCAATTACCATATTCAGGCTTCATACATTTGGCCTGCCACGTATCCTGTCGTAAATTTATTTGTCTGAGCTGAGTCTGCCCCCTGTTCTCCCCCAGTGCTCTACTTAGTGTACGTGTAATTACTGGTGCCATTAACGTGAAGTGTTCATTATCATCATCTTCAGGATTATTTGTTATTAGTTGAATATATTTATCTCGAATTAAGCGTTACTTTCCTTTCAATTAAGGTGTTACAGTAACTTTCCTTACTCAATAGACATAGGATCAGTCATAGGTCGCTAGTATATTGGCTACAAGAGAGGGGGGGGCGTTGGAAACGAAAGTGCCGAGGCTACAGTTTGAGTACACTCTCACCTTAGGAAGATTCTAGCACAGAACCCGCGAGTCTTTGCGAGTTAACGGCAATAACGCTACCGGCCAACCCGGTAAAAATACTAAATACTAGCGAGGACTGTAATCAAATACAAGATACATTACACTTAAAAGGAACGTAATTAAATACTAAATACATTACTGTAAAAATGTATTTAAATACATTTCCAAATACATTATGTTACATTATCTTAATTTACATGATCGCCTAATTAAAATATTATGTAAGCTGCTAACAGTTTTGTTTTAATAACTAGTGAGGTGTAGGATACATAACTACAGTATTTAAATACGCTAGGCCTAAATAACCTTTGGTCAGAATAATGCAAATTACGCGTATGTACGTACAGTATGTATACGATATGATCTGCATTATTTTTTTTTTTTTTTTTCACAAAATAAAAGTTACAAATAGAACATTTTATTGATAATTTGTTACTTCAAAAGTGCAATTCTTTAATAAAAAAATGAAAATTCTTTCCTAATAACTCGAGATGATCATCAAGAAAGTAGATAAATAAAAAAAAATGAGTCTCCTGGACCTGACGCTATACACACCCGAGTACTGAAGGAATTAGCCATAACTATAGCTAAACCACTGGTAATTATCTATAACACAACACTCAGAAGAGGCAAAAGTAAGTAAAGTAAAGATGAATGGATGGACGGACGAGGACAATCTACATATTTGCTTTCATCAGGACTAAACTCTCGAATAGTGTGTCACACAATCTTCCTCTCCTACGTAAATGAACAAACCCAGTGTACTGTAAATATAAATACAGTAGTAGTAAGCTAATTTACCATCTTGGAAGTATGTATTGAGAATGTTGTGGCGTGTGGTAAGAATCCTTTGTTATCGCCTACGATGTGGTCCCACGCCCTCTTTCAAAAAATCCAATTGAAAATGTATTTGAAATATATGTACGATATTTATAAATACCAGTTACTTTTGAAATGTATATGAATATGTATTTAAATTACTCATAAATAAATATATTTATAAATACTGTACAGTATTTAAATACGTATTTGAGTAATGGCAAATGCATTACTGCCCATCTCTGACGTTTCTAAGTTTTAGATGCAATGAAAAAGGAACGCGAAATTGTTTTCGAATGCAAAATGAGAACCAAAGTTCTAATGGGGAGAAAAAAGGTAGAGGCAGAAGAGTCGTCAGTCAGTCAGCGAGAGTGGAGAAGAGTTAGTCAGAGAGAGAGAGAGAGAGAGAGAGAGAGAGAGATCGTAGAGCAGTCCTTCAGAAATTTTCTGTTCTTATTTTAATGTCCATTCGTGGCCGTGGGAATTAGGGCCTTCTTTTTAAAATGAATTCGTAACAAACTAAATTCAATTCTCTACTAGGGCATATTGAAAGGAGCCTTTCCTTCAGGCCTTAGGCCTACTCTTGTATTGTGCTACGCCAAATTCTTCACTTACTTAGGCCTACTTGAATTCCGATCAAAACCCATTAATTGTATAACGTAGGTGCACTTTAATTTAACCTGAGGAACATAAGATTAAAAATACAAAAACAACAACGGCGTTTTACAATAATTGCGAAAAAAACTTTTCATAATTATCCAAACATTTAAGATAAATATCAACAACTGTTGCCGCAAAATAGAAGTCAACATCTTCCTTCCTTGAATAATCAATTTTAAAATTAGAAAGAGCCGTTTTGAGCAGAAAACTGAGATTTGTTTATAAAAAACCTCTGAATAGTTAGCGAGAACGTGAAAAAAGTGTCAGCAGCTGACGAGGAAGCTTCTTCAAATCTCCGTGCAGCGGGCTGTCTACGGTTGGCCAGACTGGCAGTCGACGGCCTGTTGCGTGGCACGGTCAGAGTTCCAATCGGCTGCCGGGGTCGGACCTATTCTCAGCGTGCTATTTTCTCATTTACGGGGAGAAATTGCGTGCTCCCCGGACTACTCTTACTCTCCGGCGACATTAAGACTAATCCAGGTCCCACTACAACTTACACATGTCACCATACACAAAGACATAGACACAATAGCACCACGAGACACATACAGAAGTATAATATTAACATATTACAGTACAACGTAGATGGCCTCACAAACAAAATAATGCAGCTTAGGGAATTCGTACACAAACAAAACATTCACATAGCGCTTATACAAGAAACAAAACTAAAACACCCACCATCCCTGACTTCACGGCGATCCGTCAAGATCATCACTTACATACGTAAAAGCATTAGCTACACTGATGCCACCCAAAACATTACAAACACAATCCAAGCGGATAACACTATAGAAATACAGGCAGTTAACATTAAAACATGCTCAAAACACAACACCACACTCATCAACATTTACATCACACCAGATAGTTCACCTCAGGTGCCAGCCGATTACAATCCACAGTTACACAATCTTGCCTCTCTCACTAATGTCATCTTAGGAGGAAACTTCAACGCCAAAGACTAGTTGGTACCTGCACAACCAAAGCAACACCAGAGGCGCCAACATAGCCACACAACTAAACAGCCTCTTCATTCTTAACAATACAGAAGAACATACACACATACCACATCAAGTAGGATACTCAAACTCCTCCCCAAACATAACGTTCTGCTCCCCCTCACTAGCAACACATACACACTGGAGAACAGAACAACAACTGTCATCAGACCACCTGCCCATCATCATTACACGTTCTACACTCTGCCCCAACAGCCTTGGGCACATTTACAGAAATTACAAGAAAGCTGATTGGGAACAGTTCAAAATACAGACTGAGGAACAATTCATCACATTAAACAGCACACCCATCATAAACATCAATACAACACTCAAGACATTTAATCAGATCATCAATAAGGCAAACAAATACATACCCGAGGGCAACATTAGGTAATACAACCCAAATTACACTAGAGAAATAGCACATCTCATAAGGCAACGCAACAACCTCAAACATAACAACCACCACACACACAAACCATAAAACAGCAGATACAACAGCTCAACACAGAAATAAACAACAAACTCAAAGAAAAACAAACAAACATTTAGGGAATTCATAACAACACTAAACCACTCCACAGATACATCCAGGCTATACAAGACTATAAACAGCATTACCCACTCTAACAGCGGCATTCACACCTCACACGTGGCTATCTGTCGCAGCCAAAATAATATCCCAACATACACACAACAAGCTAACATTCTAGTTAATCACTACGCAAAGATAAGCCACTTAAACAAAGACAACAACCAGAAACACGTAGACAGACAAACAGCCAGACACAAGAAAACCTACAGACTCGACACGACCATTACACCCTTCAATACAGACCAGACCACCAAGATCATAAAAAACATTAAGAATTCGAAGGCTACTGGACCAGACAACATATCTAACATACACCTTAAACACTTGGGTCCACAAGGAATACTAGCTCTCACAAATATCAGCACATATTCATACCAACACTGCATTATTCCTGACAATGGAAACAAGGTAAAATTATTACACTACTCAAACCAAACAAAAATCCAACAGAACCAGCTTCCTATAGACCCATTACTTTACTATGCCCACCTTCCAAAGTAACAGAAAGACTAATCTTACAAATCACCAACCCACACATTCCACTATCGCCTACTCAACATGGATTCAGACCTCACCACTCAACCACGACATTACTCTCTAACCTCACGCAGCATATCATGGATGGCATCAACTCCAGACGACCAGCTCAACGTACACTATTAGCAACAATAGACATTAGTAAAGCATTTGATGCTATCCCACGCTTCCCTCTCATAAATAAAATACTCAACACAAACATGCACAATAACACCAAAAGGTGGCTGAGCAACTATCTCTCAGGAAGATACTCACATGTCACATTTAATGGCAAGTCATCCAAAAACAAGCTTTTTCCGAACGGGGTCCCTCAAGGCTCTGTTCTCTCACCAACACTGTTCAACTTATACATGCATGACATTCCAACACCCATAGATAACAAGCTTACCTTATCATCATATGCAGATGATATCATTCTAACATCCACCCACAACAACATCGACACCGCTACTCATTCGTAGCCAGACTCTGTACTGAACGGACGCGTTTCCTGAGCTCTCTGATATTGCTTCTACTTTTGCATATTTGTAATAATTTTAGTTTTGGAACGTTTGAATTTTATATACTTGTGTTTATATTCACATTGTTATAGTTAAGTAATTGCATATTAGTGGTTTTTAGCGATTTAGAAGTTTTCATAGCGTGCCGGCTTAATTTAACTTAAACTTGTGACGGTTAAACTAATTTTAACTGCGCGATGCTGTCGCAGAAAGCGTCGTCTGTTAAGTGTGGGGATAAACCGGTAGTATTCGGATTTTAAAGATTATAACGGCGGTCCTATGGCGATTACCGAGAGATCAGTTTGTTTCTTTTGCGAGTTAAGGGAGGAAATAGTCGACATAAAACGCAGTGTACGCGAGGTAACGGAAAGACTTGCAACGCTTGATGAGGGCAGGGGTAGGGGCTACGTTTGACGAAAGCCCAACCAATACTAACGTTGGAAGACGTTAGTAATTTGAAGGGTGAGGTGCGTAACCTAGTTTCTAGTTTAGGTAGCTTATCAGGAAGGTTGGATAGAGTTGAGGAAGGGATTTAGGTTGGTCCGAGATTAGTAGATGGGAAGGGATTTAGAGAAGTTAAGGGTGGAGCTAGGCCGCGTACTTTAGGTGATAGGAATCCCCCCCTATCGAGGTTTCGAACCCTTTCGCCCATTTGGAAAGGGACGTGAATGAGGGGAAACTATTTTAATTGGGGACTCTTTAGTGCGCCATATGGACACAGAGTTCGTTGAACGGCATCCAACCAAGAGGAGGAGGGTCTGTCTCCCAGGGGCCAGGGTTGACAGAGTTAGAGACGAAGTGGATAGGATTGACGTTGCCTTCCGTCACTCGATGTTAGTGACGATGGTAGGGGGCAACGACTCGTATAGGCCCGATACGAGAGTGCCTGACCTTTTGGAGAGATATAGGGGGTTAATTAGGTCCCTAAAGGCGAGGTCAGATAGGTCTTTAGTTCTAGGTATTACCCCTAGGCACGGTTTGGGTCTTAGGATTACGTCTAAAACGATATTTTTTAATACTAAATTAGAAGAGATTTGTGCTGAGGAAAATGTACCCTTCGTAAAGCTGTGGTCAGAATTCAGTGATCCTAGCCTTTTTATAAAAGATGGGGGGTGCATTTTAATGAAATAGGTAATGCTCGGCTAGGTAGGTTAATTGACGAAAACGTACGAAAGCTGTATATGTCGAAGCCTTCTTTAAACCTTGTGGGTCCGGGGAACGCGGGCCCGACGTGAAAAATAGTTTAAAACGCTGGCCCGTGGTAAAAAATAACTTAAAACGTCTTTTATTGTAACGCGCGTAGTATTAGAAATAAATTAAACGAATTTAAGGCGATAATTTATTCTGCCAACTACGATATAGTTGCTATCACTGAAACGTGGTTAAATACCGTGACTCAGGACTTGCTGGGGGAACTTGATATACCGGGTTTTAAACTCGTTACTAATGATACGTTACATAGGATTGGTGGCGGCGTTTTGTTGTACATTCGTAATTCCCTTAGAGCTATCGAGGTTAAGATAGATTTTTCGGCAGCAATTAACGCGATATGCGTTGAAGTTAGGGCGCGTAGTATTAGTTTTAATTTTGTTGTTGTTTACAGACCTCCCGTTCAACCCCTCGGTACCGATACTAGATTTTACTCACTTTTTGGTAACTTCATTGACAATCGGAATAGTATAATTGTCGGAGACGTTAACTGCACTAATGTTAATTACGAGACTTTTACTGGTAATGAGGAGGGTTTGACATTAAGTTCATGGAAGATAATTTTTTACGACAGATGGTTACCGAACCAACGCGCGGTGACAATATTTTAGATTTGATGATGACGAACGGCGAAAATATAGTCGAAGGTTTAGAAGTAGGCAAGAGTTTAGGATGTAGTGATGATCAAATTCTTAGGTTTAAGTTATTGATAGAAAACATTAAGGATATTAACGTAATAGAAGTCCCTGATTTTCGTAGGACTAATTTTGATAGTTTTACGGATAGGATGAGAGTAGTGGACTGGGATAACTTATTTATGGGTAATGACACAAATTTGCGTTGGGAAGCGTTTAAAGAAAGTTTTATGAATATTGAAAGGGAGTTTATTCCTCGTAGGCCCAAGCGCGCTAGAAATCATGGTAGGCCCAAGGGGTGGACTAGGGAAATAGGCGAGTTCATAAACGAGCGTAACAGAGCGTATAGACTTAACCCTTTGAGGACCAAGGGACATATTTGTCCCAACGGAAATAATATAAATTGTACAATGATGCAACGTTTCGACAAATACATCTACATGTTTATACAGGTATCGTTTAGTTGTCGGAAAATTAACCCAAAAATGGGTCATTTAAGTGACTATAGTTACTAATATCTAATTGTAAAACACAATAAAACAAACTTTTAAGTTCAAAGAAACGTATACTGGTCGTCAAAGGGTTAATAATCGCAATGGCACATCAGCTAACTTTAATTAATAGATATATCGTAGAAGACGTAAATAATGTCCCCGACGTGGACGATATCGTTCCATTTAGTAGCGAGACTATTTTGAATGAAATAACTGTTTACGAGGGTGAGATTGCGCATTATATCGATAGGCTAAAATTTAGCAAGGCTCCAGGCCCTGACGCTTTTTATCCCAGACATTTGAAAGATTTAAAGACGTTATTGTAGGCCCCTTAACGAAGATTTTTAATCAGTCACTCGAAACGGGGATTATTCCTGAAGACTTCAAATTAGCTAACGTCACGCCCATTTTTAAAAAAGGCGACCGCACAGTAGCTAGCAATTATAGGCCCATTAGCTTAACGTCAATTGTCGGTAAAGTATTGGAATCCGTCGTTAGGGATCGTATCATCGATCACTTACAAAGTAGATATTTGATTAATAGTAGTCAGCATGGGTTTTGACGCCATAGATCTTGTTTAACAGAATTTTATAACGAAATAGTGCGCGAATACGATAGGCATAGAGCAGCTGACGTTATTTATTTAGACTTTAAAAAGGCGTTCGGTACAGTTCCGCATAGAAGATTAATTGCGAAAGTTAAAGCGCACGGTATACGCGGTCAGGTAGCTAACTGGTTAGAGGAATGGCTTCGTGCTAGGAGACAGAGGGTCGTTGTTAATGGTAGTGAATCGGGCTGGTTGGATGTAGGTAGCGGTGTCCCACAGGGTTCAGTGTTAGGCCCATTGCTATTTGTAATTTACATTAACGACATAGACGTAGGATTGACTAGTAACGTGTCAAAATTCGCGGACGATACTAAAATAGACGGTAAGGTTGTTAACGAGGATGATAGAAATAGGCTCCAAAACGATGTAAATAGGATTATGGAGTGGACGGATAAGTGGCAGATGCAATTTAACGTAGACAAATTTAAAGTTTTGCATATAGGTTCTCTTAACAATAATTACACATACACGATGGATGATAGAGTTAGCGAGCGTTGACGAGGAAGAAGATTTAGGCGTACGCGTATCTAAGGATTTAAAAGTTAGGAACCAGTGCCTGGAGTCTTACGCAAAAGCTAATAGGATGTTAGGCTTCATAGCGCGTAATTTCGAATTTAAATCGAAGGATATTATATTGCCCCTTTACAAGTCCCTAGTCAGGCCTCATTTAGAATATGCCGTTAAGTTTTGGTGACCGTATTTGCGTGAGGATATTGATAGGTTAGAAAGGGTTCAGCGTCGTGCCACGAAACTAATTCAGTCATTGCGCAACAAGCCTTATGAAGATGGGATTAAAGAGTTAGACTTGCATTCACTCGAAACCAGGAGATTAAGGGGGGAGCTTATTGAAGTTTTCAAAATCGTTAATAACATCGATAACGTAAATTTTGACAAACTGTTCACTTTCGATAATAGCAATACTCGTAATAACAGATTTAAGTTGCGTGGCAGACGTTTCATTACTAATAACGCTAAAAACTTCTTTACGTTTAAAGTAATTGATAAATGGAATAATCTTCCCGCGCCCATCGTGAACTCTACCAGCGTTAATGTGTTTAAAAACCGTCTAGACAGACAGACATTTCAAAAATATTATTGTTGTTTAAAAAAAAAAAAAAAACAATTGGCAACAGGAGCTCTGGGGGTCGTAATCGGGGATGAGTCTGTTGACGTCTAATGCCAGCTTGTGATATGCCAGAAAAAAAAAAAAAAATAAAAAAATAAATTAGACTAACACGAACTTAGTTGTAGCTTGTTAAGTAAATTAATCCACTCTTTGTTATTCTTTATACTTATTTTTTTTTCTCTTTATTGCATGTCTGTAGTTTGCATGGTATGATAGTGTTTGAGTTAAGAATGTGCTGTAATGCGTTCTTATTTTACTACTTTTCATCTTTCACGCCTTTCCAGCCTAGTGGGCTGCATCCTCGACCTCCCTATGGAATGGAGGATCGGTCTGCAACAGTTGGAAGAATGTGTTGCTCTCGAGTTAAGAATGTGTTGCTCTCGAGTTAAGAATGTGTTGCTCTCGAGTTAAGAATGTGTTGCTCTCGAGTTAAGAATGTGTTGCTCTCGAGTTAAGAATGTGTTGCTCTCGAGTTAAGAATGTGTTGCTCTCGAGTTAAGAATGTGTTGCTCTCGAGTTAAGAATGTGTTGCATGGTTTGTAAGCGTTCTTATTTTACTTCTTTTCATCTTTTTCCGGCAGAGTGGGCTCTACCTCCCTATGGAGTAGAGGACCGTTCTGCAATCTTTCCTATTCTCTCCGGCTATTTTTCTGACTTGTCGGCAGTGGCCGGCGGATGATGATGGTGAGTCTTTTTTCTGAATGAATGTTAACCTATGAGTGATAGGCGTTGCTACTTACTAATTAACCTCTTATTCTCTTCTCTTAACTCCCTACTCTTTCCTTTCTCTCGGGCTAACCTTAGAGTAAATCTTAGGGTCCTTTTCAGCCTTAGCTTCTGTAGATCTGTAGAATAACCTACAAACATACATAAACAGTATACAAGACTGGCTCTCACACAATAGACTCAAAGTACGCCCCACAAAATCAACCATCACCTTGCTTACAAGCAATACAAAAGAACACCAGATAACTCCACAGCTTACACTAAACAACACCAACATTCCACACACTCACAGGACCAAAATACTCGGGGTCACATACAATACATCATTATCTTTTGCAAACCACATTTAGGACATTAAAAACAAATGTACGTCAAGACTTAACACGCTTAGAGTACTAACAGGCACAAACTTTGGACACCAGCAGGAAACAACAACACTCATATACAAACAATATATTCGCTGTTATGGACTATGCTAGCCCATGCTGGGCACCCATTATCTCAAACACACACACAAACACACACACAAACAAACACACACACACACCTTACAGACAATATAAAACAACGCACTTCGTATCATTACAGGATGCACTCAAACACCACCAATAGAACACCTGCACACAAACAAAAATACTGAGAGTTAGAGAACACTTAGACATGAGGGGAACACAATTCATGGCAGCAGTGACAACTAACCCACAACACCCTTGCCACTACATGTACAATCATGCACCGACACCTCGCATCATTAAGGTAACATCAGAGAGAGAGTATAACCAAATACTCCATTCCATACCACGCCCCCACAGACATCACACAGTACAGAAAACACACACACAAAGCACTGACACAATTCGGTCCGAATGCGGTTCTAGGTGCGAAGCCGCCACCCATTAACAGGTCAGAGATCAGCCTGAGCAGATCGGATCGAGTGAACTTAGCACGATTCCGATGTGGACATCACCACAACTTACGGACATATAAACACAGACTAGACAACTCCAGACGACACCTGCCACCCGTGCCAGGACACACCACAAACAATTGAACGCATTATGACAGACTGTACCGCTCTAACACAATATAGAACACAACACAACACAACACATCACTAGTGCGCTGAACCTCTGGTCCACTCCGGAAAGGGCGATCGGTTACCTACGTGCCGCCGGCTTGCTCGATCAGGGTGGGCTGATCGGCTAAGCAACAACAATAATAATTGCGTAAATTTATATTTGTGGTTTAAAGGTAAAAACTCGAATATTTTTTATAAGTTAAAGGTAAAGTTTGAAATTACTGTAACGATAAACATTGGTAGTTACTTTGTTCAAGTTTAGTGAGTAAATAACTAGAAGAAAGACATCACCGGATTCACGTTATCACATAGGCCGGCCGCACGCAGGATCATCTCGCGACTGACAGACTCGAGTCGTCAGTCATGAGTCGCGAGACGATCCCGCGTGCGGCCGGCCTTGAAGCGCAAATTGTATCGTCACACACAACCATGAGCGAAGCAAAAAAGAAATGGAATTTTAATTTTCATTCATAGGGGTCACTATCGGAGAATTTGGAACGCTTAAAAAAAGAATGCATGATGATCAAATCTTTTAGTTACAATACAATTTTCATAATACTTCGTATTCTCGGTTACCCTTGGAAACCACGACAATCTTGAGCGCGCGCGCACCTCATCGCGATAGGAACGTGCAGGTACCAACATTAGCAGTCTCCCCATACATTCCCTTTTTTTTTTGTTTTAAGTCATTTAAGTATCGTAAAAAAGGATATAATGAAAATTATATTAACTTAACCCTAGAATGCATAACCCCGGGCCTCAGCCGGCTCATGCATTGATGTAAAATTAAAGGGGCATGCATTCTAGGGTTAATTAAGTTATGTCCACATCCACAATTGAAAATATGAATATGTCGTGGTTTCGTAAGATAGGCAAACGTACGTACGTGCGTGCAACTGGACACAAGTGAGGTCGGAAGTGTAATAATTCACGGATATAGTGGAGTAACTTTTTTTTTTTTTTTAAGGAATCACTTTGATAGGTGGCAATATTGAAAAATTTATATATAAAAAAAATTCGAGAAACCTTTTTATTGATTAGTTGAGGTTACGCTGGGTCGGGTTAGATTACCGAGTACCTCACAGTCCTCACTATTCAATGACTTAACAGAACCACCGTTCGAGACCTCAATCGCGTCCGAAACACTTATCACGCCCTTCTCGGTTTGATGGAACTTCGGTGAGGTTTATTGTGAATGGGATATCATATAAATTTCATTCCTAAATATTCGTGAAACAATTTTTTAAAAAAACGCAGAAATGACAGAATAAAACGTTAGTTTACTTTTAATTAAAACGTTTACCGATATATACAGGGTGCTTCAAAAAAAATTTACCACTTGTATGTCGCTAATATGTCATTGCTTACCACTTACTTTTTATTTTATTTTTTTTTTTATTTAAGTATTTGTGTGTTTATTTGCTCGTTTTTTAGGTAATAATTATGTCGGGTTTTTTAGGGATTGTGCGAGTGATTAATGAGTGGCAACATTTTTTTTGAAGCACACTATATACAGGGTGTTTCATAACATGTGGGACGCACTTTCAGGATGGATTCAGGACCTGAAAACAATGATAAAAGTTTATATAAACATATGCCCGAAATAGCTTTGTTTCCGAGTTACAGCCCGTTTTGTGTTCCAGCAATTCTTTCTGCAAACTGTTTACAAACGCTGCTTGCCGACAATGTTTGCGAGTGTGTACGAGACTTATTTCATGCATGGTCTTACCGATTGTAAGGTTTCGTACACTCTATGACATGTTTAAATATCGTTGAGTGTAGAGCCATCAGTCAGTCAAAGGTGCATCGCGGTGTTTCACTATTCGTAATTTCTTACCGTGAATAAGTGCAGTCCAGTTAAAAGAAACCTTAAAAGTTTTTGTGCTATTCAGTAATAGTGTGCATTTGAAGTGAGAATGGAGGCTTATTCAAACAGAGAAATGGCAAATATGCATCTCATGTATAGACTTGCCGAGTGTAATGCGGCCGCAGCAAGACGTCTGTATGCGGAAAGGTTTCCGAATCGCCGTCTGCCAGATAAGAAGACCTTTCAGAGAATAGACGAGCGTCTTGGTGATACATGATCATTCAACAAACGAGTTTCAGATGGTGGTAGACCAATCAGCGCCAGAACTGTTGACTGGAGGAGTGGGTCCTGAATCCCGTGGAGGAACATCCTGGTGTCAGATCCCGAAGGACAGCAGCAGCAGAGGGTGTAAGATACACAACTGTGTGGAGAATTTTACGGGAACAGCAGCTTCACCCATATCACATTACTGAAGCTGATTTCCCACCACGAGAGGCTTTTAGTACTTGGTTCCTTCAACAGTGTGCTCGCGATCCTTTTTTTCTATCCTCCGTGTTGTTTTCTGATGATGCTGCCTTCACAAGAAATGGCGTGATCAATTTTCACAACACTCATCACTGGGCCAAAGAGAATCCGCATGCTATCATCCAGTCGAGGCACTAACAACAATTTAGTATCAATTTTTTTTTTTTTTCCTTTAATTTACCGCCGATTTGTACCTAGTGTGGAACATATCTCGGCGAGGCAGTGGGTGGGTGGTGTTACTGAGTTGGGGATGGTAGACCAGGGGGGTGAGCAATGTTCAGTTTCTGGGTAATGGGTATGAGGGGCCTGGTCTCAGACACGATGAAGCAGGTGGGAATAAGTGAGAAAACGGGAAATCGCTTCTTCTGAAAAATAGGGGCCCTCGGCGAGCATGAATTGTAGACGCTCGGGTATGGGAATTTTGGCCAAGTGAGGGAAACATCTGCGACGAAGAGCGGACAAGTTTGGGCATTCGACCAGGAGATGCACGACAGTGATAGGAGTATGGCAGGTAGGCAGAGCGCGGCTGGCGATTTAGCCATAAGGTGACCATGAGTAATGCGTGTGTGTCCTAGGCGGAGACAGGCTAGAATCACTTCTTTATAGCGGGACCGGTGGAATGAGGAGGCCCAGTATCCTAACTGCGATTTGATCTTGTGAAGTTTGTTTTGCGTGGCCTGGTCGCATTCCCGTTGCCAGATGGAACGGAGGTGGGAGCGGAGAGTCGGGAAGAAGTCGGGAGAAAGGGAGGGGTCGGGAAGAGGCCGGCAGTAAGCAGGCCATCTTTGCCGTGCGGTCCGCCTCCTCGTTACCGTGGATGCCAACATGTGCCGGGACCCAGTAGAAGGCGATTGTCTTGTGTCGGAAGGCCGTTAAAAATGGAAGATTAGGACTTATTGCTGACAACTTAATCGGTCCTTTTATTTTGCCTGGAAGATTAACAGGAGAATCCTATTCCAATTTTTTAAGGAATGATTTAAGCGATTTACTAGATGTCGACGTAGTATGTGGTTTATGCATGACGGCGCTCCGCCTCATTTTAGTCGAGTAGCCAGAGACTATTTGGAGTGGAGGATAGGCCGTGGAGGACCCATTGCATGGCCTGCTTGGTCCCCGAACCTGAATCCATTCCATTTTTACCTGCGAGGTCATCTGAAATCCATCGTTTACGTGACACCCATTAACAACGTTGAAATCCTTCGCCAACGCGTAGAACAAGGATGCCAGAAAATCCGAGCAATACCTGGAATGTTTGAACGTGTCAGACAGTCTACGACGAAGGTCCAGGCGTGTATTCAAGAGCAAGGCGGTCATTCTTTAGCACTTCCTTTAAAGGTAAGGCGGATACTTGCTGGAACACACAACGAGCTGTAACTCGGAAACAAAGCGATTTCGGGAATGTTTATATAAACTTTTTTCATTGTTTTAAGGTCGTTCTTTACGTTATTTATACTGCGTGTTCTTTGCAGTTGAATGTATATAATGATACGGCAAGCGGGAGGTGCCCCCTTGGGGCATTGGTTTCTGCGAGTATGTAGAGGAATTACGACATTTGGAAGAGTGAAGTCCATGGTGTAGTGGTTATCGCGTCTGACCGGCAATCGGAAGATCCCGGGTTCGATTCCCAGGTGGTACTTCATTTTTTCATTTGTTGTTTTCTCTTTCTCGTCTTGCGCGGAATATCTCCTATACAAGCGTCGTTCTTTACGTTATTTATACTGCGTGTTCTTTGCAGTTGAATGTATATAATGATACGGCAAGCGGGAGGTGCCCCCTTGGGGCATTGGTTTCTGCGAGTATGTAGAGGAATTACGACATTTGGAAGAGTGAAGTCCATGGTGTAGTGGTTATCGCGTCTGACCGGCAATCGGAAGATCCCGGGTTCGATTCCCAGGTGGTACTTCATTTTTTCATTTGTTGTTTCTCTTTCTCGTCTTGCGCGGAATATCTCCTATACAAGCGTCGTTCTTTACGTTATTTATACTGCGTGTTCTTTGCAGTTGAATGTATATAATGATACGGCAAGCGGGAGGTGCCCCCTTGGGGCATTGGTTTCTGCGAGTATGTAGAGGAATTACGACATTTGGAAGAGTGAAGTCCATGGTGTAGTGGTTATCGCGTCTGACCGGCAATCGGAAGATCCCGGGTTCGATTCCCAGGTGGTACTTCATTTTTTCATTTGTTGTTTTCTCTTTCTCGTCTTGCGCGGAATATCTCCTATACAAGCGTCGTTCTTTACGTTATTTATACTGCGTGTTCTTTGCAGTTGAATGTATATAATGATACGGCAAGCGGGAGGTGCCCCCTTGGGGCATTGGTTTCTGCGAGTATGTAGAGGAATTACGACATTTGGAAGAGTGAAGTCCATGGTGTAGTGGTTATCGCGTCTGACCGGCAATCGGAAGATCCCGGGTTCGATTCCCAGGTGGTACTTCATTTTTTCATTTGTTGTTTTCTCTTTCTCGTCTTGCGCGGAATATCTCCTATACAAGCGTCGTTCTTTACGTTATTTATACTGCGTGTTCTTTGCAGTTGAATGTATATAATGATACGGCAAGCGGGAGGTGCCCCTTGGGGCATGGTTTCTGCGAGTATGTAGAGGAATTACGACATTTGGAAGAGTGAAGTCCATGGTGTAGTGGTTATCGCGTCTGACCGGCAATCGGAAGATCCCGGGTTCGATTCCCAGGTGGTACTTCATTTTTTCATTTGTTGTTTTCTCTTTCTCGTCTTGCGCGGAATATCTCCTATACAAGCGTCGTTCTTTACGTTATTTATACTGCGTGTTCTTTGCAGTTGAATGTATATAATGATACGGCAAGCGGGAGGTGCCCCCTTGGGGCATTGGTTTCTGCGAGTATGTAGAGGAATTACGACATTTGGAAGAGTGAAGTCCATGGTGTAGTGGTTATCGCGTCTGACCGGCAATCGGAAGATCCCGGGTTCGATTCCCAGGTGGTACTTCATTTTTTCATTTGTTGTTTTCTCTTTCTCGTCTTGCGCGGAATATCTCCTATACAAGCGTCGTTCTTTACGTTATTTATACTGCGTGTTCTTTGCAGTTGAATGTATATAATGATACGGCAAGCGGGAGGTGCCCCCTTGGGGCATTGGTTTCTGCGAGTATGTAGAGGAATTACGACATTTGGAAGAGTGAAGTCCATGGTGTAGTGGTTATCGCGTCTGACCGGCAATCGGAAGATCCCGGGTTCGATTCCCAGGTGGTACTTCATTTTTTCATTTGTTGTTTTCTCTTTCTCGTCTTGCGCGGAATATCTCCTATACAAGCGTCGTTCTTTACGTTATTTATACTGCGTGTTCTTTGCAGTTGAATGTATATAATGATACGGCAAGCGGGAGGTGCCCCCTTGGGGCATTGGTTTCTGCGAGTATGTAGAGGAATTACGACATTTGGAAGAGTGAAGTCCATGGTGTAGTGGTTATCGCGTCTGACCGGCAATCGGAAGATCCCGGTTCGATTCCCAGGTGGTACTTCATTTTTTCATTTGTTTTTTCTCTTTCTCGTCTTGCGCGGAATATCTCCTATACAAGCGTCGTTCTTTACGTTATTTATACTGCGTGTTCTTTGCAGTTGAATGTATATAATGATACGGCAAGCGGGAGGTGCCCCCTTGGGGCATTGGTTTCTGCGAGTATGTAGAGGAATTACGACATTTGGAAGAGTGAAGTCCATGGTGTAGTGGTTATCGCGTCTGACCGGCAATCGGAAGATCCCGGGTTCGATTCCCAGGTGGTACTTCATTTTTTCATTTGTTGTTTTCTCTTTCTCGTCTTGCGCGGAATATCTCCTATACAAGCGTCGTTCTTTACGTTATTTATACTGCGTGTTCTTTGCAGTTGAATGTATATAATGATACGGCAAGCGGGAGGTGCCCCCTTGGGGCATTGGTTTCTGCGAGTATGTAGAGGAATTACGACATTTGGAAGAGTGAAGTCCATGGTGTAGTGGTTATCGCGTCTGACCGGCAATCGGAAGATCCCGGGTTCGATTCCCAGGTGGTACTTCATTTTTTCATTTGTTGTTTTCTCTTTCTCGTCTTGCGCGGAATATCTCCTATACAAGCGTCGTTCTTTACGTTATTTATACTGCGTGTTCTTTGCAGTTGAATGTATATAATGATACGGCAAGCGGGAGGTGCCCCCTTGGGGCATTGGTTTCTGCGAGTATGTAGAGGAATTACGACATTTGGAAGAGTGAAGTCCATGGTGTAGTGGTTATCGCGTCTGACCGGCAATCGGAAGATCCCGGGTTCGATTCCCAGGTGGTACTTCATTTTTTCATTTGTTGTTTTCTCTTTCTCGTCTTGCGCGGAATATCTCCTATACAAGCGTCGTTCTTTACGTTATTTATACTGCGTGTTCTTTGCAGTGAATGTATATAATGATACGGCAAGCGGGAGGTGCCCCCTTGGGGCATTGGTTTGCGAGTATGTAGAGGAATTACGACATTTGGAAGAGTGAAGTCCATGTGTAGTGGTTATCGCGTCTGACCGGCAATCGGAAGATCCCGGGTTCGATTCCCAGGTGGTACTTCATTTTTTCATTTGTTGTTTTCTCTTTCTCGTCTTGCGCGGAATATCTCCTATACAAGCGTCGTTCTTTACGTTATTTATACTGCGTGTTCTTTGCAGTTGAATGTATATAATGATACGGCAAGCGGGAGGTGCCCCCTTGGGGCATTGGTTTCTGCGAGTATGTAGAGGAATTACGACATTGGAAGAGTGAAGTCCATGGTGTAGTGGTTATCGCGTCTGACCGGCAATCGGAAGATCCCGGGTTCGATTCCCAGGTGGTACTTCATTTTTTCATTTGTTGTTTTCTCTTTCTCGTCTTGCGCGGAATATCTCCTATACAAGCGTCGTTCTTTACGTTATTTATACTGCGTGTTCTTTGCAGTTGAATGTATATATATATATATATATATAATATATATGATGAATAAAACCACGAAGGAAAGGAAACACAAAATGGTGCTCAAGCGCTTTCGTCCAATGACATCCGCAGTGTTCCTGAGGATGTCATTGGACGAAAGCGCTTGAGCACCATTTTGTGTTTCCTTTCCTTCGTGGTTTTTTCATCATATATATATATATATATATATATATATATATATATATATATATAACGTAAAGAACGACGCTTTGTATAGGAGAATTGCCGCGCAAGATGAGCGAAAGAACGAAACAAATGAAAAAATGAGGTAACCACCCGGGAATCGAACCCGGGATCTTCCGATTGCCGGTCAGATATGATAACCATTACACCACGGGCCTCACTCAATCAAATGTCGTAATTCCTCTACATGCGCGCAGAAACCAATGCCCCAAAGGGGCACCTCCCGCATGCCGTAACATTATATACATTATAACTGCAAACACGCAGTATAATTAACGTAAAGAACGATGCTTTGTATAGGAGAATTATCCGCGCAAGATGAGAGCGAAAGAACGAAACAAATGAAAAAATGAGGTAACCACCCGGGAATCGAACCCGGTGGTTTCTGCGCGCATGTAGAGGAATTACGACATTTGATTGAGTGAGGCCCGTGGTGTAATGGTTATCATATCTGACCGGCAATCGGAAGATCCCGGGTTCGATTCCGGGTGGTTACCTCATTTTTTCGTTTGTTTCGTTCTCATCTTGCGCGGATAATTCTCCTATACAAAGCGTCGTTCTTTACGTTAATTATACTGCGTGTTTGCAGTTATAATGTGTGTGTGTATATACACTATATGATCAAAAGTATTCGGACACCGCATGGTTTTGGGAAAAATGGTTTTATTATGGCATTTAGTAACCAGTAGGTCCACCCTTTGCTTTTATTACAGCGTCAACACGTCGAGGCATACTTTCCACCAGTTTTCGGTAAGTCTGTGCAGGAATGGCTCGCCATTCCTCTTGCAGAGCTGATGCAAGAGATGCAAGTGAAGCCGGGAGTGGTGTGCGGTTTCGTATCCGTCGCTCCAGTTCGTCCCACATGTGCTCGATTGGGTTGAGATCGGGGCTGAGCAGGCCAGTCTAACAAATCCACCTTATTTTCACGAAACCAGTCCTGCACACGCCTTGCAGTATGGCAGGGAGCTCGATCCTGTTGAAACAAACAATGGCCATCTCCGTAGTATTGCCACAGTGTAGGAGGGCCGAATTGTCCAGAACGTCGAGATAAACGTCAGCGTTCATGGTAGTGGGTATAACAACCAACGGGCCGAGCCCTAGCCAGGAAAAACAACCCCATACCATGATGGACCCTCCACGAACTTCACCGTTGGACGTACACAGTCAGGAAGAAGCCGTTCTCCGAGCTGTCGCCACACCCAAACACGCCCATCAGACTGGAAGAGTGAATACCGCGACTCGTCGCTCCAAAGAACAGTTTTCCAGTCCTCCACGGTCCAGGAACGACGGGAGACACACCAGGCCAAACGACGCGTGGCATTAACTTTTGTAATCAGTGGCTTGTGTACAGCTGCTCTACCATAATAACCGAGTCTGTGCATCTCTCTGCGGATAGTTACAGTACTAACGGAGGTACCGGATGCTCTTCCTACCTCCTCAGCGATGGAAGCGGCAGAGGACGTGCGGGACTTCTTGACATGTCGTACCAGACTTCTTCTATCACGTTCCGTCAGTTTGCCTGGTCGTCCGGAACGTTTTTTCGCGTTAGTTGCACCGTCGTGCTTCCATCTCATGATAACATCCGCTACAGTCGACTTTGGTATAACCTGTTTGGCTGCAATGTTTCGTATAGAAACGTTACTTAAATAACATCCGATGACGAGTCCACGTTGGAACTCGGAGAGTTCACGTCCGCGCGGCATGGCTTCACAACAGTTACTGATAACTTAACAGAACACCTCAGCATTATAGTTTCGCCACGCTTTTTCCCAGCATACCTTTCGGCGAAGGTGATATTTGCAGAAATGCGGATTTTCCGGGGTGTCCGAATACTTTTGATCATATAGTGTATATATATATATATATATATAATTACACCCAGACCGTGCATGGAACAAAGAACTCTTCCTGGAAAATTAAATCCACTACAGTCCGAATAAGTAATGGTAAATGACAAATACTAGTTTTTCTTTTTCATGATGGAAGCCCAGCGTGGGCAACGGGTCACTAGCAAAGAGGCCTCAAAATAAAGCTCCCGTCACAAGATATCGGCATCGGCCAAATTTAGCAGATTCTCTTACCAATTCTTTGAAATTTTAAAATTTTCACAAAAAATAAATAAAAAATAAAAAATATTTACAGAAAATTGAACACAAAAATACTATGATAACTTATACTCATTTCAAAGTGTAATTATATAAAAGTATTTTACATTCACAAAAGGGGCAAAGCTTAATAAGTTAAGTTGCCCATAAAATAATTTACATTTTCTCTAACTAGCTAATCTCTAAATATTATAAACTATCGTAATCTCCGACTCTATATTAAGTTCTACTTTATAATTTATATATGAAACAATCTTATTATGTAGACTTTAGTTTAAGTATTTTAATTTTTTAAACCCAAATTATATATCTATTTCTTCATTTAAATTGGCCACCAGGGACTTGAAATTTTAATGAAAATTTTTGTGGTGTACATTACTGAAGAAAGAAAATACCCTCAACATAAGGAAAAACAATTGCTTTAAATATTAGTATTCAATTTATGAAACTAAAATAAAATTATTTTATCATTTTACTGAAAAATAAAACTTTCAAAATCATTTTTGCTACAGTACAGTATATGAGTAACAAATTCTGGTGCTGTATATTGTGCAGTGAGCTAAGGAAAAACATTTAAACAAATATGAAAAGTAAAAATTTGAAAATTTAAAATTTTTACATTACCTACATTAGTAAAATTTATGAAGGGAATTGACTTTTTACAATATAGGCAAAGAATCGGCATCGGCTAAATTTTGGAATCGGTACATCACCAATATAAGGGGTTCCAAAAAACATTATCCCCCCATTTGCAGCTTACATGTTTACTTATATCGAAATAGTTCTTAGTGATTATAAAAATATATAAAATTATTTATTGCAGGTATTAAAATTATTCTAGCTGATAAAGTGATAATATAATGGCTTCTCAATTAATTGGCGATTCGGAGAGGCAACGTGTGATAGATCGCGTACGAGCAATAACATTTCGGGAAGTTCGTGATGCTGGAGTCACCTTTATAACACATTCATGGGTTGCCAAAAAGTTGCGAAGAAGTGAGGACTTCGTCAAAAGAAATTGGAATAAAACTTTGGATGAATGTGAAATGGATACAACCAAATCTGGGCGCCCAAATTTGCCACTCTCTCAGGAAACAAAGGACATCATTGAAAGCGATACGCGTAAGCGGAAAAACAGCTGTGCTAAACTTTCTAGAGATTGAAGTGTTGAGAGGAAAGATTGTTAGTGGCCAGATCATTCGACTGTACCGTCATAGGCAAGGTTTAAAGCCTTGGCATGAACTTCTAAAGCCAAGAAAAACTCAACTTAACATCGATGACAGAATGTGGTTTGCTCATTATCTTGAAGATTGGGATGTGGATGATTTCATGCATTTACCTGTCTCCGATGAATTTTTTGTTTACGTAACACGTCGGCCTAACTACCAAAATGATTGAGTGTGGACCACAACACCAGATGAAATCGATGACAATGAACATTATCGCAAATTATTAAAAAGTCCAGACTGTGTTGGTGTGTTTGTTTTGTTCACTGCAAAGAAGCTCATGTGGGTGCTGAAGCCAAATGGTCAGAGTTGGGATGGACAGTATTTTCGTGATATTATTCTATCCCAGCATGTCATTCCTTTTCTAAGAAACCCAAACAATGTTATGGATGTCGATCAGGTCACACTTCTGCAGGATAAGGCCCCCTGCTTTAAGGCATTAGCGGCTAGCCACTCAACAGTTGTCGCGGAACCATGAGATCGATTTCTTTGGAAATGAAGAATGGCCAGGAAATTCTCCTGACCTGAATGTCTGTGAACACATTGGATCAGTTATAAAGGACAAGGTTGAATGTCTCTCGTTTCAAGAACCTGCAGCAAATCGATTTTCGAAGGATACAATGACGCAACACATTGAAACTGTTTTAGCAAATTTGCGTAACGATCAAGATCTATTCACGTCACTTTTGGCAAGCTACCCAAAGCGAATTCAGGCTGTCTTGGAACCCAATGGCGGGAACACCAAGTTTTAATTGTTTCTCATTAAATGCAGGATTAAATTCTCTTTTGTAAGGTATGTTTAGTTTTACTGTACCTCTAATGGTTTAGGCCATGGGCGGGGGTGGGGGGCTAAGGTTTATTGGAGCCCCGTATATCCTTTCCACAAGGATAAGTCGAAAAGTATCTACAATTTCTCTCTTTTTTTCCGAAAATTATCTACATTGCTGGCCGTTGGGGGCACTACAGTCACTGAGTGTACAGATCACTGCTTCGTGGGATTGAAACCTTGACACTCAGTTTAGTTGTAATCGCACTGTAAACATGCCGCACCACTTTCGACTTGCACCAAACAGAAGCAGCGTGCTGTCGTTCGTTTTTTGTGGGCTGAGGGCGTAAAAGGGGCTAAAATTCACAGATTACACTGCCCAACAAAAAAACAATTTTTGCTGGTGATTTAATTCTAAGACCTGTTTCTGGATAATATTGATGTGCTGATTTCAAAAATCACCTTAGATTTTGTCCATCACATCAGGTTTTCGTGCAATGTGCAATGCAATATGCCTATTTTGGGTGATCCATGAAGGGCACTTATCAAAATTGATGATTTTTGAGACCTGTTAACAGCTGTTTTGCTGTTAAAATTTTATCTGTGGAATACGCAAATCTGTGCATTAAATCTAAAGGTCATGTACAACATATTAAAATCTTGGGTATCTGTGATTTCCCCAGGTGTGAGCGTGACGTCATGATCATGGATTCATTTTTTGCTTATTTAAACACTTTTAATCACTTTGTGTGTCAATATTACCATTGTATATTAAAGTTCACTCCCTGCACAATTGTTTACTTTTCCATGCTGATTCTGAGTGTAAAAACTTATTTTTTGAAAAGAAAAAAAAATTGGGCATAACCCTGCCAAAATGCGATATCTCCGTATTTGATTGCTCGAAAACCTGACGTGATAGGCAAAAACTAAGGTGATTTTTGAAATCAGCACACCAAAGTTACCTAAAAACAGGTGTTACAATTAAATCAGCAAAATTGGTGTTGGGCAGTGTTATCTGTACAGTAAAGTAATCAAGTTTTGTTACAGAGGAGCGTGAACGAATGGATCGAAATGTTCAAAAATAGCCGAACAAGCGTTGCCGACGCGGACGGCCGCCCTGAACATTCTGCATCGGCGACACTTGTTCGGCCATTTTTTAACATTTGATCTATGTGGTAAAACTTCATCACCATACTGTACAGATAATCCGTGAATTTCAGCCCCTTTTATGCCCTCAGCCCACAAAAAACGAAGGACAGCACGCTGCTCTTCTTTGGTGCAAGTCGAAAGTGGTGCGACCATGTTGACAGCGTGATTACAACTGAACAATCTAGTGTCAAGGTCTCAATCCCACGAAGCAGCGATCTGTACGTTGTGACTGTAGCGCCGCCAACGGTCAGCGGTGTAGACAATTCTGGGGGGGAAAAAAAAATTGTGGGTACTTTTTGACTTATCCTCGTATATGTAGCTTGTAGAGTAACTAATTAAATGATTACCTTTAGACCTCCAAATCCTCCTTTCTTCTGTATCCGAGTCGCTCTCCGATGATGATGATGAAGTAGGGAATTGATCCAGTTCTCCTGCCCTAAGACCACCATTGTCACCAGACTGCGCCTGCGCGCTCTTGATTCGTTCGATTTGCTTCAAAACTTTCTCGGGAAGTTGAATTTCTTGCGAATAAGAATGAATACTTTGATACTTGAAGGTAAGGTAACATCAAAATGTGCCATATCACCAGAAAGTGGGGTTAGAGGGCTCGAGCAAGAGCTACCTTAAACAGAGTCAATTAAGTGGTGGTGGCGGGCCCACCGCCGCCGCCCCGCCACGACGTTAAGATACAGAAAAGACAACCGTTCAGCTCTGGGCACCATTGGGGTTCGAACCCACAACTAATCGAGCCACGGGACGCCCTATTTTGATACTTAAAATATTAAATACTACACTTAGGGTTGTTGGTGCAAGAGAGATGGATATGACACACACACACACACACACACACAACCATTCAGTTCAGTTCACTTCATTTTTACTTCATTGTGCTTCAATAAGTAGTAATTTTACAAAGGAACCCCAAATTATATAATAATACTTTATTCAAATTAATTACATCATCATCTTCATTAAAATTACGACACAATATACCTTCGTATGGCATGAAAACTGAGAGGGACTTGCTCGGGTTTTGAAATTCTCCTTCTGCCCACTTGACGAGGCTTCCCAGTTCACTTTCGTTTCTAGCCAAATGGAGACCCGCTCTTCTACGACACTCCTTTCAACCAACGAAAAAAGTATCAAAAAGTGAACTCTACAGACGTGGATTTGACTGTAAACTTTTACAGTATATTTTGAGTAAACTTTGTATGTAGCTTTTATGGACTGTTGTGTGTATATACTGTTATATATTATGTGCGCAAATAAATGTTTTGCGTTCTCATACCTCTTCCTTAACAGCAAAGGTCACGTGAACGGAGGGGACCCACAGACAGCTTTATATGGGGCGCGCGAACCAACTACGTAGGTTACTATCATCTGAACGCAAAGTAAAGTCACTTACCCAACTACTACTACTCAGTCCCGCAACATCCCTTCATATCGCTAATCTAACAGGACGTAGTGTTGAAGTGTGGCCATGACGTATAGCCCTATTACGTGTACCGTATGTGCTTGCCTGTTATTTTAAACTAAGAAATCGTTACTCAAAGTTCCTACCCTTCATATTGTTATTTGCAATACATAACGTGAAAAAAAGGGTTAAAATAACTGAATAACTTTTTTAGAAATACAATGTACATTGAAACGAACCAGGTAAGAGATGATAGATGTAAATAGAGGTAAACTATGTTGGGTACTTCCATTAATTTTATAAAACGTTCAACCAATCTAACTTACGGACGAATACAATACTTTGCAGAGTTTACAGAGTTGAACCTCATGAATATAAATAAGAACAGTAACAAACGACAACGGTAACCGATTTATCTTACAATTAGCATATCGAGAATTCCTCTTCGAAAAGTCGCAGGAGCATTGCGAAGGGAGAAAAACTTGGCGAAATTCGACACGAAATCGTAAGTCTTCGAAATCACGCCCTGAAAATCAAACGGTAAAAATGAAAACAGCATTTTTATACTCATAATTATGCATGCAGATGCATTATGCAAAAAAACAAACACACCTACAGATATAATAATAATAATAATAATAATAATAATAATAATAATAATAATAAAAAAGCCATTTTTTTAAGTTCGTTTAAAAATTGTTTTGCTAAAGAAAATATCATTCCTAGTTTCTTTTTGTAGATTTTGTCAAAAGTAATTTAATTTTTTAAAATATAAATCTGAAACAATTAAACAATGTAAAACGAATCCTCGTGACACACCTTATAATCATAATTTATCAATTCTTACTATGGAACATACAGAGTATCCAAGAAATAATGGTACAAATATAATCAACCATTTTTCTTATATATATGGACGGAGTTCCGCTGGACAACCGAGTTTATCGGAATACGCGAGTGTTCCAACAAGCCCGAGAGAGAAAAACACACAGACGTTAAATAGAGTGATCGAGATGGCCATGCTACGCTATCAACCCACTACAGCCTATCCATTAATGATGAAAGGTTCCGCCTAGAAAGTTGCGAACGGCAAAGGCACAGTGGGAAGTCCCCCCGCCCCGAAACTTGTTGAAAGATTACGCTTCTCGCGTCAACCCCAGTAGCCCCGAGACGGAGAAGAAATAATGTCGGCAGTATATTAAAATAACTCAGTCCAGTGAGGGTACAATCTCCAAAGAAAAGTGGATTATGCAGTTACGCTGTCACGGAACTACTGTAGGATTGTCAAATTTTTTAGCAACTTCCCTACTACATTGTCAATACAAATAAAGGACATATTTTCGTAACATATCGTATGATGGACTTATTACCTCGGAATTTTTGTAGTTTATGTTCAACATCGTATTTAAGAAATTAATACAGTGTCACTTTTTCCACCGTTTTTGCGGTTATTCTCGTGGACATTTCGGATCAAATACTCGTTCAAACACGAACGTAAGAGAAAAAGTTGAAGATAAAATCAAAACGTCTATTACATTTTTTACGTAGGAAGGAGGGGGACAAGGGCGAATTCCGGCCGAAAACGCGCCCTTCACGGAAGGAGAAGAGAGCCGAAATTAAGGTTCGAAGGTTTCGGGATGCTCGGACGCCGCGTTTGAAAGACTGAAGGTCAAAAACGGGGTGAAAGGTGGACTGAGGAAGGTTGTTCCGGAGTTGACCGGTTGAATAGGTGAAAGACCGAAAATACCGATGAACTCTCGCGTTAAAGAGTTGAGTAGAAAAAGAATGAGCGTGTCAAAAGTGTGGTACCGCGAGCTCTCCTTAAAGGTGGAGGCGCGCGGTTAGTATTTAAAAAAGCGGTGGCTGTTATAATAGCGCGAGTAAAGAGAGAGAGAGAGAGAGTGAAGCGATAGTGCGGCAAAGAGAGGGATTGAAGACAGTCAGTATGAGGAGGGGAATTGACGAGATCGAACGGTGGATAAAGTTTTGAAGTGAAGTTGCGTAAGCGTGGGTATTGCGTACTTCCGAGTTATCCATGACGTAATGGAAAAGGATTATGTCACTAAACTAGACTTTTGCGAACAATTTGAGGAAAATCTGAGCAAATTCTAATTTTCTGAAAGTTAACATATTCGGGTGAAAAACCGAATGAACTTTGGCATCATTAAAGGGACCTCGAGAACTCCTCTCCCTTAGCTCGCAGCCTTATCTCTCGCGGGCCAAATAATTTTCTAGTAAGGAGGGGTTCTCCGCTACTGTGCTTTAAATGCTAGAGAATTTTTTTAATGAAATTCTGCGGGAAAATTGATTGGAAAGAGAGAAAAACTTCCGAGGCCACCACACTCGCCTCACTTTACTTCTTTTGACGTCAATGACCTTAATGTTGCGATGCCAGAGATATTACTTTCAATCGATCAATCAAATCAACCTCACGTCTTTACATGGCCTCATAAAAAGTCTAAAGCGTCATTTATGCCACAAAATTCGACATTTGTTAGCAATGAAAGCTTGAATCAAAAAATCTACCAAATTACTTAGCAACAAACTGAAAATATGTTTCAGTCTTTGTGAAACAGATTCATACTTTGTATCACCCAAAATGGAGGATCTGTTAAAGCATAAACTGTGCAAAAATAAACTTTGATACAGTTGTTTACTATTTTCTTCTACCTGAATAAGGTGAAATGGTTATTAACTTTTAAAACCTCCGACAACTTTTTTAACAACCTCGCATAAGAAAGACCAAATGTTAAAAAGTAACAAACTGGGCAAATACTAATTATAGGTGGTTCATCCTTTCAAATCCCCACCCCTTCTAACTCATCCGCCCTTGATTTTTGTCTTCACCCAGAATATCTGACAAATAATAAAAAACAAGGTAAGCAAAATCCTTACCAAACTAATTCGATTGTCTCCAAACCAAAATATCCACACTGATTTTTCTGAAGGTGGATCCATTCCACATGTCACATGATTGATGATAATACCTGAATGTGATAAACAAAATAATTAAAAGCAGAATGCCTTAAACAATATTGAGTGATGAATAAAGATACGTGTTAGGTTTGAGCTTGTTTTAGTCTCGTTTTTACTAATTAACTTTCAGATACCATTTGAATACATATACTAACTTAATCAATATACCATATACTGTATACCAAGTGACAAAATGTTAACATAGATTACGCAGGGTATACATAAATTACCTTTACAAATTCAATTCTATTTCAATTCAATTTTTTAAAATAATTCATGGACACACTGTGTGTGTGTGTGTGTGTGTGTGTGTGTTCGTGTGCGTGTTCTGAAAAAAATAAAAAATAGATAAATAAATAAAATGTACTGGAACTAGCCTATATTTTTTTACAATCTTTACCAGTAGTTACTCCATCCCACCCATGATCATCCCAATCCAAGAGAGTTTCTCTTATGATGTTTAAAAATTGTCATGTAACAAATACACGATAAAATAGTAATCGAAATTGTTTAATTTCTTATCTTTTTGTTTATTTTTATTGTATATATAAATCACTCGAAGTTAAATTCGCTCCTATTCAGTTCCATCTTCGTATCACTTTCCTCCTACATGGAAAATAGCTACTACTGTACTTATTGGAGATGTTTTACGGGCTTAAGTTAGAGTAGATTAGGTTAGGTTAGCCGGATCATATGTAGAATTCGGACCCCAGCCTTTTTTAGTTAGCTTTATAAGGCTAACTAACAAAAATATCATGACCTAACCTAACCAATCGTCAAGGGCGTACACTTAACCTAACGATTGGTTAGGTTAGGTCGTGATATTTTCGTTAGTTAGCTTTATAAAGCTAACTAAAAAAGGCTGGGGTCCGAATTCTACATATGATCCGGTTAGCCTAACCTAAAATAAAACTAAAAACATGTGTAAAATCCTAGTAGTAGTAGTAGTAGTAGTAGTAGTAATTTGATTAGGTTTTTTTATTAAAATACTAACACAAGTGAAATTTTAAAGAATAATCATTATATATGGTAAAAAAGCCGCACTCTCTAAACTTTCTAATGGAACCCCTCCCCCATACCTCATTGCACACATTATGTGATTAAAATTTTGAAAATATAAGACATCGCATGTAGGAGCTAATGTAACTTCAATGACCACCAATGAAAATGTTGGGGGAATTTGGTGATTTAGGAATACTGTACATATCATACATACATATTATTGTTATCTACCTGGCCAGGTACGGCTACCGGGTATTTTGCCCCACACCAGTCTTCCATAGTCATTATTGTTTATGGAGTGAATGGAAGAACTTATTAATTCCTGGAATGATGAGAGAAAATCTTTGATCAGAACATTCAATTTGAGAATCTTATTTTTAAGTTCTTATGTTGATAATAAAAGCGCACTAATACTGTATTAGAATTGTAAATTAAGCCCAAGACTCTGGTATAAATTGTTTTGAAAATGGGTACAAATTGTCCTGAAACATACTTCTGTTTCAGGACAGATCTTCTAAAAAGTGATAATAAAGATCCACTCTAATAGACAGAGTTTATTTCCACAACAGTTTCGATATCCACTCGAAGAGGATGCCAGTGGGCATCAAAACTGTTGTGGAAATAAACTCTGTCTATTAGAGTGGATCTTTATCATCACTTTTTGGAAGATCTGCCAGGACATGGAAAGAGCCAAAGGAGAAAGAGAGTGAAGTACGCGTGCACATTCAGAGGTGAGAATAGAAAAGTTGAGAGTACATGGTGTAAAGTGTGTGGTGTGGGTCTGGTGGATGAGGCTGTTTCCACAATCATCACATGCTAAAGAAATACTAAAACAATAAATAAAGTGAGGAAATTTGTATATACCAGGTGAACCAAAAGTGGGTGGACAGTAGGTTGAATAGGGTTTGTGTTATATTATATTATAACTATGGTGTTCATTATAACTATGGTGTTTGTGTTATATTATATTAAATATTATAACTTATTTATTTAAATTTAATCTTTTTTCTTTTCAGATAGTTCAGAGAACCCATAATGGCAAATAATCTAAATACTGATGCCAGAAAATGGGTGTTAAAAGAGTATTGGAAATCTCAAAATGGGTTGAAACATTTGGTACTCAAGCCCCAAAGAGACAAACCATTTACCGCATTCGTGACAAATTTGATGCCACTGGCTCAATTCTTAATGCCCCAAGAACTGGTCGACCCAAAACAGTTTGCACAGAGGACAATAAGCAACTTGTTGCCAAAGCATTTGTTCACAGTCCCAAAAAGTCCACCAGAAGAGCCTCAGCAGAACTGGACATTTCACAAACCTCTATTATACGAATTCTGAAATCTATTGGGTTGAAAACTTATCATCCACGGCTAATTCATGGCTTATTGGAGGATGACCCAGACAGGCGGCTGCAATTTAGTGAGATCATGCTGAACGAAATTGAAGGAAATCCAATAATTTTAGATAACATTGTGTGGACCGATGAGGCTTCTTTCAAATTATCAGGTCATGTTAACCGACATAATTGTGTTTACTGGTATAGTGAGAACATGCATTTAACATTAGAGCAGCAACTAACCCAGCCTGGTGTCACTGTTTGGGGGTGGTATTTCAAGTTCTGGTGTTTTAGGATCAATTTTTGTTGATGGAACAGTCACAGGTGATAAGTATCTCGAAATTCTAATGAATGTTGTTGTTCCACACTTACAACAACAGCCTAATTCACATGACCTCTATTTCCAACAAGATGGGGCCCCTCCACATTATTCAAGAGCAGTCCGTGAGTATCTTGATGAAACATTTCCCGAGAAATGGATCGGCCGAAGAGGTCAAATTGAATGGCCTGCACGTTCACCTGACTTTACCCCCAATGGATTTTATTTTTTGGGGAGTACTCAAGGACAAAGTTTATAGTCGAAAACCACGAAGTGTTGGTGATTTGAAAAATTACATCAGAGATGCATTTCAAGAAATTAATGCACAAAGAAACTTGTGCAAAAATGTTTGTCGAAGTGTGAAAGGTAGACTTCAAAGCTGTGTAAATTGTGATGGACAGCAATTTGAGCACCTGCGTTGATAAAATTTTCAGTGCTTTTGTATTGTATTGGTATAAGTTAATTTTTTTTTTTATTTTGTATTATAGTATACAAAAAAATTAAATATAATTGTATATGTATTCTCAAAATAAACGTTATAATTTACTGTCCACCTACTTTTGGTTCACCCGGTATAATAAAAGTGTTGTAGAGAGGTTTGCATGTTTTTGCAAATTAAAAAAAAAAAAATTTTTTTCCTTTTCATGCACATGCAGAAGGTGGCAGGGTTGGTGATACCCAGTTCTTAAGTGTTAATAGTAGATTTGTTGAAAATTTCAAATTTGAATTGGTTTGTACATCTCAAAATTTTTAGATCCAATAATTATACATTTACTTTTCAACATAAAATTTTATAAATGTTACTAAATTAGTGAGCTTATCAAGAAATTCATCAACATCCAAATTATCAGACCAGACATAAGGCATCATTTATATACTGGTACCAAACAATGTTGAAGTTTACAACAAAGAGCAAAATCCTGTTTTAAAAAATTCCCTATATAAGTTACCTAACATAGCTGAAAGGGGATTCTCCATTGCTAATGCAAACAACACAGCGTAGAACTTAATTTTTAACTGAAATTTACACCCTTTGAGGAAAAGAGGTATCAAACAGGGAAAGAATATTCAGAAATTGTATTTTTTTTTCAGGAAGTCAAGCAAATCCTACATGCAGACTTTTGTGAATAAAGAGCATACATCAAAACTAGTGGTGGAGTGATTAATCAGCATCAGCCAAATTTAGTAGCTTCTCTTGCCAATTCTTTGAAATTTTAAAATTTTCATTACAAAACAAAATCTTAATTTAAATGGAAAATTGAACATGCAAAAAAAAACACTATAATTTATGCTTGGTTAACCTTAGTTTTGCTTCTACCTGAACTCTTCATTCTGATGAAGGTCAAGCTTGTTACTCCACCTTAGACCTACAGTTTAACATGGAATCTGAACCACACCGCACTAGCAGCTTATTTATCTCCCAACCAATTTTTTTTTATTTTGTGGAAGGATGAACAGCTGGATGAACAGTCATTTCAAAGTGTAATTATATAAAAGTATTTTACATTCACAAAAAGGGCAAAGTTTAATAAGTTGCCAATAAATTTACATTTTCTCTAACTAGCTAATGTCTAAATATTATAAACTTTTGTAATCTCCTACTCTACATTAATAATAATTGTATATTAAGTCGTACTTTATAATTTACATATTAACCCATTTTATTATGTTGACTTTATTTTAAGTATTTTAATAATTTTATAAACCTAAATTATATATCCAATTTTTTATTCAAATTGGCCACCAGGGACTTAAATTTTAATGAAAAATTATTGTTGTTGTTGTTGTTGTTTACATTGTTGGAGAGAGAAAATACCTTCAACATAAGGAAAAACAATTACTTTTAAGTATTGGTATTCAATTTATGAAACTAAAATAAAATTATTTTATCATTTTACTGAGTAATAAAACTACTTAACATCGTTTTAGCTACGGCATATATATATGAGTAACAAATGCTAAGGAAAAGCATTTAAACAAATTTGAAATGTAAAAACATGACAATTGAAAGTTTTCACATTTAGACTAGTAAAATTTATGAAGGGAATTGACTTTTACAGCCTGTTAATGATATCCATCCTATTCACAAAAGATTCAGAAATACTAAGCTCCAACTGAAGGAGTTAATAAACTGACCAACCATTTAGATAGCTTACAGGTGGTGTGAACAATGCCCTAAATATGAAATTTCCCATCAAATTATGTTTGAAAATACTCAAAAATAATAGCTCGCTATGCATCACTAAAGCTGATGAATCTAATTCAGTAGTTATCATGAACAAAAATAATTATTACACTGATAAGATTAATACTTTATTTACTGAGTGAGATAATTACATACTACTAAGTAAAAATTTATTGGAGGTTGGTTGCTAACAAAGTATTCAATAAAAGATTAAAAATATTAAAAAATAATCGTGGCGAATCATTTAAGATGTTTCTAACTCAATCCATAACTGCCTTATTTATATAATTTAGTCAAAACACACTTGTACAATCTCATGAGTATACCTGTAAATAATTTTTTCTTTCTTGTAACCTGAAGAAAGTAGGAAATCCAATTTAGTTAGAACTTAAAAGTGAAATTTTTAAATATTAATTTTTAATTTGTGTGTATTAGATAACTATTTCATGTTTATTTAAAGTCTCTCTGAAGTTGAATATATCAAGAAATATCAGTAAATAAAAAAATTAATTTTGGCCAATAATGGGTTAAATATGATTTTTTTTATATATAAATACGTTTTTCACTCCATTTTTGTCTCCTTTTCTTTCTTATAATCCTTTGTCCCAATTTCTTTCTTGTAACAATGTTACTAGGATACATGACTATTTGCACCTCTGCTCATGAGACCAATTGCTAGCTCTGTAAACTCTGTAATCTATAAACTATCTAAATAGTTGGTCACTTTATAAATTCCTTCATGTGGATCGCATAATCTGAAAAAGTACTGCAAAAAGTAAAATTACTGATAATTTATAAGTTAATTAAATTGGAGAAAAACTTAGACCAACCTTGGAGAGTCTGGGGCTTGTTCTTAATCTTTTATTACCTCTTCTTTTATTCTGATCACGTTTACCTTCATCGGGTTTCTTCATTTCTTAAACATTGAAAAAATTATTGATTAGTTTTTAAAAGAGGAAATTTAGTGTAAAACCAGAAAGAATAGTTGAGGTTCTAAAAAATGAATGCTCTATTCCAGTGCTATTCAGTGTGGTAGCAACCACAAATGGTACTCAAAAATTCTCAAAGGGTACCAGCAAAATTGATACCTTTGCTTTGACCTTATCTCAATTGGAGGAGGAATTAACCAAAATTCAGCAAGATGAAACCTTCAAATGAAAATTGAAGGAAGAGAGAGGTAGGTCTCAATTTACACACAAGTTACGTTCCTGGAAAGCAGCACATAGCTTGATTCCTCAAAATGAATCCTTATTTCCGAGAGGTCCCTTGTTATAAATGTGCATTATGTTCCTCAGCAGTGCATAGCCACCCAGGAAACAGTATAATAAGTCAATTTAACCATAAAGAGAGTCGAATAGTAATAATCATGCATCATAATACAGGATCCCCCAACCTGCATAAATATTAAAGAGTAAATTTGGTTTTCAAATATGTGTTGGCTAAATTAGGATGACATAAAGGGGGTCCTAGTTATCTGAGTATTCATTATCCAAGTCCCCGCATTTATGCGGCCAAATAATTTTAGAACTACTGTATATGGATAAATTCACGCACTTAAGAGGTTTCCACAGATAACACCGGTCTGCATGAAAATTGATTTCTTTATTTTGAGTTGTGATTCTGAAGCAGTTCGCTGCGCTGAATTAAAAAATGCTACCAGTTTTTTTCTATCACCCACAGTTTTAAAGTTATTAGCAAAACAATTTTGGGGCGTTTTGTAATTTTTTACCTTTTTTATCGTTAATTAATTTCGTTTTTTCAGATAGATAATTCTAACATTACGTCTTTAAAATTTTAATAATGGCTTCTAGAGGATGTACCCATAGTCCAGACATATTTTGTTATATTTGTGGTCAGTATGTTGTAAAACAAAGGACAAATGTAACGACCTTCATTAAGAGAGCTTATCATGCTTATTTTGGAATTAAATTAGGAGATCAAGACAAAAGTTGGGCTCCACACAAGGTTTGTCTTACGTGTGTTGCGGCACTAAGGAATTGGAGCAAAGGTAAGAAGAAAAGTTTGCCATTTGGGATCCCTATGGTATGGCGCGAGCCTAGAAACCATACCAACGACTGCTACTTCTGTTCTTGCAATGTTAAAGGTTATAATGCAAAGAATAAAGAGAGCCTTCAATACCAAAGTCTTCCATCTGCAATAAGGCCGGTACCCCATGGTCCAGAAGTTCCTATTCCCCGCCCACCCGAGAGTCTGGATCAATACAATTCAGATTCTGATTCAGCTCCAAATCCAGACAATAATGATGTTTATGAACAGCCAACAGCTGACCGAGATCCTCCTAAACCATTAACCCAAGCCGAACTAAATGACTTAGTCAGGGATTTGAATCTGCCTAAGGACTCTGCAGAACTTTTGGGGTTTAGATTGCAGGAGAACAATTTATTGGCATCCGACACATACTTCGCTTGGTACAGAAATCGTGAGAAAGACTTCGTGCCTTTTTTCGAAGAAAATGGTCCCTTGGTATTTTGCAAGGACATCACAGGATTAGTGTGCAAGCTAGGCATCGAATACCAAACCAGTGACTGGAGGTTGTTTACAGATTCCTCTAAAACCAGTCTAAAAGGAGTGTTACTGCACAATGGTAACAAATATGCATCAATCCCAGTGGCCCATTCTACTCATTTAAGAGAGACCTATGATAACATGAAACTGCTTCTGGAAAAAATTCAGTATCAAAATCACAGATGGATATTGTGTGGGGATCTCAAATTCCTTTGCATGTTACTTGGGCAGCAATCAGGATACACTAAGATGCCATGTTTCATCTGCGAATGGGATAGTCGAGCACGTGGCCAGCACTGGAAGAGGAAAACTTGGCCTCCTAGAGAGAATCTTACCCCAGGATCAAAGAACATTTTACATGAACATCTAGTTGAACCAAATAAAATCCTCCTACCACCCTTGCACATTAAGTTAGGCTTGATGAAGCAGTATGTCAAAGCATTGAATAGAGAAGGTGAGTGTTTCAAGTACATTTTTTCAAAATATCCAAAGATTAGCTACGAGAAAATAAAGGAAGGTGTTTTTATAGGTCCTCAGATTAGAAAGTTATTGACAGATGATCATTTCCTGAACACAATGACCAATAAAGAAAAAGAAGCATGGCTTGGTTTCAAAGATATTATTGAAAACTTCTTGGGAAACTACAAAAGCCAAAATTCTGAAAGACTGGTGGAAAATATACTTAAAAAGTTTTGCGCCTTAGGCTGCAACATGAGCCTGAAAGTTCACTTCATATTTTCGCATCTTGACCATTTTCCCGAAAATCTTGGAGATGTCAGTGAGGAGCAAGGGGAACGATTTCACCAGGACATCAAAACCATGGAAAGAAGATATCAAGGAAGATGGCATACAAATATGATGGTGGATTACTGCTGGTGTCTGCAACGAGATCAGCCTAACGCACAGCATAAGAAAACATCAAAGAAGCACCAGTTTAGTCGTCATTAGTCAGATCTACCTTCGTAGTCTTAAGTCTTTGGAATAAGTCCTGAAATGTTTGCAAGTAAAGGTAAATACATTTTGTTTCTTTCAATTATTTTCTTTCATAAACAAGCAATATGCTTGTCCAAGAGCTAGGAGCTATTTAATTCTGCTTTAATTAGGTTTCACTCTATCACCTAAAGATTTCGTGCTACAAGTGGTGTTGTAATACCTCATCTGTCCCCAAATGTTAACCACCCATTGATGGGAGGGGAGAGAGTATTTTGCTGGGAATGGGACTGGTTGTTATATATATTTACCTTACATTATTATGTAAGCGTTACTGTAGTCTATAACAACAAAATTTATGGTTTAGCATGTGCAATCCAATGTTGGTCTCGATAAGATGGTTCACATTTGGGGATAAATGGGGGGTTTATGACACACCCTGTATTAAGAAAACCATACGTGATAGGGAAAAACTAACTATATTTTTGAGATCAGCGCACTCAAATTATATAGAATCACCAACTAGTTTGTAAAAATCGATCGACAAGTTTTCAAATGTGTACTGGTGTAATGTACATGGAACACAGAAGCACAAAGGAAAAACATTTAAATTTCCCTCAAACATGCTGTCTCGCTCGCTTTCCCCTACCTCCAACACTAGGGTGCATCAAAATCACCAATGACATAGTTTCACTTTGTCCCTAAGTTAGAAATGTTCCAATGGTTAAGAAAACCTACTATGTGAATTATTTTTGGATTTGAATGCCATTTATGGGGTCCACACAGACTTCCTATATGCACACCAACCCCACAGTCATTCTGTGATTTGAGATCCAAATAGTAGAAGTTTAAAAATTTTGTTCACTACAAAAATCAGCCTAAGAACATGTAAGTGATATTTCTAAAGGTCATATATACTTCTAAAAAGTGATAGAAACTTCTATAAAGTGATAGAAACTTCTATAAAGTGATAGATACCTCTAGAAAGTGATAGAAACCTCTAGGAAGTGGTGGAAAGTTATAGAATATTCTAAAAGGAACTGCAATATATAATCTGATATGCAAGTATTTATGATAAATATGATTTTTGTGTGTTTATGTTTAAATGTTTATGTTAATGAATTTTGTGTTCTCTCTTTATACCTGTCGTGCATTATGGCCAGTTCAGATAGCACAAATGATAAATATGCTGTTAAAACTCGTCAAACTGCTGCCATTATGGTCTTGGTGCTGGAATCAGCGATGCAGATGCAGAGATAACAGGATCTAGGCTGCCAACATGTGAGCAAGTGTTGCGATGCTACATGTTTCATCAGCAAGAAGGTCTACCGTTTAACCGTACAAAATGGAACAATGCTAAATTTGTCTTGCAAAAAAATTATTCCATTTTATCAGAAAGGCAACATTGCCATGATTACTGAGAGGAAAGCTGTTGAAAAAATTATAGCACTATCTGCAAAAAATGCAAAACTTAGGGAACTTCCAGTGGATCGGTGTTCTTCGCTTGGTGCAGTTGCGAAGCTTAAGGGGATCGAAAAGGAGTTACAAGAAACATTTCAGTTGTGGCCAAGGAATGCTGAGCAACTCATAAAAGATCCTGAAGATCTGGAGTTCTTGCGGTCAATGAAATCAGACAGAGTCGCATCATTTGGAAGCCATGACAAGAAGCTCGCATCAAAAGTCCAAAGAAAGCAGGAAAAGGAAATGATGCAAGCAGAACGACAGCTTAAAGCTCATAAAGAAGCCCAAGCATCTACAAGCAAAGTTCAGATGAGAACAGTGAGGAAAGCAACAGTGATGTTGAGGATGAAGAGGGTGATATAGAGGATTACAAACCAAAAACACGAAAATCTCGCCAAGCAACTCGCTCAGGAACAACTGCTTTTATAAGTCATGACATACTCAAATACCATAGGATGGTTTCCCTGTCTACAAGCATGAAGATCACAACCGGCCAACATGCAGCATTTACCAAAGCCATCATTGAGGAATCAGGAGGTGACACAAAAAAAGTTTCACATATATTCTACTGCCAACAGAGCAAGACGTAAGGTTGGTGAAGAGCTTGCATCATTGGTCAGAGAGTCCTGGGTTCCACCACAGTTCCTGTCTCTTCACTGGGATTTTAAACTGATGTCAACTCTGTCATACCAAACTAAAGCTGAAGAGAGGCTCACCATAGCAGTTGGCAATTCGTATGACATCAAACTTCTTGGTGTGCCTTCCTACAAGCCAAATACAGATCAGCCAGCTGGTCAAATCATTGCTAATCTCACTATGGAGCTTCTCCGATCATGGAATTGTGTTGACTCGGTAGTGAACATGACTTTGACACAACAGCTAGTAACACTGGTCATGTGAGTGCTGTGCTGCATGTGTTAGTCTGCAACAGGACATAGGTCGAGCTTTACTGTGGTCAGCTTGTCGGCATCACATTGGCGAGGTAATCCTTACACAAGTCTTCAATGATCTGAAAATAGAACCACCATTGTCAGTAGAAGTTACCATATTCTGTCGGTTCCAAAAGCATTTTGACACAGTTCCGCACAACAATAATCAGTCACTTAATTTTTTGGATGGTACCTCTTATTCAGATGGCATACAAACCATAATCCATGACTATAGGGCCAGAGCAATTTCATGCACGCAGTCTGTTGTGAAAGCATCAACGTGATGACTACAAAGAATTTTCTGATCTTTGTTTGCTCTACTTGGATGGGACAAGTAGAGAGTTTTCATTTCGACGTCCTGGTGCTGTACACAAGGCTAGGTGGATGGCCAAGCTTCTCTACTCCATTAAGATGGTGCTGCTGGAGGAGCAGATCAGTTTCTTCCCTCTGGAACCATTACACAGAAGCACAATGACCCAAACTGCGTGTTTGTGAACTTTGTTTGCTTGCTGTACAGCTGGTGGTGGATCACCTGTTCAAGCGCGGTACCTGACTGACCTCTTGCGCTCTTTAATGATGAAGTCCCTGAAGCTGAACGCTGCTATCTGGCTGAGAGATTTATAGCAGTAAAGCCAGCACAAGATCAGGCATCTTTACCACAACATCGATTTGGCACAGGATTTGGGGAACCCAAATTTCCAACTCCATTTCCAGCACAACAAAGCTTGGTGACTTAATCAACGAAGATTCATGGTACATTTTCTCTTTCTGGAACTTGACAGTTTTTCCTGACTCATAATATCGAAAATTGGCCAGAATTAGCTTCCTTTCAAATGTCCAGAGAACACATCTCGGCAGTTAACGTCATAAATGATTGTGCTGAGTGTGGGGTGAAGCTAAGTTCTGATTTTCTCATGGCTGCCAGATCACAACAACATTACCAAAATGTCCTACAAGTTGTTGAATCCGACAGAAAGAAGCTTCCTAATCTTCGAAAGAGGAAAACTAGAGCCTAAACTAATTGTTCATGTTCATTTACAGTTCTTGAACATTTTTTATTAACGTAGTGTTCTTTTGACTTTAAACTTGCTTGTATCACCAATAATGTAATGTATAAACCAGAATGTAATGTAGAAATCAATGTAATGTATCCTGTTTTGATTATTTAACACATTTTTATTGGTTCATACTTTTGCAAACACGGAAATGGGGATATAAAATGTTTAATTTTTGGTCAATTTAACTCCAATACTAAATATTGCATCAATGATGTGGACCCCCTAGATGACCACATAAATCTTTGAAATTTGGCCATATGTGCTATTTCAGGCATTGGAACAGAGTAATCTTAGGGACAGATTGAAATAAAACATTTTGAAAAATCATGGGAAATTTGATGCACCCTATCCAACACTCTACCACCACCACACTCCACTCCACTCCAACCCTGACACTGCACTCTCAGTCTCTTGCTAACCATTGCCAGTGCTGAACCCATCCGCAGTTTCCTGGTGTTTTCATTCTGATTTTGTTGATTTTTTTGTGCTATTTTTGCTGTTTAACATACTTTATTAACATATTTTATAAGGTAAGGTACATAAAAGGGTTTAAAAAGTGTATTTTACAAATGTTTTACCATAATTTTGAGTGTCATTTATTGTGTTAAGTTCCCAATTAAACCTTATTCTCATTATTTCTTATGGGTTTTAGGTCCCCACTAAGTGGATTCACTTAAAGTGGTGATTTCTTGGTCCCCATTATCTTCAGATAACAAGGACCCCCTGTATTTATTAACACTCTGGACTACTTACGGTACTCATTTCGCATCAAAACTCTATCGTGAAGTAAAAAATCCTCTATGCCTCTCAAAAACCCAGAAAATCCCTTGAAAGAGTTCAAGGGGTACAGAAGAAGAAAAAGGTTCAGAACCACTGATGTAAGTGGTAACATTTTTTTGAAGCACCCTATACAGGTAGCCCTCATTTTGCGCTGGTCTGATTTGCGCTGATTCGCAATAGCGCCAGTCACTATCCACAAGGCCATGAATATTTATTTTTGCAATTTTTTTATAAATTAAAAATTTAAAATCGTCAAAAATGGTAAAAATATGTAACTACTGTATATGCAAGTGTAGAGTCCCTCACTAATGAGCTCTGTGACATTGATCACAACTGGGAGGAGTGCCACAGTTAAAAGGAGTGTCATATCAAGCCTGAGCCCGTATTTTGAAATTGTTAAAGAAAGGAGGAAGAAATCCAGGCAATCAACACTTGATTCTTTCTTCAAAAAAAGGCAACCTTCTCAACCAGAGCCTTCAACAGAAGATCCTCAACCAGGACCTTCAAAAGCCAACTAAAACTTCTGCATTACGCCACTGTCAAAAAACATCAATGCAGGGGCCTGACAGTGGCGCTTATAAGACCACGTGTGGGCTCCAAACATGTGAAGGTAAGTATACAAAATTTAATTGTTTTATGTATTAATTTATTTTTTATATTTATGTAGGTTAAAAATAAAACACTTTTTTAATTAAAAAAGTTTATTTCTGAGCTTTAAATACTCCAGTATTGAAAAGGTTAGGTAAAATTTTTTGGTGCCCAGAACCTAACCCTGTGATTTCCCATTGACTCCATTATATAAAGGGTTCCATTTGCGCCTGTCCCCCCAAGAACCTAACCCCGGCGTAAATCGAGGGCTACCTGTATATTAATTCACAAACTGTATTTTCACTTGCTGGGATTAGACTGATTATAGTGACTGGTCATCAGCTCATCAACTATGTCACTTAAACTGTACCTTTCTGGTCTGAACACTAAAAACACAACTTTGGTGGTACATCAAATTCACAACAGACTAATATTTTTGCCCACATTTCACCTTCTAATTCGGTAGATTTTGTCATTTTTTACTTACTAAAGTATATACACCAAGTATATCAAGTAATCCCCAATATGTATGACACCAGTACTTATGTACAAATTTGTTAATGTATGTAGAAAATTCATTTTTTTAATTCTCCTCCCCCCTCAAAAAAAATAAGTCTTTTCACAGTATTTATACGGATGTTATTATTTAAAATTAACATTAGTAATAGTGGACATTTAAACATGTGTCATACAGTGACAATTTATTTACAACGAACTATATTAATTAAATATGCAATGCAAATGTATACTTCTCCTCACCCTAAGAAAGCTAATTAATTAAACTTAATTAATGCCTTAATTAATTAAACATTAAATTAATTATAAAGAAATGGGGTCATTGAATGTTACTTTATAGGTAAACCAATGGTAAAACAAATAAAATCTTCAATGTTAGAAGTACTGGCAATGAGTAGAGATTTCACATATTCTGTTACAGATGTATCTACCTCAGAGTCATATACTTGGAGTCTAGAATGCAATCTAGAGAGAGAGAGAGAGAGAGAGAGAGAGAGATGAACAGGTTACAACACAGTGTTGCAACCCGTTCATCTCTCTCTAAATCTGCAGTCTCCATTTTTCTCAGCTCTGATGAACCATTTGTTGCTTCATTTTGTTCATTCTGTTCTGTAAACTCTTCTCTTAATGCTTCATCCTCATTTCACTTGTTGCTCCCTGGCTTTATCAAACCATGTAGGAAAGCACTGCCTTTAGCTGCCTCCTGCCTCTCCCTATCTTTGTTTCTTGGTTCTCTCCTTTTGGGGCATTGCACAACAAATCTGTAACCATAAAGTTAACAGTGACAAACATTTTCATCATCCAGCAGAGGATCGAATGAATCAGAAATGAATTACAAATATCAAATTTAAAATAATAAGTATTCAAATGGGTTAAAACTAAACTGTTTTTATACCAATGCACATACTTTATGAAATAAATTGGATGAATAGAGTAAATAATATATTAGATTTGATTCTGACAAATTCTGAAAATTTAATAAGTAACCTTGATGTTGGTGAACACTTGGTTGGGACAAAGTGACCACAATAAAATTCAAATGACCACAATAGGATTCAAACTGATAAGAAATTTTAAAAAAAGTTAATCAAAAAATACTAGTGGGAGTAAATTTTAAAAAAGTTTTAGGAAATTTAAATGCATACATGTGGAATAATTTCTCGAAATATTTTTATCAGGGCAAAAAATTAAGTATATAATACCTTAGTAGGTACTTGACATTTTTTTTGCACAGGTTTTACAGGAGACAGTTGAAATAATCTCTAAAACATCAAATTTAACCTTTAGTAGTTAATTAGACAAGAGTAAGGTAACAAAAGTAAAATTCTATTTTAAATAAACTTTAGCAAATTTTTTGGGGGAAAAAAAGGGCACTTCTGAGGCATGAAGAGGCAAATGGGATAGCTCAAGCCCCTGGTAGCTCCCCCCACCCTCCCTCACTCCCTCCCTCACTCCCTCTCCTCCTCCACCTTTCAGGTGAAACTGCTCAAGGTCTGGGGTTTTCAAGATGCATGGACACACTGCGTTTGAGAGATGGGAGGTCATAGACAGGAGAAAAGATGGGATTGAGGAAGATTGTTCCAGAGTTGACTGGTTAAATAGATGAAAATACTGATTAATCCTTGCATTAGAAAGTTGGACAGAGAAGGAATGAGAAAGTATAGAAAGTATGGTGCTGCATACTCTCCTTAAAGGAGGAGGCATGCAGTTAGAGTTCAGAAGAGCAATGTCCATTATGATAGCAATAGTAAAGAGAGAGTGAGGCAACATTACGGCAAAGAGAGAGAGAGACTGAAGACAATCAGTAAGAGGCAGAGAATTGATGAGACAAAAAGCCTTTGATTTCACCAGGTCAAGTAAGGCTGTGTGGGTTGAACCACCCCACATATGAGAAGTGTACTCCATAATAGTCATATGGAAGATGTGACAAGTAGACAGATGGAGGAACTGAGTTTTTGAGGCACTGAAAGCCACGAGGATTTCTCTGCCCCAATCAAAAATATCAGAAAGATCAGAGGTCAGGTGACCCATAGCCACCCTACACAAATCCTGAAACAACTGCTGTGAGGCACAATTTGTGAAGCGGGTGGAGAAGTGAAGAATGGAATCATCAGCATAGGAGTGAATAGGACAGGAAGTGCAAATTAAAATATCACTAATAAATAAAAAGAAGAAAGTAGGTAACAGGACAGAACCCTGAGCAACACCACTATTAATAGTTTTAGGGGAAGAACAGTGGTCATCTACAACTGCAGTTATAGATCAGCCAGAAAGGAAATTAGAGATGAAGGCACAGATAGAAGGATAGAAACCAAAGGAAGGCAGTTTTGAAATTAAAGATTTATGCCAGACTCTATCAAAAGCTTTTGATATCTTTAGCACAATAGCAAAAGTTTCACCAAAATCCCGAAAGGAGGATGACCAAGTCAGAGATATGCAAGAAAATCACTAGTAGTGTCCCTTGCAGAATCCATACTGACGATCTGAAAGAAGAGTGGGAGAAGAAAGGTGTTTAAGAATCTTCCTATTAGGGATAGATTCAAAAACAAATCCTGATTCACACTCAGCTTTATGAGTTTCCCCATGTATATATCATCAATAATTGCAGAGTATTTCAGAATAACTTGGTGCCAAAAAGGACAAGTTGCTTCAAAACAGATATTTGAAATGCCAAGTTCTTTAAATTCAGAAGTTGCACGCTTTTATCCCTGTCAACAAACAGGGTTCAGGTAAAGGAGAAAAAAGTTAGAATTGATGATAATGTCCAAGTCTTTAGTAACATTAAAGGTTATATAACTACTGCCTAATGGTCAGTGGTGGCTAGCAATGGTTCTTAAAACCAGCCATACATGCTCAATTATTTTGTCTGTTCCATGTTCAGTGTTAGACTTGATGTGAAACTTGAACGTGCAAGATCCCACACACATCAACATCTTACACGAGCATTTTGTCAGTTTCCCTTTTGCTCTTGTGTTAACATGTCCCTAGATTCACTCATTAAATTTTGTAGCAGTTGCAATTGCTTTAACATAAAAAAATAAAGACACAGAAATCAAAATGGACAAAAAAACTGATTATTAAAAAGAGGCGAATTAGGTATGTACACATCATCAGCACCTGCTCCATATTCTTGATGAATTCCCTTTTTTCATTTCTTTCCTGAAATTTGTCCTCAGAAAATTTATTTTTTTAAGTACCATTTCCTTGCAGGCATCTTTATCTACTTCCTTAAGTTTTTCTATTAATTTATTATAGGCTTCAGCCTTCAACTGTTGGTTAGAATATTCTTTGGATTTAATTTTCACAGACGTTATTCTCTATATAAATCTAGAAATTCAGTTAAAAATTCCAAATTAAATTATCTTAAATCTGACATTATAGCAGGGAGGAATGCGGCTTTCACTAACAAAACTTTTCTATAAACTGAGAAAAATACTTGATATGTCCATACACTGCTCATTTTACTTGACAATGAATTTGGCTCCACCCAAAAATATCAGGCAGTGACAGAATTCACTCAAGTCAAATAAGATGATGCAAAACATTGAACAAGGAGAGTTTACCACCATTAACTCTCAAGTTTCACGTCAAGTCTAACCTTGAACATGGACAAAATAATTGAGCATGTATGGCCAGCTTAAAGCTAAGAACTGTTACAGTGACTTTCCTCCATCCTCTTTAACCCTGACGGTAATTTTTTTTGTTTCTCTAGTCTGATGAACTAATAATATCCTAACAAGAACTACATCAAAACAACAACAATGTACCCTCCTCTATTTGTGACCTTGACCTATGGCGCATGAATCTGGAGTTTTTTTTTCATTCCATGTTACTTTATTTTGTTTTATTAACTACATTTATTTCAGCATACAATATTTATTACAGGCAGGTACAAGTATTTACTATAATTTCATGCAAATGTACAATATTTCTTTATAATCCAAGTTACAAACAGGGCTGAAGAATGTAACCTGTTCATAAGTTGGGGACTGCCTGTATAGGGCCTATATATTAGTGATGTACATAGCAATGGCATTCACATCCACATTTTGCAATGCAGATGTTTGTGGATGTTATAACATTATAATGTTTCCATATAGGCTATGCAGTACAGGTATCCCTCATTTAACGATCACTCGCTCAATGATCACTCGCTTTAGCAAGCTATTTTTTTTAACACTTTTCCTCATACAATGATTGACCAAAATTTGGTTTATCAATTCCTACGATGGGCAAAGTTTGGTTTCTGGTACTCCAAGGGCACATCTTTAACTTCACTTATCTAATAAAAATGGGTGCCATGCACAGAAATGGATTTATCCTCCTCTGTGCAGCTTGCCTGATCCACACTGCACTCAGCTGCCACCCCTTGCACTTCCTTCTCACCCCACCAGTGTTCTGAGTCACTTGTGCTTCTGCATCACTTTGCATCAGTGTGTAAGATTGCACACGATTGTGATCATTGTGTTATTCACTGCCTGTGTGGAGTGCAAAGCAACATTGTGCAGACTGTTTGGTGCTAATTTGGACTGTGTTAAGTGACTGTGAACATTGAAAATGACAGGCAAGCATGTGGCAGGCTAAGCTCTCTCCTAAGTCCTTGATTTTGGAGTTAAGATGGACATTATTAAGCACCACAAGAGTGGTGAAAGTGCAAACTCCATTGTGAGAGCACTTGGCTTAGCCCAGTCAACTGTCTCAACCATCATCAGAAGGCCAAAGGTCTCGGCAGAAAATGTGACTTCTAGCAGTGCCATAAGGATAACTAGGACACATGATCCAGTGATGGAGAACATGGAGAAGCTACTTCAGATCTGGATCGAGGATCAAACTCACTGCCACATGCCTCTCTCTACCACCATCATCATGGCTAAGGCTGAGAGTCTGTGGGAAGACCTGCAGAAAAATTTGGGCCCTGAGAGGAGTACTGGGACTGTCAAGAACTTCAAGGCCAGTGCAGGGTGGTTTGAGCGCTTTGAGGGGTGGGCTAATCTCTACAGCCTCCACCTTACAGGTGAGGCAGCGAGTGCAGATGAGGTCAGTGCTCGTGCCTTCCCTAAACTCCTGAAGGTGAGGGTTGAGGAGGGAGGATATAGCTCCACACCACAAGTCATCAACTTTGATGAAATGGGGCTGTTTTGGAAGATCTTGCAACAGGCTGGCTTCAATGAGGTGGACCACAATGACATTGAGGAGCTTCTGGACAGCCACACACAGGAGCTCAGTAATGAGGACCTCATCCACCTTGCTGACTTAAAAAATCTTCTAATTTGATTTTGAATAAATTTTATTTTTAATTTTGAAATTTTATAATGAACAGTCTTCCTTAAGCTATTGAGTATGTTTACTATATAAATGTAGTAATAAATCTATACATCTATGATCTAAAGGCCATCTTCTGCTTGCTCAGGGTGGCACATGTAGAGACTACTATAGGCAACTTGATACCTTACTCTCTCCTTTGATTGATTTGGTTCAATCACTTTCAAATACCTCTTCACTCCATCCTTTCATCTCTTTTGGTCTTCCCACAGGCAGTCCTTCAAACTCACCAGTGCAGATTTTCCTCGTTTATTCCTTTCACTCATTCTCCTCATCATATGATTATACCATCACAGAATTGAACCTTAACTTATCAGTTACTCCAATCTTTACACCATATTTAATTTCAAAAGGCTATATTTTGTATTACTGCTCTTCTATAAACTGAATATTAGAATACATTCCATGGAAAGTGGTATTTTCAATTAAAAAATAAGATTACCAAAAGGAAAAGTTCTAAACTGCCAAAGATCTTGTCAAAGTGTTTGCCTATCAATTTTGTTTTAAAATATCACAAACATTACAGAAGTATTGCTATATTTATTATGGTTATTAATTTGTTTTTTTCATCCAAGATAATGTAGAGATGATCACTTCAGTAGAACCTCTCACCACCACTTTTGAACAGTTTCCATGGATAAATCATTAACATTTTAAAAAAGATGAGAGATAATTATTTTGTAAACTTGCTAATAATCCACAATAGTAGTTCTACATAAGTTACCAAAACAATAAAGGTAATAGTTTCCATTAGCAGTCACTATTCTGCTGTGTCTGATATTGCTTTTGGAGGGAGGTTGTCCGTAAAAATTAGCCCCTCAACTATCAACTACCCCCAATATTTTGAGAAGTATCCACCCCCTGATCAGATCTGGTAAATTTCTGCCAAACTCAAATTGCCTATTTGGCACAGTAGGTATGTGTCTAGGGGGTCCCCCAAGGTTCAGAAAAAAATGTCCCTAATCCAATGTAATGCCATAATGAAAAAAATTCTTCCAGCTCAGTGCTAGCCAGTGTTGGCAATAAAACTTTTTTTTTTTTTTTTTTTTTTTTAAATCCACATAAGGGGAAATTTTTTTTTTTTTTCCAAAATGTTATTAAATAATTAAACCACCTATTTTTGTACAAGTTAAATTATGATTAGTGGGGTTTTTTCATACATTACTTTTATCATAATATTTCTGCCAAAATTAAAATCCTCTGTTCACTAAAATACTACCTAGTTATTAATTATTAATAATGATAAATTTACTTTCAAATTAAACATAAGTTCAATGTTGTATAGCACAAAAAAGGATTTTTAAAGGATAATGAAACACTAGAATATAGTAGCTACTGCATAAAAGTTTATTAAAATATACCAATGTGCATAAATGAAGTAATACAGTACATTCAAAATAAGAAAATGGCAGAAACTTAGCTGAGGTTAAAGTACAGAATTATTGAGGTGAAAACACACAGGCATTTATTATTGTTGTTATTATTATTTTATACTACAGGGTGGGCCGTAAGTTTCCATACATAGGAAAATTTAAACGTTTGTTTTTATGTTTCAGATACCCTAAGAATATGCGTTTGACGAAAGAGCAACGAATTGAAATCATACTGATGGCTGGGTCGGGAAGCAGTCGCATGGTTGCAATGAACTTTAACAGAAAACATGGGACGAACATCACACACGACACTGTGGCAAAACTTATTAACAAGTTTCAGAAAACTGGAAATGTTGCAGATCAACCGCGAAGTGGTCCAAGACGTACAGCCACCGATGAAGACACAACAGCTACGATACTTACAGTGCTTACATGGAGTCCCAGAAAAAGTACACGACGGTTGTCTGCAGAAAGTGGTGTCAGCAGATCGAGTATCAGGCGCATTTTGAAAGCAAACAAATGGCATCCATACAAATTGCACATGGCACAGCATTTGAGTGAAGATGACCCGGATAGATGGATGGAATTCTGTGAATGGGCATTAACCAAAGTGAATGAGGATGCAAACTTTTCAACTAAGATCTTGTTTACTGATGAAGCAAATGTTTACGTCAATGGAGAGGTTAATCGGCAAAACATACGTTATTGGAGTAATGCTAACCCTAACTGGCTGAGTCCGACGAAGATGCAAGGTGCCGGTAAAGTGATGGTGTGGGCCGGGATATGGGGTGACAGAATTATTGGACCAATTTTTGTCAGTGGAAATCTTAATGCCGAAAGGTATCTTAACATGTTGCAAGAAGAGATTTTCCCATCCCTGCTAAACGAGGAAGGTAACTTCCCAGTTTACTTCCAGCAAGATGGAGCTCCACCTCATTATGGTCTTCACGTGCATCGGTATTTGGATCAGCAGCAGTTTCCGGATGCTTGGATTGGTCGGCGTGGTCCTGTGGAGTGGCCTCCCAGATCCCCAGATCTCACCCCCCTTGATTTCTATCTTTGGGGGCACTTGAAGGCCATGGTGTATCAGGAAAAGATACGAGACATAAATCATCTAAAGGAACGTATCACCAACGCCATTACAAGCATAACGTCAACTGTGCTAATGCGTGTTCATCAACAGTGGGGAACACGTATTGAAATGTGTTTTCAAAACAATGGCAACCATGTAGAGCATATTATATAAATAAAAATGGTTGTCCATAAAAAAATGTTTATTTTTCCTATGTATGGAAACTTACGGCCCACCCTGTATAACCATGGAATGTTATCCCACTCTTTCACATTTAGTGAATAGAGGATTTTAATTTTGGCAGAAATATTATGATAAAAATAATATATAAAAAAACCTGCTAATGTCTATAAAATACTGAGGTTTTTCAAGTTTGTTTGTTTGTTTTTTAAATCTGGGTGGGCCATAAAAAAGTGGGTTATCTATATCCATTTTGGTGCTAACTCTGGTGCTACCAAAAGTTGCTATAGCACTATGTATATACAGGTATCCCTCATTTAACAATTGGGTTACATTTCTGAAAAACTGGTTGCTAAGCGAATGATCACTAAATGAGGACATTATAACATGGGTTAATAGGGTATACATTCCTACATGGTGCTTACGGACAGCAATCATGATCAATGTCTACAAGCACCATGTAAAAGAAACCACATCATTTTAGGTTAGGTTAGGACAAATAAAAAGATAGGTAACACTCACCAAGTGAGGGTGGGTTCTCAGTGGTAGATCAGGAGTGGCTTCAGCTTCAGGTCTCCCTCAGCATTACCTCCCAGCATCAGGGTGAGACAGTCTTTGCAGCCTTGAAGCCAAGAGCAGTCTCCTCCTCCTTGGCAAAGAAGGTCCTGGAGAGCATCATCTTCCAAAACAGCCCCATTTCATGAAAGTTGATGACTTGCTTAGGGCTATATCCTCCCTCCTCAACACTTGCCTTAAGGAGTTCAGGGAAACTATGACCTCATCTACACTCACTCATGAGGCAGAGGCTGTGGAAATTAGCCCACTCCTTAAAGCGCTCAAACCACCCCACACTGGCCTTAAAGTTCTTGACAGTCCCAGCAGTCCTCCCAGGCCCAAGTCTTTCCACAGACTCACAGCCTTGGCCATGATGATGGTGGTGGTAGAGAGAGGTACATGGTGGCGAGTTTGATCCTCAATCCAGATCTGGAGTAGCTTCTCCATGGATGTTCTCCATCACTGGATCACATGTCCTAGTTATCCTCATGCTGCTGCTAGAAGTCATTTTCTGCCAAGACCTTCAACTCAGGAGCCTTCTTGATGATGGTTGAGACGGATGACTGGGCTAGGCCAAGCACTTTTGCAATGGTGTTCACCCCTTCACCACTCTTGTGGTGCTTAATAATGTTCAGTTTAACCTCCAAAGTCAAGGACTTACAAGAAACCTTAGCCTTACTCAATGATGCAGGGGAAGCAGCCACACATTTACCCATCATTTTCAATGTTCACAGTCACTTAACAGTCCAAATTAGCACCAAACAGTCTGCATAATGTTGCTTTGTGCTCCACAAAGGCAGCAAATAACACAATGATCACAATCGTATGTAATCTTGCACAGCGATACAGTGATGCAGAAGCACAAATGACTCAAAACAATGGTGAGTTGAGAAGGAAGTGCAGGGGCTGGCTGCTTAGGGGTGTGCAGGTCAGGCAAGCTGCACAGAAGAGGATAAATCCATTTCTGTGCATGGCAACCATTTTTATTAGATAAGTGAAGTTAGAGATGCGCCTGTGGAGTACCAGAAACCAAACTTTGCCCATCATAGCAATCACTAAACCAAATTTTGGCCAATCATTGTATGAGAAAAGGTGTTAAAAGATAGATCACTAAAGCAAATGATCATTGAGTGAATGATCGTTAAACGAGGGATACCTGTACTTAACTTTTTCCTATTGTGTTTGTGAAGAACAATCTTTCTCCAAACTAGCTTGAATTAAAAATGAAAACCAAGCTACAATGGGCCAGAAATTACTGAATTTTTTGAGCATTTGTGCAAATGAGTATGACATTGGTAGATGGCTGGACTTCAGACATTATTGCCCAATTTGCTGCTAAAAAAAAACATGCAAGTGGGTGTTGTAAATAATAAAACAAATAACCTGTTTTTAGTATTATACTATTGTTTTTTTATTACTTTAAAAACACGTGTTGTAAATAATAAAACAATAAACCCATTTTTTTTTAGTATCATTTTTTATTATTACTTTAAAAACTAAGAGAAGGGGGCCCCCCCCCAAAGTCTTTGTGCCTAGGACCTCAGACAGTCTTAATCTACCACTGGCCAAACTTCTCAATTTTGGGCCTATATTAGACCTAATATATGAGTCCAATCTTTCAACCAGTGTTGATATTTTCTTTGGTCCAATTGGGTAACCTAGTCACAGTGTAGTGGCTAAATCTGGTAAGGGCCTAGGACAAGGGTCAAGAATCTATTGATGCAAAGACCCATTCTTATGACTTAAATTACCATATATGTGGACTAATAATGTGTGATTAATAACAAAGTTAAAAAATATGAAATGAAACATGTATGAATAATACAAGTACATTGCAGTATGTACTTGAAATATTAATATTACTAATATATCATTATTATTAACATGTTTACTTCTTATTGTTATTAATAGAAGACACACAAGTTCCTTATGTAAATTTAATAATAATTATGTATTTATTGCTAGCTAGCCCATATAAGTAAGTTTATAGCATTATAATTAGAAAACAATAATGAAACTATATTTATGCTGTTAAAAGGTTCCTGACCCCTGACCTAGGGTTTACTTCACTTAAAATCTAAAGTCTACTTACCAGTTAACTCCACAAAAGATCACTGCAGGCTATGTCCTGGGTGGTGCTTTATTGGGTAGTCTTTATTGGACAGAGTTCTCTCGTGCCTCAAATTCCTTTATGCACTGCTTTTGGGAGAGAACGAAATCTGTTAATATTTAATCTCTTTATTGGGTGTTGTATATATGTCAAAATTTCCTCACAGGCTCAGCAATCACAACACAAAGATGGTGACTCACCTCTATTCTGACTTAAATCTATTGGAAATACAAGCAAGATCCAGGAAGGAGAGGGAGTGGTTTATTCCAAGAATTTCCAATTTATTTATAAAAGAAAAAAAAAGGTTATAGACAATGACTAATGACAAGAACCAACACGTGTGCAACAATGAACACACACCCACAAATAATTATTCAAAATATTAAAAAATTAGTATGCACAAGAAAATTAGCAAAAATATAATAGTTAAATTAGGGGTTTAGTTCAGTCTTGCCAGAGCAACCTGAAAGAAAATAAGCAAAATGAGTGCTGGGTCATTCCATATGAAATCAATTAAAATTTGGTGTGCAGTATTGTCCTCAAAAAAGAGCTATGAATCTCACCTTTTAGGTCTCTGTGATTTCTCATTCCAGAGTTACAAGTCTTTAAAATCTGGCCTCACCTCATTCACCTTAATCATTTACAGAGTTCATTTCTTTCTTTCTTAATGGCATACAGAAATGATTCTGGTATCAATTTAAATCTCTTAAATAGATCTGCATTTTTTATTCTATAAATGTTTTTGTAGAGTCAGAATCTTGAAAGTTACATAAAATTTTAACCTTTGACTCAACATACATCATGATATAATTGTGACTCTTTTTTTCATGTTTTGATATGTTGTAGCCTAATCTATAGATAACACCCTCTGCAAGTTTTATAATGTGCCCATAAATAGTTGACAAAAAAAAAATAAGTTGGATTTGACAAAAAAAAATAAGGGTATTTGTTTACTATTACACCAGACTCTGGTAGAAAGTTTTAAAAGCTGGTTTTCAATGGTTTTCAATGTTTTTCAATGTGCTGAATTAAAAAGTGATACTCATTTCCATCGCAAATGATTTGTTAGAGAGTTACTGAAGCTTAAACTCTCTAACGGGAAAAGGGTAAAAAAATGGCGCTTCCACTGATTTTAATTTTAATCAGTTAGTGGACATGGCTTCCTGTGGTCTGTGCTCCTTTGATTATTTTCGCTGTATCATCAAAAATTCAAGTGATTAAAGTATTTTTTTAATTTTTTATAATTTTGGATAATGTTAGGGGTTAGGTTAGGTTAGGTTAGGTTAGCTTAGGTTGTTTTAGGTTCGGCCAATTTTGAAGGTGAAATTTATATTTTTCCTATGATTTTTGATGTGTTTTGTATTTATCTGACTTTCAAAATCTTCAGAAACCACTCATTTTTGTGATTCTCCTCACCCAAAAAATCCTGGTTCCCACTGGGGGTCCCCCAGGTAAAAAAGGGTAGAAAGTTTTAAAAGCTTTAAGCTTCAATAACTCTTAACATATCATTTGCAACGGAAATTAGTATCATTTTTTAATTCAGCACATTTAAAAACATTGAAAACCAGCTTCTAAAACTTTCTACAAGAGACCGGTGTAATAGTAAATATTTACCAAAATAAGTTGGATTTGACCAAAAAAAAAAAATAAGTTGGATTTGATTTGACCAAAAAAAAAAAATAAGTTGGATTTATTTATATAGGATTCTCTCTCTCTCTCTCTCTCTCTCTCTCTCTCTCCTCTCTCTCTCTCTCTCTCTCTCTCTCTCTCTCTCTCTCTCTCTCTCCGCAGGGGGTATAAAGGTTATGCACATTTCTTCTGGATGTAGTAAACTTTATACTTGGGGTGTGACAGCCCTCCGGTCCCGAGTCGTGGGATTCTAGAGGAACTGGCTGCCAGCTCCTTTAGGTTCTCTCTCTCTTTCGGGAGGGCGGGTAAAGTATTTTGCACAATCCCGTCCCGTGGGTTACTAGGACCCCATCCCATCCCTACTCTGTCCTTTTAGATTACGTTAAGGTTGTTCTCCTCTCACTGCAAAAAAAAAAAAAAAAAAAAAAAAAAAAAACCCTTTTCTTTTAGTATTAAGTCTTTTTCTCTTCTTTTACTATTAGGACCCTACTGCTACCTCATGCGTGGGAAGAGAGGCTTTGGAACCTCTATAAATAACACCATTTAACGCTCGTAGGTTGTGAGAGACTGGGATGGAGGGGTCCCAGGCGTAGGGGCGCGATGAATGGAGTGTGGCTAGTGCCCAGTTAAGCCCATTCCTAATGCATAATGGCTTGACCAGCCCCCTGCGACCGTTCTTTGGTGACCAATTGATGGTGCTTGGCTGTACTGCTCTGAGGTGAGAGGGCTTTACTGCCCAGCTGGCTGCCAGGCCAGCGTAAAGTCTCGGGCGTAGCCTCTGGGTCTGGTGGGATATCCCTTGAACACTGGATTCTAAGAGTCTGGCCCACTTGGGCGTGACTAGTAAGACTTAGTAAGGGGCTGCATCTCGCTGTCGCTCCTGGTGGAAAATCCGTGACGCTTGCATCGCAAGTGTTTGTCAGTTGGTAGCTGCGACACGTTTGGGACGGTCCGGCCCTGGGGAGACCTTTGGTCGGTGCGGCAGCAGGAGAGGTGTAGTCTTCTGGAAGGAATGAATGTCACTTGCAAAAAGGCGGATGCATCTACGCGCGGGATGAATTTCCCCCCCCCCCCCCCCCTTTTTATATACTGGTCATAACGTTTTTTGGATAGTTTTCATTGCTAGAATGCTTTATCTTATTCAGAGTATTCAGGAAAAAAAAAAAAAAAGAGAAAATATGGCAGGGCCAGCTAAATTGAAAGCAGAATGCTTTAAATGTAAAGTTAATCATTGGTGCGTAGACTTCCCAGAGGGTAGTATCAGCGATATCACATCCCTTAGTGTATGTTTGTTTTGTAACTTAGAGACAACCACGAAAAGGAAGTTAAAGAGCTAAAGGAATTAGTAAAAAAGCTTGAAGCTAGGGTCGTAGCACTGGAAATCCAACCCAGTGGACAAGATCAAATTAAAAACACACCAGCAGATTCAAACTAAGATTAAGTATCTAGAACAAAGGGAGGGCTCAAAGAAGGGGCTGATAGAGAAGGGTGGGAAGGGATCGATAGAGAAGAGTGGGAAGGGGCCTGCTGATGGCCCAAAGAAACCGAAGGATGTAGCTACCTGTCGGGGTGGGTCGGGTGGTGTAACTGCGTGTATGGGTGGCGACGGGTTTCGAAAGGTCTCGGGCAAGAAGGCTGCGAAGCCGAAGCCTGAGACCCCAGTTGCCCCTGTCAAGACCTCTAACCGCTTTAGTCTCCTGTGCTCGGAGGAGGAAGACACCGTTTTGATTGGGGACTCGCAGATCAGGGGCCAGGAGAAGTACTTTGCTTCAGCAAACCGGGATGGGAGGAAGGTAAGGTGCTTACCTGGGGGGAATGGCGCACTTAAGGAAGGAGGTAGAGAAGGTGCGCGTGGCTAGTCGGAGGACTGCGATCGTTGCCCACGCTGGTGGCAATGACCTGTTCCTCAAAGGCGGTGGGGTAGGTCTTACTGAAGGGATCATCACCGAGATCATGTCTCTTGCGGATGATCTAAAACTGAAGACAGACAGGGGAATATTAATGGGTATTTTACCGCGAATGAATGTCAGTGACCACGCGCTCAGTAAGGTCATTGGCATCAACGAGAGGGTACAAGACTTGTGCGTTCCGCTGGGCGTGAAGTTTATTGACCCCTTCGATGCATTTTCGGGTAGGTGGGACCTTTACCAGAGGGATGGTGTCCACCTCAATAACAAGGGTAAAGGTGTGCTAGGCGCGCTGCTCGACCGGCACCTATACAGAATGGTGAGGTCGAGTCCAGGGAGAGATGATGGGCCCCCACCGGGGAGAGATGAGGATGAGCCGGTGGCGGACATACCTTCGACTGAAGGGTGCGTCGAAGTACAGGTGGGTGACCCTCCTCCTACGTTGGAGGGGGCTCAGTCTCCTGCGGAAGCTGCCCCCTCGTTAGTGAGGGGCTCTTCAACTCCCGACAGCCCTGGCTGTTCGGGAAACGGTCGTGCTAGGGGGCGGTCAGAATAGGGAAGGCTCCCTCCGTGCAATGCTTTTTAATGCTAGGTCAATTAGGAACAAGTTTTGCGAGCTACGGGCGCTCTTAGCATCAGAATACCAGGATATCGTTGCTATCACCGAGTCCTGGATTCATACTGATCATAGGGACTATGTTGGGGAGTTCGAAATTCCCGGGTATAGAATGTTTCGCAAAGACCGCACGCGTGGGGAGGGGGGTGGGGTACTAATATACGTCAGAGACACGTTGAGTCCGGTTGACTGCCAGTTCCGGTCGGAACGGGAGCTGCTTGGCGTCGATCTGAATGTGGGGGGGAACTATAGGTTAATCTTGGTGTACAGACCTCCGCTCTCCTCCTCGAGGACGATACAGCCCTGTACACCGAACTCAGTAGCCTGCTAGGGGATAGGGTGGTGTATTTTAGGAGACTTCAACTGTCGCTGCATAAAGTGGGAAAACAGGACTGCCGATGCTGAAGGGAGGAGGCTAGTTGACTTTGCTGATGAGAACTTCCTCACTCAGTGGGTCAATGAGCCTACACGAGGCGAAAGCGTTCTAGACTTAGTATTCACGACCGAAGACAACCTCGTCAATGGCCTCACCGCTGACGAATCGTTGGGCGGGAGTGATCACGGTCTTATTAGGTTCCGTGTGTGCATCCCTCGGGTGAAGCGTAGTAACTCGAGAGGCAGTAAGCTCGATCTCCGGCGGGCGAACTTTGTTAGCCTCAGGGATAGCGTAGCAGAGATGGGGTTAGAGGTTGGCGGCGATGTTGAGGGAGTGTGGAGTGCATTCCGGGATGAGTTTATGGTGCTGCAGTCTGCTGCCATACCCTCAAAACCGGTCACCCCTGCTTCAACGCAGCCTAAGTGGTTCAATCGTGGCATCGCTTCGGCTATCCGAAATAGGAAAGTAGCGTATAGGAGGGCGAAGGCCAATCGTTCCCACGAGAACACTGAAGCGTATGTCCGCCTGTATAGGGAAGTGAAGGCGAAGGTTAGGCTAGCGAAACGTAACGAAGAACTACGGGTGGCAAGCCTCTGCAAGGGGAGCCCTAAGGAGTTCTTCAGTTATGTTAATAGTAGAAAGCCCATTAGAAGCATGATAGGTCCTTTAAAGGACGGAAGCGGCGTTCTGCGGACCTCCGACGCGGACATCGCTAATGTGCTTAATGAGTACTTTGCGGGAGTGTTCACCAGGGAGGATACCCGCGTCATCCCCGAGCCAGCTGTAAGGCACGAAGGTGCTGGCCTGGATAGTGTTAGATGTACCGCGACAGTCGTTGCTCATAGAATAGACAAACTGAGCGCGTTTAAGGCTCCTGGGCCAGACCAGTTTCTCCCCAGTGTTTTGCGAGAAGTGCGCGACCAAATGCCGTTTAACTTGGGTAAATGCAAAGTGATGCACATTGGCTACGCCAATCCCAAGTCGGACTACTCGATGTTGGGCAGTAATATCGAGGTGACTGATTTAGAAAAGGACTTGGGTGTGCTAATTAGCAGCGACCTTAAGTTTACGAAACAGTGTGTAGAGGTGGAAAAGAAAGCCCAGAAACTATTGGGTTATATCAGGAGGCAATTTCAGTTTCGGAACAAGGAGATTGTGCTCTCACTGTACAATTCCCTTGTTCGGCCGTACCTGGAGTATGCTGTGCAGTTCTGGTCGCCCACCCTCAGTTAAGATATTGAGAGGCTGGAGCGAGTGCAGGCGAGGGCCACAAAGTTAATCCCTTCTGTTAGGCATATGGGCTACAATCGACGGTTACGCGCCCTGAACTTGTTTTCGCTTGAAACTCGGAGGCTGCGCGGTCAACTGATCGAGGTTTTCAAGCTCTTACGAGGGTTCAACGATGTCGATTTTAGAAGTATGTTTAGTTTAAATGATAACCCAACTCGCAACAATGGTTGGAAGTTGGATTTGAAACGGTTTAGGACTAGTGTGTGTGGGAATTACGTTACGTATAAGATCTGTGACACATGGAACAGGTTACCTTCGGAAGTTGTGAACAGTTCCTCTGTGGATCAGTTCAAGAAAAGGTTAGACGAAATCTTGCACACTATTTGAGTGTGTAAAGACATTTAGGACCTCAGTCTGCGGAAATTTCTTTTCCTATAAAATAGTTAATATCTGGAACCAACTTCCCTCAGAGGTTGTTTCCAGTCAAAGTGTAAATATGTTTAAAAATAGGCTAGACAAAGTACTGAATACTCTCATGTGAGCAAACTAAATATAGAGCTATTTATATATTCTCCACTTTCCTGTAAAATTTCCTTGGCTACTTTTCCAGGGTCAAGGTATTTTCTTCTACCTTTTTCCGTACCTGCCTCTGGCAGGGAGGGAGCGGAGGGTGGGGAGAGAGCCTTCTACTTTTCTATCCAGTTTTCTACTGGATAGTTGAAAGAAACCCCCTCGGTATGGGCCGCAAGGCCTTTTGAGTCTCTCTCTCTCTCTCGAAACTCGGAGGCTGCGCGGTCAACTGATCGAGGTTTTCAAGCTCTTACGAGGGTTCAACGATGTCGATTTTAGAAGTATGTTTAGTTTAAATGATAACCCAACTCGCAACAATGGTTGGAAGTTGGATTTGAAACGGTTTAGGACTAGTGTGTGTGGGAATTACTTTACGTATAAGATCTGTGACACATGGAACAGGTTACCTTCGGAAGTTGTGAACAGTTCCTCTGTGGATCAGTTCAAGAAAAGGTTAGACCAAATTTTGCACACTATTTGAGTGTGTAGAAAATTTTCCGTGGCACCCGTTGCCATTGGTACCTCCTCGGTATGGGCCGCAAGGCCTTTTCAGGTACCTCTCTCTCTCTCTCTCTCTCTCTATCTCTCTCTCTCTCTCTCTCTCTCTCTCTCTCTCTCTCTCTCTCTCTCTCTCTCTCTCTCTCTGGGTATCGGTGGGGAAATAGGTAGGTGGATTGAAAACTGGCTGAGGAATAGGCGGCAGAGGGTGGTAATTAAAGGGGCTAGTTCGGGTTGGGCCTCGGTCACTAGTGGGGTTCCTCAGGGTTCCGTTTTGGGGCCACTGTTGTTTACCATTTACATAAATGATATCGACGGTGGCATCGTCAGTCGGATCGCCAAATTCGCTGATGACACCAAGCTTGGGGCCAATGTTGGGACGCCCGAAGCGATCGAGGAACTGCGTGCGGACCTAGGTAGGATAGGAGAGTGGTCCGAAAAATGGCAAATGCTGTTTAACTTGGGTAAATGCAAAGTGATGCACATTGGCTACGCCAATCCCAAGTCGGACTACTCGATGTTGGGCAGTAATATCGAGGTGACTGATTTAGAAAAGGACTTGGGTGTGCTAATTAGCAGCGACCTTAAGTTTACGAAACAGTGTGTAGAGGTGGAAAAGAAAGCCCAGAAACTATTGGGTTATATCAGAAGGCAATTTCAGTTTCGGAACAAGGAGATTGTGCTCTCACTGTACAATTCCCTTGTTCGGCCGTACCTGGAGTATGCTGTGCAGTTCTGGTCGCCCACCCTCAGGAAAGATATTGAGAGGCTGGAGCGAGTGCAGGCGAGGGCCACAAAGTTGATCCCTTCCGTTAGGCATATGGGCTACAATCGACGGTTACGCGCCCTGAACTTGTTTTCGCTTGAAACTCGGAGGCTGCGCGGTCAACTGATCGAGGTTTTCAAGCTCTTACGAGGGTTCAACGATGTCGATTTTAGAAGTATGTTTAGTTTAAATGATAACCCAACTCGCAACAATGGTTGGAAGTTGGATTTGAAACGGTTTAGGACTAGTGTGTGTGGGAATTACGTTACGTATAAGATCTGTGACACATGGAACAGGTTACCTTCGGAAGTTGTGAACAGTTCCTCTGTGGATCAGTTCAAGAAAAGGTTAGACGAAATCTTGCACACTATCTGAGTGTGTAAATACATTTAGGACCTGAGTCTGCGGAAATTTCTTTTCCTATAAAATAGTTAATATCTGGAACCAACTTCCCTCAGAGGATGTTTCCAGTCAAAGTGTAAATCTGTTTAAAAATAGGCTAGACAAAGTACAGAACACACTCATAGTTTAAGATTAAAACCTCAGAAAACTCTGCAAGAGTTCGCTTGCTCGGTGTCTCTGTGAGCAAGCTAAATATAGAGCTATTTATATATTCTCCACTTTCCTGTAAAATTTCCTTGGCTACTTTTCCAGGGTCAAGGTATTTTCTTCAACCTTTTTCCGTACCTGCCTCTGGCAGGGAGGGAGCGGAGGGTGGGGAGAGAGCCTTCTACTTTTCTACTACTGCTAGGATAGTTGAAAGAAAAATAAACTTTTCCCTGGCACCCGTTGCCATTGGTACCTCCTCGGTATGGGCCGCAAGGCCTTTTGAGGTACTTCTTTTCCTTGTATCTCTCTCTCTCTCTCTCTCTCTCTCTCTCTCTCTCTCTCTCTCTCTCTCTCTCTCTCTCTCTCTCTCTTACCATTTACATAAATGATATCGACGGTGGCATCGTCAGTCGGATCGCCAAATTCGCTGATGACACCAAGCTTGGGGCCAATGTTGGGACGCCCGAAGCGATCGAGGAACTGCGTGCGGACCTAGGTAGGATAGGAGAGTGGTCCGAAAAATGGCAAATGCCGTTTAACTTGGGTAAATGCAAAGTGATGCACATTGGCTACGCCAATCCCAAGTCGGACTACTCGATGTTGGGCAGTAATATCGAGGTGACTGATTTAGAAAAGGACTTGGGTGTGCTAATTAGCAGCGACCTTAAGTTTACGAAACAGTGTGTAGAGGTGGAAAAGAAAGCCCAGAAACTATTGGGTTATATCAGGAGGCAATTTCAGTTTCGGAACAAGGAGATTGTGCTCTCACTGTACAATTCCCTTGTTCGGCCGTACCTGGAGTATGCTGTGCAGTTCTGGTCGCCCACCCTCAGGAAAGATATTGAGAGGCTGGAGCGAGTGCAGGCGAGGGCCACAAAGTTGATCCCTTCCGTTAGGCATATGGGCTACAATCGACGGTTACGCGCCCTGAACTTGTTTTCGCTTGAAACTCGGAGGCTGCGCGGTCAACTGATCGAGGTTTTCAAGCTCTTACGAGGGTTCAACGATGTCGATTTTAGAAGTATGTTTAGTTTAAATGATAACCCAACTCGCAACAATGGTTGGAAGTTGGATTTGAAACGGTTTAGGACTAGTGTGTGTGGGAATTACGTTACGTATAAGATCTGTGACACATGGAACAGGTTACCTTCGGAAGTTGTGAACAGTTCCTCTGTGGATCAGTTCAAGAAAAGGTTAGACGAAATCTTGCACACTATTTGAGTGTGTAAAGACATTTAGGACCTCAGTCTGCGGAAATTTCTTTTCCTGTAAAATAGTTGATATCTGAAACCAACTTCCCTCAGAGGATGTTTCCAGTCAAAGTGTAAATCTGTTTAAAAAATAGGCTAGACAAAGTACAGAACACACTCATAGTTTAAGATTAAAACCTCAGAAAACTCTGCAGGAGTTCGCTTGCTCGGTGTCTCTGTGAGCAAGCTAAATATAGAGCTTTTTATATATTCTCCACTTTCCTGTAAAATTTCCTTGGCTACTTTTCCAGGGTCAAGGTATTTTCTTCAACCTTTTTCCGTACCTGCCTCTGGCAGGCAGGGAGGGAGCGGAGGGTGGGGAGAGAGCCTTCTACTTTTCTATCCAGTTTTCTACTACTGCTAGCATAGTTTGAAAGACAAAATTTTCCCTGGCACCCGTTGCCATTGGTACCTCCTCGGTATGGGCCGCAAGGCCTTTTGAGGTACTTCTTTTCCTTGTAACTCCTTTTCCTTGTAACTCTCTCTCTCTCTCTCTCTCTCTCTCTCTCTCTCTCTCTCTCTCTCTCTCTCTCTCTCTCTCTCTCTCTCTCTCTCTCTCTCTCTCTCTCTCTCTCGGAAATTTCACTTTCAATTTTCCATATTGAAATTATATTGAAGAAACAGTATTTATAAACCTAAAAAGCCTGAGTAGAAATGTAATGTAGTTCATTGTCTAATCAATTTTTTGCAGATCTTTTTGCAAATTTGTGATATACTGTATATATATTATACTCCTCTTTTTCTTTCTATTCAGGCTTTGCAGGTATATTTCCAAAATTAATTTAATTTAAACTGTTATTTGAAAATGTCTCAAACATCTAAGGACTTCATAGATATAAAAGATAATGAAAGCTTGCTGCAATTCATTTACAAAGTATCCTGGAATTAAGATGTAAAAGGATGAATTCTATCACAAAAGTAAATCAACACTCCTGAAAAATCAAACTTTGCAAGAGGTCAAAAGCTAGGTTATTTTTGCTTCACCACTCAACTCTGATGAGTCATCTTTATCTGAAAGCAAACCCCAAGGTTCTATTTCTGGTGATTCTAGCTCACATGATGTTAAACATGATCAAAGATGATGTGAAATTTTAGAAATAATGAAGGAATTTTGAGTATCAGATACGAGTCTCTTACGGTAGTTGGAGAAAGAAACTACTATTAAGAAAAGGCAACTAATAAAAAGAGAATACAGTATACTACTCACAAAATTGAGGAGATTGAGGTGACAATGAAGACAAAAGTATCAAGTGTGTTTTTCCAGAAATTCATATAAAAGGTGAAAACCTTTCCAAAAAGCAACTGAAGAGGCTGTTAAGGCCTATGGAGGAATGATGGTTCAACTAAGAGAAATTTAACTCAACTACCAAATGAAGTGAAAAGGTATGAATATTAACTATTGTTCTATTGCCTTGGCCTATACAGCTGATAAATTTAGGGTTACTTATCGCATGTCAAAAAGAGCCAAAGCTTTACGAGGGAAATGATTCCTATTGGATCCTATCCCAAAAATTGAAGGAAAATCACTCACAAAAGTGGTACAAGTTGTTAGAAATTTCTACAAAAAAATGACACCAACCAACTCATGTCTGGGAAGAAAGATTTTGTTTGTCTCAAATAAAACCTTAGGAAAGAGAACTTGACAAAAGTGATTTGTTCTTTGCAATCTTTCAGATACCTATCATTTATATGAAGAGCAGAATCCACATGTGAAGACAATTTAGCAAATTTGGAGAAACTTAAGACCAAAGAGAATGTGTACTGGTAGGCAGGCAGTAGTGGTGGTACACATACTGTTTGTGTAATACATCAGAATGTAAAATTGATGATTATTGGCTCAAAGTTCCAAAGGAAATCATAGCATTAAATCATTGACATTGTTTAGGCTATCTTATATACATTCTCCACCCAATATGGAATGTCATTTGAAGTAGTCCATCACCCAATGATATTAAGAACCATCTTCAACAACTCTTTCATGATGGTTTGATGGATTTAGTACAGTATCGCGAACATAGGTGGATCCAACATTCTAGTGAAGTTCAAATCAATGCCTTTTTGGTTTTACTATTGAAGTAATAATAAAATAACAGAAATGGCTATTTTAAATCTTATGGAAAATGCAAATATAGCTAAAGAGAACAAAGAAATAATGATTCATGGTGATGCGTAAGTTGTATTATCTATTTGTACATTATACAATACTAAAGCAAAATGCTAAAATAATTATCTAATACCGATTTCCTTGATCACTCTAGTGCATTATTTAAAGAGCTAAAACTACTAAAGCTCAATGATGTAATCAAACTGGCACATTTTATTTTTATTTACAAGTGTAAGAACAAAATCATTAACTCACATTGGGTACATAAATATTTTGTAACTCAAGAAATTCACTCTAATCCAGTGGTTCTTAACCTGGGGGGCGCGCCCCCCTAGGTAATTTCCAGTGGGGGGCGCGATCCCTTGGGGAAAAACACTAATTGTATTTGTTATTCTCTTAACGAGAGCATGGGCTAATATTGAGAAGTTTATAAAAAATGCAAAAGTATCCCCCTCCAAGGGGGGCGTGGAGGGAAGGACCAATTCCTAGAGGGGGCATGGTAGTAAAAAGGTTAAGAACCACTGCTCTAATCAGACCAGAAATAGATCAAAGCACATTATACCTCAATTTAGATTGTCTTCATCTCAAAAACTACCAATTTTCATTGGACTGGAACTATGGAATGATTTAAATGCTGATATAAAAAATATTGTGAATGTAAATTCATTTAAAGCCAAGTTGAAATCCTGATTAATAATGGTACACTAACAAAAATCTAGAATTAATGTACATTATTATTGTTTATTCATTTCTCATGTGCAATTTAGTATTAAAGACATTTCTTGTGATTGTTCAGTTATCATCTCTCATGTACATGACTCCAGATTCCTGGGATCTTGGGAGCATTGCTCCAGTAAATTTGACCATGAGAAAAAGTAAATTTGGGTTTGGGTTTTGTTCATCCGCTAGACGTTATGCAATTTTTTTGCGTATACGTTCTTGTACAAACCAATTTTTTTAAATTACAAATTTAGTTATTTTAAGTTTAGTTGGTAATTCCATATTTAACAATTATTTTTATTTTTTGTTAAGCTTCAATGTTTTGATAATTAAAATTTTATTAAAACGTATATTTTTTTAATATAAAATTATCAGGATTGGACTATATTCCATTGATCTCGGCCAGGTTTGATAAATTGGCCAGATAATTACTTGTGCGGTTTTAAGTAATCCACCATGACTAGAATTGAAAAGTTTAGTTAAGTTTAAACTTACTTTTACTTACTTTAACTTACCTACTTTTACTTACTCTTCCTTACTTTTACTAAGTTTAAAGCACTTACTTTTACTTACTTTCATTGTACTATATTTACTTACTTTTACTCACTTTTACCATACTATATTTACTAACTTTTACTTATTTTGTATTTTTTCAGGTAGTCAATAATCAATAATGGATCCTAATATTGATGAAGTTGGAGAGAAAAGTGAGGGTGTTAAAAGGGGTTACTTTTGTGATCAATGCAAGAACAAATATTCAAAGAAGCAAAACTGGGAGGAACATTTTAATTCCAAAAAAAATATTTGTTACAATACAAGAGGTCCCAGAGTTTGGGCCCACAGCTTAGATATTGCAGTAAAGAAATACCAGGATGAAGTGCAGCAGAGAGATACGGCAAAGCAGTCATTTAGTTTGTTCACAAAATGTGCTAGTGCTAGACCTCAGAAAAATGAACCAACTTCATCAACTGCTAATCTAGAAAATGATTCATCAACTGCTAATCTAGAAAATGAAACTTTTTCACTAGATGTTTCACAGACTGAAGAAAGTGCTTCTCCTCCACCTAAGAAACAAAAGGTAAGTGAGGAATCTGCGTATCAGACTAACAAAACTGCTTTAGAGGAATTTGAAAATTCCCAAATCCAGAAGACATTGAATGCAATTTTGCGCCTAACAAAAGAAACTCACCAAGCTGTTGTGGTTAATAAAGAGAAGAGTCAAAATATGCCTTCAAGTTCAAGTGTTGCATCCAAATCTAATAAAGCAAAAAGCAATAAATTTGACATTTCCATAGCCCATTTAAGCAAGTGTAAATCAATACAAGAAATCCTGAACAATGATTTGATCAAATCTACATTCAAATTGGTGGAAAAGAAGGATCTAGGGCATGCTGATGATTCATTTTCAGTACCAAGTGATATAATGGAAAACATTGCAAATAGTGACACTAATATGCCTGATGTAGATATAGCTGTTGAGGATGAAGATGATGATAATCAAGAAGATATTGATGATGCTTCTGATGATAAAATGTTTACATTATATTGCATAGCTTGCACAGACCCCAAAGCATGTGCTTCAGACAAACATTCTAACATAAAAGGTTACTTCAATGTTAAAGATTTAACCTATGTATGCAAACAAGGAGAAAATCAAGAGAGATGGTTTAGAAATCTGAAAACCCACCTGAAGAGACATTTAATTAAACTTCAGCATCATCAAAGAGCTGCTGTTTATGAAGTGATGAAAACATCTTCTCGGAACACTACTAAACGCATAGAAGACTTATGTGGCAACATCTTGATGCCCACGTTGATGCATTGAAGAAAATTTGTAAACTAAGTGAGCTTTTAGACTTTATTCAGAATCACTCTTCAAATCTGAGATCAGGCCTTGACTATACCAATATGGTTCTTGACAATATCATTGGTTTTAAGAGACCAAAACTCAAATCTGATATTCGCATGGTTAATTACGAATTTGATCAATTTGACAGATTTGTGGAAAATTGTGTGTTTTTTGATCATCCACAAGAGAAAGAAATTAGTGCCAAGTTCTATGTATTGATTTCCTATGTAACAAAGATTATGTTGCAAGTAGCTCAAAAAACCACAGTTAGTGCAGAATTTGTAGAAAATATATTTTATAAAGAAGGAGGGAAAACTGTTATGTTAAGAGTGATGGAAACAATTTCCAAATTAGCTAATGGAGGAAATGCAAATGATGTAGTTTCTGAATTTAAGCACGATACCACAGGGCAGCAAAAGGAACTAACAGCTGAGGATTACATCCTAAATGAAGTTTACAAATACATCAAGAAACGTTCTGATTACTACCAGGTTGCTGAAGTTGCTAGACCATCCAGAACCAGATCTGAAAGTAGTTTTACAAAAGACTCAGTGATAAATTGGCTGACAGAATATATAGAACAGCTGTGGAAAGGAATCACAGAGATATTAAAGCATTTTGATAAAGATGGATCAACTGCCTGGAATGAAGCACCAGCTGAAGGGACATTCTCCATTCTTGGTTACATTGTTGAACACAAAGGATCCATTAAGCCATCTCATTTGACTAAGCTGTGCAGAATTGTGAAGGAGGGTCCAGCTCCAGGCACTAGATCTGCTGTAATGATCACACAGAAAGCCATTGATCAGTGGCCAAGCATACATGGCGGTAAATTCACAACAAATGCCTACATGCAAGGTCTAACATCGTCCACTGTTGCTGCTGCAATGAATAAATAAACTTAAGGTGAGTTATAAACTGTACATTATTGTATTATTATGTTTAGCTAAAACAATTTGTAATTGGTATGTCGTCAATTCAAGAGTTTACTATCATTAACCTATCTAGTGGTGTAAGGGGAAAAAAAGTAAATTCAGAGCTGTGCTCCAGTAAATTTTTTCAAATATGGAGTCATGCTCATGTATAATATTGATTTCTTTGTATAGTATTGGTATAATACCTTCAATACTGACTTTGCATATAATTTGTCATATTGATAATGATAATTTAAGATTAATACATACTTTAACTATTAATAATACTTATAGTTCTTATTAATTAATAATAAATAAATGTTTATTTTTAATAAGAGCCCAGTAAAGCCTAAAGCTTAAGGGCTAAATTAAATTAAATAAATAGTCCAGCTTCACAATTATTTATGTCATTGTAAATTGTAAAATTAATGTATTTATTTTATTATTAATAAAGGTTATTCAAGCAATCAATCAAAGTTAAACTTGGCTACCTAGCTGATAAAACATATATACTAATTTTGATTTTATGTAGTAAAATATCACATGAATGTATGCAACATAATATGAATCCCATTTCACCAAGATGTATGGGGCCTTCAAATCTAAGGGGAGGCCATGGCCTCCTGGCTCCGCCCTCCCTGGATCCATCTATGATCACAAGTGGATATCAACTGACAGATCAACTCTTGACACAATTAGTGAATCTATAGACCAATTCACAGAGGACACTTACAAACCATCTTTTAAAATTTTTGCAACAGTACTTCATTGCAAAAATGCAGATAGCACACTTTCAACAAGGTGAGGGGGAAAAAAAAATTCCCAATCATTGGAGATTTTCCGAAAAATTTTCACTTGTAATACATGATAAAGTACATTGATAAAAAATAAACCATTCATTCTTCTGTTTGCTACAGTCATGACAGATCAAAATTCTCATCAACTATCATATGTTGCAGTATAAGGATACACAACCCATGACACTGTTGCTATTTTGCTTCTCTCTTTCAAAAGCAGCTTTTGGCTTTCTTAACATAGAAATTTAATAAGCAACCCCCCAAAAAATATATTACTTCTCTGATGGTTGTGCTAGCCAGTACAACTGCAAAAGTTTTCCTAATCTTTGAAGATTTTGGCAATGAAGCAGTATAGTCTTGTGATGGTGTAGGACAAACCATAAATTGAATAGTAACAAAATCCAATTTACAGTGCTAATACAATGACCCAATATAAACATCATGGCAACTGTATATGTTTGCATAGGATGATATTTCTGGTAGAATACTTCACAATAATAACACAGATACTTAGAAAAAGGATTTCATAAAGCAAGGAAAAAACACACACACACACACACGTCATGTATTGGCACCTGTTAAACACTGCAACACGAAGAACCTATTCCATGAATGATAATAATAACTATATAAGCTATAACTACAGGGTGTTTATAAAGTCCCTATCTATTTCAGTGAAAATGTAGCAAAAAGGGTAAAATTCAATAACAATATAATAGAAGGCATACATTTAATGAATACTTAAGCATATGATTCTACATGAGCACCATCAGTATCTCTACAGAGTTCAAATCTGTCAGCAGCATTGCAGAACACATTGAATTTTACCCTTTTTTGCTACATTTTCACTGAAATAGGGACTTTATAAACACCCTGTATAAGCAACGCAAGCATAGATATTAAGATGAAACAAAACTAATTAAAATAATATACAAGGGTTAGTATGAAAGTAATGCCTCTTATTTTTAAGTTTGTAAATACAATAAGAGGCATTACTTTCATGCCATCCCTCCCATTATAAATTTACTAACAAGAAAATACTAGGAAAATATCTAATTAATCATTAACAATAATGTTTATTACTTTTAACACAGATTTCGTTTTTTGTTGTGAATCAGTGCATAAACATTAGTGAGAGAGAAGCTGTTAGAGGTTAACAACAAAAAATATAAAAATATAACTTAGTTTATACACACGTGACAAATTCCTCACCATTAGATAGGTGACAAATAACATGTATATACAGTATAGCTATATTATCAGCCCAGAGGTCTCAAAGAATACATCATTATATCTTGACTATTATTGAGAACATTATAAAACTTGTAGATTATGTTATTTATAAAATAGCCTAGGCTACAATATATCAAAATTTGAAAAACATTTGACGTAGATCGAGTCAAAAGGTAAAAATATTATGCAACTTTTAAGATTTCAACTCTACAAAGAAATTTATGAACTCTGAAAAGGAATGGGATGATTGGGGTCAGGTCAATTTAATGACAATAACTCTATACCTACCAATTTTTAGGAAAATTGGTGTGTGTCAAGTTTTTTCATGATTGTTTTCATATAGAATGACCTTCCTTTAACCTAAGTTAATTGGCAGTCAATTCATATAGTATGGCAACCTTTTCCTGATGAATGGTCTAGCACTGCCCACCAGTTTGCTCTTCAGGTTTCTGGTTCCAGAGCTGGTGGTAGTCCAAAATGTAAGTAGCAGACCAGCAAGTCAAAACTGGTTAACCTGTCACAATTTGCTAAGCCACATATCCCTCCAATTAGACAAGAAAATGGGCATGTGCCTTAGGTTCAGCTGGATTTGGAAATTACAAATTCAAACTATTGTATATTGTCATACATTAAATGTAAAAATTCCCTAGTAAGAGTTCTAAATACTCTTTTAAAAAGAAAAAACAGTTCTTATACTCACCACACCAAGCCAGGGCAGAAGGTAGGAGCAATTTAAAGATAGATATGATAGGAAATTCTCTGTCTTTCTCCTCCAGTAAAAAATGAGTAGAGTCTACTCACAGGTCTTACATTTATTCAAGTATTCACAGGTCTTACATTTATTCAAGTATTCAGATAAAAGAAATAAACAAAAATTAATGCAATTCTGAAAGAGAAAACAAAGTACCTTAATTGGGATTTCTGTGGTTCCATTGTGCCTAACCTAACACCTCAGAAATCCATCCAAAATAGAGATAGGAGATAGTAAAATAAGAAAAACTTGTATATTTAACTTCCTGAGAGGGCATCAGCAAGTTGTTACAATCCAAGAAATATAACCATAATCCAGGTTATGTAGCTCAGTACCGCAAGGCACAATACTTGCTGGACACTGTTATACATAATGATGCTAAATGATATATGGTAAATAGTGAAGTAATAAATAATACCACAGGAGCATCTTTTGTTAATAATATACAGATAAGTAGCTATACTATTAAAATATTTCAGTCAAAAGTTTTACTAAGAATGTAATTCCTCTTCATACTTTGAGGATTTTGCTCTATCATTTCCATGTTTTTAGGACAAGATCTGATGTCACAAAATGACGAATTAGGAACAATAGCACTAGCCATTAGTATTTTTAAAATTAAAAACAATTGGAATAAATGTAATTTTTAATTACCATATTTTTCAGTGTATAAGACACCCCCCTATTTTCAAGGCCTTTTTTCAGGAAAAAAATTATGAGCAACTGCCTAGTTGTCAGAAAATGTTCGGAATTTTCTAGCAGCAAGGCTGACTTTTGTTAAAGCCCTCCATCAAAAGTATGGTGATACATTTTCTTTCACCCATACTCATTATTAAGAAAATAGTGTTAAGTATACGGGAGACTATACTATATGTTATGAAACATAAAAGTAAATCATTATGCAATATGTACTGTTTTTCTTGTTATCAGTGGGTTGGGAAGAGTAAAAACTTAGTGTAAAATTGGCCAAACCAATACACAGTCAGGAGGGACTAAGAAATGAGGAATTTTTATAAAAATCCATCAGTTCTTCTAGCCCATATAAAGGTAATATTATGACCTTTGGTGTATAGGGTGCAGGGTGATTTTGAGACCCCTTTTTTATGGAAAAAAAAAAATGCTTCTTATACACCAAAAAATATGGTATAAATACTCTATTTAAATAATTACTATTATTTTTAATTCTATTAATCAACTTTATTATTGTTTTACAGATTATTTTAATGCATTATTTCTTATTACATGGGTTTAGTTTGGTTTATTTACACATGTTAGGCCATGTTCTATTTTTCCCTCCAATAATCCATAGTTTACACTAATCTAAATGACCCTTCCCCCAAATTAATTCGGATTAGCAAGGGTTCACTGTACTTTGATAATTTTAGCCAAAGTTACAGATATCTTATCTTTAACAAGTTTAAATATAGATACGGGAAAGTTATGCATGTTATTTTTTTGCATTGTTTAATTTACCAATAATATTCCAGACCTCAGTAGAGGTAGCAAGAACAAAGAAAATTAATTTAGCGGGCTGAGTAGCATATATTCTAGAGGTGAGTGATCATTATTTAGTAATTGTGAGCGAAGCTTATCCACTATTGAAGTAAAATGTACGGTGTGTGTATATAAAGAGCCTGCAATAGAAGTAACTGAAAGCAATAACTTGGCTACTGAATTTGTGATTTACAGATATGTACAGTGATGCTATTTTTTAATACTTGCACAAATGACACACATGTTGGGGAATTATTATTCCAATTTTGAATGGTTTTCAATAGTGGTAGTGCACTACTTTTTCAAATGAGTAGCTGCAACAGTTGCACCATTACATTTTGGCTCAAGTAGCAGCAGCAGTAGTGCTGCTATTTTCAGGAGGTACCACCCACAACACTGCTTATATTCCCCAATATATCTGTTGACAATTTTTCTTCTTTTGCAACTCCCAAATATTTTGAATCTGCTGTCATCCCTCCCAACAACTTTAGCCCATATTCCAATTTTGGTGCCATTTTGTGAACTCAAAATACCCTTCAACATTCTTTTGTAATAAAAGTGGCTTCTTTTTGCTAACTCCAGCAAATATATTATATACAGTATATAACAGTTAAGTCAATATTGTTTGTAAACAATGTTTCAGAAAAATAGCATAATCTTATTTGGCAGCAAATTTATCTAACTATATTTAGGCTCACCACAAAAATGACAAACTAGATGACAAAATACAGTATGGCTGATTGGCATCATGGTAAATAATATTGATGGAAATCAGCTTCCAACACTTAGACAAGTGCTTTGTTACTTACTCCATGGCATCAAAAAGGAGAAGCAAACGCTACCAGAAACAGCATCAATTACTGTTGAAGAAACATTGATAATGTGGAGGAAGGCCAATATACTGTACCAACATCACAAAAACCAAATGTTGCCAAACTCAAGAAAATCTATAGCATAGAAAAAGCAGCACCCAAGAATCTAACACAAAAGCATTTGAAGAACAGCTTGATATTCTTTTTGATATATATATCTCGTGCAAATGCAAGTGGCCTAATAAAGATTGCAGAAGATTGGGAATTTCTGGAAGATCAATGTGGAGTGCGAAAAATGCAGGGCTGTGGAGTCAGTCAGGAGTCGGAGTCATGGAGTCGGTCAATTTTGAGTGGAGTCAGAGTTGTGGAGTCGGTCAATTTTGAGTGGAGTCGGAGTTGTGGAGTCGGTCAATTTTGAGCGGAGTCGGAGTTGTGAGTCGGTCAATTTTGAGTGGAGTCGGAGTCGTGGAGTCGGTCAATTTTGAATGGAGTCGGAGTCGTGGAGTCGGTCAATTTTGAATGGAGTCAGAGTCGTGGAGTCGGTCAATTTTGAGTGGAGTCGGAGTCGTGGAGTCGGTCAATTTTGAGTGGAGTCGGAGTTGTGGAGTCGGTCAATTTTGAGTGGAGTCGGAGTTGTGGAGTCGGTCAATTTTGAGTGGAGTCGGAGTCATGGAGTCGGTCAATTTTGAGTGGAGTCGGAGTCGTGGAGTCGGTCAATTTTGAGTGGAGTCGGAGTCGTGGAGTCGGTCAATTTTGAGTGGAGTCGGAGTCGTGGAGTCGGTCAATTTTGAGTGGAGTCGGAGTCGTGGAGTCGGTCAATTTTAAGTGGAGTCGGTCAATTTTAATTGGAGTCGGAGTCGTGGAGTCGGTCAATTTTGAGTGGAGTCAGAGTCGTGGAGTCAGTCAATTTTGAGTGGAGTCGGAGTCGTGGAGTCGGTCAATTTTGAGTGGAGTCGGAGTCGTGGAGTCGGTCAATTTTGAGTGGAGTCGGAGTCATGGAGTCGGTCAATTTTGAGTGGAGTCGGAGTCAGTGCAAATCCTTCAATTATAACCATAGCAGCCTAGGCCTAGGCCTAGCTCAATTTTATGAATAAAATAGATTTAACTTAATGTTTTAATATATAATATAATATATAAATAATATATAATATATAACATATAAATATATAAATAATATATAAATATAGTTGCTTATAATTAATAAGGATTATAATTAATTAATTAACATAATTAATAATAAGGAAATTTAAAAATTTTGTACTAGCAACCCTAAATCTTTTTCAGATTTTAATTTGATAATTTTGATAAGCATCACTGAAAGAAGATTTGATGGAAGCAATCCTTTTTTGAAGAACAAATTCAGTTTAGGTTAGTACATTTTGTTACGGATGTTTATAATAATACAAAAACATCTTATTAATTTGCTAAACCAATAATAATCTTATTTTGTTTAAGTTTCAATCAGTTTGTATTTTGGGATTTATTATAATTTTTGAATAGAGAGAAAAAAAGCCATTAAGGCATAGTTACAGCCACTAAGTAACCTGATGAGTCATGTGGTGGTGATGCAATGCCTTGTTTATGAATCTCCATTGGCCTAATAAAGCTAATCGTAATCAATTTGGCCTTAACATTCCATCGGAGTCGGAGTCGTAATTATACAAGTCAGATTTCTGGAGTCGGAATGTTAAAATTTTTGGAGTCGGAGTTGGAGTCGGCAAATTTTATCACCAACTCCACAGCCCTGGAAAAATGTACATGGCTGGTCAAGATAAAGTTTTCATGGCAAAAACGGAAAGGAAGGAAAAGAGGTTAGAGGTTAGAGGCAGAAAATATGTTGGGGAAAAAAAAAAAAAACATACGACATGAACACTGATGAAAAGCAAACAAAGACAGGAATTCAAAGGATGAACTAGATTCTACATCAAGTGACACTGAGGAGGAAACATTCATAAGTTAATACCATAAACAAAAAAACTCAAATCCTGTGCCTTCTACTTTATTTCAACTCCCTTGAAATGACAAATATCAAATCCAAATCCTCGGTGAATAACACTAGGCAACAAAGATTTTGTTACAGAAGACCAAATAGGTGCTCCTAGCTAATTTCGGTATGCTGATTTCAAATCTATAATTAGATTTTTTCTATCACGTCTAGATTTTGTGTAAAATGCAAATCATTTTTAGTAAAATTTTCTACCACGTCCAGATTTTGGTTTTAATCGGCTTAATGCCAGTAATATGAAACTTGCTTTTCAAGGTTAAAGCAATTTTTTTTGCCAACTATATACAAATTCGAACAATTTTGATAAATAAAATTTATCCCGAGTTGGCAACACTGAGTCAAGAGCATAGTAACGGGCAACGGCCCAATGGTCAGTCGCTACGTGACAGTCAAGCAGAACGGTTGTTGAAGCTCTCTGCTGATGAGCAAGTGACAGGTTGTGGTGACTTGTGTGTTTTATAGCATTTGTTTTGTACTACGGTGTGTATTTCTTTTTATTTTGCACATCGTAATAATTACTTTCTACGTTTTTTCAGATATTGTATGGTAATTCAAAATGGCATCAAATAGACGTGCTTGTGTAAATCACCCAGACAACTTCTGCTTTGTCTGTGGACAATATACACCTAAGCCACAACGTAGAAACATAACAACAAAGATTAAACTTGCCTACAAGTGTTATTTTGACTGTAAGTTAGGAGACCAACAGAGGGACTGGGCACCACATATTTGCTGTGCACAGTGCAATGCAATGTTAATAGCTTGGATGAATGGTAAAAGAAAAGCTATGCCGTTCTCAGTCCCCATGGTTTGGCGTGAGCCGAAAAATCACTTCAATGATTGTTATTTTTGTTTGACAAAGATTGCTGGTTTCACAAAGAAAAACAAATCAAAGATCACGTACCCAAACTGCGAATCAGCAATGAAACCAGTACCACATGATGAAACAAATCCACCACCAGTTCCACCAGCAACGATAACAGACAGCAGTTCATCTGAAGATTCTGCTAGTGATATAGAAACAGGGAAAGATGGCATATATGTTCCAGATGCAAATATTTCCCCACATTTGTTAAGTCAAGCGGAGTTAAATGACTTAGTGCGCGATTTGGAATTACCAAAAGAAAAGGCAGAGTTGCTTGGTTCAAGACTTCAAGAATTTAATCTTCTCCAACCAAACACCAAAGTTTCCCATTTCCCCATCGCCATTTGCAGTTTTCATCATTTTACTTACAGGAAGAAAACGTTTGTTTCTGCCACGATATCAGGGTCTGATGCAAGGGATTGGCTGTCGCTATGATCCAAAAGAATGGAGACTGTTCATTGACTCTAGTAAAGCTAGCCTTAAAGCTGTATTACTGCACAACGGCAATGAAAAACCTTCAATACCTGTAGCACATGCCACTGGCCTTAATGAGACTTATGAATCGATGAAACTGCTGCTAAGACTCATCAAATATAAGGACCACACATGGAATATTTGTGGCGACCTTAAAGTTGTATCATTACTTCTTGGGTTACAGTTGGGCTACACAAAGCATATGTGCTTTTTGTGTCTATGGAACAGCAGAGATGACAAGAACCACTACAAAAAACATGATTGGCCATCTAGAACTGAACATGTTGTTGGTAAATACAATGTGAAACACCCAGCACTTATTGACCCTCAGAAAGTACATCTTCCACCACTTCACATTAAACTTGGCCTTATGAAAAATTTCGTGAAGGGTATGGATCATCAAGGTAGTGGTTTCCAATATTTAAAGGATAAATTCAAAGGAATATTGACAGATGCTAAGCTAGAAGCTGGAGTTTTCACTGGACCACAGATCCGCAGTGTCATCCACGACTCATCGTTTCCATCTAACCTAAATGAGAATGAACTAGGAGCATGGACATCTTTCGTTGAAGTTGTCAAAAATTTTCTTGGAAACCACAAAGCTGAAAACCACCGTAAACTCGTAGAAAACATGCTTAAATCTTATGAAATAATGGGATGCAGAATGTCTTTGAAAATTCATTTTTTACATTCTCATCTTGACTTCTTCCCGGCCAACCTTGGGGCTGTAAGTGACGAGCATGGTGAGCGCTTCCACCAACAGATCTCAGTTATGGAAAACAGATACCAAGGTAATTTCAACCCAAATATGATGGGAGATTATTGTTGGTTCCTGCAGAAGGAGAGCTCGTCATCCTACAAGCGACAAAGGAAGAGGACACACCAAAGTTTCACTTAAGAACAGGAATTTGCCTTTCAGTAGTAACAACAAAATACTAACGCGCTTTGGGTGGATGGTTGGGCGCAGGGGTGGTAACTCCGCCAGCGGAATTCCGCTGTCTGTCTTAAGCCAGAATAAAGGAGGAAAGACATCCCTGTTCACTAATTATTTAAGTATGCTTAACATAAAACGTGGCACGGAAAAGTAGCTTAGACGGCTTTCGTAATAGAAGCGGGTGAGAAAAAAAATGAAAAATAGGGGTTTTCGGTTACACAAAATCTGGACGTGATAGAGAAATTTTGATATCAGATCTGAAATCAGCATCAGCGCTTTAGTAGGAATCAGTAGTTCACGTGTCTGTAACAAAAAAAAAGTTGAAATTTGTTGCCTAGTGTAATCAACAATCCTAGGTTCTCTGCTGCATTGGATTATACAATATATGATTAGTGAAAATCTGGATATAATCTGCATTAGTGAGACTTGGATTAGTGTGGCAGCATTCAATGACACTAGAGCAGAGTACAAGTTAAATAGTTATACAATGTATATTTACCAGAGAATAAATAAGCAGGGGAGAGGGTTTGGTCATATATATTAAGAATAACACTAGTCTGCATGAAAATAGATTTCTTTATTTTGAGTTGTGATTCTGAAGCAGTTCGCTGCACTGAATTAAAAAATGCTACCAGTTTTTTTCTATCACCCACAGTTTTAAAGTTATTAGCAAAACAATTTTGGGGCATTTTGTAATTTTTTACCTTTTTTATCTTTAATTAATTTCATTTTTTCAGATAGATAATTCTAACATTACGTCTTTAAAATTTTAATAATGGCTTCTAGAAGATGTACCCATAGTCCAGACATATTTTGTTATATTTGTGGTCGTATGTTGTAAAACAAAGGACAAATGTAACAACCTTCATTAAGAGAGCTTATCACGCTTATTTTGGAATTAAATTAGGAGGTCAAGACAAAAGTTGGGCTCCACACAAGGTTTGTCTTACGTGTGTTGTGGCACTAAGGAATTGGAGCAAAGGTAAAAAGAAAAGTTTGCCATTTGGGATCCCTATGGTATGGCGCGAGCCTAGAAACCATACTGACAACTGCTACTTCTGTTCTTGCAATGTTAAAGGTTATAATGCAAAGAATAAAGAGAGCCTTCAATACCAAAGTCTTCCATCTGCAATAAGGCCGGTACCCCATGGTCCAGAAGTTCCTATTCCCCGCCCACCCAAGAGTCTGGATCAATACAATTCAGATTCTCATTCAGCTCCAAATCCAGACAATGATGATGTTTATGAACAGCCAACAGCTGACCGAGATCCTCCTAAACCATTAACCCAAGCTGAACTAAATGACTTAGTCAGGGATTTGAATCTGCCTAAGGACTCTGCAGAACTTTTGGGGTCTAGATTGCAGGAGAACAATTTATTGGCATCCAACACATACTTCGCTTGGTACAGAAATCGTGAGAAAGACTTCATGCCTTTTTTCGAAGAAAATGGTCCCTTGGTATTTTGCAAGGACATCACAGGATTAGTGTGCAAGCTAGGCATCGAATACCAAACCAGTGACTGGGGGTTGTTTATAGATTCCTCTAAAACCAGTCTAAAAGGAGTGTTGCTGCACAACACTAACAAATATGCATCAATCCCAGTGGCCCATTCTACTCATTTAAAAGAGACCTATGATAACATGAAACTGCTTCTGGAAAAAATTCAGTATCAAAATCACAGATGGATATTGTGTGGGGATCTCAAAGCCCTTTGCATGTTACTTGGGCAGCAATCAGGATACACTAAGATGCCATGTTTCATCTGCGAATGGGATAGTCAAGCACATAACCAGCACTGGAAGAGGAAAATTTGGCCTCCGAGAGAGAATCTTACCCAGGATCAAAGAACATTTTACATGAACATCTAGTTGAACCAAATAAAATCCTCCTACCACCCTTGCACATTAAGTTAGGCTTGATGAAGCAGTATGTCAAAGCATTGAATAGAGAAGGTGAGTGTTTCAAGTACATTTGTTCAAAATATCCAAAGATTAGCTACGAGAAAATAAAGGAAGGCGTTTTTATAGGTCCTCAGATTAGAAAGTTATTGACAGACAATCATTTCGTGAAGACAATGACCAATAAAGAAAAAGAAGCATGGCTTGGTTTCAAAGATGTTGTTGAAAACTTCTTGGGAAACTACAAAAGCCAAAATTATGAAAGACTGGTAGAAAATATGCTTAAAAAGTTTTGCGCCTTAGGCTGCAACATGAGCCTGAAAGTTCACTTCTTATTTTCACATCTTGACCATTTTCCTGAAAATCTCGATGATGTCAGTGAGGAGCAAGGGGAACGATGTCACCAGGACATCAAAACCATGGAAAGATGATATCAAGGAAGATGGCATACAAATATGATGGCGGATTACTGCTGGTGTCTGCAACGAGATCAGCCTAACGCACAGCATAAGAAAACATCAAAGAAGCACCAGTTTAGTCGTCATTAGTCAGATCTACCTTCGTAGTCTTAAGTCTTTGGAATAAGTCCTGAAATGTTTGCAAGTAAAGAAGGTAAATATATTTTGTTTCTTTCAGTTATTTTTTTATTCTTTCATAAACAAGCAATATGTTTGTCCAAGAGCTAGGAGCTATTTAATTCTGCTTTAATTAGGTTTTACTCTATCACCTAAAGATTTCATGCTACAAGGGGTGTTGTAATACCTCATCTGTCCCCAAATGTTAACCACCCATTGATGGGAGGGGAGAGAGTATTTTGCTGGGAATGGGACTGGTTATATATATTTACCTTACATTATTATGTAAGCATTACTGTAGTCTATAACAACAAAATTTATAGTTTAGCATGTGCAATCCAATGTTGGTCTCGATAAGATGGTTCACATTTGGGGATAAATGGGGGATTTATGACACACCCTGTAGTAAGAAAACCATACGTGATAGGGAAAACTAACTATATTTTTTAGATCAGCGCACTCAAATTATATAGAATCACCAACTAGTTTGTAAAAATCGATCAACAAGTTTTCAAATGTGTACTGGTATAATTTAACTTCAGTTCAGAATGATAGTATTAAATTAGACAATAGGGTAGAATCAATATGGGTTGATATCTCTGTGTATATATTCGGATGTATCAATAATTTACTTAAACATCCAGGGCCTTCACCCAAACTAAAACCATACCAAAATGTCTTACCTAAAGAGCCTAGTGGAAAACACTACTAGCACAATTATAGCCCTCAGAGAAACACACCTGAACCCCATGATCATGAGTAGTGAAATTGCAATTGAAGGGTAATACCACCCATTGATGCGACAGAGAAGGCTATCTAAATGGTGGTGTCCTGATGTACATCCCTGAAAACATTCAAAGAGAACTGCTCACAGCATATTCAAAAGGAGCCTGTGAACACCTAATCATCATGTTGAGTATAAAGAAAGATATAATACTAGTGAATATCTATAGCCCACAGGCAGCTCCCATTTAGGGCTCACTGAAATTCTGGAAAAAATCAGGCAATGCCCAGCTATCATAGACTCAACAAGAGATTTAATCATTATAGGAGATTTCAATCTCCTGAAATGCACTTGGAACCAATATGGTGGTATGAAATCAAGGACAAAAAGATCCAAATCAAAACATTTTGATGAGTTTATGGAAAAACTACTCCTAGTAAAGCACATACACTGCCCAAATAAAAATAATATCCTAGATTTAGTATTGACAAATAATGCAACTATAATTTACCATATTGTAATAACACCAACTATACACTCTGACCACAATGTCATGAACATATTCACAAACTTCTCTCCACAAATGTAAGCAAGACCCAAGCCAAATGGACCTGTCATACTCTGCTTTAATCCTGCACCAATTAGACTGGACATCAATAAATAACTGTCTGGGAAAAAGAATTAGAAAATCTAGAACCAGAAGAATGCTGGAGTAGAATACAATACCCGCTATCATTAGCATTATACAAGCACACACCAAAGAAAAATGAATTTTTAATTCTTCAGGTTTTGCGTGTTTATTAATTAATTTCAGACAATTTATACAAACTTCTGATTCATCACTGAAATTATATTTAGGGTCACTATTTTCAACAAGAAGCTTTGGAAGCGGCCTCAAGTTTCGCAGAATAGGCTTTTTGTGCAGTTCAAAAGGGTTGCAACAGCGCTTGTTATAGCTTTTATGTGTAGACATTTTCATCAAACACTTTTACTTATTTAAAACACTATGCATATATGTACATAAATCTGTTCAAAATGAAAAAAAATATACATTAAATGAGAATACAGTGAATGCTTTGCGCATCACAGAAAACAAAATAAAGATCTCTCTAGTTAGGCAATAGTTATCTTGGGTAGGATTGCCACTCTTTTAATGTCCACATGGGATTTTTTGTTCAATCAATTTACCCAACAACCGAATGGGGGAAGATATTTTATGGTAGGTACTAGTGATGGATCGAATAACTGCAACCGCAACCGCACTACAACCGCACAAAAATTCACAACCGCAACCGTAACCGCCGTTCCATAAGTGCGGTTGCGGTTGTAAAAGCTTAGTTAATTTTAATTTTAGGTTAATTAGAAATATTTCTTTTTTTAAAAAGAAAATGATGGGTCTCCTTATGCGTGGAGCGGGAACGTTGTACGATGAGAGGCATTGCCGCTTGAAAGGTGAAAATGCAGCAAAAATATTATTCTTGAAATTCACACTGCCTGTCATTAAGTTTGACATCAGTTTTTCAAATGAATAATAATCCATAACTTTCCAATGGGTGGAGGCTGGGGAAAGTGGTAGGTGGGATGAACAGTGCGATGGGTCCTCGTCCCTCATCCTGGTAACACACTTAGTGCAAAATATGGTTTTAATTAATTTGACCTATTCTTTCATAATAGCTATATAAGTTTAGAATATACTTCATTTAAATAGTATTTATTTAGTAAATACCTTATGTTGAACACAAGTTTTGCAACACACAAATAGCAGTAGCGGTGTATTGCAAAACTTGTGTTCAACATAAGGTATTTACTAAATAAATACTATTTAGTATATATTATGTACCAAGTGTGGCTAAATCGCACTATAGTGGCTAAATCCAGTTAATAATTACGCATTTTTCCTAGTATATGATAACCGCAACCGCAACCACGGTTGGAAAAAATTTGACAACCGCAAACACAACCGCAACCGCGGTTGTGAAAAACCAACCACTCGATCCATCACTAGTAGGTACTAGTGTTTTATGTTTAGTTCTTAGAATACTAGTTTAACACATATGTATTTACATTTTTAACAAGTACACCAATCTATATACCAGAAGTCAATGAGAATGTTGAACAGTTTGTTAGAAATTATTGTCTCTTAAGTGAAAGTAGTCATTTTCAAATCTGTAAATACCTATTTTATATGCAAATACATATACTGTATTTCTTTTTATATATTGATAGAAAAAGGTTGAAACTCATTTTTTGTATATATGAAAATTTTAAAAAATCTGTAATTTAGGGGGGGGGCAGGACCCTTCAAAAGGAATAAAGTGTTGTAACTTTTTTCTGTTAATTTTAGCCATTTTTTCTGCTTATGCTAATTTGTTGTGTGTGCAATTACCTTTCATACACACTTTAAATCACTGTTCTATGTCAATTAGGGACTGAGTTATGGTGGTTTGAAAGTTTCCAGTTTTTATCCCCCCCTCAAAAAAGGGGGGAGCATAACCTTTGAACCATAACTCCGATTGAGCCAATATTTGAAATTTGGTACTTACTAGCATAGACCATTATATAAACCAAATTTAAGTAAAATCTATGAGGGTATGGTGCATTCTTTTTTTTTGCATGATTTGTCATGGAATGAGCCTGATACTGGAAAGAAGTACCTGACAAAAGAACACAGATAGAGAAGATACTTATGAGAAAGAGAACAAAGCTATTTAAACAACTGACAAAGCAATTAAGTAATACAAGACATATTAACATCCAGAAACAGATACTGTTGTTAGAACTTAAAATAAAGGAATCAACCATAAGAGAGAATGTTCATAATGAACACAAAGCTATTGGCACCATAAAAGAAAATAGCAAATTCTTCTTTAGCTATGCTAAATGCAAAGAGGTAATCAAAAAAAGTATTGGCCCATTGCTTGCTAAAGATGGAATAACTCCTACATCTAATCCACAGGAAATGGCAAGCATTCTACAAACTCAATATGCTTTAAGCTGGAGTACCCCTGTAGTACGGTAACTAAGAAAATACAAACCACAGCATTTTTTGATAGAGAAGAAAATGACCAAGACAAACCATTATTGGAAAATATACAAATAACTACTGGAGATATGCAACAGGCAATAGCAGAGCTACCAAGGAGTTCAGCCCCTGATCCAGATGGAATTGGAGCCAAAATTCTTAAGGAATGCAAACATACTTTATCTCTGCCTTTGCGAATCCTATGGAGATCTTCACTAGACACCAGTAGAATACCACCAATCATGAAATGAGCAAATATTACTTCAATCTACAAAGGTAGCAAAAGAAAGGAAGCCAAGAACTATAGACCCATACTGTATCTTTAACTTCCCATATCATCAAAATATTTGAGAAAGTCCTGAAAAACCACATTGTCAAATTTATAGAAAATGAACATCTCTGAAAAGACTTTCAACATGGTTTCAAACAAACAAGATCCTGTCTTACTGAACTTATAGCTAAACCATTGCAACACAATCCTACAATATTTGGGAGAAAATTACAATGTTGATGTCCTCTATCTAGACTTTGCAAAAGCTTTTGACAAGGTTGACCATGGATTATTATTCAATAAACTAAAAGAACTCAGAATTTATAGAAAAATAGGAAAATGGATCCATGCCTTTCTCTGACAGAAAACAAATAAGTTTTAATGGAGCAAAACTTACAGAAAAAGAGGTGATCAATTGAGTGCCCCAAGGCACAGCACTGGGGACCAATACTATTCATTATAGTGCTAAGCAGGGTTGTGGAGTCGGAGTCGGAGTCGTGGAGTCGGAGTCGTGGAGTCGCACGTTTCAGGGCGGAGTCGGAGTCGAATTTTTACAATGTGTGGAGTCGGAGTCGGAAAATTTTGGACCGACTCCACAACCCTGGTTATAGCCACTAGGTTAAGGGTTATTCAATTTTAAGTAGGACTACTACTGGTTAGACCTTAATTATGTTTAAGAGAATCTTTTTCATATATATATATATATTATTGGAAAAATAAAAATCCCTTAATATGATAATATCTACAAGTCAATATCCTTCTTAATATTTGAATGTTCCCTTATCCTAGAAAGTAACCTGACGATTCATGTGGTGGTGATGAAATGTCTTATTATTATGATAATTATAGAGTGAAACACTAGAGGAGTCGGAGTCGTATATTTAAAATGTGAGGAGTCGGAGTCGGATTTTTAGATTTTTTACAATGTGTGGAGTCGGAGTCGGAGTCGAATTTTTACAATGTGTGGAGTCGGAGTCGGAAAATTTTGGACCGACTCCACAACCCTGGTGCTAAGCAATATAAACTGTAACCTCAGAAGCTCTCTCCTGTCATTTGTGGATGATAGCAGAATACCAAGACCAATTATAAAAAAAGAAGACAACAGAACTACAAAAAGATCTACAAACTATATATGCATGGGCAGATGCAAACAATATGGCCTTCAATGAAGACAAATTTGAACTAATTAAGTATGGACCAAATAAATGCCTAAAAGAACCATTCAACTACACTGAACCCACAGGAAAAAATATTGTATGAACTGATCATGTAACTTACCTAGGAGTCATATTATCTGAAGATGCAACATTCAACAGGCACATTAACCAAATAATCTTATCCTGCAAACAACTAATAGGATACGGTATATATGGTACTGAGGACATTCAGAACTAGAGACAGTAAGACTATGAAATTTAGGATATTGGGAGGGTGGTTGAGAGAGAGCAGAAAAGTGGTCCTCAGAGGAAATAGATTTGGTAGTCTCTTTAATGTACAATAATTTATGGTGAACAAAGGTATGTGAATAATTGTTCATCATACTGGGTCATATCCACATTAGTAATTTATTACTATGTGGTGAAGGGTGTGCTTGGTGAGATTATCTCCCACTGACAACAACCAGCCAATAAAACTGAAGTCAAACACCAGAACCTTGGCTTCAGTTCGTTCTTCCTTTCGATCGCATGAAGAGAGGAACAATTATGCAGTTGGCCTGCGAACTACTCTACAGAAATAGTGACAAACAAAAGTTGAAGTTAAAAACCAATACAGGCTAGTGTACCCAGAATAGGCCTATTTGAATTAGCTTAACTGAAGACTACGATATTAAGATTAACTCTACAAGATGCTACATCATCCCATTGACCAACTGAGGTGAGTCAATTCTTTCACTTTACCTTTCAGTTAACAGTTAACAAATATCCCCAATTTATTACATGAACTGTAGTAAATTTTCTATAGTTTTATTTGTGGGAATTGTATCTGCGACTTTAATCATCCTAGTTGCTCCGGACCATTTCTGGATTCTCGAGTCCTAATTTAATAGGTTGGATTAATTTTAACCTGCGTTAGGGGTTGCGAAATTGAGGTAGGTTTAATTGAGGTCAATCTCCAACAGTGCAGTTTTTCACAAAGACCAAGCTTACCCTGTGGAAATTACTTGTTCTTCCACACATTGACTACTGCTCTCAATTATGGTTCCCCCACAAACAGAATGAATTGCAGAAAATTGAGGGCCTACAAAGAACCTTTACTTCATATATTAAACAACCTGATGAGCAACAGATGGGTAAAAATAAATTAAACTACTGGGATAGGCTCAGAGACTTTGGCTTTTATTCCATAGAGAGGTTTGCGAGATACATTCTGATCTATACCTGGAAAATTCATGAAGGGCTTTTAGTCACCCCCAATACCAAACCAACTGTACCCACCTTGACAAGAACTGGCGGAATGTGTCAAAATATCACCTCCCACCAAATAGCCTGAAAAGAATTCAAACTCTTCAATATAATATCTCTAGGCAGGGTTCTTGCCTGTTTAACTCCTTGCCTCAGTACGGTATCTTAGAGATATAAGTGCAGTCCCAGTGGATACTTTCAAAAAATATCTAAACATATATAAAAAATCTATTTAAGGTTATGGTCTATTGCTGTCACCCTCATCCATTGGAAATTTCCAGCAGATATTGGTGGAGAGTTTACAACAAAAACCCTGTCTCTTTTTGTTAAAGAGTTATGTTTGAGGAGGTCTTCAAAAGACCTTGTTAAGTAGTGGGTTTTTTTTTTTGGTTAATGTTTAATTTATATGCCTTTGATAGTTAGTGCTGCCTAATGGTAGAGGAGGAAATTACCATACCTTATTATTTCATTGGGCCTTGCTTCTGGTTGTAAGGCATACAGCTCTCTTTTGATGTAGGCAATGGAGTTACACAATGAGTTTATTTGATTTAATTAATATAGGCATTCACTACGCTTAAATACCTGCAGGAATAGGCCTGTCCTTTTGAGTTATTAGTTTTATATTATGAGGTATTCACTCAGAACTTATAGGAAGATTAAACACTTCTCTCTCGCCTAAAGCATTGCTCAAAACTCAGCAGCCCTGAGATGAGCTAATATAAATTACTTTTGTCTTAAAAATTTGCTGACTTTACAAAGTCCACAGGCATCTAATTTTTGTGTTTTCATTATTTCTTCTCTCAAAGTAATTTTCATGTGTCAGCAATGAAAAATTTTGATATGAAATAATACATTTTTCTTGTTGTTATGGGGACCCAATGCCTATATTATTGGTTTCTATGTATGCCAATTATTTCCATTTCCAATAGGCTATGTTGCCAATCCTGAGGCAATTTTGTAGTTATTTAATTCAATAAATTAATAATTTAATTATGAAATAAAGGGTACCATATATGATAGCATGTTGTAGGCGTGTATAGTTTTTCCCATAACATGTTTTTAACCAACATACCCAACCAACCGACAGTGCCAGGGTATTCCTCTGCCAGACCAGCACTCAAATTCAATAGTGGACCAAATCTTATGGCATAAGCAAGAGAAAAGAAGGGTGATGACTACATCATTGCTCTGCCTCAGAAGGCACTGAGTGGACTTTGTGGGAGCAGCACACCCTTAAGGCAGAAGCGCTTCAAAGTAAATTTGAGGTAAATATGTGGTAAACAGTACCGTAGTTCATTAGTTAATTTTAAGAAAAATTTGGATACTTTCACAAATGAAAGGGATACTGTGTAGACTGTAGATTGTAAGTCATGCATGTTCTTTTCTTGGGTTGTGTGGGCTACTTTGGTTGCTATGGATAGTTGTATGTTGTGTTTCATAACACAATTTGCAGACAAACCAACTAGGGATCAAGCAATCTTAGATCTGGTTCTTTCCAATGATCATGAACTTGAGAACTTGCAGTAGAAGAGTCATTAGGAAATAGTGACCATTGGATCATATATTTTAAGACAGAATTAAATATGGATCTAGTCAACAATGACCATCTAGTCCCTTGCTTCTCAAAGGGTGATTATGGTATAGTAAATTTAGGGAGTTGTTAGGCACAGTAAAGTGAGATAATAAAAATGCTATCGAGATGTGGTCTAGATTCAAAGAAATTTTAGAGGATGTACAATGTAGGTGTATTCCTTTCAGAAGTGTTAGGAATAACAAGATTAGGAAACCTTTGTGGTGGAATAGGGAAATAGCTAAAATGATTAAAAAAAAAAAGGGCATTCAGGGAATTTAAAGGCAGTGATAGTATTTTGGATTTAGATAATTATAGGCAGTTAAGAAATAAGCTAAATAGTTTGATTAGGAAGAGCAAAAGGGATAGTGAAATAAATCTAGCTAGAAATAACAATAAATATCCATAGAAATTCTTTAGTTTTTATAAATACAATAATAAAAAACATGATAGAATTGGCCCAATAGAACATGATGATAGGATGTTTGAAAAAGATCAGGATATTGTTGGTATTTTGGATCACCTGAAGATCCATCACCCCAGCCTTTTTTAGTTAGCTTTATAAGGCTAACTAACGAAAATATCACAACCTAACCTAACTAATCATTAGGTCAACTGTACACACCCTTCATGATTGGTTAGGTTAGGTCATGATATTTTCATTAATTAGCCTTATAGAGCTAACTAAAAAAGGCTGGAGTGACAGATTTTCAGGTGATACAGTATTTTTAATGATTATTTTAACTCTGTTTTTACTGAAGAAAATTTAAATAACTTTGATTTTAATTCTTTAGATCCTGTAAATTCAGATATTCTTGATCATATTCATATAAGGAAGGATGATGTTAGGTAAGTGATTCATATATTGAAGTCAAATAAGGCAGCTGGACCTGATAATATATATGCTAGTATTCTTAGAGAAGGGGAAGAAAGCTAATCTGAGGTACTAACTATTTTGTTTGCTAGGTCAATTAATTACACAGAAGTACCAGATGAATGGAAAAAGCTAATGTACAGTAAACCCTTGATAAGTCGGACTATGTAGGGCTCTAGCCAGTCTGACTCATTGAAAAGTCCGACTCATCGCGAATTACCTTAATTACCCCCCCCCCCCCCCTATTTACCCCTAAAGAGGCATAAATACTCTCTAAACTTTTAAGTTTGATTAGTGAGAGTCTAATACAATGTTCAAAATAGGTAGGAAAGATACTAGAAAGAATTATAAATAATATTCAAGATCATTTGGAGAATTTTAATCTTATTTCAAATTCACAATTGATGTGGATTTAGATCAGGAAGGTCTTGTTTGTCTAATCTCTTAAGACTTTTTAGAATTTGTAATTGATCAGGTAGATAAGGAAATGATGTACGGACAGTACGGTAGATGTTATTTATTTGGATTTTAGTAAAGAATTTGACAAGGTTCCACATAGGAGACTTCTATATAAATTAAGAGCTCATAGTATATTAGGGTCAGTTTTAAATTGGGTAGAAAAGTGGTTAGAAGACAGAGAACAGAGGGTATTTCCTGAATAGTTTTGAATCTGGGTAGCAGAAAGTGAAAAGTGGGGTACCACAAGGATCAGTTTTGGCCTTTGGGTCCATTACTCTTTATTTTATATCTAAATGATTTAGAGAAAGGAGTAGGCTGTAAAATTTCTAAATTTGCAGATGATACAAAAGTAGTTACTCCAATTACAAATATAGAAAATTCTTATAAACTGCAAAAGGATCTTGATAGATTAGTTGCTTGGGCTAGAGTAAATAGCAGATGGAATTCAATGTTCAAAAATGCAAAGTCATGCATTTTGGTAGAAATAATGAAAACTTTAGTTATGAGATGGAAGGGAACTGGTTGAAGGATGTTAGAAAGGAAAGGGATCTTGGCATTATAGTTTGTAGTGATCTAAAATTTTCTAAGCAGTGGTTAGAGGCTAGAAATAAAGCAAATAAAATGTTAAGTATTATTAAGAGGAATGTTAATTACAAGAGTAAGGAAGTCATCCGTAAATTATATACTTCTTACGTTAGGCCTCACTTAGAATACTGTATTCATGCTTGGTCCCCTTACCTTAGACATGATATTTGATATGCAAAACATCAATCCAAGTCAGCCAACTAACATAACATTACATACATTTCATTTGGAAAATATGAAGCCACTCGGGCCTATCGAGGTAATCCAAGTCATGAGGTACATTTTTTAATAATAATAAAATCTTGCAAGATGTCAAACTCAAATCAGCTAATTAATATATAGCTATTTACCACCACCTAGTAACCTCTATAACTGAAGCAAAGAATATATACTATACCGTATACAATCTATAAACTCTCTCTTTCACTCATGAAATTGTCTAAATTTTTCTTAAAATTAACTAATGAGCTACTGTTTATCACATCATATGGCAAGTCATTCCAAAAATCTACTACTCTATGACTAAATAAATATTTTTTTAGATCAAGTCTACAAGTCTGTTTTCTAATTTTCTTATTATGCCCATGAGTTATCCCATCAGTATCTAGTGAGAAAAAGGGTAAAGGTTAGGTTAGTTAAAAAAAAAAAAAAAAAAAAAACAGGAAAGTACCGAAGAAACTAACCCAAAGTGGTCATAAGAACTGCTGGCAATAAGCCACTAAAAATATTAAAAAAATGTAGTTGGTAAGGCATCTCACAGGTAGTGAAAACCCTTGAGGATTATCACCAGACTCAAATTTTCCATAGTAAGATTTTTCCCTTAGTCCTCTCACAATCAACATATTAAGCAAGAGTTATAACTGACATTACTCAAAATCAATGAATCAGGCAAATATTTTAACTAAAATTGAAGTCCTAATTGGAATTAACAAGATGTTTCCCAAAGGACATTCCACTAAACTTCTCAAAAATTATAAGCAAAAATTTCTGTTAGAATTTGGGAAGAATTTTTCCAAGTATGGGAGAGTCACACTAGAATTTTGCAGATTTTGTAGTCTGGCCTTATCAGTTTCAACTCATCTAATGAAAAGGGGCATTTCTTAAAGACTATACAAGATACTATTATGAAATTTGATATAAAGTAATACCAAGTATTGACCTAACTAATGACTTAAGGTCAGGTCAAGGTCTGATCAAGGTCAGGCGAAAATACAAGTTTGAATAAATATTTCACTTTTAATTTTTCAAAAATACTTGTTGAATAGGAAAGACAACCCTTTTCAACAGCTTCAAAATTATCCAAAACCCATTTTTCTAGGTTAATTAGTCAATCCATATTCCATTATAACCTTGAGAGGGTTTGATGGTAAAGTCAAGTCAATAATTAATTGCCTCGTTATAATCTGACGTCCAAAAAAGATAGGTGGCCACGAAACTACATATTTACTCCTTGTTCTGGGAAACTCAAGATCAAAGCTTGGTAAAATATGGTATGTGCTAATATTTCATCTAAATTATTTATGTGCCAAGTTCATAAAAATCGAAAGAAGTCATGTAAATTCCTAACTGATTTGACATGGAATGACCCCCTTGAGTTCAGTCACTGTGGTCTTCACTGGCACACTTGAACTTAAGTAATATACTCTAAGTAACATAAAAACAGCTTTAACTAACATTTAGAAAACAAAACCACTCGTTAATTACAAAACTAATAATGAAATGTCAAAAATAGAGAAAATTAAGTATTTCGTTCACACCCGCTTTGTTTTAACACAATTAAAAATTGTTGACAGGCCAAATTGGTCAAGAGCAGCTTAAGAAAAAATTCAAATAGGCCTGTTACTTCTGTAGGCATATGACAAATTCGTTTGCATAAATTTCGCCATATTAATTTTCTTAGAAATTGTTCTTTATTACGTCACCCTCTTTACTGTTCGGGCTGTTACTCCTATCATGAGTCCTATGATTTAACCTGGGAATTGAAAAAAAAAATGGAAGAAACTGTGAAGCCGAAAGTGAGCTCAATTTAAATCAAAGAGGGGACAATATATATATATATATATATATACACAAACTCAGAATGGTTCCCTGAGAACATTATATGTTAAACACAAACCGTGCATGGAACAAGGAACTCTTCTGGGAAAATTAAATCCACTATAGTCCGAATAAGTAATGGTAAATGACAAATACCATAGTTTTTTTCTTTTTCATGATTTTAGCCCGACGTGGGCAACGGGTCTCTCGCAAAGAGATCCCATAAATATAGCTTCCCTCACCAGCTATCTGCAAAGCAGACAGGATCCAGCTTTGGGACATGGATCTAGGGTTTAAAGCAAGCCTAGATCCCTACATTCAGAACCTCTATATAAGTAAAAGACTCGTTGCATTCACGTCGTGTTGAATAAATCAAAGAAAAAGGGGGTAACTATTGTATTTTTAGCCAAAAAAAACCAAAACTTAAACCTCAACCGGGACATTGAGCGTCCACTTTTCAAGGCACGAAACACGTCCGTTTAGTATACACAAACTCAGAATGGTTCCCTGAGAACATTATATGTTAAACACAAACCGTGCATGGAACAAGGAACTCTTCTGGGAAAATTAAATCCACTATAGTCCGAATAAGTAATGGTAAATGACAAATACCATAGTTTTTTTCTTTTTCATGATTTTAGCCCGACGTGGGCAACGGGTCTCTCGCAAAGAGATCCCATAAATATAGCTTCCCTCACCAGCTATCTGCAAAGCAGACAGGATCCTGTCTGCTTTGCAGATAGCTGGTGAGGGAAGCTATATTTATGGGATCTCTTTGCGAGAGACCCGTTGCCCACGTCGGGCTAAAATCATGAAAAAGAAAAAAACTATGGTATTTGTCATTTACCATTACTTATTCGGACTATAGTGGATTTAATTTTCCCAGAAGAGTTCCTTGTTCCATGCACGGTTTGTGTTTAACATATAATGTTCTCAGGGAACCATTCTGAGTTTGTGTATACTAAACGGACGTGTTTCGTGCCTTGAAAAGTGGACGCTCAATGTCCCGGTTGAGGTTTAAGTTTTGGTTTTTTTTGGCTAAAAATACAATAGTTACCCCCTTTTTCTTTGATTTATTCAACACGACGTGAATGCAACGAGTCTTTTACTTATATAGAGGTTCTGAATGTAGGGATCTAGGCTTGCTTTAAACCCTAGATCCATGTCCCAAAGCTGGATCCTGTCTGCTTTGCAGATAGCTGGTGAGGGAAGCTATATTTATGGGATCTCTTTGCGAGAGACCCGTTGCCCACGTCGGCTAAAATCATGAAAAAGAAAAAACTATGGTATTTGTCATTTACCATTACTTATTCGGACTATAGTGGATTTAATTTTCCCAGAAGAGTTCCTTGTTCCATGCACGGTTTGTGTTTAACATATATATATATATATTATATAACCACGAAGGAAAGGAAACACAGGGTGGTGCTCAAGCGCTTTCGTCTAATGACATCCTCAGGAACCTGAAGTAAATAAAGAGTTCAAGACTGTATATCGGTTACAAAAAAAATATATTATATATATATATATATATATATATATAGTAAATATAGAAATAAAATTGCGGGAGGGGCATACAAATTTGTGAGGAAACTACCAATTTTAGCACTTTGCCCGAATTCAACACAAGATCAAATGGATTGTTTACAACCAATTTTATAGATAATGCCTGAATGATATATAGGTCACAAAAAAATAAATAAATAAAATTAAAAATAAATTGAAAAATAAAAATTGTAAGAGGAGCATACAAATTTATGAGGGAAAATTACCAAAGGTTTAGCACTCTACCCTTCTTGTCGAAATCCGTTCTGAACGAGTTCAAAACAACGGGATCGAGTTGAAAAAGACCTTTGCTCATGTTAAAGTTATTTGTAAGTTGAATAATAGCAAACTCAAGAATATTTCTATTAACAATGTTGCTAGAGTGAAACAAAACTGAAGCATTTTTCCAATCAGTACAATGGGATAACTCTGACAAATGGACAAAAAGGGCACTGGACGACTGTCCCATTCTAACGGAATATTGATGCTGTTTTACACGCGTGTGCAAATCCTTTCCCGTCTGACCAATGTAAAAGGAATCACATTGTTTACAACCAATTTTATAGATAATGCCTGAATTATTAGTAGGACTATTTTTTACTATGATATTTTTCACATATTGTTATATACTACATTAATATCCAAAAGTTTAAGTACATTAGCAATGCCTAAAAAGCCCGGAAAAAATGGAAATATTAAAATATTCTTTGACAAAGTGCTAGTGTTATTATGCACACGATAGAAGGTTCGTTTTGCCTTGTTAAGACAAGATTCCATAAACGCAGGTGGGTAGCACAGATCACTTCCAATACCGTTGATTTTTTCCAATTCGGCATCGATGTATTCCGGACTGGCAATCCTAAGAGCGCGGAGAGACATTACAAATAGTTTAACATGAGCAAAGGTCTGTGGGCCAGTGAGGGTAACACGAAAAATATAGACAAAAAATAAAAGTAAATTATCTCCCATCTCCCCATTCCTCCGTCTGCGCAGCCGCCGCAGCCCATTCCCCCCCAGTGATGTAAAAAAAATAATAAGTTGGCAAAAAGAATGATCCGAATGGTATTTATACGTGTTATATTCCTACGTAATACTAGGATAATTTTGACCTGCATCTTCGATAATTTTTGCCTAAACCTGGCAACCCTATGGACAGTGGACTGGTAGTGTTGCTCGGTCCGGTATGCCGAGCTGTTAATTCAGATATTGCTGTTGACAAGCTATGTTTATCAACTAATGTATCTTTTACAGTTTACTTCAATATATTGTTTAGCTAATCACTGATATAAAACTTAAAAGTGTCCAAATAGTTTTGTGTTTTTCGATGAAATAAACAACTGAAATATCGCAATGAATAGGGACAGTTTCAAAATGCCAAGTCAACCCAGTCAAAAACGCAAAGGTGGTGCCGAAAAATTAAGCGATAAGAAAGCTGTCTGCTTGAAAGGACATCTAACTGATTGCATAGAGAAAAGCAAGAAACTGCTTCAGTCTGGGGCAAGAGGCCCCTCTCATCACTTTTCTCTCTAAAAATATAATCAATACAGTTATAAACATAATTCGGGACATTATCCAAGAATCCATCTCTAGTGAAGTTGAGGAAGCTGGAATGTTCTCAGTCCAGATCGACACAACCCAGGACATAACCTCTCGTGATCAGTGTGCAGTCATTCTCAGATATCATCATGAGATATGTCACAAATATCATACATGAGAGACTCGTTGCGGTTGTGAACTGTTAGGCCGCATCCACTGGAGAGTACGTGGTTCAGTTGCTGACGGAAGTTATTCAGAAACTCAAACTCAACATCAGCAAATGTATCGGCAATGCTACAGATGGAGCCTCTAACATGCAGGGCCAGTACAAAGGTTTCTCTGCCCTACTCTCCACACACTCTCCCAACCAAATACACGTATGGGTATTATGCACACGTTCTGAACTTAGTGTTGGCTGACACATCAGGAGTGGTTATAGCAAGTGCCTCACTGTTCTCTTTACTGAATGACATCGCCGTGTTCATCTGAGAGTCCTACCAGAGGATGAATATATGGGAAAGGGAGAGCCACAACACTTGCCACCAACGCCTCTCTCCAATCGGAGAAACCCCTGGTGGGCAAAGGATACTGCGCTGAAGAAGGTCTTTAGCGTCTTTGGTAACCCAGACAATGCTCTGTACACTGACGTACTGCTTATACTAGCTGTAATACAAGGCCAGGCAAATATCAACCACCGTACGTGTAAGACAAGAGCATCATTGAAGCATTACTCAAATACGATACCATACTGACTGACTGCTGACACATTAGAGTAATACATATTTTTTTCTTTAGTAGATAGGCTTTTTGCTTTCCATGTAATTAATGACATAGTGTATGACTATGTCAATTTCTGGCGTCTCTCTCTTCTGATTTACTGTGTTGTCTATAATAGCGGTTCTACTATATTAACAGTGTGTGTGTCAATATAATAAAAATAAATGTCCAATAATTGAGTTTGGGTAGCGGTATTTTCACTATTTTGTGGCCCTAAGGGTGGTGGTGGTGTTGGGGTGGGGGGAAGGCGCACGCGCACGTATTGTGTGGGCCGGTCTGGGTGAAAGTCCAAGGCCGCTTTTGAGTCTCAGTCCGTCCCTGGCCACGAAACACCCTTATTATACACCCTTATTATATATTCTCTGATGTAACAGTGCTGATAACTTACCTATAATATAGTTAAGAAATTAAGAGGAATTGCAGCGGTCGGCGCCGCGTGAGAAACAGCTGGCCATTGTTTACATTTTCCCCCTCCCACGGCCACACCTCTCTCCTTCCTCACCTCCCGCCCCTAATTTTCTATGTAGAATTCCTTTTTAAACTGGTCACTTGTTTCTTGATTGATAGCGATATTTTGTCTTTTTTTCTGTTGCTCTTTCGATTTTTGGCACCCCTGAACTTCGGCGCCCTGAACCAGCGCAACGTTGGCTCGCCCCTTAAGCCGGCTCTGTATAATGTAGTGAGGAATAGAAGAAGTGTTTGTTTTAGAGCATGCTGGACTGCTCACAGGGTAGATGAGACAAGGGGAAAAAATCAGCTAAGGAGGACAGTAACAGGAGAAACCGGAGATTCAGCACCCTGTCTCCTGCCTAACGTTTCCCCCATCCGGAGTACTTTCCTGGTTGAGTGGTGTCTACAGTCTCCTTCTACTGCGGTACTGGGAGAGAGCTTATATTTAAACATTTTCACTTCCTGCATCTGGCAATTTTTTCGGGTACCGCTTGGGCAAAAAATTTTGCTCGCTGCAATACATTTTTCCTGAGATTTGCACTAGATTGATTATCTGTGACGTTGTCCAAAATTATGTGGACAGGTTCCTATATATATATATATATATATTATATATTATATATATATAGGGGCGGATCCAGACCGATCTGACCGATGTGCATCGGTCAGAAAAATGTGCGCGCCGTTTGCATCGGTCAAATATAATTGACCTGTCGGTAACCTTACCTCAGTGTCTCAGAGACACTGAGGTAAGGTTTAGTGTCAAGGTGTTCTGTTACATAAAATTATTTTCTACTTGGATATTATTAGCTTGGGTTAGCATTGGGAAGTTACATCATCTCTGTGAGATCACAATTTTAGTTGATTGGAGCAACAGTCACAAATCTGTGACACCACAAAACCATAATTCCAAGGATAACTAAATGAAACAGAAATTATATTAAACCCTTTATATTGTCCTTAAAATACTGTAATTAGAGGTACTTCATTTAACCCTTTAAGGACTGAAGGTACAAATTGCTAACGTTTCACATACAAGCATTCATAACTTAACCCTACAAAAAATTCAGGGCTTAAAGGGTTAAATCGGATGAGTAGTCTTTTATAAATTCAATTTCAACAATAGTTGTAAAAGAATAAAGTTGACAAGGAGGGTAATTAGAGACAGCTGAACATTAAGAAACTTATATTGAACGAAAACAAACTGAATAAAACATTAACCCAGCAAGTGTTCAGTGTGTCCTCATTACGAATGACCAATTGTAGCCTTGTGCGTTATTGGCGAACTGCTGTAGAAATTTGTCTTGATCGAGCTCATTCCATGCTGTTAAGAATTAAGATGCATTGTCGAAGTTGCCTGACATCTTGAATATTTTGTCTGTAAACTTTGTCAACTAAACATCCCTATATGAAATAATCAATTGGATTTAATTTCGGACTTTAGTGGCCAATCTTCTGGCGCAATGAAATTGTTCTTTCAAGTATGCAATGGTGTGCCGTTTTGCTGAAAAACAATTTTCACAGTAACTTTCAATTTCAGGCAACATCTTACTCAAGATATCGCTACAGTAATGTTTTGAATCAATTTTCATACCTTTATCGACGAAAATAATGGATATTTTCCTAAACGAGAAACCTGACTTGAGTGATGTTTCTCCCGAAGGAACTACTTTTTGGAATACCTTGGGATTTTTATTTACGTTAGCTTACACTCTATCGTTTGAGTATTTCGAGGCCGTTTAATAGTGAAAATCATTTCACTTGTAAACCAAATGATAGACATGTCGTTATTTGATCTAAAACGACGAAGCAGTCGATGACAACATTGCACACGTTTTCCTTTGGATTGTTCAGAGATGGGATGCCCTTTGAAATGCTTAAATGTTTTTAGACGAAGGTCTTTCTTCGCAATTCGATGCACTGAACTTTTTTTTAATACCGGTGCGATTAGCAATTCTCTGTACACTCAAATGAACGGGGATTGTCTTCTTAGCTGCAAATAAGTTCACTTACAGATTCAGTGTTTGCCGGGTCCTTGTTGTACGCTCGTTCATTTATCGGTTTTCGTGCACGAGTTCCCATCTCACGAATTTTTTCCAACAAACCAACAAACGTGAAACACTTTGTACAGACCTATGTCGATTAGGATACCGTTTTACTATTCTTTTAGTACCGAAACCTTTAACCTTGTGAAGAAGTTTGACAGCAGTTTTGTCTTCCTCACTTAAGCGTGTAATAACATCTCATAAAATAACAGAATTAACAAACTTCCTTCGCTCGCTGCCAAATCAAAACTGATTGCCGCGACGGCGTCACGGCAATACCGTGTTGGTCTAGGTGTACTTGACTTATTAGCTTGTGTAGCCTAGCCCTCTAGAACCCATAACAAAACACCAACTAGCCTAACCTACGCCTACCCTGAATCGACGTGTGATCCCAAAGTTGATCGTAAAATCGCGATTTACAACTCAGTGACCTGAATTAGCGATTTTTTTCTAGTTTCGTATTGTCAACTTTAGTTTTTAACACTTATTATTCAAAATGAATTGTAAAAAGACTACTCATTCGATTTAGATAAACTACCTCTTATTTTAAGGGAAATATAAAGGGTTTAATATGACTTCTATTTTATTTAGTTATCATTTTTATCTTGTTTTTACGTAATTCGAGAAATATAATTAAATTATTTTCCCAAAGTTGATATATTAATTTATGGACAATGCATTCAGAATGCTCAAATTTACTCTTAAAAACAATTACGTGTAAATCTCAAGGAGCGCTCCATTTTTCAATATTAAACATACACTCATAAAACATATACCATTTGAAAGCTCACATTTTTCTGAGTCTAAAAATGTACAGTAGTAATCCAAAAGTATCAATAGCAAATAAAAAGTAACTAGGTTTAAATATAAAACCCTATACCGATCAATTTGTGATGCGTGATCTTTACGGGGGCTCCGCCCCCGTACCCCGAGACCTAAATTATACAAATGATAATGTAATAACATATTTATGTTAGGTTAGGTTAGCGTAACAATTACCAAAAATACCATCTTACAACACAGACTGAAGATTTATAACTTAGCCAACCTTTATAATGTAATTAATTACGTCACGCGTCAGACAATTAAACCTAGTTACTTTTTATTTGCTCTTGATACTTTTGGATTACTACATTTTTAGACTCAGAAAAATGTGAGCTTTCAAATGGTATATGTTTTATGAGTGTATGTTTAATATTGAAAAGATAAAAACATCCAATGCTTTCTCTTCATCTAGGGCACATGACGAATCAAGTTCTCAAAGTCAGAAACCACACGAACAGCACGTCATAATTCTATCACAAACACGACCAAACTGAATCCAATTAGAAAAAAAAAATAGACAGAACAGAATCCAACCAACTAATTAAGTCGCAGAGTAGCGAAAAAATAGCCCAATCAGGAAAAATATTTTATGAAAAAAAGTACATTATAGCCAAAACAGGAAATATTCACTATAAAAATGTATGATAACTTGTAATTTTTTCTATAATCTTGCATTTGCTATTGATACTTTTGGATTACTACATTTTTAGACTCAGAAAAATGTGAGCTTTCAAATGGTATATGTTTTATGAGTGTATGTTTAATATTGAAAAATGGAGCGCTCTTAGAGATTATCCCAATTACGATTTCATTTTGCATGAAAATATCTGAAAACTCTCTGCTTATACAAATGTTCCCGATAGAAACAATTAATTTTCTGAGTTCATTTCTTTCAGAACGTGGCGGCGAAATCTGACCATCAAAAAGCTGTTTAAAATTTAAATAAGCCGGTATCCAGCCTATCCCATAAAGCTCTGTGGTTTTACACATAAAAAAATTTCCAGAGATTTATTTTTATTTTTTAATCAGTGGAACGTAACTGCATACAAAGAACTCGTGTGTGTGTGTGTGTATATATATATATAAATGCAAATCCCACAAGGAAAAAGAAAAATGATTCCAAGGCCTTTCGTGTATTCAGAAGTACACCTTTCTTTTTCTTTTTCCTTGTGGGTTTGCATCATTCATTCATTCATTTCATGTGTTTAATTGTGAAATTCATCCCATATATATGTGTATATATGGGATACAAATGATGCATACATATATATATATATATATATATATATATATAAATTTAAGCAGAAAGCAACAGACAAGAAGGAAAGAAACATCCATCAAGTTGGAAAGGGACTATATTTTGTATATTGCAACGTTTCAAGCACAAACTATGCTCATCCTCAGGCAAAAATTCTAAAAAATTAAAAACATTAAAAACCATAATGACATTAACAAAATAAAATAGGGAAAAAATCCACAAGCATTAAAAACAAAGTCACACTAAAAAAATTCTAGAAAGTTACAATTAAAAACCATAATGACTATTATGAAACAAAAGCGAACAATTAACAAGCTTTAAAACAATAAAAGTGACACTAAAAACGAACAATGAATAACAGCTATAAAATACAAAATGTAAAATTCAAAAACTAAAAATTCACAGGCTATCTTTTAAAACACTAAAAAATTAAAAACCCACACTAAAAGGAACACACCTTAAGTCTAAGCAGCACAGATTCCGAGGCAAAACTAAAAAAACAGAAGCATCTAAAACCAAGTAAAGGTTGGTTGTTCAAGATGTTCAGTTTAGACGGAGGGGAACGGATGAAATATCAGAGTTAAGCGAAGGGGAGAGTTTTTTAATATATAGGGATTCTAAAAGTCTTAACGTTTGCTCACACGGAGCGGAATCTAAAATGTTAAAATTAGCTAAAGTTATATCGACTTTGCATAGAACAACATGGCTGCGTATAGCTGAAGCTTCTTTAGTTTTCAAAGTCGATATAACTTTAGCTAATTTTAACATTTTAGATTCCGCTCCGTGTGAGCAAACGTTAAGACTTTTAGAATCCCTATATATTAAAAAACTCTCCCCTTCGCTTAACTCTGATATTTCATCCGTTCCCCTCCGTCTAAACTGAACATCTTGAACAACCAACCTTTACTTGGTTTTAGATGCTTCTGTTTTTTTAGTTTTGCCTCGGAATCTGTGCTGCTTAGACTTAAGGTGTGTTCCTTTTAGTGTGGGTTTTTAATTTTTTAGTGTTTTAAAAGATAGCCTGTGAATTTTTAGTTTTTTGAATTTTACATTTTTTATTTTATAGCTGTTATTCATTGTTCGTTTTTAGTGTCACTTTTATTGTTTTAAAGCTTGTTAATTGTTCGCTTTTGTTTCATAATAGTCATTATGGTTTTTAATTGTAACTTTCTAGAATTTTTTTAGTGTGACTGTTTTTAATGCTTGTGGATTTTTTCCCTATTTTATTTTGTTAATGTCATTATGGTTTTTAATATGTTTTTAACTTTTTAGAATTTTTGCCTGAGGATGAGCATAGTTTGTGCTTGAAACGTTGCAATATACAAAATATAGTCCCTTTCCAACTTGATGGATGTTTCTTTCCTTCTTGTCTGTTGCTTTCTGCTTAAATTGAAATTGAAGCTTGCCAGAAGCGGCCTTCACCAATATGTATATATATATATACATAGTATATATTATTCGGACTTAGTGGATTTAATTTTCCCGGAAGAGTTCCTTGTTCCATGCACGGTCTGTGTGTATCATATATATATATATATATATATATATATATATATATATTATATATATATATATAATGTACGTGCGCGTATTGTACCAACTACGTGAATATTATATTTCAAACTATTTGTTATTCAAGATTGGATGTCCGTTATCATTTTGCCTTCTTTCTCATATCACTCCAAAGTCAGTCCATTCTTGAAAGTAAAACTTCGCACGAGAACACAAGTCCCGAAAGTAAGAGACCTGAAACGAAAACCACAATATATATATATATATATATATATATATATATATATATACAGTTGTTGCACTGCAAATGCATTTATAAGGTTGTTAATCACTAATATCCTACCTTTCGCACTTCCCAGGAATGCCAGATGTCCCAGAGCATTTTTTAAACCTAGTGAGTGGGCAACATGAATGTCACCCAGTGAAGAAAATTTTCGCCCAGTAAATGAAATTTTAGGGTACTGGGCGACAAGGAATTTTCAAAATTTGTAAAAATAGAATCGTCTTGGGAGTTGTCTTGGGAGCATTGTCTTGGAAGCCATATAAATACATATAATACACGCACATATGCCACAATTAGAACCGTTTATCCTAAATGTAAATATGAAATTTACATTGAATATTTATATATAGATAATGCTAGTGTTATTTCAGACCACACGGGGATGGTGGCCTGATTAGTATCCTGATAGTATCCTTAATCCAGGGGTGTGCTGGGACGCCTGAACCGTGTTGTTAAATTTTGTTTGGATCACCGAACCGTTTTTGTTTTCAACAAATATTTAACAGTCAATAGAAATTTATTTATATCTAAATTTTTTTTTAATTTTTTCAGGATTTTATAGAAAAATATAGGTAGTATCACAAGCAGTGGTCGTTTCAATATTTATTTATTTTTTGATGAAAAATTAGTTTATTTTTAGATAATTATGTCATTAGTGAGTATAAAGAACATGTTAAATAATTTCTGCCAAAATGTTACAAAATGCTGTTTGGAAAAGCTAAAATGGGTTGGCTTCCGGGGCTCCGCTCCGGACCCCGCTGGGGAAACTACCGCTCACCCCAGACCCCCTAACTTAATGAATCACACCATTGGCACTCGCCGATTTGCACCCCTATCTGTATCAGAACCGGTTGTTAAGAAATTGGCAGCACACCCCTGCCTTAATCTCCCCCCCACAACACTTCCCGATCTGCCTTTGTCGCCCAGTGGGAAAAGCTTAAAAAAATGCTCTGATATGTCCAATATTACACGAGATATCTCGTCTCGTCTTAAACACATGCGGGGCGCAATGAAAAATGAACTCAGATAACTAAATTTTAAAGTATGAGACCTCCCATCCAATATGGAGCACCCGGCAACCCAATTCAAGCAAACACACAATGTTAAAAGCATTGTAGTTTTTAAATGAATTTAGAAAACTTAGTTGAATATGTTAAACTAACTTGTGAAAGCAGTTAATTCGGACATTGTCTTCGAAAGAATGTGTAAGTTTTTTAGGTTTTAACGCAATCTTTCTTTAACCAAACTTATTTAACTTAACCCAACTAATCTAACCTTAACGTTCCCGCCTGTAGTATCGGTGTTGGCCCCACAATTATGAAGAGTCAAATTTAAAAATTATCGACACGTTTCCATTTGGTGTAGTTTAAGTCAGGTTAAGTTAGATTAAGAGAGTAGCGATGGTTTTGACCCGTCCAAACTTAGGGGTATCACTACCCAAGGAACGTGTCTATAAAGTTCATAATTTCAGGTAGTGCCTAAGGTTGGCCCAAATTCTCCTGAACAGATTATGAAGAACTCTCGTCATTAAGGAATCCTCCATACCCATACGTGCCCGGGTAGTTGATTGCATTCAGGGTTCTAATTTAATGTAACAGGAAGTTAACTTCAATTATTATAAATTTAACCAAACTTCACTTGTGGATTTTTAAGAAAATGGGAAAAGTATATCCGAAAATATTTAAGTTTTAAAATCCAAAAATGTGATCTCCAAATCTTATTTTGGGAAATAAGTTAGGGAAACAATGACAGTCCTGATGTTCGTAATTTCTATCTCGATCTTGGCCTGAAACTTCAAGACATTTTTTCCTGGTTCCTGATTGGTCGGCGTTATGACTCCACTAAATTTCCCGACTCCCCCTCCATTTTCACCGTGTGTTTAAAGAGAAAATAGACCAACTAATCAGCTATTTTTTCTAAATATTTCGATTAAAATTCATTTCTGACCCTCGCTAGAATATTTTCCTTATGTTAATACTTAAAATTGAATCGTAATTTACACTGCATCTAAACTTAAATCACCACCACTTCTTAAAGGTCACAACAATAATTTTCCTCCTACAAAATGGTCAACAAGTAGCTCGTTTTGTTTTAATTGAAGGGATTTGTGTATAGGGTGACCACAATGTCTTGTCACCCGAGTAAAATACTAAGTGATTTCGTTTTTCTTTCAGACCCATTTACCTCTTAGATGGCCTGTCAGTTCTTGGTTTATTTTTAACAGTTCCTGTTGTGAACAGAGTCCTTTTTGGAGGAGCTGCAGGACTGAATCGGTCCTGGAGGTCTGCACGATTATTTTCAATGGTTACGTGGTCGCTCATGGACCCAGGTACTAGCCAATATGCGTTGTTCAATTGTATAGTTGCTGCTATCACACACTCCAAATGGGTCTGAAAGAAAAACGGAAATCAGTTAGTATTTTACTGGGGTGACAAGACATTGTGGACACCCTGTAGGTCTATATAAACCTGCGGCTAAGAGTGAGAAAATTCCGTAGAAGTCTTCGATGGACAGGGGACGGATGGTACTGCTGGGCAAGCCCTTTCGAATGATGCATTTCGAAGCATTCACCAAAAAGCCACGTACTTGATAGTCTAAGATTCCAAATTCATGTAGATTCACGATTCTGGAACGAGGTAGAACAAACTCTGATTCCATAACCATCACATTTTCGTTTATACAGGGTGTCCCATAAGTCCAGTCTCATAGGAGAATTTTTTTAAATTAAATTCACAAAAGTAATACATTAAAGCTAAAACAAATGTTCAAATTGATGTCTTATTTTGGGACCTTTTTGTTGCGGGTAGAATAACGCACAATGGCTAATATGGAAGCGCATAGGCGTATGAGGGGCGGCAGCCCCCTCCTCCCCGGACTAGGGAATTGAGCATTTTCAGGGTAAATATTGAGCATTTTCAGGGCAAATATTGAAATTTTCAGGGCAGATTTTCCTGACATTCCTTTGTTTTTTTTTTACTTCTTGAGGTGAATTAATTACTTGCTACTATACTTGTACAGTTGTTAATAATTAAAACGCAAGTTGAGGCCTTATTGAATTCTATATCAACTGCAATGCCGTAGTTTTGCTTCTCATTTAGAATTGTAGCAAAATTTTATCTCATTTTTGTAAATTGTAATGTTTTTTTTATATCAAAAAGGCTTTATATATGTTACTCATACTTTAACCTTTGTGTTATTTTATGCTACACATAGTGCTTATGCGGAAATCAGGGCATCCTGAAAATTTTTAGGGCAAATTTTTTTCGCCCCCCCCTCTCCAGTAAAGTGCCATCTCATACGCCTATGTGGAAGCGAGTTACAATGGTGAGGAAAAGGCCTCCGCCTTCCCCTCTTAATAATCCAGGGACTGCCTAATATTAAACCTAAAATTTTGATTAATCCACGACAGTTTTAAACTAAATATTTTCTTACTAAAATAAATGTAATTTCTTGGAAAACAGTTTCTCTATTTGTATACACACCATACTCGCTAAACTCCAATACATACATAACTTATAGCCGATTCGCACTGAACCTGGACACTTTTGAACACTTGTCCTAGGACGCTTGCTCCGAGATTATCCTGAGTGATGTGAACGCTTTCGGAACTATGGACAGGTGTCCAGCAGGCTCCGATTTTCATTTCGGAATAGTGTCCAGCAGTAAATTCCTTCGTCAATTGTTTCCAGAGGAGTGTTCCAGAATAAAGTTTCGAGCTGTAAGCGGAAAGAACTCTAAATTGAACGTTCTTTCCGCTAATAAAAGTTCACTTAAAGGTTTAAGTTCGTTTTTTATTCTTTGAAAGAGTATTTTATTTCAAGGACTAGTTATTTTCCTTATTTTCATATCAAATCTATATCTTGGTACAGCCTTGAGTACGGCTTAAGGTGCCTTCGCACTAGCCTAGGTCTTCTACAGTAGATTGCATAAGCCGTAGGGCAAAGTGTCTACTGTATAATAATTTTGCTTCAGTCACAAATTGAAAATTTCAGTAGTAATTATATTTATACATTTTAGTTTACTTGAAGTAGATACAAAATTTAATTTATAGGCTATGCCTGACATTTTTTTTAGGTCGGGTTACCGGTATGTGAAATGAAAAAAAAAAAGATATAGATATACGTATAAATTTTAGGTGACAAAGTAAAGCAAATTACAAAAAATGGTAATTTTTATCACAAAACAAAATTGAAAATGATCCCCAAAACCTACCAAAGAAAAGTTAGTGTTCAGTGTTCCACAATTCAGCGAAATAAGAAAAAGTGTTCAAGGATGTTAAGGTTCAGTGTGAACTGGCTTTAACTTGGAGACCTAGACTACTCTATCGCAACATAGCATAGCATAGCATAGCACAACATGGTATAAATTATTTTAACCTACTCTAAATTATCATTAATTCAACCGAACCGAACCTAACTTAATTTAAGCCCGGGTTGACCTGTCTATCCGAACGCGGGCTAAACGTTAAATAATAAATTGTCCTGTTGGTCGTTTTGGGGCATGCCTAGAGCAAGATTAAAACTTTAAACTCAAAATTTTAGAGCCAAATTTCACTCTTAAGACTATCTGTACATGCAGAGAGCTTCTTACACTGAATCTATCTTCTGCTTCATTGGAGAATTCTTGGGAAAGATCATAGCCAGAGAAACTTCAAAAAACTTCTCCCTCATCACTGCGCGGGTACAATAGCCTTTCTGAAATCATGATTAACACGTTGTATTATTAGGACAGAAGTCACATTTGAGAAAATATTAATTTCTCTTAACTTTATATTTGATGTTTATAAAGTTTCTGAATTAATTTTATTCACATGAACTAATTATATATATATATATATATATATATATATATATATAGGGTGGGCCGTAAGTTTCCATACATAGGAAAATTTAAATACGTGCGTCGGTATTTGGATCAGCAGTTTCCGGATGCTTGGATTGGTCGGCGTGGTCCTGTGGAGTGGCCTCCCAGATCCCCAGATCTCACCCCCCTTGATTTCTATCTTTGGGGGCACTTGAAGGCCATGGTGTATCAGGAAAAGATACGAGACATAAATCATCTAAAGGAACGTATCACCAACGCCATTACAAGCATAACGTCAACTGTGCTAATGCGTGTTCATCAACAGTGGGGAACACGTATTGAAATGTGTTTTCAAAACAATGGCAACCATGTAGAGCATATTATAAATAAAAATGGTTGTCCATAAAAAAATGTTTATTTTTCCTATGTATGGAAACTTACGGCCCACCCTGTACGTATATAAAATAGGATCCCTCCTAAGGGATATATATTATATATATATATATCCCAGCAAGGGGCTAAGAATAAGATAACGGCTACAAACAGAGCTTTAGAGCTTTAGAACTTTCATCATTATTGGGTTCAAATACTAAAATGATATTAAGATTAAAAAAATAAATAAAATAAAACCACGTTAAAATTTAAAAAATTAAAAGCAACAAACTAAAAGTATAATGTGTCCGCTAACATTTCCTGGTTTTAGGTAATAACCAGTTTTATGAAAACATTAATCATTCAAAGGTTTAATTTTCTTAATGCGGAGACATTCCAAAATATACATAGACTCGCAATTGGTTGGTTGATCTGTTTATGTCCTCCGTCCAACTGAGGGCACTGATCCGGGTAGACTCGTGGTGAACTGGCTGTGTGTGTGTGTGTGTGCGCGCGCGCGCGCGCGCGCGCGTTCTGACTGCAAATTTGTTTGATCCTAATTTAACATGTATTGCAGAATGTACAATTAAAAGCGTAAGTATAAAAGAGCAGACTTTTCATTATTTTTAATTTGTGGTTAAGGAATGTTTTCAGGCTTTGGTGGTTATTAAATATGAAGAAATTAAATTAATATTTTGAACTTTTAGACTTTTCACACGGATAATTTCCTTCCCTCGTCAATACTGTATTGGCGATAAGATGACAGACAACAAAAAAATTCTACGCGCTTGCTCAGTGCGATACCCGAGTTGCTGTCTACTTAGAGACGTCTGAAAAATGGATGGAAGGCAGAGGATGAGTTTGCTTCCGGTATGTTTCCTGATTGGTGGAAATAACATCCGTTTCATCCATCCAACCAGCCAACCAACCAATCTTATGCTGAAATAAATGATGAAACTCCAGGAAGAAAATACTGCAAGTTTTTAATCCCATAATTCCCTTAACAAATAGTTATCGTCAATTTGAAAATGAGCGCCCAGTAGTTCAGTGGTTACGGTGTTGTGCTCTGGGTGATGAGGCTCTGAATTCGCTCCTCTCTCCCTATGTCTCCTTGGTTGAGTTGGCCGCTGAGTTGAGTTGAGCTTCCTGTATGTTACCTTTTACTATGTTAGAATGCCAACTTTCTAACCCTAGTTAGCAATAATATTGGTGGAGTTTGTGGTTAAATTTGGTAATTTAGTACACAGAATAAATTATCCCATTAAATTTATGAAAGAAAGCATTTTTTTAAACTTATTTTCTTTTTATACCGAGCAAAAAATTTCAAGTAATCCAAATTTTATCTGAAAGTTCAAAATTTTATTTTTTTTAAAATGGTAAGAATTTGTGTTTGAAGACAATTCGGCAATTAACTAATTTTAAAATATTTGTTTGTTTGTTTTGAGTGAAACCTATTACAAAAAAGGAAAAAACTGATTTAGTTCCACATCAGATTCATTCTTTGAAATGAATGACGAAAGAAAACGAAGTTAAGAGGGAAACAATTTTCATAATATTGAATTCTGAATCTAAGAATTCGTTTCTAAACAAGATTTTAAAAATATGGTAAAAGGAAATACTTTAAATTTAGTATCCTAAATTAATATGGTATAGATATGTTTTTAATAGGGACCTAACCTAATAAAGATCTACTGCTTTAATTGTCGAACAAGAAGTTGGGCTGCCATTATACCCCAAAAGTTAGTTCTTTCATGTTTGCCTCACTCAGTTTTAACAACAACAACAACCACCACAACCACAAACACTTTATTTCAGACTCAACAGGTACAAACATTATACAATGGTCCAGTTAAGAGATACTTGTCTGGAGCACTGGCTATGTAGGCTAGTGAATCACTATGAATAATGAACATACAGTTGACTATGCCAATGCTTCCAGATTTGAGATCTATAAAATATATCGCAGATTAGTCCACTAACCATGGCTTCTATTATCTTATTGACTGACTCACCAAGCTTAGTGATAAATCTATGATAAATACAAAATTGTGTATGACACTGGCACAGTTAGGCACCTTATTGACTACAAACAGCATACTGGCACTAGAAGGAGAAAGTCGAGAAAGGGCGTTAAAATTATATCAAACTGTTTCCCTATAGCCAAAGCGTTCCAGTATTCTTTATTTTTTCAAGAGGTAAACTGACCTCACTGAATGCTCGGTGTTTATAGCCTTGGCTTCCGAATCGATCACAATGAAAGCAAATTCGTTGTTGTCGACGCCTCTGAGGTATTCTTCCTCTGAAGTTAGATAGCCGCTGATCTTAGTAAACAGACGGTTGAACTGGGATCCCTTTTCTGCTTCCTAAAAATTATCAGAGCCATAATGGATTCAGTCTTCACCCTAAAACTTCATCACAAATTCCATGTAAAATAGAGGTAACGGTATACTTTGATTTATACAGAGATGATGTGGTGACCATTTTCTCTTCAGATTTCAATGTAAATTTTAAATTTATGTGAAGACGCAAATGATGCAAATGTTAAATGTGAGCAATAATAATTAATTACTAGCAAGCAAGAAGTGATAAACAAACAAACAGGTGATAATTATTAGCAGTAAAATTTAATAGTTCTCTGCATACATACATCGTCAAAAACCAATTTCCCATTCTTTATAGAGTGGGAATAACGTTTCAGGTGGAAACGAAAACACTGAGACCAATTACACACACACACACATTCATTCAAAATTATTACCTCCGGGGATTAGGTACCAACCTAACCTTAGGGATTCAATATTACCTTTCATGACGAGGTTGGGGTCTAGTGGTACGCCTTGTGAAACTAACGTCTCCATTTACACACTTCACAAACCGTTCTGTTTCTCTTTCGCTCTTATTTTATACTGTATTTATATCAACACGTTTATTCACACACTTACTAATTACATTCTTCCATATTTTACACGGTCTTTCTCTATTTGTGACACGTACACAATCACTAATATACTCCTTTTTCATGACACTCATTATTCATTCTTTCCCCATAACCATACCAATGAAGCAAACTGTGATCACTTCTCATTTCGAATGACTTTTCCACTCCACACTTTTCTCGAACATCCTCATTTGTGACAGGGTGAATCGGCTTTACACCAATTATGCTTCTTCAATTATTCATATGAACTGCTTTCACTTTTGTCAGGGAACTATAATGCGAAAGAAGTGTCTCCCATCCATACATAAGTGTTGGTACCAATACACCTTCATGATTTTCTGTTGCTGCATCTACGCTGAAGCCTTTTCTTCTTACCAAATATTTTATTGCGCCGATGAATTGCTTTTCTTGTTTCATCCTGATTTCAATTTTGAATGTATTTCTACCTTTTTTGCCATTGAATCACAGAAAATATTTAAATTCGTTTACAAGCTCTAAATTTTCTTCATTCACCACATTAGCGGATCGAGAGTGGTGAGTGTGAAAGGGTCCATGCCCCTCCCCCCCCCCCGTCAAGCTGATAAAGATGGGGCTAACTTCACTTTTGGCCCCCTTCGTCCCAAAGGCCAGACGTAGGTGCCAAATCCGCCAATGATTCATTGCAATATTACATGCCGATTCTCCGTCTCTCTCTCTCCGTCGAGAACTTTACTTTTATTATTCTTTAAGCGGGAAGGAGAGGTCAAGGGAAAATGCCTGCAAAATACCCCCTCCCCATACAGGAAGAAGAGAGCCAAAGTCAAGGTCCACGTTTTCGGGATGTCTGGACACTCTGTTTGAAAGATTGAAGGTCATAGACAGGGGGAAAGATGGACTGAGGAAGACTGTTCCAGATTTCACCGGTTGAGTAATTCAGAGATTAAAAATACCGATTATCCCTTGCATTTAGAGAGTTGGGCAGAAAAGCAATGAGTATGTGTGGAAAGTCTGGTACTGCGTGCTCTCCTTAAAGGAAGAGGCATGCAGTTGGAGAGTTCAGAAGAGCACTGTCTATTATAATGGCGATAGTAAAGAGAGAGTGAGGCAACATTGCGACGGAGAGAGAGAGATTGAAGACAGTCAGTAAGAGGCGGGAAATTGATAAGACGAAAAGCCTTTGATTCCACCCGTTTAAGTAGAGCTGTGTGGATTGAGCCACCCCACACATGAGAAGCGTATTCCATACAGAAGTGGATAAGACCCATGTAAAGGGTGTCAGGAAATGATTGCCCCCCCCCCCCCCCCCTGTACAGAAGAAACTGAAAGGAATAGAAAAAAACAGACAAAACCACGCGAAAGAGCGTTTAATTTTGAATAAAAAACACTTGTTTTAATATCGGGTGTTGCCCCCATTTGCAGCTCTGACGGCCATTAATCGACGGGGGTATGATCCCAGAAGTGTCTCAAAGAGATTGGTATCATGACTCATTTCTTCAAGGACTTCGTTGATCTTTGCAGTCTAATTTCTGTTGAATACCGATTCTGAATGGGTTGTTCCAGCATTAAGGACTCCACCCGATCCTTCATGATGGATCCGACATGTTCACAGACATTAAGATCGGGAGAATTGCCAGGCCATTCATTATTTCCGAAAAAATCAATGTTATTGTCCTTAAGCAGTTGTTGAGTCGCAAGTGCTTTCATACAGGGGGCTTTGTCGTGAAGAAAGGTTGCCTGTTCAACATCCAAAACACACTCGGTCGGAGTCTTTCAAAAACGGAATTACATGTTGGGCTAAAATTACATTTCGAAAATAAGGCCCATCCCAACTGGTTCCTTTTGGTTTGATAACCCAGATGAGCTTCCGAATAGAGAACATAATGAAAACACCCACACATGCTGGATTTTTTACTATTTCTCGATACTTCTGGTCGTCTGGGACTTCATCAGGACTGTAGGGTGGATCGATTTTACATTTTTTTCGATTTCCATATTCTAATAGAGACAAAAACTTGCGCATGTATGAGAAAATAGCCTCTGCAAAATCTTAGCTTAATAGGTAATCATCTTCTGCCCCCGCAGAGCGATGAAAATCATATTTAGTAGTCAAAAACGTATTTTTAAACCCTAGCCTAGAGTCATAAAATTTGCGTGTGTGTTATTTCATGCCTAAGCAACGATATAAATGCTATGGGAAATATTTAAATGCATTATTTAAGACAAAGAGCCGATCTGAAAAATGTATAATATACATATTTTCAGATCGGCTCTTTGTCTTAAATAATGCATTTATATATTTCCATAGCATTTATATCGTTGCTTAGGCATGACATAACACACACGCAAAATTTTATGACTCTAGGCTAGGGTTTAAAAATACGTTTTTGACTACTAAATATGATTTTCATCGCTCTGCCGGGGGCAGAAGATGATTACCTATTAAGCTAAGATTTTGCAGAGGCTATTTTCTCATGCATGCGCAAGTTTTTGTCTCTATTAGAATATGGAAATCGAAGAAAATGTAAAATCGATCCACCCTAATCAGGAGTTGTTGCCCAACCCGATCATTCTGAAAATTTGGTTTTCTGGAGACATAAACGAAGAATTCATCGCTGACAACCAAGTGAAGGAATCGTCTTCCGTCCATTCCTCAAGATAATCACAAAACCATAGCCGATCTTCAATATTAAGATCACTCTTCGTGGCTTAGCTATTTCATGCCAAGCACTCAAGCCTTGGCGAACTCGAAATTGATGCACAAGTTGCCGATTGACTATCTTACCACGACGGATAAGTATCTCTTTCGCTACCTCAGAGCAGCTCTTCTTTCGGCGCCGTGATGCAGCAAGCACAATGTCTTTCGATTCTTGAGATAATTTCTCCGGTCTTCCTCCTCGAAATTCTGTTTCACAATCTTCAGGATTCTTATTCCAATTCCTTTTGACAGAGTCTTCTGATCTTTTTAATCTCTCAGCCACCCAGTGTCGAGTTATGAAAGTTGCACCAGCTTCCTTTGCTTCACGAAATGTGACAGCTCGAATGCGGTCAAGAACTCGCTTTTTCTCTGAATCGTTCAAAATAGATGATGCCATGGTTTCTGTGGGGAAAAAAATGGTAAGAATTAAAATCACAGGAATAGAATATAATGGTTTTTATTCAGACTTTAACGCTCTTTCAAGTGGTCTCGCCGGTTTTTATCTATCTCTTCTAGTTTTTGCTCTACAGGGGGGGGGGGCAATATTTCCTGACACCCCCGTACAGAGACAGTAACTGAGTTGGGGTGAAGAGAAGAAACTGCGGAGCCGGTAGAGCGCACCTAACCTCTTAGAAGCTGTTTTAGAAAGAGAACTATATGCATGGGCGCAAATCGCTATCAAAAAGTTGGGGGGGTACAATTGGATATGAAAATTAATGAATATTTAGTAAATGTATTTAAAATGTCGTAACTAAAATATTGAATGTAACATTATAATATAATAATAATATAATATAATAATATAGTATATAATATAATAAAAAAAATGATATTTAGTCATGTATTATAATTCCTTTATTACTTGGAATACAGTTAGCCTACTAGAGTTCCAATAGTCCAAATAGTGGGGCGTACATGTACCCGGCTGTCTCATAGGGATTTGGCCCATGACTATATGTGATCTTTCCAGGAAAGATGACGAGAAAAGAAACGTCAAAAGATGTTCAGTGAAGAGGAAGGATTGAGTGTGTATTATTGAAGATAAGAGGATAGTTATGTGGAAGACTGTGACGAGCAGACAGATGAAGGAACTAAGTTTTTGAGGTATTGAAAGCTACGAGGTTTTCTCTGCCCAATCAGAGATAGTAGAAAGATCAGAGATCGAGTCACAATAGCCATCTCCGCGAAGCATGGAGTGACTGTTGAGAGGGACGCTTTGTGAAGGGGATGGAGAAGTGAAAAGTAGAATCATCGGCATAGGAGTGGATAGGACAGGAAGTGTGATTTAATAAATGCTGATAAGTAAGAGGAAAAAGTGGGTGAGAGAAAAGAGTCCTGAGGAACACCACTATTAATAGCTTTAGAAGAAGAACAGTGGCATCTACAACCGCAGCTGTAGATGACCAGAAAGGAAATTAGAAGAATGCACAGAGAGAAGGATATAAATCGGGGAAGGACACTTTAAAAATTAAGGATTTGTGCTAGACTCTATCAAAAACGTTTTATATGTTGAGCCCAATAGCAAAGGTTTCACTGAAATTCCGAAAGGAGGATGACCAAGAGTCAGAACGATGTGCAAGAAGATCGCCAATCGAGCGTCCCCTTGCGGAACCCATACGGACGATCTGAAAGAAGATTGTGAGAAGTGATGTGCTTAGGAAACTTTCCTATTAAGGATAGATTCAAGAACTTTAGAAAGGCAAGAAATTGAAGCAATTGGACGATAGTTGGAGGGCTGAGAGCGGTTACCCTTCTTTGGGACAGGCTGAATGAAAGCGAACTTCCATCAGGAAGGAAAAGTACCACATGAAAAATAAAGACGAACAACAAGAGGGACACCGTCAAGACTGTATGCCTTCCTAAAGTTGAGCCCAGAAAGAGCAGAAAGAACATGTTTGGAGGAGATTCTAATTTTAGACACAATTAAATCAGAGGAAAGAGGAAATAGAGGAACAGCACCAGAATCATTCAGTGTTGAGTTGGAGGCGAAAGTTTGATCTACGAGGTCAGCTTTATTAGGAGAAGAGACGGCAACTGAGCCGTCGAAATGAAAAAGAGGAGGGAAAGAAGAGGAGGTGAAGTTGTTGGAGGGGTTTTTAGCTAGATGCCATAAAGAGCGAGAAGAATTAGAATTGGATATGTTTTCACATTTTTGTCTGGTGAAGAAATTTTTTGCAAATCGAAAAACAGATTTTGCACGATTCCGGACAGAAATTTACAGTCACTTTCGTACGTTTCTTTCACATGTGCCAACAAAACTTGCCACTGCTCTTCTCAATTCATCATCTGATTCATCCAGAATCACGACGTCTTCAGCATGCATCAGATGCGACAGATGTCACTCATTCCCTTTCATTTTCAAATTTACTCCTCTGAAGAATTTTTATTACCTCCATTTTGTTACCCCATTTATAGTCCCATTAAACAGCTATGGCGATATCACACAGCCCTGTTGTACTTCAACATTAATACTAAACCTGTTTCTCAACTCACCTTTAACTTTTACACAAGTACTACTACCAACACAGAAACTTCTTTTTACATTTAACAACTTACCACTGACGCCACACACACACATATATATATATATATATATATATATATATACTTCAAGGGCCCCTCCGAATGCGATGAACACATCACGGAGGTGATTCTCTCGAGCATAGTCGTACAGTCCATATTCTTTTCCTACTACTAATACAATAAAACCTTAGTTTAACTTTACTTGTTCTAATGTTATCCGCAACAAAGAGGAGGTTTTCAGAAAGTACCATCGCTATCCAACTCATGACTCCCAATAGACTTATATTTCTGCCCGAAATCGTGCAAAATCTGTTCTTTGACTCGCCAAAAATTCCTTCATCAAACAAAAATGTGAAAACCTACGCAATTCTAATTCTTCTCGCTCTTTCTGACACTTAGCCAAGAACCTCTCCAACAACTGTACTTCTTCTTTCCTTCCCTTTTCCATTCTGATCGTTCAGTTACCGTCTTTTCTCCTAATAAAGCTAAACTCTTCGATCAAACTTCCACCTCCAACTCAACCATGGACGATTCTGGTGCTGTTCCTCTATCTCCTCCTCCCCTCTGACTTACTTATGTCTGAAATTAGGGTCCTTTCCAAAGCTGTTCTTTCTGCTCTTTCTGGGCTCAACCCTAGTAAGGTGTACGCCGTACGGTCCTGATGGTGTCTCTCCTCTTGTTCTAAAGAAATGTACTTCTGTGCTGACACCCTGCCGAGGCAAACTCTTTCGTCTTTATCTTTCGTGTGGTACTTTTTCTTCCTGATGGAAGTTCGCTTTCATTCAGCCTGTCCAAAAGAAGGGTAACCGCTCTCAACCCTCCAACTATCGTTCATTTGCTTTGATTTCTTGCCTTTCCAAAGTTCTTGAACCTATTCTTAATAGGAAAGATTCTTAAACACATCACTTCTCACAATCTTCTTTCAGATCATTCGTATGGGTTCCGCAAGGGACGCTCTACTGGCGATCATCCTTCTTTTGGGATTTCGGAAAGCTTCACAAAACTTCTCAACAGTCACTCCATGCTTCTTGTGAGACTACTATGGTTCACCTGATATCTATTCTTTCTGATATCTCTGATTGAAGCAGAGAAATCTTCTGGCTTTCAATACCTCAAAAACGTAGTTCCTTCATCTGTCTACTCGGCACAAGCTTCCACACGATTATCTCCTTATTTTCAATAAAACACAACTCAATCCTTCCTCTTTACTTGACCTTTTTGGCATTTCCTTTTCTCGTGATCTTTCCTGGAAATACCATATATACCCTATTTCTTAAACGGTTTGTCAGAGATTAGGTGTGCTGTACCGGCTCCGCAGTTTCTTCATTCCTACTCAGTTGCTGCCTCTGTACAGGGGTCTTATCCGCGGAATGGGACGTTTTGGCGCCGACGTTCTGGCGCCGACGTTTTGGCGCCGCCGTTTGGGCGCCACCGTTTGGGCGCCACCGTTTGGGCGCCGTTTGACAATTGGTTAGGTTAAGTCGTGATATTTTTGTTAAAACTAACGAAAATATCACGACTTAACCTAACCAATCGTCAAGGGCGTACAGTTGACCTAACCGGGCAGTGACGATTGGTTAGGTTAAGTTGTGATATTTTTGTTAGTTTTAATGAAAATATCATGACTGAACCTAACCAATCGTCAATGGGGCAGATAACGGAAAAGTACCCATATTATATATACACCTTATAATACACTGACTCTTTTGCTCGCACCGCCAAAAAAGTAACGAAGGGTCGCGCTTGCTACATTTATCAAACACATACAAATATCCATTATGTGAAAACTTCTGTTTCCCTTTCTTACTTGATATATTTTCAGATATTTATGCTATTAAGGGCAACAACACAACTTATCTGAAAAGACAGACAGCACTTCAGGTTAATAACCAAGTATTACTACTTAATACTAATTAACGGCGGCGCCAAACCGGCTCCGCGCCCAAACGGTGGCGCCCAAACGGCGGTGCCAAAACGTCCAGCGCCAAAATGTCGGCACCAAAACGTCCTAGATGGTCTTATCCACCCCTGTATGGGGTACGCTTCTAATGTGTGCTGTTCAACCCACACAACTCTGCTTCTCCGGTGGAAATAAAAGCTTTTTGTCTCATCAGTTGTCCTCTCTTAACTCTTACTTATTGTCTTCAATCTCTCTCTCTTCGCCGCAATGTTGCCTCAATCTCTCTTTACTATCGCTTTTACAACTGACACTGCTCTTCTGAATTCTCTAACTGTATGCCTCTTCCTTTAAGGAGAACGCGTAATACCCGACTTTCCGCACATTATCATTCCTTTTCTGGCCAACTCTCTAACGCAAGGGTTAATTGTATTGTCAATCTTTCATCTACTCAACCGGTCAACTCTGGAACAACCTTCCTCAATCCATCTTTCCACCTGTCTATGACCTCCACTCTTTTAAAAGGAGCGTCGTCCAGACATCTCAAAAACTTTGGACTTTGATTTTGGCCTTACACTTTATCTTTAAATAATTTAAAATGCACCCGGACCGCAAATTGGATAGCATGCAAAACCGCAGTCGGAAAAATTGCCAGTTATTCATCTGCAACTAATATTATTTATGCAGTAGGCTACCCAGGGTACCCACTTATCTACCAACCAATTTTAGTGTGTGGAAGGATAAACAGCTGGATGAGCTGAGCGCTGTCTTCTGTCGCCGGCAGTCGAACCCAGGGCCGGTGGATTCGTAGTCAGCGGTGGTAACCACTACATCATCGAGGCACACGCACACACACACACATATATATATATATATATAACACACACAGGACTGCACAAAAGTCGCGCACCATAGGAATTTTCAGTGGTGACTATACTGTAATATATTATCTTTTTGTTTTAGGTAGGGAATTGCTACGAAATTAACAATAGACGAGAGAGTGAGCATTTTTTTAATGTATGGAATACCAGATACTACAAATCGATGAATCAGTACAGAATTTAAATTCTGAAGCCATTGATCGATTTGTAATACCTGGTATTTCATACATTAAAACGAAGCTCACCCTCTCGTCTCTTGTTAATTTCGCAGCAATCCCCTACCTAAAACAAAAAATAATATATTGTATTATAGTCAGCATTGAAAATTCCTATGATGCGCAACTTTTGCTCCACCCTGTATATATTGGATTAATTTCACAAACGCATGAAAATAATAACTGATTTAAACCCAAAGTGAAAAATGAAAAGCGACTCCATTTAGCATTACTGTGACGAGGTGTACTGCTAAGCAAGGGCGTAGCCAGGATTTTTTATGGGGGCCAACAATTTTTTATGGGGGGGGGCAACAATATGTATGATTGATTGTGATTAAAAAAGAGAAGAAAGTTTTGAAAGATCGTTTTAAGAACTACATTTTTTTTTAACGCGCGTTAGACTCGCCTTCCTCCATCCAACCGAACGACCATTATTTCAGATTATCATATGAACAATTGAATACTGTTATCTTGGTTTTGGGGTGGAGGCCATGGCCCCAGTTGCCCACCCCTGGCTACGCCCATGAATACTCGAAAGGCCTTGGAATCACTTTTAAATTTTCCTTTTCTTTATGCAAGAAGGAAGGGCGAAGGAAGAATGCTCGCAAAACTGTTCCACTCCCATAGAAAAGGATAAAGATAGAGTTAGCCAAAATGAAGTTCCAGAATTTTCGAGATGCCTGAACATCTCGAAACCTCTGGAACTTGATTTACATCATATACATACTGTATATGTGTGTGTGTGTGGTGTGTGGTGTGTGTGTGGTGTGTGTGTGTGTGTGTGTGTTAGTAGGTAACTTTCCTAAAAATTCTACAATTAAAGGATAGGTACACGTGAAAAATTACGTTCTTTTGTCAACAGAGAAAGAACATTTAAAATGAAATAACAGAAAGCTTATTTTGGTCACTCTTCCTCAATAAGCTTTTCCTAATTTTTTCTAAACTTACAAAACTTTAATGAATAAATCTTAAAGATTTATTTTATTCTTTTTCGTATAAACAAAGTTTAGTTAATGAATCTCGTCTTCTCTTTTAGTGAAAGATGCGTAACATTTTCGTTGCTATAGCAACGAAGAAAGGAATAAAGAACGTGAACTTGCCATGATAACGCTATGTAAGAGAGAATGGTGCAAGGCCTTGACCGGAATTTGGTTCTGTTCGATCAGGTCTTCCACGGTCTCGAAGGGGATGAGGACCCTTTGGGTGGTGAGCATCGCCTTCAGGTTGGATTTGTAAATGATTTGGAGGATAAAGCCCATCAGGAGCCAAACGCCAAGGGCAAAATTTTCTGACTTGAAAATTATTATTTTCCTCTGGGCCACAGCTGAGACGAAATTACATCGTTAATGGAACAAAAATTGAGGACATAACGTTCTTTCTCCAATTATAATTGCATCAGCGATTAGATGTAATTTGCGGAGTAATATAAATAACAGCAGTAAAAACTTACACTGCGCGAAGGCTCCTCCAAAAGTCAGAAAAAATGCCTCCCAAAATGAGTTTGATTTCGAGGTTTCAAGCATCAGTCTGCAAAATTATATATATATTATAATATATATAATATATATATATATATATATATATATATATATATATAAGGGCAAAGTGAAAATGATAATTTACAATGGCACACTGATATTTTATTGTAGTTTTTGCTGAGAAAAACGAATATGATGATACAAATTGTGCCAGGTTTCTCATCTAGCATACATCCGTCACCATTACATCATATGAATAACCCCCATTAATGTCATTATAAAATCACAATTATAAATTTTATAACTTTAATATACTGTATTATTTGCGCCATTCCCAGATTTAAGTATTCCTGCCAAGGTCGTACTGTATACTTGTATGCATCGTGTCTTCTGACTTCCCAGGCACCACAGTTCGCCTGACAGCCAGCTGTAGTAGTTGTCCTCTAGCTACAGAATTCAGAGGTAAGAAGCTAGTGAACATGCTATGAGAAATGAGATAAAAAATATCCTGTTCCACTTGTTACAATATACATTTGTTTGATGTGAGTAAACTGATTAAATATGTGTGGTTTTACTTTAAGCAATTAAAATTCACCGAAATATATTTGAGTTTTTGTTTTTATTTTTCAGTTAATAATTCAGCTATAGAAGAGCAGAGATGCAATCAGCATCCCACACACCAGTGTCTCCACAACTGAAAATAGTCTTCTTCATATCAAGCTAGCAACATCCCCTCTTGCAGCAACTCTACACCAACAGTTTTCCATGTAGCAGCACCTACACTTTCAAGTTCCCCATGCTATTCAGCAAGGAAAAAATTTGTGAGCACAATGCATTCTGAGCAACATTGTAAGTTTGGAACTCCCGAGAAGTTGCCTCCTAATCTATTGCCAATTAATTTACGAGTGGCTCGGTACTTTCTCTATCTCAAAGAAAGGAAAAATGCAGCTAACAAGCCAACCATCAGACAAATAACTCAGGAGCTACTAAAACTTTGGCAGCAAGCATCAATCCCCACAGTTCAGGAAAAAGCTGTGTTTCAAAAGGTAGCAAGATTCATAGTAAGAGGAGCAACGTTGAGTAGATCAAAACCATCAATGAAACTAAAAAATGAATATATGAATAGTTTCAGAAATTTGTTTAATATATGTGCCTGTAAATGTAATTTAAAATCTCATACAGACAGAGGATGCAGTGATGATTGTGAAGAAATTCACATAGATTGCATATGTCGGAGAGATGAAAAAGAACCAAAAGAGGATTTACAGTTTCTACTTGATCAGAGGAGTGATCGTAAAATGTACATAGGTAGTGCAGATGTGCATGCCACACAAATTTTACAAAAGAGATACAAGAGGAAGCTCTCAAAACAAGTAAGTAAAGAAAAGAAAACCATCAATCGTTCCACTGAAGTTCAACCTTTGAGCTTAGTAGAAAATTCTTCGGAGGAAGACAGTGGAAACTGAAGACTGTGGTTTCGAAAATACTGGAAGCCAAATGAGAATTTGCGGCATGTTGCAATGCAGGCAGATAGATTTGGTGTATCAGATCGTGCTACTGCTGCTATTGCAACTGCAACTTTGATAGATGTTGGTATGATCACCAGAGAAGATGACCATCTCGTAATAGACAGAAGTAAAGTGCGGAGAGAACGAGAGAGACTTCGAAAAACATTGAAAAGTGATAAAGTGAATCCTTTTACTTCCATATACTTCGATGGTTGAAAGAATCAGACTAAGTAAAGTGAAAGTCAATGATAGGTGGTACAGTGAAAAGAAGAGTGAAGAACACTATGTAATGATTAGGGCCGTTTCTTGGCATAAGCAGCCTAAGCGGCCGCTTAGGGCCCCGCTGTTACTAGGGGGTTCTAGACAGGCTCCCAGGTCATAGCTCAGTGGGCAAGAATAGGAATATAGCTGAAGTTATTATTATTATTATTGTTATTATTATTATTATCCTTATTATTATTATTGTCGTATTAATTAAAGTTTTTGTATGAGACAAATGTGATAAAATGGAGACAAACGAAACGTTTTGGTCGTTGTGTGTAAATAACTATTGCGAGATCTTATTTCTATATTATTTAACTTTATTCTTACTATATGCTTATACTTTCCTAAATGCTCAATTTTTCTAGTATTGTAAAACATTATTATTATTATCATCATTATTATTATCATCATTATTATTATTTAGCAGATTAGTTGTGGTTAACTAGATGTGGCTTCGTGCATCTTGGAAAATGAAACGACATTATCCATCAAGAGCTGAAAAACGGAAAAAGAAGAAAATAGAGGAGGAGGAGCTTTCCAGTAGCACAGGTGAGATGTGCCACTTGTATATTCTTATGATTACAGTTCAGGCAACTAGGTTAGGTAGACCATCAAGCTAGGCAAGTGCTCAGGAATCGTGTAGAGTAAGCTAGTCTCTAATATTTATAATATTTCGAAATGTGAAATTTAATGGATCACATCACCTCAAATTCTGTTCACACAGATCAATTATCAAACAAAATAAGAGAGAGTATTTTAGCAAAATCTAACAGAATATGTAATGTTATGTTCTTCTCAGGAGCACTACTGAAATATTTGGAAAAGCCATCCTCAACAAAGCCTGATGAGCATCATGAGCCAACAGCAACACCATCCTCTATGCAACCTCAAACACCAGTAGAAGTAGAGCCTGATGAACCAACAAGTGGCCCATCTTCTGTTCAGCTTCAAACACCACACACAGGCATTTCTACTGAGCAACAAGAACCAAGATCTGCTCCACCGCTTGGTCCGTATGACTGGCCAGTTGTCCTGTCAGATGCCTTGAAGACAGATCTGGTGTCTCGGGGACCATTTCAAATCTCCAGATTTCACATTCCCTAAAAGAGAGGACGGTAGAAGCTTTCATCACCATTACATGTACAGAACATTAATTAATGGGGAAAAAAATAAAGCGAAGCTGGCTGATGTACTCTAGAAGGAATGATGCTCTTTATTGCTTCTGCTGCAAGTTGTTTTCAAGGAAGTCGTACAAACTAATTACGGGTGGACTTTCAGACTGGATAAACGTTGGTTCGCTTTTGAAAGGCCATGAAAATAGTTCAAAACATGCAGATAACATGGCAACATGGAAGGATCTGGAACTGCGGCTAAAAACTGGGAGGACCATTGACCAAACTGAAATGTCATTAATGGAGGTAGAGCGAAGACGCTGGCGAGATGTTCTCACACGTCTTGTAAGTATAATCCAATCACTGGCAGAGAGAAACCTTGCTTTCAGGGGGTCTTCCTCTACATTGTACAATCGAGACAATGGCAACTTCTTGAAGGAGGTTGAGCTGCTTGCCAAATTTGATCCAGTGATGAAACAACATCATCAGAGTCGAAAGTGGCCAATATAGTCATTCAAGTTACCTAGGAAACATCATTCAAAATTAGCTCATTGGGTCCATTAGTGGGATCTTGGATGCCATTGTTGCAGAAATAAAACAAGCTAGATATTACTCACTCATTTTAGACTGCACTCCAGACATAAGCCACCAAGAACAGATGTCGATTATTATCAGAACTGTTAAAATGGGTGAAGTACCAGAAATAAAGAATACTTCTTGGCTTTCTTGAGGCTTCAGAAAGTACAGGCCTGGGTTTCAGTTCTAATTCTGAGAGACTAGATGAACTGAATATTCCTTTTGATGACTGCAGAGGACAGTCATATGACAACGGAGCGAACATAAAGGGCAAGAACAAAGGTGTTCAGGCAAGGTTATTAGAGAAGAACTGTCGTGCACTCTATGTTCCATGTGGGGCTCACACTCAATCTTGTAGTGGCTGAGGCAGCTAAAGCTTCTACAGATGCCATCAGCTTCTTTGGCAACGTACAAAAATTGTACAACCTTTTTGCAGCAGCTACACAGAGATGGACAATCCTAAAGAAGCACGTGAACATAACACTCAAGTCTTGGAGTGAAACCAGGTGGGAGAGCCGGCTTAAGAGCATTGAGGCCCTGTTGGAAGTCAGAAACAATGCCACCGATGCCATAGCCAGGACTGAAGCACAAGCACTTGCAGAGGAGGTAGGGTCTTATCGCTTTCAGATTTGCACAGTAGTATGGTATGACATTCTTCATGCAGTTAGCCATGTGAGCAAACCTTTGCAGTCTCCTACAATGCAGTTTGATGTGGCAGTCAACCTCCTCACAAAAACAAAAGACTTACTCACCAGCTACAAAAACACAGGTTTTGTTGCAGCACAAGTCGTAGCTAGGGACATATGTGAGGAAATGAATGTGGAGGCTGTGCTGAAGGAGAAGAGGCTCAGATCCACAAAAAAGCACTTTGCTTACGAATCTCCTGACGAACCATTTACAGAATCCTTAAAGAGGCTGGAAGTCAAATTTTTCAATGTGGTGGTGGATTGTGCCATCGGGTCAATAAATCAGAGATTCAAAACATTAGATGATGTGAGGGACATATTTGGGGTTCTTCTAAACTTCACCACAATGAACAAGGAAGACTTGTCCTGCAAGTGTGAAAAGCTCTCTAAGATACTGAGGTCTGGAGCTGACTCTGACATTGATGGAAGAGAACTGGCCCTCGAAATTAAGAAACTTTCCGACTTTACCTTCACACAACATGACTGCATTGGAGCTTCTCTCCTTCATTCATCAGAAGCAACTGGAGGAACTATACCCCAATCTCTGGGTTGCACTAAGAATTGCCTGCACTCTACCTGTGACAGTAGCGTCAGCCGAGAGGAGCTTCTCTAAGATGAAGCTAATCAAGAACTACCTCAGATCATCAATGAAGCAGGATCGCCTCAGTGGCCTTGGCATCATAAGCATCAACCAGGACGTTGGCAGGGAGATTCCGTATGATGATGTTATTGATGATTTCGCCCAGAAAAAATCTAGGAGGCAAAATTTTGAAGATACAAATTGTTCTGTATAACTGTTAGCTATTACACGATTGTATCGTAGAGTTAGTAATTGTTTGGTAGTTGATAATTGCATTATTTTTTTATACATAGTTCTGTCATTTATTCTAAATAATGTATAAGCCAATTTTCAGGAATTTCATGAAGAGTATTTTTTCTGTTTGTCTTCTGAAAGTACATTGTTGTTTTGGACATAAATGTTTCATTAAAATTGTTTCATAATTGTTTTTTATTAACAGCCACTTTTTGTATCTGTGTGCTGAGGTGATGTAGTAAGGCGTGAGTTGGTGGATGGAGGGTGGGGTCTCAAATGGATATACTGCTTAGGGCCCCCTAATGGCTAGAAACGGCCCTGGTAATGATTGCTGAACCAAGTAGAGAGTATATTACCCATCAGACACCAGCATCGAGTAAGGCTGCAGACATAGCAAATTCAGTATTGTCAGTTATTAAAGAGAGACATCTACAAAATGATATAGCTGTAATAGCACAAATACCAACACTGGTTATAAAGGAGGGGTGATTCATGTTATGGAGAAAGCACTTGGTCGGCTACTTCAATGGTTCATTTGTATGCTTCATACAAATGAGTTACCTCTAAGACATATTTTTGAAACATTGGATGGTACAACATCTGGTACAACATTTCTAACAGTAGAAATTGTTAAGAAGTATATATCCCGAAATGCATATTTTGCTCACCCAGAAAATATTCTTCTGGTAATGTTGTGACTCGGCTGGGGAAAAGGGTGAAAAAGCTGTTAGCAAAATCATGGACATGCGAAATGAGACTCTTCAAAATTTAGAATTGAGAGATTTCAAGGTTCCTAATCTTAATTTTTATGCAAAAGACTGGGATGAAATAATTAATTGGAATGATACTAAACTAAGTTAGCCAACTCTTACAATGAAGCTAACAAAAGCAGAAAGTTTAGCTATGAAAGGAAAAGCATTGAACATTCCAAATTATCCCAATCATAGTCAGAATGTAGGGTGTTGTATTAAATTAATGACGGACTCTTCAAGTTCGGTATTTGAGTTTGAAGCACGAGATGGTTTTATCAGAGCTAGGATGATTTCAAGTAGTCTGATGCCAGATGTAGACACCAAAAAGGATTTTGCTAAAAGTTTGTCTTCTTTATTCGAGTAGTTAAGGATTTTTGCAGTTACAATTTGTGTACTCATTTGCTGTGTGTTTCTATACTGTAGATGTATTTAATAAAACAAATTAAAAAAAAATGGTTATTTTTGTTTCCTTGTTTCTTAATATTCCTTGCAACAAAACACTAAATTCGAGAATATCATTAATCCAGAAAAGAAAAAAGTAAATAGAAATTCATTAAATAACCTGAAATTATTTGCAGAAGATATACTGTATTTTTAAGTGTTGTGTGGGTTATATCTATTTGTTTACCCCACAACATAGCCAAGAATCAGTTATAAACCACCGTAAACTCAGTCACGACACCCATTTCATATTTTGGCAAAAATGGGGCAGTTCAAGATGCTCTAGAATATTATTTCAGCTTTCTTTGTATTTCCTAGTTAAAACCATAATATAATTTCAGTGTGCCTCCAACGCAAAATAATGTGGGAATCGTTTGAAACAGTGTTTAGGACTATAAATGAGGAATGTGTACTGTAAAAGTCTACAAGATTAAGCATGCAAAAGCAAATAACAAGCCCTTGTGGTTTACTTCTAGAGTAGGGGATATTATAAAGAGTAGAAATAGAGCTTATAGACTACATACGAAGCAACTCTATATTTTTAAGGCGTGAAGCGAAAAGCGTAATAAAAAAGTCCAAGCGCGATTTTGACATTTTCATAGCTCATGACGGCATAGAAAACCTCAAGCGATTTTCTCAATACGTTAACAACAGGAATCCGGTAAAGAGTGTATTGGGATCGTTGAGAAATTCTGGCGGTGGGCTAGTTTCCGAGAACAAGCAAATAGCTACTCTGCTCAACGGATTTTTTACGTCAGTTTTTACAATAGAAGATGTAACGAATATCCCTACGGTCACAGACATAATACCTTTCGATAATGATAATATTTCAGATAATATTGTGGTGAGTGAAAGGGAGGTACTGCACTATATATGCAAAACGAACGAAAATGCTTAAATCACCAGGCCCGGATTCCATATATCCCATACAACTAAAAGAACAAAAGGAAGGCATTATTGTGTCGTTAACAAAGATTTTTAATGAGTATTTCTGAGGGGTGCGTACCAGATAATATCAAGTTAGCAAATGTAACGCCTATTTTTAAGAAAGGCAATAAAGGTGCGGCGGGAAATTATAGGCCAATCAGTTTAACGTCTGTTGTAGGTAAGCTACTGGAATCGATAATATAATTAGGGATTGTATAGTCGAACACTCAGAATTGCATAACTTGATTAGAAATACGCAGCACGGTTTTAGGCGAAACAAATCTTGCTTAACTAATCTTTTAGAATTTTCCCAAAGCGTGGTTGAAGTTTGCGATGTCATCGGGCAGTAGATGTAGTGTATTTAGATTTTCAAAAAGCGTTTGACACCGTACCGCACAAAAGACTCGTTGAAAAAAATAAGGCTCATGGAATCAGGGGTGGAGTAATAAATTGGATAGAAGAGTGGTTGCGAGGTAGGAAATAGAGGGTGGTCGTTGATGGAGCGGAGTCTTCTTGGGCGTTCCTCACGGTTCTGTAATGGGTTCCTTGCTTTTTCTTATATATATTAACGATTTAGATGTCGAACTAGTTAGTACAGTTTCAAAGTTTGCGGATGACACGAAGTTGGGTGGTAGGGCGATAAATGACGAAGATAGAGGTAAAATCCAGGGAGATCTGAATAAAATTGTTGATTGGTCGGTCACATGGCAAATGAGATTTAACGTCGATGAGTGCAAAATTTTATATATGGGTTCGCGTAACGGTAATTTTGCGTATAGTATGTCAGGAAAGGAGTTAGCAAGCGTAGATCAGGAAAAGGATTTAGGAGTTATAGTCACTGGTGATTTGAAAGTAGCGAAACAAAGCACAGCAGCGGTCAATAAGGCGAATAAAGTGCGAGGTTTTATAGCCTGGAATTTTGAGTACAAATCACGCGATATTAGTGTTCCTCTTTATAAATCATTAGTTAGACCCCATTTGGAGTACACGATCCAATTTTGGAATCCGTATATGGGCAAGGATATAGACAAAATCGAACGAATTCAAAGACGAGCAACTAAGATGATTCCGTTGCTTTGGTCAAAGTCGTACGAGGATAAGCTTAAGAAGTTAAAACTGACTACACTCGAGACTAGGAGGCTAAGGGGTGATCTAATCCAGGTTTTTAAAATTATGAATGGGTTCTATAACGTAAATAGAGAAAGCTTTTTCGAAATAGCACAATATAGTAGAACTAGAAATAACGGGTGTAAGCTGCCAAGTAGAAGGTTCGAGACAACAGTTACAAAAACGTTTTTACACGTAGCATAGTAAATAGCTGGAATAGTTTGCCGGTAGAAGAAATTAGTAGCATGTCTATAAATATGTTTAAAAATCGATTCGGTGCATATGCTGATAGATTGGGTATAGTTTAAGGTAGTAAAATTAAGATTTTTGTGGTTCGGAGCCCACGTAAAATTGTAGGTCTCCTCCGCCATCACGGAGGACATGCGCAATACACAATTATAAACACGGTTAGGTAGCCCAGCCATGAGTGGATCTAGGGTCTGAAACATTATAACATTATATGAACATACAGTATTAATGACCTATATGTACCACAAACATAATTCAGTATCGACAGAAACATCAATTGCATGTTGTGTTTGCATTGTCTACATTAAAAACGCTGTAGAAACTGTGTACATACACTGTAGAAACTGTATTCACTTTAAACTATTCTCTAATTACAGTGAAGGTACGAACCGCTTTCCGAGAATGTTTGCACTCTTGAAGATGGTTGTCAACATTCCCAAAACAAAGAGGAAGCCCAGCAAGTTCAGAAGCCACGACTGTCAAAGAATAGATATATAGATATTGTTTGCATTAAAATAATGGGAGATTTCGACAGTGGGCATTTTTGGCTCGTGGGTAAGAAGGGGTAAAGAGGGGCGGGAGATGACATCATTGACGAAATCATCGATCGGTGATACCATAGCGGAGATGGGGAGAGTTTGAAAGGGTAGGAGACGTTTATATAATCCTCATGTATGGACATGCTGTCAAAATTTGCCTGATAGCTTGGTTTTCTTCTCCGTTTGTTAGGTTAATTAAGGTTAAATAAGGATAGGACATGATATATCGTGTTAGGAAAGGCTAGGGCATATTAATTTAGAGTAGTTGTAGGTTTGTATGATTAGGTTAAGTTATGATTGTCGGCTTGAGTTAAGTTAGGTTAGGCTAGGCTAGGTTGTTAGGTTCGGCTAAGTTAAATTTAGTTTGTTTAATGTACTTTCTCAACAGCATTTAGAGTAAAACCGGATATGTTCTTTGTAAATGTATGCTAAGTATAGTTAGGAAAGGTTGGATCAGTCAAGTTAGGTTAGAATAGTTTAGGTTACTTAGGTTAGGTGATTCTAGCTGTTAACGGTAAGGAGAGGTAGAGTTAGGCTAAATTGCAAATAGGATGAAGATAATAAATAAGACAGGAAATGATCGGAATAACTTAGGTTGTAGGTTAGTTTAGGCTAAATTAGATTAAGCTAGTTCAAGTTAGGTTACGTTATATTAGGTTAGTTAGGTGGGGAATGTTGGGATAGGTTAGGTTAGTTTAAGTTAAAACAGGTTAGTTTAGTTAAGTTTATTTAAATTTAGTGCTCTACATTTCGAGTAAAAATCCATTCTACTCTTTCTAAATGCAGGATTTGATAGGTGAGTCCAGGTTGGATTAGACTACGTTAGGAAAAGTTAGTATAAGCTAAGTCTGATTAGTTAAGGTTAAATGGATGTATGGATAGGTCGACGTACGGAGGGCTGGATGGATGGATAATTGAGAGAGTGGGTAATTGGGAAGATGGTGGAATGGATGATTAGAATGATAGATATGTGGATGGATGGGTCGCTAGATAGACGGGGTTTGAGTAGATGTACAACTAGATAGATGGATAGCTGGATGGCTGCATAGCTAGATAAATAAATGGATGGTTGGACAGATGACTGGATGGACGGGTGGATAGACGAATGGAAATATACTGAATAAAAAAATGAATAGTGAAAAATAACAAAGAAAATCGTCATAAACTGAAATATAGTTTAAGTAAATCTAAAATTATCTAAGATATTTTATGTTACCTTATTTTTTTTTAAATCAATTTCAACTACAGTTAGGTTAAAACAAATAAACTATATTACATATTAATTCTTAATAATTACTGAACAAAATTATGAATGAAACAATGAATTAAAAATATGCACGTATTTAGGAAAATATTGGTATCCTTTATCAGGAAAATAACTCTTAAAAACTGTTAAGATGAGTAAAGGTGTGTGTGTGTGTGTGTGTGTGTGTGTGTAGAGATGTATTGTAATGTGCTTTTTTTTATCATTTGTATAATGAATCAGCTCCACTGAATCGTGAAGTGACGATTTACTGTAGATGTACTGTATGTGTGTGTCTACTTTTGGGGATGTATGGATGAAATGGGGGAATGCTTACATAGGTTGTGAAATGTTTAGATGTAATGACGGGTAGATGGTTGGATAGAAGGACAGACAGCTAGGTGAATGGATGGGTCGACGTATGGACAGCTCAATGAACAGATAACCGAGAGGCTGTACACATGTATAGGGAAGATTTTACATAGAAGATAAACTGTGGCTAGAATTTAATATAATTTTCTGTTGCTTTTGTAGATAGATTACCTAAATCATATTATTGTACGTATTTTAAATTTGTTTTCATCTTTTAATCTATACTGTAATAGTTTATAAAATCTCTTTAATATCAACAGTAAAACTATATATATATATATATATATATATATATATATATATATATATATATATATATTGCTTTTTTCAGAAAAAAGGTACCGGTACTCAGATTTGACGGACCAGTAGGGGGGGGATGGAGGAAATAAAGGATTTTTTAATTTTTGAAAAAAGATGCCGGTACTGCGTACTAAACCGTACTATTGCGTACCGCCATAAAAGAGCACTATATATATATATATAATTAACGCAGTATAATTAACGTAAAGAACGAAGCTTGTATAGGAGAACATGCCGCGCAAGATGAGGAGAGAGAACGAACAAATGAAAAAATGAGGTAACCACCCGGGAATCGAACCCGGGATCTTCCGATTGCCGGTCAGATATGATAACCACTACACCATATGTGTGTGTGTGTGTGTGTGTGTGGATATCGCGAATTTGGTATATAATATTTGGCCGCAGACATTTGCTATCTCTGCTTAGGACTAAGGCCGCTTTCCAATGTTACCAAATCTATATAATTTTAAAAAGACGACACCTAAATTCAAAATGATTCCCTTCAGCTAAGATCAGTCACATAAATGAATTAATTATAAAAATAATCAATTTGCTAACAACTGATCAAGAAGAAAGGATGTATAATCGAAGGGCATGCAATTGTCCTAAATCACGCAGTCAGACTGAGATCGGCCTCAAGCTAAAGGTATGGTTGAAAACCTTATGAAGCGAACTACTTTTTCCACCTCTATCGCCAGCCAAACGTTCACCCAAAGTTCGGCATAATAAGAAAATCAAAATTAAAAAAATATATAAAAATATAAAATATGAAAATCTATTCCAAAAACTCATCAACATCTTCATTAGCATACTTAGAACTTTAATTTAGCCAAAATGAACGCTCTAGCTCAATTAATAACAGAGATACTATTGCGAGAATATTGCTGAACTTTGGAGGCGATTTCTGGCGAATTTTAATTTTGGCGCTTAGGTACCTTAAGACGCGGGACCCCTCAATTATTATGTATTGGTGGGTTACATGGTAGCTTTATGGACGGATGGTTAGTCTGATAGACTGGAGTTTGTTTAGATGTATACATATGTATAGTTGGTTATCTGGATGGATATATGATTAGATGAATGGTTAGACACGTAGATAAATGAGTGGATGGATGGGTGGATGGCTAGTTGATGGACGGATGTTTATTGAATAAATAAATGTTAAAAGAAAATAATAGCGAAATTGTCATAAACTAAAAATATTTAAATCAAACTAAAATAATTTCAAATATTTTATGTTAAATTTTTTCAATAAATTTTTAACTAAAATTCGAAAACCCATTAATTAAAGGAATTATTTGGGAAAAAATTCGCCAAATTTAAGAATATTTTAATAAAACTAAAATATTTTGTATTACATAACCTCCTTTTTGACTGACGTTAGATTAAAACAAATAAAATATGAATTTATATAATTAAACTGGTCTACAAATTTTGAAAAAGTTCGTGCTTCGGAGATAAAATGTGTTTCCTATTATGGATTTTGGGTTGCTGAAACGAATATGACCATAAAACAGTCGATTGGCTACAGTTTCCAAGAAATTTAAGTTACACATTTTGCGTATATGTATACCATATATTAGTAACATACCTGTATAATGCAGTCACTTATACTGATTCAACCCGTCGCTTCTTTGCTTGTCTCTTGTATTCAACTTCTGGAGCATCTCTGTTATTGTCCAGCAGTAATCTGCTAACAATGATGGACTCCATTTCCCCTGGTAGCGTTTCTCCATCGCTGAGATATCCTAGTGGAAACGTTCACCATGTTCATCGCTGACTGCTCCGCAGTTGGCCGAAAAAAATTCCAGGTGCGAATGGAGGAAATGTATCTTTAAAGACATATTGCAGCCCATTTTTTGATAGGACAACAGCAGGTTTTTCACAGCTCACTGTAATTGTCAGCTTTGGTATTTCCGAGAAAATTGGTTCCTACTAACCGGAAAGCATTCCACGCTGTCTTCTCCTCACCACCTAGTAGGATACGGTCGAACTCCTCATCTCTAAGAAGCTCGCGGATCTGTGGACCAACAAATACACCCTCCTTGATTTTTGTTTCACTGAGCTTTGGGAATTTACCACCGAGATACTTAAAAGCTGCCCCCGTTTTATTCATAGCCTTAACAAAATTTTTCATGACGCCCAATTTGATGTGTAAGGGGGGTAACAAAATCTTGCTCGATTCTACAAGTGGAGGATACTGAACATTTTTTGTTCAGGTTCCAATGAGTGTCGGTGGCCAATCCTTCTTAATGTAATGAGAAGTCCTAGCCCGACTATCCCATTCACACAGAAAACAGCAATACTTCTGTGTATCGAATTCGACATCAAAATAGATTATATTAATACCATTAGCCCATGAAGGGAACGTTGTCAGTTTACTTAGTACATCCATATCATTAATCTCGGCAGCCTCGCAGAGTTAGAGCCTCGCCAGAGTTAGCCTGAGCCTCGCAGAGTTAGGTAAAATGCCGGCAAAACTGTATCCAGTTACGTTGATGTTCAAGTTCTAGCCCGACTATCCCATTGACATAGAAGAAAGTCCTATACTTTGTGTATCCCGACTGCAATCGAAGATCTGTCTACAACTTGTCAGTCACCACAAACCTGCCTCTGATGTTTGTCATAGTTTATGCAGTCTTAAGTTGCTTCACATCATCTTGTCATATGTTTCCTTCATGTGGACTGCATGACCAACTGGAATTGATGGCAATACGTTGCCAACATGCAACAAAACAGCTTTTAGACTCAAACTTCGATGAATCAATGAACAGCTAAGCGAAATCAGGATTTTTTGCAACCGTAGTTTTATTTATATTATATTTATTTTATTATTATATTTTTTTTTTATTATTTATTTATTAATATTTATTTTATTTTTTATTTTTTTTATTTATTTATTAATTAATTTATAATTTTATCTTCCCCCGTTACCTCGTACCCACACCGAATACCCATGCGCCCTGCCCCGTATAGACCTCATATCTCTATTTTCGCCGGTGGCCGCTAAACTGCGTATCCCCCACCAGAGCGATCGAAGGCTTAGTATTACCCTTCGATCGCCGCAGCAGCAACAACATGGCCGCCAATTAACTGAATTTAGATATGAATTACGTCATCACCCGTACGACGCTCAAAGCTATCATATCCGGTGCAAAAACTGAAAATTCTTATCTTACATACTACTCCTACGTCATCATCCGTCTATTTATAGTAACAGATATTACATCATACCATCGGAAATAGCTCTTTAATTTTTTATACGTCATTTCCGTCAAGACTTCATTGAGTAAAGTGCTTTTGTGCATTATTTAATATTGTATACATGTACACCATTGAGTTATGTAAGTCAGTCTATTCGAATTCGACATGATCAATATAACATTAATTTACGTTAGCATGACTAAGTACATCCATATCGAAACATTGTTAGAGCCTCGCCAGAGTTAGCTTGCCGGCAAAACACTTTGTTACGAAGATATATTGCATCTGATTGGCCAATCGTCTTTTAAATACAAGTCTGTTTATCATTGAACATCTTTTAAAGTCTTAGAAAATTTTCTATACTCTGTGTACATGCCTGCAGTCGTGCATCTGTCTACAACTTGTCAGTCACCACAACCTGCCACTGATGTTTGTCATAGTTTATGCAGTTCTAAAGTTGCTAAAGTTCTTGTCATATGTTTCCTTCATGTGGACTGCATGACCAACTGGAATTGATGGCAATACGTTGCCAACATGCAACAAAACAGCTTTTAGACTCAACTTCGATGAATCAATGAACAGTCTCCACTCATCAGGATTGTGAATAATGTTGAGAGCTGCCATCAGACCATCGATGTCGTTGCAAGCTACAAGGTCACCTTCCATGATGAAGAATGGGACAAAATCTTTTTGATGGTCACGAAACTTACACACACTAACATTTTCAGCGAGGAGATTCCACTGCTGCAATCTGGAGCCCAACAGCTCTGCCTTACTCTTTGGCAGTGCGGTTTAGAAGATGTCAAGTTATAAACAAATTCAGGGTCTTGTGAAGTTGAAGGCTCACAAGTTTCGCAGGTTCCTTCATTCTCCTCGTCCTCTGACTCCAGGGGGAAGGAGTGTGGGGGCTCAGGAACGGGTAGTCCTTCGCCGTGAGGTACCGGGCGTATAGCAGAAGGTATATTCGGATATTGTAAAATCCACTTTTTCTTCTTGCAAATACCTTCCTTGACTGGAGGCACCATGCAGAAGTAACAATTGCTGACATGATCTGTTGGTTCCCTCCACACCATTGGCGCTGCAAAAGGCATAGATTTCCTTTTCCGATTCAACCACTGGCGAAGGTTTGTTGCACAAGTATTGCAGCATATGTGTGGGGCCCAGCTCTTGTCCTGATCTCCAATCTTACAGCCAAAATAAAGGTGATAGGCTTTCCTAATCACGGCGGTTGTAGCACGCTTTTGTGATGCAAAAGTCAGTTCTCCACAAACATAACAGAAGTTATCTACACTGTTCACGCAATTACGAGGCATCTTTGTTCAAATTAGGCTGAAAAAAATTCAGTTTCAAAAGCAAACACTAAAAAGAGTTTGACAAGGGTGCACTGTATGACTTCCGCGAATGAACTGATGCTGTGGCATAATATGTAGACGCCTGTGACACATCGACGCCTTGACTCTACTGCGCATGCGCGTAGTTATATATTTTTTTATTTTAATAAATTAATGTAATTACATTGCATTTTAATAATTTTAAATTAGGTAAGGTTAAGTTAGGTTAGTATTCCATTTATATTAATTTCAAAAACATTATGGGAAGCAATATGTTAAAATGATCCAATCCATTTCTTAATAAATAATTTACAAATACATAATGTAATAGATAAATTTAAAATTACATTTTATTGTATATATATATATATATGTATATATTTACATTAATTTATTAAAATAAAAAAAATATAACTACGCGCATGCGCAGTAGAGTCAATGCGTCGATGTGTCACAGGCGTCTACATATTACGCGACAGATGCAGTCCAGTTAGTAGGGTGCAGGGTTGCCTGATATCTTTATAAATAGAGCCAATTGGCAATTTTAGGCATCATTTTCGTATTCAGTGACCCAAAATTAGTAAAGATTGCACTACTTTTATTTCCGAAACATTTTGCCTGTAGACCAGTGTTATTAAATAAAATATAGGAATGAAACAGTACTATGGGGGATAGGCGTAGGGCCCGATTTTGTCCGGGGTTACAAGCAAGTTTTGCCCCCAAAAAATAAGCGAAACCAAAAATCGATTTTTAAGTCATAGTTATTAACCCTGAGTTAGTGCGGCGGATAATTCCAAATTTCAAAATTAATTCTTTAGGGTTTGTGATACCCCGCCGCACGAACGCAGGTTTAAACACTATTTGTAAGTTTGGAACACCAAACGAGTTACAACAAGAGAGCAAGTTGTAACAGGTTATATCAAATGGGGTACTTAAATACTGCCGTTTTGCGACAGGTTTTCCTTTCTCAAATCAAATATTGCATCGTTCAACATCTGAAGACATACATTTCGGGCAAACAGATGATATCCTATAGGAAAATCATAAAAAAGTTTCGGGTGAAATCGTAGTGATTGAAAATATGCCTACTGGGCTTTTGCCATGTGAGAAGATTTAACTGAATATGCTAACATGAGTCATACATCTGTCCAAATGAAAAAATAAAAACGAAATCTACAAGAGAGAGAGAGAGAGAGAGAGAGAGAGAGAGAGTACATGATAAAATGGGGGTACGCGATGGGCGACACAGGCTGGAAACAGTGCAGAAATTAAGGCTAAAGCAAAAGTATATAATTCATAATTAAAATTTTAAAAAATTTCAACCAAGACCCCACATCGGGGGATCTGGGGCCCAGGGTTTATGTTCCCCGCCCCTACGCCTCCTAAAAATGCTCAATCCGAGCATTCTCAATGCTCCCCCCCCCCCCCCCCCGACTTTTATAAACTCTCCTACCTCCACTATGACGTCATCCGACGCCCCTCCCTCCCCTTCCCCGCGAGTCAAAAATGTCCGTCGTCGAAACCTTTCCTTTGCTACTAAAATTATTATTTATTGCTGAGCATTTTAGTTACTCCAATTTACCTGGAGTGCAAAAGGCTTAATGAACCCCGCAAGGTCTGGCTCTGCTTTTGGATACCTATATAGAACGCTGTGGGGCACCATAGAAACGGGCTTGCTGAAGTCGACCTTTTGGTACCTGGCGTAGGAGATTGCCGATGGCGTGATAAACACGTCTGCTTCCTGCAAGAGAATACACGGGAAGGATTAGGCACTAGAATTGCAGATCATTACAAATCAATTGATCTGCTCGAAGTTTTCTAGGAGGCGTAAAGCCAAGAACCAGTGCCGGATCCAGGTATGCACATTCCGTACAACTGCACGGAGCCTTCGTGGACTGGAGTCCCCGCAGGGCATCTAGTCCACGGTATGAATACAGGGTTCTTCATTCCTGTGTTTGGCGAGGGCCGACACCACCATTTTGCAAGGTGCCCCAGCTTTCCTATCTGACACTGTTAAGAACACACCTGTGTGTCGCTGCACCACGTTGTGCCGTCGTTTCAGACCATTGGGGAGAAGTGATGTGTTATCTGCTACGAGCCCCTTCCAGAGCAGCTCTAAGCATCATATGAAGATACATACCTTGAAAAAATGAAGAGTTGCCCCGCAACATCGCTTCAAGATGTCGATGTACCGCCCTGCAGTACAAACAGTACAGAAGGTGAGGCTTACACCAACTTATTCTCGTTCAACTCTACACGAAAGTCGCGACGCTCTGACTGGAGTCTTTGATGTGTCCGTATGTTTTTATCTTAATAGTAATAGGCTAGGGACATAACGGGTGGTTACTTACTGGCTTGTTTATAGTGATAATTACAGTAATTAATGAGGTGTTGTTTTCACACTTGTGTTTATAAATTTGTAGGTATGTGCATGATATATTGTACAGGGTAGTCCAAAAGTCCCTATCTATTTTGCTGAAATAGTATTTTAGGATAAAAATGTAGTGACATAATTAGATGTATATTTATTTATCAAACTTAGGTCTAAGATTCGACGTGAGCACCACCAGTGTCTCTGCAAATCTCAAATCTGTCTACTGCATTGCGGAACACATTCTCAAGCATCTCTGGAGTTATTTTAGCGAGTTCCGCGACAATGAGGATTCGCAGATCCTGCAGATCTGTAACTCTTGTTTTGTAAACCTAAGTCTTTATAAAGCCCCACGCAAAGACGTTTAATGGTGTTAAATCTGGAGATCGTCCTGCCCAAATCGCTGGACTGGACGTGGTGGAAACAGGCCCTGGGTAGCACGATCTCCGGATTTAACACCACGAGACTTCTTTGCGTGGGGTTCTATAAAGTCTGAGATTTACAAAATAAGAGTTACAGACCTGCAGGATTGTCGTGGCAGTCGCTAAAATAACCCCAGAAATGCTTGAGAATGTGTTCCGCAATGCAGTGGACAGATGTGATGTGAGATTTGCAGAGACACTGATGGTGCTCACGTCGACTCTTAGACCTAAGTTTGATAAATAAATATACATCTAATTAATAATTATGTTACTACATTTTTATTCTAAAATACTATTATTTCAGCAAAATAGATTGGGACTTTTGGACCATCTCTTCCGAGTGTATCACACGTTCCATACATAATAAATGTATGAAAAGAAAAAGGGCATTAAAGTAGGAAACTAGGAGCTAGTGTGACTCGAACCCGCGTTGCGTAATTTCAGAGTGAACGCTCGTACCGACTCCGGACCATGCCTTATAAAGACAAAAAGACTACATAGATAGGAGCATGGTCAAACTGCTTAAATATTGGCCTTACCTTACCTTAAATTTACCTTAAAGCGCTTCTGCCTCAAGGGTGCGCTGCTCCCACGAAGTCCACTCAGCGCCTCCTGAGGCGGGGCCACGACGGGGTCGCCACCCTTCTTTTCTCTTGCTCCTGCCATACGATTTGGTCCCCTATTGAATTTGTGGGGGCTGGTCTGGCAGAGGAATACCCTGACACTGTGGGTTGGTCGGGTATGTTGGCTAAAAACGTGTCCAAGTGTTTTTTAAAAGTATCTACTGGGACTGCACTTATATCTCTAAGGTACTGAGGCAAGGAGTTAAACAGGCGAGAACCCTGCCTAGAGATACTATTATATTGAAGGGTTTGAATCCTTCTCCGACTGTTTGGTGGGAGGTGATATTTTTTACACATTCTGCCAGTTCTTGTTAAGGTGGGCACAATTGGTTCAGTATTGGGGGCAACTAAAAGCCCTTCTAGAATTTTCCAGGTGTAGATTAGGATGTATCTCTCAAACCTTCTCTCTATGGAATAAAGGTTGAGGCCTCTAAGCCTATCCCAGTAGTTTAATTTGTTTTTACTCACCTGTTGCCCATCAGGTTGTTTAATATACGAGGTAAAGGTTCTTTGTAGGCCCTCAATTTTTTGCAATTCATTCTGTTTGTGGGGAAACCATAATTGAGAGCAGTAGTCAATGCGTGGAAGGACAAGTGATTTCCACAGGGTAAGCATGGTCATACTGTCCCTAGTTCTGAATGTCCTCAGTATATATCCTATTAGTTGTTTGCATGATGAGGTTACTTTGTCAATGTGCCTGTTGAATGTTGCATCTTCAGATAATATAATCCCTAGATCCCTGACATGATCAGTTTGTGCAATATCTTTTCCTGTGGGTCCAGTGTAGTTGAATTGTTCTTTCAGGTATTTATTTGGTCCATACTTAATTAGTTCAAATTTGTCTTCATTGAAGGCCATATTGTTTGCATCTGCCCATGCATATATAGTTTGTAGATCTTTTTGTAGCTCTACACAGTCTTCTTTTTCTGTAATTGGTCTTAGTATTCTGGTATCATCTGCGAATGACAGGAGAGAGCTTCCTAGGTTACAGTTTATATTGTTTAGCATTATAATGAATAGAATTGGTCCTAGTACTGTGCCTTGCGGCACTCCACTAATCACTTCTTTTTCTATAGATCTTGCTCCATTTACAGTTGTTATTTGTTTTCTGTCAGAGAGAAAGGCATGGATCCATTTTCCTACTTTTCCACAAATACCAAGTTCTTTTAGTTTATGGAATAATATACCATGGTCAACCTTGTCAAAAGCTTTTGCAAAGTCTAGGTAGATGACATCAACATTGTGGTTTTCTCCAAGTATTGTAGGATTGTATTGCAATGGTCTATAAGTTCAGTAAGGCAGGATCTCTTGTGTCTGAAGCCATGTTGAAAGTCTTCTAAGAGATGTTCATTTTCTATAAAACTGACAATGTGCCTTTTCAGGACTTTCTCAAATATTTTAATAATATGGGAAGTCAAAGATATGGGTCTATAGTTCTTGGCTTCCTTTCTTTTGCCTCCTTTGTAGATTGGGGTAATATTTGCTTGTTTCATGATTGGTGGTATTCTACTGGTGTCTAGTGAGGATCTCCACAGGATTTTCAAAGGCAGAGATAAAGTATGTTTGCATTCCTTAAGAATCTTGGCTCCAATTCCATCTGGACCAGGGGCTGAACTCCCCGGTAGCTCTGTTATTGCCTGTTGTATATCTCTAGTGGTTATTTGTATATCTTCCAATAATGGTCTGTCTTGGTAATTTTCTTTCTATCAAAAATGCTGTAGTTTTTATTTTCTTTGCTACTACAGGGGTACTCCAGCTTAAAGCATATTGAGATTGTAAAATGTTTGCCATTTCCTGTGTATTAGATGTGAGAGTTAGTCCATCTTTAGCAAGCAATGGGCCAATGCTCGTTTTGATAACTGCTTTGCGTTTAGCATAGCTAAAGAAGAATTTGCTATTTTCCTTTATAGTGCCAATAGCTTTGTGTTCATTATCAATATTCTCTCTTATGGTTGACTCCTTTATTTTAAGTTCTAACATCAGTATCTGATTCCGGATGTTACTATGTCTTGTATCACTTAATTGCTTTGTCAGTTGTTTAGATAGCTTTGTTCTCTTTCTCATAAGTGTCCTTCTGTATCTGTGCTCTTTTGTCCGGTGCTTCTGTGCACTATCGTTTTTCTTTGGTGTGTGTTTGTATAATGCTGATGACAGCAGGTATTGTATTCTACTCCAGCATTCTTCTGGCTTTAGGTTTTCTAATTCATCTTCCCAGTTTATTTCTCCCAGACAGTTATTTATTGATGTCCAGTCTGACTTGTGCAGGTTTAGGTCAGAGTATGGCAAGTTCGTTTGGCATGGGTCTTGCTTACATTTGTGGAGGGACAAGTTTGTGAATATGTGCATGACATTGTGGTCGGAGTGTATAGTTGGTGTTATAACAATGTAGTCAATTGTAGTTGCATTATTTGTCAGCACTAAATCTAGGATATTATTTTTTCTAGTTGGGCAGTGGACATGTTGTACTAGGAGCAGTTTTTCCATAAACTCATTCAGTTGTTTTGATTTGGACCTTTTTGTCCCTGATTTCATACCACCATATTGGTTCCAGGTGCAATTTGGGAGATTAAAGTCTCCTGTAATGATTAAGTCTCTTGTTGAGTCTACAATAGCTGGGCATTGCCTGATTTTTTCCAGAACTTCAGTGAGCTCTAGATGGGAGCTATCTGGGGGGCTATAGATATTCACTAGTATTATGTCTTCTTTATTTATGCTGAGCATGATGATTAGGAGTTCACAGGCTCCATTTGAGTATGCCATGAGCAGTTCACTTTGAATGTTTTCAGGGATGTACATCAGGACACCACCATTTAGACGGTCTTCTCTGTCACATCTCTGTTACTGCCTTTTTGGAGTGAGGTTCTAGATGCCTTGGTCGGTAGGGGCGCTGACTTTGAAATCTGCGATGCGGGTTTGAGACCCACTGACTCCTTGTTTCCCACTTTTATGTTTTAAGTGGTATTATTGCATTTAAAAAACATTTTTATAATAAATGTTGTTAAGGACCGAGATCTGGCCTATCATTTACTTTCAGTATACATGATGAGTGCGCGTTGGGTGACATTTACAATGAAAAGTGGAGTACAGTATTTATAAATGTTATTAAATTACTATTATTATTATCATTATTAAAAACAGAAGTACTGTAGTGGTAACAGTAACTGTAGATGTTACGCATGCGCAAACTATAACATGCTGGGTTAATTTGTGGTCTAAAAAGTGTAATTATGAATTGTATCTTAACATTTTTTAGAAAATATTTTGAGTAAGAAAGAGTTTCCCTAATTAATGGTCAAAATATTATACAGGGTGGGCGGAAAGTAGCTCCCTATTTTGGATTGGTAAAAAAATACGTATATTATCCATTTATTTCAGAAGAAATAATATGAAAAGGTAGGCATACATGGTAGGTTTTCTCTAAAATTCAATGTGGGCTCCAACTCTTTCCACCAGCTTCTGGAGCCGCCCAGGAATGGCGTCCACTGACTTTAGCAGGAACTCCGGCGGGATGGAGGACATGACTTCCCGAATTCGGTCCTCCAGTTCTTCCAATGTCCTCGGTTTGGTGCGGTAGACTTCTTCCTTTACCCACCCCCAAAGAAAGAAGTCGCACGGTGTCAAGTCGGGGTTCCTGGCTGGCCATTGATGTGGACTGGTATGACCTCAGATCAGGTTGTGGGCCCGTTCCTTCTGCGCAACACCATGAATGCTGAGCGGTACCTTGCTATGTTGCGAAACGAGGTCTGGCCGGTTGTCAGCACATGGGAGAACATCGACGATCTGATATTTATGCAAGATGGCGCCCCTCCGCACTTCGCTCTTGTTGTCCGTGAGTGGCTGGATGCCCACTTCCCTGGGCGTTGGATGGGTCGTCGTGGTCCACATCACTGGCCAGCCAGGAGCCCCGACTTGACACCGTGCGATTTCTTTCTTTGGGGGTGGGTAAAGGAAGAAGTCTACCGCACCAAACCGAGGACATTGGAAGAACTGGAGGACCGAATTCGGGAAGTCATGTCCTCCATCCCGCCGGAGTTCCTGCTAAAGTCAGTGGACGCCATTCCTGGGCGGCTCCAGAAGCTGGTGGAATGAGTTGGAGCCCACATTGAATTTTAGAGAAAACCTACCATGTATGCCTACCTTTTCATATTATTTCTTCTGAAATAAATGGATAATATACATATTTTTTTACCAATCCAAAATAGGGAGCTACTTTCCGCCCACCCTGTATATAAACTTTAATTCTACACTGACTGTATTTTTGTAGGTGTTCAAAGAACATTTAGTACACATTTCCCAAAGAATGCTTGCTGTCAGGATTCCTACCCCTCTTTCGATGATCCCGATGGTCCCTGAGAAAGAGCCATTTTCGAATGTTTTGCCCCAATTTTCCAAAGGGGTGTATCCCCCTGAAGCTAAAGGAAAGCTGATAAGCAAATTTATATGATCAAGTTTATCAAATGGAGTCAAATCAAATCATTTTAGTCATAGCGAAGCGCCATCAAGTCTTTTATTCTTCCATAATTTCAGATCTTGTTAGATCAAACCACAGTTTTCTATGTAATATGTCAAATCAATCAAACAAAATCAAATTCCATCAAATATTAACATTTATTTATTATGACTGAGCCCTTAAGTTCCGTTTTTGGCCATTATCATGCTCTTTAATTTCAAAGAATACAAATAAAAGGATTCCATTTACCAGAAACCAAATTTTTTGGCCGCTTCGGCAATGATATTGTAAAAAAGTCCAGTAACTGTGGCATTCGGGTTCCGGTCTTGGAACAGTGAATATGGATACCACTGAAACAAACAAAAATTAATTTCATATAAGAGAAACTTGTTCATTGAAAATAAATACATTAAAATGAATTAAATAGATACATTATAATAAACAAAATATCTCTAAATACGATACAAGTGATAAATACGTACAAGTGATAAAGGAAAATGGCTCGTGTATATTTTCAGTTACTGTAATTTGTCTTATAAACAAGGTTTTTTTTTTTTTTTTTGCTTAACATTATCTAAATCGTTTATTTTAGATTTAAAACTTAATATATTCGTAAGAAAATAATTGTTGTTTTGTTTAATACAATTAATACATTACATTTTAAAGAATTACTTACATTTATTCCAACCGCCTGTATACATTTCTCTTCAACCGGTGAATTCATCACACCCGCTGTAATTATACTAGTACATATTATTATACATATACAAATAAACACATTCACGCATACATCCACCACATAATGACGCATAAAATGAAACATATGAGGATAACAGTTAAAATGACACTCATTTCCAAAATGCCCGAAAAGGAAATGACGATAATGACGATGATGGATGTGGGAGTGACAAGGTTGGATAGAGTAAGGAATGAAAGGATAAGGGGCACAACAAAGGTTGGAGAAATCTCGAGGAAGATACAAGAAAGTAGACTGAAATGGTATGGACATGTGATGAGAGGGGACGAAGATTATGTAGGTAAGAGAACGATGAATATGGAGGTGCATGGCAGGAGAAAGAGAGGCAGACCGAAGCGAAGGTGGATGGAGAAGGTGAGGGACGATTTCAGGGAGAAGGGTTTGTCGGGGGAAGAAGCCCAGGACCGGGCTGTGTGGAGGAGGCTGGTCAGAAACGCCGACCCCGCATAGAGGCGGGAACGGGCGAAGAGAAAGAAGAAGACGACATAAATATATGACGATTGATAATTTAATTTTGCAACCTTCCTTCGGGGAGTCAAAAAATAAAAAATGGTGTCAATAATCCAGCAGGGTTGAAGCACCTTAAACAGAAAAAAACAAACAATTAGTTTGACATTAGCAAATGCAGTTTGTACCTGTAAGTTCCTGAATACAGGTATGTACAAATTAACTTCCACGTAATTACTGTACTTATTTTAATAGTACAGTTACGTCATAATTGTGTTTTCTAGATTCGATACGCAGTTTACTATAGTCACATAGTATAGTAGCTATAAATGGAACTTAATATTCGTATAGAAATGACCAACTGTCATTTTATAGTACACAAAGACATCAGTTGCCAAAACGTGCAACAACCTTTTACAATGATAACCCTTTTCTAAGTTTATGTTGTTAAATATAAATATTTAAAATAGAACAAGTCTGTTTCATTCACTCTTTAAAATTTGTATAAAAAATTTTATAATGCTGTTTTACCTTTGCATAAATATGCGTGTCTAATGCATTGTTTAACTATATGTAAAGATGTAATCATAGTATTAAGTGGGAGAGTTCTAAAGTTCTCGTTAAAAGCAAAGATATAATTGAAAGGAATATTCTAGAATGTGCATTCATCCATTTTGAAAAATAATTTTAACAACAGTTCGGGAATGGGTGTGTCATAAGTCACGCCCAATTTGTGTGATAAAAAAATATTAGCCAATCAGAGAATTTCATGAATATTTTATTGCATGTTCTATGTATATAAAAGGAATATTACTCAGAGTTGTCTTTTGTCTCGTTTTAGACATGTCAGTCGTGAGTTTAGATGATCGCATGCTATCATAAGATGCTATTATGCGACTGGAAATTCTCCACAGCTGCTTTACGAATGTTTAAGAGCGAGAGTAAACTAGTGAAGGATCAATTTGATTTGCGAACCATCCAGCGATTAGTGGAAAAGTTTGAAAAGACTGACAGAGTTGTTGATCAGCCAAGATCTGGCCGCCCATTATTGCAAGAGGATCGTACAAAAGCTGTTGTTAGTGCATTGCAGTCAGAAACATCTGAACTCGGCTGCTCATCAACAAGACTTATTTCGAAGGCTACATTCATTCCCCATAAAAGTGTTCACAGATTCATGCGTGATAAGCTCAAGTTGTTCCCATACAAGGTATCGACAGAGCAAGAACTGCTGCATGCTGATAAGGAAAAACGTCTCCAGTTTGCAAATTGGTTCCTTCACAATCAGTAATTGTTAGACGACATCCTTTGGGCTGATGAAGCCATTTTTACAGGAATGGATCAGTCAACATAAAAAATTGCGTGATATGGGCTGCTAAAAATCCACACGTCATTGTTGCAACTCCATTGCATTCACCAAAAGTGACTGTTTGGATGGATGTCTCCAAAAATTATCGTATTCGTCTATTTTACTTTGAAGATACTGTTGATGGCAAGAGTTACCTGACAATGCTGGAGAAACATTTATTGGTAGAGTTGCGTCGACTGAGGAAAGTTCGTACATGTGTCTTTATGCAGCACTTCGGAGAACATCGTGTCATCAGTAGGCAGTTTTGGCCAAATCGTTCACCTGACCTTAGCCCGTGTGACTACTGACTGTGGGGTGACCTTCAGGCCAGAGTATACCATCGTGCAAAACCAACATGCTTAGACCAACTGAGGGAACGCATCGAACTAGCAATTCGTGAGATTTCTAACGACACAATTGCACTAGCTGTGAACAATTTGGTGCCTCGTCTTGAAGCAGTACTTGAGCAAAATGGAGGACATTTCCAGCAGCTACTTTGATTGACATAAAATATTCTTTTTGTGTTTGTTTGTATAATAAAGGTTTTGTATTTGATTCTCATTCATTTTGGCCAAAATAGTCAAGGCCGGCAATACCCACTGTCGGGTGTAAATTGTCGTTTTGCGACTCCTAGACATCCACTCGCTTGAAGGAAGTGGTGGAAATCCAACGGGTCACGGCGATTACACAATGTTCGTACTTATATTCAGTAATAATAATAATACTTGAACAAAATTTAGTCAATTTTTGGAATTGAAAGAGGCCACGATTTGTGACTGAGCAGCTGGTAAATAGAGAGGCGGAACGTAAACCAATGATGCTTTGAGGTACCTATTTTTAAGAAGTCAAACTCGCTCAAGGAAAGTAATATGCCCCCAAAAAACTTTAGACTACTATATTCCTGAAGTGTAAAATTAAAAACAAGACCAAATAAGGAGTCGAGTGAACAAAAGAGAATCCTTGTAACAAACTAATTTATTTTTAAAATGTTTCATAAACAAACAAAGAAAACAAAAATAATTTATAAACAAATTTCAATTTTCGCGATATTATCGGCTTTTTGGATCACCTGAAGATCAGGGCCCCCAGCTTTCGTTAGTTAGATTTATAAGGCTGACTAACGAAAATATCACGACTTAACCTAACCAATCATTAGGTCAACTCTGCGCCTTTGACGATTGATTAGGTTAAGTCATGATATTTTCGTTAGTTAGCCTTATAAGTAACTAAAGAAGGGTGGGGGCCCTGATCTTCAGGTGATCCGGCTTTTTAAAATAACTTTTCCAAATTCTGTGGTGTCACTTTTCACTATTTAGTAAATTTCTCTATTAATATTTTGGGAAATATCAAATTTCACTTAGTTTCAATTAAATCTTGGTAAATCTCTAGGAGCGCTCCATTTTTCAATATTAAACATACACTCATAAAACATATACCATTTGAAAGCTCACATTTTTCCGAGTCTAAAAATGTAGTAATCCAAAAGTATCAATAGCAAATAAAAAGTAACTAGGTTTAAATATAAAACCCTATACCGATCAATTTGTGATGCGTGATCTTTACGGGGGCTCCGCCCCCGTACCCCCCCGAGACCTAAATTATACAAATGATAATGTAATAACATATTCATATTAGGTTAGGTTAGGTTAGGTTAGCGTAACAATTACCAAAAATACCATCTTACAACACAGACTGAAGATTTATAACTTAGCCAACCTTTATAATGTAGTTAATGACGTCACGCGTCAAACAATTAAACCGTGTTACTTTTTATTTGCTCTTGATTCTTTTGGATTACTACATTTTTAGACTCAGAAAAATGTGAGCTTTCGAATGGTATATGTTTTATGAGTGTATGTTTAATATTGAAAAATGGAGCGCTCCTAGAGATTATCCTAAATCTTAAATGGTAAGAAAAGAACAGGTACTGCCCACCAGACAGGGCCGGTAAACACGAAATAATCCACAGTATACTCGCGGGTCTCCACCGGTGAATAGCTTGAAGCGGCCTCTTAGTACGAGTTATGAAATAAACTGGTCCTCGACCAGTTGGCGATTGCCCAGAAGGTGCAGTTAAGAAAATTTAAAATGAACAAGGAAAGTGGACAAGAGAAGTTCCTTTTTTCAAAACTAATGTGGAGTGCAACGAAAGGACAACCTCTTAACTCGCGATAAACGAATTTAACCATATAACGCCGCAATTTTTTATAGGGTTAATTTTTGAATGCGCGTATTCGTGAAACGGTACAAATTTGACCCGTCGTCCATAACCGGTTAATTAAAAAGGGTTACAGTTTAATTAGGCTGTCAACCTTTTATTAAAGTTAAATATACATCACAACTGATTACTGTAACATTTTAAATTTTCTTTGGTCATAACAATTACAAGATACTGAATTCATATTGGTTTAAGTCTTCAATGATCCCCCTCCCATCCTGATATATATATATATATATATATATATATATATATATATATATATATATATAAAGCTTGTATATGCGATATCGGTATCATTTATTCTAAGTATTATATATGGTTGTGATACAACTCAGAATGGTTCCCTGAGATATATGGTCATACGACGCCATTTGTAGTAAAGCCTTCAACAATAAATGCCCAGTGCCCTTCCGCCTTTATTCCAGGTAGTTCCTTGCCAACATGAGAAGTCTGGCAGAAGTGATGCACGGATTCTAAAAAATGGAGTGAAGTAGCTATGGAAACCAGAAAAAGTAAAGCAAATGCTGCATCTAACAGTATATATCGTTAACGAAAAAATTCACTCCACCAGATCTGAAATTAATATTTTAGATTGAAATGTGGTGCACCAAATGTAGTACATTTCTGCCAAACTTCTCAGTTTGGTTCCCTTTCTTTTGACGAGAAGGATATTGAAATACTGACATAAAAAATAAATATACTGAAGAAGAACAGCAACGATCACTATATTACAATCCACTAATTCATTGGTTACCACTTTTAATTAAAAATCCACAGGCAAATCTAAATTCTTGTGTACAGGGTGGGCCAAAGTATTTAGCAACACAAAAATTCTAAATAGGGATGAAATTTTAAAGCTAAATTCTTCTTTAAGACACTTTTCTTGTGCTCAAGACACGGAGTTTTAATGCGTATGAATACGTCGTACATAAAGATAAAATCCTATAAAAAAAAATGGGGGTGATCGTTCGTTAAATGGCAAATTAATTTCACTTAATAGAAACCAGATTTTAAAGGGGAAACCCATTCAAAAACAGAAAATAAATTTTAAGAAGAAACCCGTCTATACATCGCTGAAACTCGCTCTCTCTCGTTACGAACATTATAGCAAGAGTCACTGCAAAGTTGTTGGACTACCCTGTACATCAAGATAAACAAACTAGTGTTGATTGTTCTACTTAACGAATAACTGGTGAGGATAGTTGAACTAGTAACGGAAACTATCGATTACTGACTAGTTTAAATAATACTAAATGTTTTGAACGCAAACATTGAAACTAAATGAAACCCTGTACTTACTTTGAAAGAATGGCGTCAAAAAATAAATTAATCTGATCAAAGTTAAAATCCTATAATAAAACACACTTTTAAAAACTTGAATATTTTGTATGGGTGTATTTGCTAAAAAAAACCAAAGGAATGGACCATCTATTCATTACAATTACGAGGGAAGGGTTGGCACAATGCCTATTTTGACATGATACGCGAAAGTTAACTTAAAATATATGTATATTACGATAAAATAGGTAAAATAATATAACTATTAATAAAAATGGAAAAATAAGTTTTTTGAGTTACCCAACATCGAGACGAAACTATTATTTATAAATAGTAAACATTCTTTAAGATAACTTAACCCACATTAGTCTCCATTGGTAGAATTTCCTACGTGAATACGAGAAAAAGTGATGCAATAATGACAAACAATTTTGTTGGTAGGAAATTCTACCACTGGGCACTAATGGGTTAAAATTATGTTAGGAAAGCTATAAAAAGACTTATTTATACGCACAATACTGAGTTTTAGTTCCAGATAAAAATTTAAAATTTTTACGTGGGGAAGAGGCTGTCACTGCTAACCTAACCCAGTCAGTAAGAAAAAGAGGGGTGCAGTGATGAGTCCGCTACACGTAATTTATTTGGTTCGACTCAGGTCCCTTATGGATAAGGATTTTTTCGGTTGGTAGCTTTACTCCTTGTCCCAGTGTACCCTATTAGAAAAATGTAAAATGGACCAGCTAACCAACCGACTGCTGACTGCCCAGTTGATGTCATTATTACCTCGTTAAGGACGTAACAGTAATCAACCAACCAACCAACTGATCCTAAAACAACCTATTCTTCTCTCCAACATCTCTTTTATAGATACCAAGAAAACTCATTACGAATTCTTACAAAAAATCAAATACTATTAAATTTACCAACATGGAAATATAAAATACATCAAAAAACAATATTTTAAAGAACATTTTTAAGTATTTAATTAAAATAAGATTTTTACATTAAAAGAAAAAGTTCCACGGCAGCCATTATAATAATAATTAAATTAAATTAAAGATAATTTACGATTTTTACTCTTCTGAATACTTAATATTTAAATACTGTAAATTACTATAATTATCTTTACAAATTGTAAACAGTTAAAGATTATAAATTCTAAATGATTTGCTAAGTAAATCGCGTTAATAAATTTAAAAAATATTAATTTTACTAAATAGTTTAAAAATATTAAATTAGTTATACATAAAAATGTTAAATATTAAAGTCGACTACGAATATGTTATAAATTAAATTAACGATCAAATTTTTTTAGAACTGTATACAAATGACATTAAAATTTGTAAATGACACAAAATTTCAATTAAATATTTTTAACATTATCCAACTGGCATTATAATAAGCCTCTTTTTTTTTCATTCGAAAATTAGCGTTGCAGAAATGCCAATGGAAAGGTTAAAAACGTTTCTGAATGACAACAAACATTTTCAACTGAGATTGGCATTTCTCTCCTTCCGTTTCCTGATGGTGTCTGTTGGGGCGAAATCGGTCTTCCTCAGGAACTGCTGGAAATTATAAGGGCCCTTTTCGGCCTCTTCGTCAGAAGGACTTCTCACCACCGGCGTCTTGGTCGAGCGAAGCATCTGACGAAGTTCAGAAGCCGCCTGCATGTTCGTCGTCGGTGTATTTCGATCTCTGTCGAGGATTTTTTATATAATAATTCGATTATTCCTTATAATATTTTTCTATCTATCTACGATCTATCTATCTATATCTATTTTTTATATTATATATTTCAGCTTTGTATAAATACAGTTTCTATATAACTTCCCTACTCATTTCTATAATCATATTGAAAAACGAAGGTTTCTATAGCTTGTGATCCAAATGTTGTTTGTATATTGGGATCACCTGAAGATCAGGGCCCCCAGCCTCAATTACCAAATGATATCTTCGTTAAAACTAACGAAAATATCACGACTCAACCTAACCAATCGTCAAGGGCGTACAGTTAACCTAACAGGGCATTCAATTTATCCAATCATCCAAGCTATTCATGAGTCCTGCCATTTATCCTCTAAGGTCTAAGGCCCAGGGGTGCTCAGACTTCGGAGACCTTAGGGCAAAATTTGCTAACTATTATCTTTGGCGGGCACAAACACCAAAATTTTCCCCTAATTTATGAACTAAAAATAATGATTATGATTAGCTTTAAAATGCCTTTCAACATTATATTTTTTGGCAACAGCTAGAGTAGATTGGCATATTAAGCATATACATTTAGAATTTATGTTTGAGAAAAAGTAAATATCTTCCCATTCACTTTGAAAATTATACGTCCTTATAGTCTTATCACTGGTTCGTGTCGCCATTATGAAGCCCTGTCAATAAAAATAAAATTAAATAATGTAATTTTTAAAAAAAATATTTTGCGATCTAGCCACTAATATCAGAGGCTGAACTTTTACCACTTGAAACTTCAAAATCGGACACGCTGCCGGTCGAAATAATGCTAAACTTTTAATACTAAATGTGAAAACGTCAAATTACGTAAAAAACGACTTAAAAATAGACAAATTTCAAATTCGCATCCACACACAAGATGACACGAACGGGTGAACGGTCGACATGATGCTAAACTTTTAATACTAAATGTGAAAACGTCAAATTACGTAATAAACGACTAAAAAATAGACACATTTCATGTTCGCATCCACACACAAGGTCACGCGGACAGGTCAAACGCGGAACTAAATATCGATCCACCCACTCATCTTTATAAAATCAATAAAAATTCGAAAAGACACAGAAAGCCTAGCGAGTCGTTTCTAAAATGCCTTCTGATTGGTTGTATTTTCACGAAACACCCAATCAGCCAACTCGATTCATTATATCCGTTGAAATAGAATCGTCGCTTTAAGCGACACAGAAATTGGCGGAGCAAAGCAATGGTTTCAGACATGTTTTAAACATGTATGTGAGCGCTCTGCTCGCATGTAAAAATTCATTTCTAGTAATTTTTATATTGCCAGTTAAGATTTCATTTAGGCCGGCTATTCCAAAATAAACCAGCGGGCACATTCAAATCCATGGCGGGCACACGTGTGCCCGCGGGCACGGGTGTGAGCACCCCTGGGTCACTCTAAGCTATGGACTTCTTGGTACGAAAACGTCTGTCTGTAGCTCCACTTAACTTCGACATTACAGTATTATTTCTAATCAATTGTATATATTTCTATCCTTAGTATATGAACTGTCATTGTATTAATAATATTTGTCATATGGACTACAGTCTGCCAATAAACCTTTTCATTTTCATTTTCAATTTAATTTCTTATTATATTTGGTACTGTAAAGCAAAAAAACAAGAATACATGGGGGCCCTGATCTTCAGGTGATCCCTATATTGTATAGCATTTTACTATTAAATTCTTTGGAGTTCATTCTCAGCCACGTCTACAATTTCCAAGTCTTTCTCTAAAATCTCTCCATAATCCACGTCTCAAGTACTCAAATACAGGATTAATCAATGCTTTCAAAATCAATTATCATTTCCATTCCCAACTGACCCTTCACTCGCTAAAAAGGCTCAGTCGTTTAAACAGCATTACGCATAAACAAATTGCCGCAGAACGACAATATAACGTACTTGGTGATAGCGGTCGCGGTTGTGTTTCGGTTTCCATGGCAACCACTTCTCGCAATTGTTTGATACTTTCTTCTTCTTTTTCGATGTTTAATCCGTTTTGGTTCAGTCCTTGGTTAATGTCTTCCTGAGTCGTCCGAGCTACGTCCACCTCACAGCTGTTGCTAATAAACGTATTTCAAATTTATACATACATACGTATATATACACACCCATTTAAAAAAATTACTCATATGCTAACCAGCCATTAAGTGACTGTCTGAAAGAACTTATTTGTTATAAAAATGAAATATAGTATATGCACATACCGGTGGGCACTCCTTGACTGGCACTTTGGACATCCATTTATAAATATAATCAATGATATTTCATTCACTTTAATTGACATTTTTCATTATATTTTTAATAATAAATTAAAAATTACTCAAATTGCGGCAAATTAATTAATAATAACTAGTAATAATTAATTTAATTAAATAATATTTAAATAAATGATAATAATTAATTAATTATTAATAATATTCACTAATAAATAATTAATATCAAATAGTAATAATTAAATTAATTATTAATTAATATTAATAATTAAATAATAAATTAATAATTTATACTTATTATTAACATAAAATATAAAAAATGTGACGGAAAGTTTACCCCAAAAGAAATATGCGCTCACTATTGAAGCAGATTATTATTTTATTAACTGTAGAAGGCCAGTGTAGAACCGCACACATAGAGACTAGTGTCGGGTCTACTAACCCCATAATGAAAATTACATTTATAGGTTGAATTAAACAATTTATTGTTACTAAACAATAATGAAAATTAACCTGTATAGAATAAAAGGTATCATTTGCAGAAAAACAAATGTACTTTTAGTGTAATAGGCCACACTGGCTTTCTAGGGTTAATACGCAAAGCTAAAGCTAATTACTATAAAAAATAATTGAACATAAATTCGAGGAATACAAAAGAATACAAAGGCGATCCCAAACAATACTGGCATCTCATTAACAAAGCTATTAATGATAAAAAAAACCCGCTCTACACCCGAAAAACTATTAATTAAAAATGAGCCCATTACAGACACGACAATATTTTAAATACTTTCAACTAATTTATCACCGAAGTGATAGCCAATCTCTCTTCTCATATCTGCACGCTTTTTCGATACATACCTACTGTAGGTCTCACCCCATTCCCTCATTCGTTTTTCCTATCCCGAGAGCCACAACACAATTGAAAAACAAAAGTTGTACGCTGGCCACAATCCCAAACAAAATTTACAAAGAGTACGCGAACTTAATCCCGCCCATAAACCTAATCCATTCGAAATGGATAGGTTTATGAAATCAGGAGATGAAACTTTCCCCTCAAACTATAGCCCCATCTGTCTTTCCAACCGTCAGTAAACTATAGGAAAAAATTATATATAATTAAATAAGAAAATTTATATTATAAAACAAGATAAAACACAAACAACAATTTGGCTTTCTACGAAAACACACCACCAACTACGTAATAACTTATATTAGAACTTCATAGGACTCTGAACTACAAAGAAAGAAAAGATCAATAATAATCATCCTACTTGACCTAGTTAAAGCTCTTGACACAGTACCTGATACCATATTCTTAAAAACAAAGAACTTTACGGCTTCAGAGAACTACCCTCAAAATGGTTCCGCTTATACTCGTCTAACAGGACACAATTTATAGCACGTAATGCAACAAGGAAGCATTCTGGAACTTATCCTGTTCCTCCTTCATATAAATTACTTTCACCGGTCAGTGAATAATTCGTCCTGTTACCTGCATGCAGATGACACATCAACCATAACTTGAAACAAACACTTATTACCACTTCAAACAATCACCATCAATGAACTACAAAGAATATATGTATGGCTTGACGCCGACAAACTATCCTTAAATATTAAAAAAAACAGCTTATAGAGTCATCACAAAAAAAGTTGCCCCTCTAAACCTAAACCTAAATTCAATTTCTGTTCAACGAGTGCAATGATCATAGGTGTGGGTATATCATGGTTAAGTATAAGAATCTAAGAACTTACTTTGGGAATGCTGCACTTACTTTTGTTGTTATGAATGAGATCTTCACTAATTTGTTGCATAGATCTTCGGTGTACTCTTTGAGTGACAGGTTTGAATCAAGAGTAATTCCCATAAGTTTGGTCGATTGCAGTGCAATCGACCAAACTTATGGGAATTACTCTTGATTCAAACCTGTCATTCAAAGAGTACACCGAAGATCTATGCAACAAATTAGTGAAGATCTCATTCATAACAACAAAAGTAAGTGCAGCATTCCCAAAGCAAGTTCTTAGATTCTTATACTTAACCATGATATACCCACACCTATGATATACCCACACTGCATTCATGCTTACGGAAGTATTTTATGCAGCCACTGGTGTAATGCAGAAAAGATAATAAGAAAATCTATAAATCGAACACAAATAATGAAAGTACAAGAATAATGTTCCACGAGTTAAAAATTCAGTAAACATTGCCTATATGCAGGGCCTATCAGAGTGGGGCTAGGAGGGCCATTTGGCCTGGGCCTCAAGCTTAAGGGGGGCCTCAAATTTAAAAACTTTCAGGTTTGAATATAATGTTTTGCAGTGAAAATAATATTTTGTAACAAGCATTTGCCCTCCCTCCTTTTAATATCAAATTCTTTATAAAAATATGAATTTAGGATTTTTTATATTATTGGAGTTCCTTTCAGATTTAAGTGGTATGACTCTACAATAGGGTGGATCGATTTTACATTTTTTTCGATTTCCATATTCTAATAGAGACAAAAACTTGCGCATGCATGAGAAAATAGCCTCTGCAAAATCTTAGCTTAATAGGTAATCATCTTCTACCCCCGGCAGAGCGATGAAAATCATATTTTAGTAGTCAAAAACGTATTTTTAAACCCTAGCCTAGAGTCATAAAATTTTGCGTGTGTGTTATTTCATGCCTAAGCAACGATATAAATGCTATGGGAAATATATAAATGCATTATTTAAGACAAAGAGCCGATCTGAAAATATGTATATAAATTACCTATTTTTTCAACATTTGACGTTGTTGCCGCGGGCAAAAAATATTAACGTAGGACAACGCGCTTGGAAAAACGATCATATGAGGTCTTTTTCATCGACTTTATAGTTATTACTTATTAGGAATAATTTTGATGCATATTGAAATATTTTAAAAATTATAAGAAAAATACGTTTTTGACTACTAAAATATGATTTTCATCGCTCTGCCGGGGGCAGAAGATGATTACCTATTAAGCTAAGATTTTGCAGAGGCTATTTTCTCATGCATGCGCAAGTTTTTGTCTCTATTAGAATATGGAAATCGAAAAAAATGTAAAATCGATCCACCCTACTCTACAATCTATAGAATAAGCCTCGATTTATTGTAAATAGCCATTCGAAAAGCCGTTCGATATTTATTCATACTCGAAAGAAGAATTGGGTTTAGCTATGGGCCTCAAAAGCTGGAAATGGCCCGGGCCTCTCTGGACCTCTGAGAGGGCCTGCCTATATATATGACACCAAAAGTCATTGGGAATAAAATATTAGCTTCCCAAACTCAACGCCGATTTAACACAAGACAATGAAAGAGGAACATCAGAAAACCAAATTACACTCTGAATTGTGCGACTAGATCCTTGTGCTCCACAGGACCAAACCTCTGGAACACCTTCGATCAGGAGATAAAACAATTTAGAACGTTAAAAGCCTTCCAAAGAAAACTGAAAGACAAATTTATCAAATCATACAAACAATAACACAGTATTCCCCTTCTTATTTCCATAATAATAAATAAAAAAATAAAAATAATAAAATTAGATGAAAATATAGAAGTAAATACGTGTGTAGTCAAAATCTCAGTCTGTCAAGATTTTCAATTAATAACAAGGTACTTAATATTTAGTTCCTTACATCCCGACAAATACAGTAAGAATGTGTAATCTCAGCTGAATATCTATATAATGTACAGGGATGGTCAAAAGTCGCGATCGGGTCGTTAAGAAATATACAGGAATTAGAAATGAAGACTGTTCCGAGGAATGTTTACGACGGAATTCACACAAATTTGCCAAGTATTGTAGAAGCAGCTAGGCCTAGGATAATCAACTTCGGACTAGCCTTGGCTATGTGGTATGTAAACAAATTTCATAATGACGTAGGCTATCAAGCCTACAACATGGCGGATAGAAGTTCTTTTACAATCGAGGAGCGTCTTGTTGTGAGTGTTTGGGTTCACGAAAAAGAACATACTGGTAAAACGTATAATGATATAAAAGAAGACTTTGCAGTGCGTTTCAATAAGGCAGCTCCGACCAGGCAAATTTACGTAAACTGGAGAAAAAACATTCACAACCGGATCTGTTTTAGATGCCAAACGATGTGGGAGACCGCAGAAATATGCGAACGTCAGTGCTCGAATGCAATTATGCGTTGACCACGACGGTATCCATACACAGTGGTGGGCAAAAAGTAATCTCTCTTTTTGTTCCTATTTCTTTAAAATTAATGTATATAACCTCACTTTCCCGCATTATCAAATATTTAGTATGTATGTATATAGGTGTATGTATGTAGGTGGTATATATTGTGTATTATATTTTTAGGAAATTTATATATATATATATATATATTAAGCGAAAATTTACAATAGCAAAACTTAACGAAATGTTTACAAAAGTCAGTGTCGCTAATGTAATTTGACTTCTCTACTTTAATATTATCTACGTCTACATTTATACTTCACCTCAGATTACTCACATATATACAGTATATACCGGGTGGACGAAAAAAACCTGGACACTTTTGTTTTTCCTACAAATTTCAAACTAGTCAAGCTAATACACCCAAATTAGTAAAGGATGTAGCCAATAGTATGGTTATCATGTGCTGAAAACCTCAGTTAATTATCTTTGGCCGTTTCTTAATTATAAAAAATTTAACTTGACGAAACAAACAGCGAGATTTTGTGAAGCTGACTATTCCCTTAGATGTGTCAGATGTTCGCTACAAAACAAGCAGTTTGCGCATACGCACCTAAGACAATGATAAGTAGCCACATGGCGAATTGGTAGGCTAGCAGTGTCAGATTTCTTTAAGAAGTTTGGCTGATGGAATGGTTTTTTAAATTTTTTTTCTTGTGGTGTTAATTAAAATTCTATCGTAATGGTTTTAAGTAAAGAAGACTTAGCTGTTATAAAGGCGTGTTTTGCCGAGAAGGGATGGAGTGCTATAAAAATAATTAGGGAATTTCCGGGAAAAAATTGGAAAAGAAGTACAGTACAATACGTAATAAATAAAATTAGACAATCAGGGTCAACTGACAGAAAACGTGGCAGCGTGTGTACAGGAAATTTAATTTAGCAGACATTAAACGCATGTTTTTTCAAGATTTGTCCGACTTTACATTAACTGTATCAACAAATCGACAAAACAACCGAGTCAATGCATTAACTTCAAAATCGGAAATCCCGTCAGACCGTCTATTCAGAGGTCGGGGAACAGGAGTAAATTACCCCAAATGGGGGTAAATTTAAAAATTTTGGGGGTAATGCGTGCGGTATGAGAGACACTTCCCTCAGAGCCTCAGTCGTGTGTATGGTATCATGAAACGAAGAGGTGCTTTTAGTGCTTGACACTTTGTGCTGATATTTTTTTCGTATATTTTTATTTTATTTTGTTACATAAATGTGGCGTTATTCTAAATTTTAGAATATTACGAATTTACGTCCTGATTTTGATGTTGATGTATCAAAAATGAAACAGCATCATTTTTCCAAAACCTGAAGTGATGTTTTGAATGAAATTCTTCAGTTCTTCAATCCTTTTTACTAATTTTGTTTGTGTGCTATTCTTATGCCAGCATGTGTGGCTTTTTTTTATTTCTCCATAATAATGGATCCAATAAACATTTTTTGAATTTGAATTTTTTGTATACCATATGCAACCATTTTAAGAGCAATTGGCTTGTTTTTGTTTACTTTGAAGTCTGGGGGTAATTTCATTTTACTCAAATAGATTTTTGGGTAATACCCAAAAAAGTTCCCCGACCCATGGTCTATATCATCCAATTTCACGATTTTCTAAGAAATTAATGGTATCTTGTGGTGTTTCTTACAATGAAAAAACCAAATTATTCTTTACTGATCCACAGAAAACAAAAATGAACTCGCAAAATTACAGTGAACACCACGGAGAACTTTTACCGGAATGCCAAGACTTGTACCCGAACGAAGATTTTAGTTTTGTTCAAGACAATGCACCATCTCATTCAGCCAAGGCAACCCAAGAATTTTTGATGGCGAACATTCCTGAATTCATAAAAAGTGAAGACTGGCCACCAAATTCTCCTGTCTTAAATCCTCTGGATTACTTCGTGTGGAATGAGATGAAGTCATTGGTGTACCATGATCGCAAGGAACCATTTTCAAACCTGGAAGCACTTAGACAAAGAATTGAGGTTGTTTGGCCTATGGTGTCCCAAGACCAAATCAAGTCATCCATAGATCAGTGGAAAAGGAGCGTACTGGCCGTAATTCAAGAAAATTGGGGGGGGGGCAACACAACATCGATTTCAATAGGGTAAGTTTTATATGAGTTCCATTGAAATTTTTAGCACATGATAACTATACTATTGGCTGCATCTTGTACTAATTTGGGTGTATTAGCTTGACTAGTGTAGTTTGAAATTTGTAGGAAAAACAAAAGTGTCCAGGTTTTTTTCGTCCATCCGATATATATATAATATATATATATATATATAGTGTTTGAAAAAAGTAAATCGGAGAAACAGGTGGAGAAAATGTGGTAACGGTTGATGGAGTATTTCAACCTTCGCAAGTTGATACGAGGGAGGGGACCTACAACTCTACGTCGAATCCGAACCACGCGTCGCTACATCACCTCCCATACAACTACTATCCAGACCCAATGTCGCTTAACTTCCCTAATCGACGGGAATCGGTGTTACGATACTGGCTACCAGAATGTGGTGAAATCTGTTGTATGGAATATTTCATCGCGTCTGAAGGCGAAATAATAAGCAAATGGACACCATTTTGTAAGAACACTTGTGCAAATGACATTTTTATTATGGTATGATTCCATATAATGCGGCCAAATTATTTGCATCGTCAAATTGGTCTACACACCAAATTACACAACATTTCGTTCAACCGTTTCTTCAGGGTTGACCTCTGAATAACCGAAGTGACTTTTATCTTGAATTTATGAAGCTACATCTATTTTACTACATGCAATATATACACTATATATATATATATATATATATATATATATATAATCGTAGGTTGGGATTTTGCATGGTGTGCTCGGTTTACCTCTCGACGGATTCATCGGAAAATTTTGACTCAATTGGTGCGTCCCAGGAAGCATCACCGTCAAATTCTGGCGTCGGACTTTTTTAATTAATAAATAAAATAATTTGATGTTAATGATTTACTTTTATTAACTACTATAATTAACCCAATTAAATCTAAACTATTTAATTTTAATTTATTTAATTTTTAGTTGTTTTTCTTAATGAACTTATTATAGTTTTCTTTAGTTATCCGTAGAGAATATTTATTTTTTATTTTTTTTAAAAGTTATCCATTAAATGTGCAGAAAGAAAATGTATGATGCAATATGTTACCTTTTACAATCTCGTGTAAATACTGAAACTACAGTAAACCACTTTTTTGAGATTTTGTATTAAACAGTAAATATTACTGTAGTCCCAACTGCAATTAGTATTTTAGGATCACCTGAAGATCAGGGCCCCCAGCCTTCTTTAGTTAGCCTTATAAGGCTAACTAACGAAAATATCACGACTTAACCTAACCAATCGTCAAGGGCGTAGAGTTGACCTAACGATTGGTTAGGTTATTAGGTTAAGTCGTGATATTTTCGTTAGTTAACCTTATACGGCTAACTAACGAAGGCTGGGGGCCCTGATCTTCAGCTGATCAGTATTTTATTCCTTACAACTGTGATTAAAATTAATTAAAACGACAGTTTAATTAACAAATAGTTTATAATTTAGCTAAAATGTTTTGATGTAAATTATAAGTTTTAGTTACTCAAAAATTAAGGATTTTTTCCTTGATAGCTAGGGTTGTTGTTGTTGTTTAGCCGATCAGCCCACCCTGATCGAGCAAGCCGGCGGCACGCAGGTAACCGATCGCTCTCTCCGGAGTGGACCAGAGGTTCAGCGCACTAGTGATGTTGCGTTGTGTTCGTTGTTGTGCTAGAGCGGTGCAGTCTGTCATAATGTGTTCAATTGTTTGTGGTGTGTCCTGGCACAGGTGGCAGGTGTCGTCTGTGGAATTGTCTAGTCTGTGTTTAATGTTAATATGTATGTAAGTTGGGGTGATGTCCACATCGGAATCGTGCTAAGTTAACTCGGTCCGATCTCCTCAGGCTGGACTCTGACCTGTCAATGGCAGGGACGGATTTAGACCGTCTTCCACCGTCTTCCGGAAGACGGTCAGAATTTTCAGTGAATTTTTTTATTATATGATATTTTAATAATATAAAATATATATATAATATTTAATTATATAATAGTTTGATAAATATTATGTAATTTTCCATTGTTTTATTTTTATATCTTTCATTTCATTATAAAATATGTTAAAGCAACTTGAAAATGTACTTCTGACAAAAAGGTGCTAGCGAAAATTTCACGATTTACAATAGTTCCGTACGCATTTTTTACTTTTCAAATTTTGGAAGACGGTCAGCCCAGAAGGCTGGATCCGCCCCTGAATGGGTGGCGGCTTCGCACCTACGACCGCATTCGGACCGAGTTGTGTTAGTGCTTTCTGGGTTAGGTGTGTGTGTGTATGTGTTTTCTGTACTGTGTGATGTCTGTGGGGCGTGGTATGGAATGAAGTATTTGGTTATAATGTCTCTGTGGTGTTGCCTTAATGGTGCGAGGTGTTGGTGCATGATTGTATATGCAGTGGCAAGGGTGTTGTGGGTTAGTTGTCGCTGCTGCCATGAATTGTGTTCCCATCATGTCTAAATGTTCCCTAACTTTCAGTATTTTTGTTTCTGTGTGCGGGTGTTCTATCGGTGTTGTTTGAGTACATCCTGTAATGATACGAAGTACGTTGTTTTGTATTGTCTGTAAGGTGTTTATGTTATGTTTGAGATAATGGGTGCCCAGCATGGGCTAGTATAGTCCATAACTGAGCGAATATATTGTTTGTATATGAGTGATGTTGTTTCCTGCTGGTGTCCAAAGTTTGTGCCTGTAAGTATCCTAAGCGAGTTAAGTCTTGACGTACATTTGTTTTTAATGTCCTGAATGTGGTTTGCAAAAGATAATGATGTATTATATGTGACCCCAAGTATTTTGGTTCTCTGAGCGTGTGGAATGTTGGTGTTGTTTAGTGTAATCTGTGGAGTTATCTGGTGTTCTTTTGTGTTGCTTGTTAGCAAGATGATGGTTGATTTTGTGGCCGCTACTTTGAGTCTATTGTGTGTGAGCCAGTCTTGTATACTGTTTATGTATGTTTGTAGGTTATTTGTAGCGGTGTCGATGTTGTTGTGGGTGGATGTTAGAATGATGTCATCTGCATATGATGATAAGGTAAGCTTGTTATCTATGGGTGTTGGAATGTCATGCATGTATAAGTTGAACAGTGTTGGTGAGAGAACAGAGCGTTGAGGGACCCCGTTCGGGAAAAGCTTGTTTTTGGATGACTTGCCATTAAATGTGACATGTGAGTATCTTCCTGAAAGATAGTTGCTCAGCTACCTTTTGGTGTTATTGTGCATGTTTGTGTTGAGTGTTTTGTTTATGAGAGGGAAGCGTGGGATAGCATCAAATGCTTTACTAATGTCTATTGTTGCTAATAGTGTACGTTGAGCTGGTCGTCTGGAGTTGATGCCATCCATGATGTGCTGCGTGAGGTTAGTGAGTAATGTCCTGGTTGAGTGGTGAGGTCTGAATCCATGTTGGGTAGGCGATAGTGGTATGTGTGGGTTGGTGATTTGTAAGATTAGTCTTTCTGTTACTTTGGAAGGTGTGCATAGTAAAGTAATGGGTCTCTTGGAAGCTGGTTCTGTTGGATTTTTGTTTGGTTTGAGTAGTGTAATAATTTTACCTTGTTTCCATATGTCAGAAATAATACAGTGTTGGGCTCAAATGTTTAAGGTGTGTGTTAGATATGTTGTCTGGTCCCGTAGCCTTCAAATTCTTAATGTCTTTGATGATCTGGTGGTCTGGTCTGTGTTGAAGGGTGTAATGGTCGTGTCGAGTCTGTAGGTTTCCTTGTGTCTGGCTGTTTGTCTGTCTGCGTGTTTCTGGTTGTTGACTCTGTTTAAGCGACTTATCTTTGCGTAGTGATTAACTAGAATGTTAGCTTGTTGTGTATATGTTGGGATATTATTTTGGCTGCGACAGATAGCCGCGTGTGAGGTGTGAATGCCGCTGTTAGAGAGGGTAATGCTGTTTATAGTCTTGTATAGCCTGGATGTATCTGTGGAGTGGTTTAGTGTTGTTATGAATTCCCTAAATGTTTCTGTTTGTTTTTCTTTAAGTTTGTTGTTTATTTCTGTGTTGAGCTGTTGTATCTGCTGTTTTATGGCTTCTGTGTGTGGTGTTTGTGTGTTATGTTTGAGGTTGTTACGTTGCCTTATGAGGTGGGCTATTTCTCTAGTGTAATTTGGGTTGTATTTCCTAATGTTGCCCTCGGGTATGTATTTGTTTGCATTATTGATGATCTGATTAAATGTCTTGAGTGTTGTATTGATGTTTATGATGGGTGTGTTGTTTAATGTGGTGAATTGTTCCTCAGTCTGTAGTTTGAACTGTTCCCAATCAACTTTCTTGTAATTTCTGTAAGTGTGCCTAAGGCTGTTGGGGCAGAGTGTCGAACGTGTTGTAATGATGATGGGCAGGCGGTCTGATGACACTTGTTTTTCTGTTCTCCAGTGTGCATGTGTTGCTAGTGAGGGGGAACAGAACGTTATGTCTGGGGAGGAGTTTGAGTATCCTGCTTGATGTGGTATGTATGCATGTTCTTTTGTATTGTTAAGAATGAAGAGGCTGTTTAGTTGTGTAGCTATGTTGGCGCCTCTGGTGTTGTTTTGGTTATGCAGGTACCAACTAGTGTCTTTAGCGTTGAAGTCTCCTCCTAAGATGACATTAGTGAGAGAGGGCACATTGTGTAACTGTGGATTATAATTGGCTGCCACCTGAGGTGAACTATCTGGTGGGATGTAAATGTTGATGAGTGTGGTGTTGTGTTTTGCGCGTGTTTTAATGTTAACTGCCTGTATTTCCATCGTGTTATCCGCTTGGATTGTGTTTGTAATGTTTTGGGTGGCATCAGTGTAGCTAATGCTTTTTTACGTTTGTAAGTGATGAGTCCACCCCCGTGACCCCCCAGTACGATCTTGACGGATCGCCATGAAGTCAGGGATGGTGGGTGTTTTGTGTGTGCGTTTTACTTTTGTTTCTTGTATAAGCTAGGGTTGCCAGATGTCCCGGTTTTCCGGGATTGTCCTGGTTTTCGGCCTCTTGTCCCGGCGTCCCGAAAAGACCTTTCGGGACCATCGAATGTCCCGGTTTCACAAAAAAAAACCTCGATGCTAAATCCAGTGGAAAGTACGAGTAGATGTGTTTCTTGTTTATTTTTAGTTATTTGTTGGGAAAAAATTTACTTTATTTTTTGTTTGTTTGAAAGAAAATGTTTATTCATTTTATTTTATGTTTTGAGAAATTTATTTTGTTTTAATAAAAATTACTTTGTACAAATATTCTATGTAAATTACGCATCAATATATTGAAATCGAAATAAAAAAATTTATTGTCCCGGTCTGTCCGCCAAAATAATCTAGCAACCCTATTTATAGCACACGCAATTTCTTCTTTTCAGTTGTACGCCCTTGACATTTGGTTAGGTTAAGTCGCCATATTTTCGTTAAAACTAACGAAAATATCACGACTTAACCTAACCAATCGTCAAGGGCGTACAGTTGACCTAACCGGGCATTCAATTAACACAGTAAAACAATGGGGGTGCTATAAAGGAAAAGATTCGAAAATAATATAATTTTAGTTAATTAATAATTTAGATCATAATTTAATTGCTGTGTTATGAACTTACTTTCTATGTTCCTGTTGAATCATGTCGTAATAGGTCGACACAGGACTATTCGATTGAGTAACTTTGGTTTTGGAGCGACACAAAGGCTGTAATGAAAAAAGTGTCAGGTAAATAATTACATTTATTCAATAAAATCTCTCTCTCTCTCTCTCTCTCTCTCTCTCTCTCTCTCTCTCTCTCTCTCTCTCTCTCTCTCTCACCTGTTGGTGGGGTCCCTTTTTCGCTGTTCACGGATTAGCTGAGGGATATCATCAAACCCTCTTGGTCTGATATAATCTGAGGGCGTGGGCCCGATATCCTTTAGTCTTATACCAGCCTTCTGACGACGCAGGTATTTATGCACCTCTTCGTTAGCCAAGTGCACCTGCAAACGGAAGACATTGTATACGATAAATATTATTCATTATTTTTAGCAGCGTTTAATTAAGAAAGCGTTTTAAAGTGCAATAACCGCACTCAAATAAGATTGAAATTAAAAGTCAATAAAAATATGCTCTATAAAAGCGAGGGAGTTGGTAAAACACCATAAATATTGGTCTCGCTTCAACGAACGTTTTTGGGGGGTTCTGGATAGCGAGATCGGTAAATCACGGGTTCACGTGATGCGGGTTCGAGTCCAACTAGCTCCTTTACTTTACCGCATTTCCATTTAGAATTTAAATAAGGACAAAGAAGCTTTTAAGATTTGGATGTCGTGATCACTCATAAAAACAGATCTTCTCCCAACGGTTCGTAATTTTACGCTCTGCGGGTGTAAACTCAAAGATGGACACAAAACGAACCAAAATGATAAATATACTGTAGATAGGGTAACCAACAGAATGGAATATTGGGTATCGAAGATAGATCCTAGTAGGTATATCTGCTTCGATTCGGTTTGATTAGGTCACAGTTATTGGTTAGCTCTGTACTATGAGTTACTTTACATTAGAATCTAAATCAACCAAGGTATTGCTTGTTTTGTGCTATGTTCTGATTAGCAAGACCTTGTTTGTTAGGTTATGTTGGATCTATGTTTAAGTTGATTAAGTGAATTGGATCTTAGTTGATTTGGGTCAAGCTTAGGTTTAACACATACAACACACCTTGCCCGAAAACAAGGTGTGTTATACGCATTTCAGGAGTGTGTATAGGGATTTGGTACTCTTTAATTTGCCGGTACCCATTTGTGCCCAGTTGTGCCGATGCCCTACAAGCCCAAAGGCTTACATTTTGAGAGAACATGATGAGGTTCTTCATTTTTTTGGAATTGGCGTAGCGCCCCAAATCAAGGTTCTCCCTGGTCTGCTGCCGCCTCTTGTATCGACCCCAGAACTTCTGAATGATGATGGCAGCCTCTGGATTAAGACCCTCCTCCTGAATCGGAATCACAATTACAATCGCAATATTAAATCATGCTCGTAATCTTGAATTTAATCGTAATCATAGAATTCCTTATCATGTCCGTAATGATCACTATCGGGATAATAATAATAATAATAATAATAATAATAATAATATTTAAAAATTAAGCTTTCTGCAAGTTGTATCAATTTTTATGTCTTGAATTTAACATTTTTTACTCCATCATTAGTGACGTCATAAACTTATATAAAGGCCTAAGTTTTGCTTCCCCCCGGAAGTATTCATTCTGACGAAGATTAATCTTGTTGACCCAGCTTAGACCCACAGCTTAACGTGGATCCGAACTACGACCCACCAAGGAAGTCAGAAATCACAAAGTCCCCGTCCGGACTCGACTTCACGAACTCCCAAACGGCAGCTCATCGTCTTAAGCACTAGGCTATCCAAGGTACCCATTTATCTACCAACCACTTTTTTAACGGAAGGATGAACATCTGGGTGAGCTGCATGCCGTCTGCCCTCGCCGGAATGGAACCCAGGGCCGATGGATTCGTAGTCAGCGATGTTAGCCGCTACACCATCGAGGCGTAAGACATCATACATGCATTCACACGCAATAAATTTACCTACACATCTAAGTGTTTCTATGACGTCATAAACTTGTTTTGAAATCATTTACTTCATAAAACATTGCTATATGATGCCATTAGTTCATTCATGACGTCAAAACATTATCTGTGATGTCATTTTCAGTTACCTCGAGCGCTTTTTCTGCCTCTTCCGGGTTGTCAATGTGCTTTTCAACGAGAAGCTTCAATCGCTCTTCCAGGATTGGTCCCCATTCGGCTCGCGTTCTGTACCCGCGGAAATCTTGAATTCGGAATTGAGGATTAATAAGAATAATTTAAGAATAAGTTAAGAATAAGTGAGAATGAAATAAAGAAATAATAAAAACATTAACTATAGAGCAATTTTAATATAAATATATATAATTTTTTAAATTGTATGTTGAAGAATAAATGATTAATGGATTCTCTTGAAAATCGAGAATCGTTTAAAATTCAGGGGTGGCCAATCTATGGCGCATGCGCCAAAAGTGGCGCATTGGATGATTAGAAGTGGTGCATTGCTGCTCTCAGTAACTAATTTAACTCCAAACATTAAAAGGTTGGTGGAATCAAAACAGACTCAAAAGTCTCATTAAGGTAAGTAATGTTTACATTGTTTTTATATTAAATCATTATATCATGTAAAAATGCTAAATATATCTATATTAACATATTTTATAGAAGAATTTAATGGGGGTACAAGACTTGTATGGCGCATCTGAACTCATGCGTGAAAAAATTGGCGAATGAAATGTAAAAGGTTGGCCACCCCTGGACTTCAAATGAACTTAAATATTCTCAAGTTATTCTCTTTCATAAGAAAGTAACGGAGAAGAAATTGAGATCAAAATACTCTTCAAAAGTTACTACTGACGCGGGTTTCAATTCTAAATAAATCGCAGCATCTTAAACCATTTAGGGTAGAACGACCTCTGAGTGACTCAGTCAATGAACAATCTATTGTTGGGCCATCTACAGGGTGTCCAAAATGTCTGATTTTCGTTTTTCTTTCAGACCCATTTAAAATGTGTTAGAGCAGCAACTATACGATTGAACAACGCATATTGGCTAGCACCTGGGTCCATGAGCGACCACGTAATAGCAAAACCATTGAAAATATTCGTGCAGACTTCCAGGACCGATTCAATCGTGCAGCTCCTCCAAAAAGGAGCTGCATCATTGAATCGATCCTCCAAAAAGGAGCTGCATCATTGAATCGGTCCTCCAAAAAGGAGCTGCATCATTGAATCGATCCTCCAAAAAGGAGCTGCATCATTGAATCGGTCCTCCAAAAGAGAGCTGCATCATTGAATCGGTCCTGGAAGTTTGCACGAATATTTTTAATGGTTTTGCCATTACGTGGTCGCTCATGGACTCAGGTACTAGCCAATATACGTTGTTCACTCGTATAGTTGCTGCTATGGCGCATTTCAAATGGGTCTGAAAGAAAAACGAAAATCAGTTAGTATTTTACTGGGGTGACAAGACATTGTGGACACCCTGTACAGTATAACGAATGCGCGCGAAGTATCACGATGAATAACTGTACGAATATACACAAATATTAAGAATATTTTCATGGTGACTTTCTAAATGCAAAAATGTCGTAAGGAAGGAAGAAGCGCTAACCATAGACTTATTTACCTCTAATTATACTACAACTTGTTCCTATTTAGGCCTACTTTAATTATGATAAAGCCTTTGAATGATAAAGCCAGTATAGAATCATCTTCCCAACCTGTTCATCCATACAAAAATATGCATTAACCTTTACGAAGGTAATAATATTCAGTGGAGAGGGCCATATATTAGCACAGCGCTCAAGCCAACAAGCCAACTAATACGGCCCATTGCGCTAACTCCTACATTACACAGGCCTACGAATGAGAACTTTGTAAGAGTTGTTTTCTTACTAATAACTGATTTTATATAATTCAACTACGCTGATTTCGAATAAGGTGTCCATTTTTTTCTATCACGTAAGGATTTTCTGCAAACTGGAAGGGAAAAAACAAAACATAAATAAATATTATTTTTTAATTTACATTCGGTACCTATTTCGCTTCGTTATACTAATTACAAATGCAAACAACTTTAAAAAGAACGAAGACTATTAACGTCAATTACATATTCATCTTTATTTGTCCTGAGTTTTCTTGTGAGATCTATGCCTTTTAGTCTCGAGTGTACGCGCTGTTCCTTTTCTTTTACGTAATAATTCTGGAGTATCCCGTTTCAACATCCAGCAGTAATCAGCCATCATGCTGATGTCCCACCTTCCCTGCTATCTCTTCTCCATTTCTTTGACGTCTTGGTGAAACCGTTCTCCTTGTTCTTCGCCGAGTGCTCCGAGATTCTCAGGGAAGTAATCCAAGTGTGAATGTAAGAAATGTAATTTTAAACTCGTATTAAACCAAACTCTTTGAACTTATTTAGCATGTTGTTCGCAATGTTTGGGTAATTTGGGTCCTTGTTGTTCCCCAAAAATTTGCTGATAACATCCTTAAAAGCAATCCACGCTTCTTTTTCAAGATTGTTCATTGTTCTTTGAAAGTGTTCATCCAAAGTCAGTTTTCTAATGTGGGGACCAACGAAAATTCCTTCTTTCAATTTTGCTTCCGAAAGAGTTGGGAATTTACCACACAGACTCTTAAAACAATCTCCATCTTCCTCCAAGGCCTTAACAAATTTTTTCATCAAGCCCAATTTTATGTGAAGCGGAGGTAAAAGGACTTTCTTCGTGTCAACCAAACTTTCACGTTGAATGTTTTTAGAACCAGGTGTCAGGTTGACTCTGCGTGGCCATTTTTTTTATCCAGTGCTGAGTTCTTGCTCAGCTATCCCATTCACACAAAAAACATGGAAACTTCGTATAACCTGGTTGTTGACCTAACAACATACAAATCACTTTTAAGTCTCCACAAAGTAGCTAACCGTGTTCTTTGTATTTAACCTTAGCTAGAAGAAGCTCGAGGTTTTCGTACGCTTCCTTCAAGTGAACCGAATAAGCCACAGGAACGGATGCATACAAGTTACCGTTGTGAAAGAGGACGCCTTTTAGACTTCTTTTGGAGGAATCACTGAAAAGTCTCCACTCATTTGGGTCATAGACTGCAGCGCCTAGCTTAAGTATTAGTTCCGAAACATTGTTGCAATATACTAGTGTATTTCTTGAGAAAAATATTGGACGAATTCTTTTTCTCGATTTCTGTACCAGTAAAATGACGTCCTGGAGAAAGCAAGTTCTTTGCACAAAGTCTGGATCCCAAATCTCTGAAGAATCCTTCGGGAAACACAAATCTCTTACCAAATCATTAAGTTCACTTTTTGTAAACATTTAGGGTTCACCAGATGTTTCGGTTTGAAAACAATCAATATCATCGTTTCCATCGTCATCAGACACCGAATCAGATGAAGTTATATCAAGAGTATTTGATTTAGTAGGTAGAGGTATACCAGGTCCATGAGCAACAGGTCTTACAGCAGACTGAAAGTTTGGCTAAGAAATTTCCTTTTTATTTTTCGTATTGTAGCCTTGCCCGTTACATGAATAAAATTAACAGTCATTGCTATGATTTCTAGACTCACGCCAGACCATTGGAATCCCAAAAGGTAAAGAATCCTTTTTACCTTTACTCCAGTCTAAGTTGTTCAACACAAACACTGCAAACTTTATGTGGAGCCCATGATTTATCTTGATCTCCAAGTTTCATTCCGAAGTACGCATAGTATGCTTTCTTGACGAAGTTTGTTATATCTCGCCTTTGTTTTTTCACAGTACATTTTCCACAAATATAACAGAAAATGTTTGGGCTATTGACACACCCTCTGGTTGCCATAGCGACAAATAAACAAATTTCAAAAGAGAAATATAGTCCCCGTGCACCTTTGAATAATAAAGAACTACAACCTCGCACGCAGTAGACAGACTGACTCATCTCGTGGCTTGTCAATCACTTATATACTAGCGGTGCGTTTCTCGAATGTTCAGAAGACGCTATGACGTCACTTCTGATCTGGAAACATTTATAGACAGTAGTTTTTAATCAAAATTTAATCGAGTCAATTTTAATGAAAATTACTTACGTATGTAATATGAAATGACATTTTGTGAAAAATCTGTACGTGATGGCGAAAAATGAATATTATTTTCGGAATCAGCGTGCAAAAATTACTATACAAGTGATAAAACATTTCGGATAACAAAACCATCGCAGGCCTGTGTTATTAATACCACCACAATCGGGAGTCAAGCACTTGACCTCATTGTTTTCACTTCGCTTATAGGGAAAGGGTATTAGCCACTGAGCTACGGGTATTGCCCAATATTGAGATACTATGTATATTAATTGATTAATTAATTTCCTTTATCGGCGCTATTTTTATAATCGTTCTACCCTTTCTCTGTTTATACTTAGAAGCTGTCAAACGATACGTAAACGAAGTCTAGGTATAGGGTATAGGGTACAGAGTACTGTGTACAGGATTTGCATTATCCCTGTTGTAGGGTGTAATGGTACTATAGGGTATAATGGTATTTCGAATACCCAAAATGTGATTTGGTTCTACGGACGATGTTTTCGAATGTTCTTACGAGACTGAATAATGATGGCAGCTTCCTCTTCAGTCATTATATCGTCAGACTCGGAAGTTTTAGGGCGCTGTAATGAACTCTTATTGCTCGCGGTTTCGAGCGATTTTAGACTCTGTCTTAAGTCTTGATCCAGCTCATTTTCGGACTCGTCTGGTTGCTCGTCCAGTTGTTCGCCCGGTTGTTCATCCGGTTGCTCGTCCGGTTGCTCGTCCAGTTGCTCGTCCGGTTGCTCGTCCGGTTGTTCGCCCGGTTGCTCGTATGGTTGCTCGTCCAGTTGTTCGTCCAGTTGCTCGTCCGGTTGCTCGTCCGGTTGCTCGTCCAGTTGCTCGTCCAGTTGTTCGCTCGATTGTTCGTCCGGTTGCTCGTCCAGTTGTTCGCCCGATTGTTCATCCGGTTGCTCGTCCAGTTGCTCGTCCGGTTGTTCATCCGATTGTTCGTCCGGTTGCTCGTCCGGTTGATCATCTTGTTGCTCGCCCAGTTGTTCGTCTGGTTGCTCGCCCGGTTGCTTGTCCGGTTGCTCATCCAGTTGTTTGTCGGGTTGCTCGTCCGGTTGCTCGTCCGGTTGCTCGTCTGGTTGCTCGCACGGTTGCTCGTCTGGTTGCGCCAGTTGCTTGTCCGGTTGCTCGCCCGGTTGCTTATCCAGTTGTTTGTCCGGTTGCTCGTCCGGTTGTTCGTCCGGTTGTTCGTCTGGTTGCTCGTCCGGTTGATCATCCTGTTGCTCGCCCAGTTGTTCGTCTGGTTGCTTGTCTGGTTGCTCGCCCAGTTGTTCGTCTGGTTGCTTGTCTGGTTGCTCGCCCAGTTGCTTGTCCGGTTGCTCATCCAGTTGTTTGTCGGGTTGCTCGTCCGGTTGCTCGTCCGGTTGCTCGTCTGGTTGCTCGCACGGTTGCTCGTCTGGTTGCTCGCCCAGTTGCTTGTCCGGTTGCTCGCCCGGTTGCTTATCCAGTTGTTTGTCCGGTTGCTCGTCCGGTTGTTCGTCCGGTTGTTCGTCCGGTTGCTCGTCTGGTTGCTCGCCCGGTTGTTCGTCTGGTTGTTCGTCTGGTTGCTCGCCCAGTTGCTTGTCCGGTTGCTCGTTCGGTTGTTCGTCTAGCTCTTCTAACAACTGCGCCCCGAACGCGCTCATAATCTTCGCTTTCCGCCACACCTCTAAGGCGGTGAGCGAAAGGGAATGAAATGATCGCATCATTAATCGTTAATGGAGTAGGCTTAAACCCATTAGAACCTTCACTCATGATGACGTCATAGACTTTAATTAAAATTTAAGGTCTTTCCGGCTAAAACCTTTTCTCTGATTTTTAGGCGTAAAAATGATCTAGGAATCTAGGCTGTAAAACGGGGAAGGAAGAACACTTGAAAACAGCGTCATGTTTGTGGCTGATGGTCAAAGTTTAGTGAAGTGGAGAGAGAGAGAGAGAGAGAGAGAGAGAGAGGAGAGAGAGAGAGAGAGAGAGAGAGAGAGAGAGAGAGAGAGAGAGAATAAAAAATCGTTTAAACGAAACCATAGCAACCAAAGGTCAACCAGACTTGTGCATTATTCCAATGAAATCACTTCCCAGAATACACCATTCCTGACAATATTTTTGCTCTCCTCAATTCATTGAATTCTTCTTCCAATTCTTATTTAAGAAAATGTTCAGCTACAAACAATTACAGGCGTGTATTAAACGAGTTCTATTAAATTCGAGTCAAATTCTCTCTCTCTCTCTCTAACACACACACACACACACACAACACACACACACACACACACACACACACACACCATGTGTGTGTGTGTGTGTGCGCATCTCCACATAAGCAAGATACCTATTTTTTTAAACCCATATATCTATAAACTAATTAATCAAACCTAATTTAACCTAACCTAGCCTAAGTACAATCGAACCGAGAAGGGCGTGATAAGTGTTTCGGTTGCAAATACGGGTTCGAACGGTGGTTTATGTTGTCATTAAATAGAGACGGTCTCTCTAATCCAACCAAACTTAACCTAATTAAACTTCAGCTAACCTAACTTAGCGTAAGCTAACCTGATCAGTACTAATGTATCTTTTCGTTGACAATAAAACTGTTTCTAGAATTTTTAATAAAATCTTTTAATATTACGAGGTACCAAAAGGATTACCTCGCAAAAAAATTTACCCCACCACATCTGTGAATTATCATACTCTCGACCTCACTACACACACACCACACACACACGCTTTTATTTAATACTTGAGAGCACATCACGCAATGAACAGAAACACATCGAATTTATCATAAATTACAACACTAGTTAAGGACATGTTGTAAAACACATAAAACCTCTCACCATTTGTTACTACATTATACGAGTAGCGCAGTGGGAGAAGGGGATAAGCGACATAATCGGCGAAATGCGTTTTCTGTTCGAAAAGACACCTTATTCTATGCACACCTTCCAAAGTAACAGAAAGACTAATCTTACAAATCACCAACCCACACATACCACTATCATTTACCTACTCAACATGGATTCAGACCTCACCACTCAACCACGACATTACTCACTAACCTCACGCAGCACATCATGGATGGCATCAACTCCAGACGACAGCTCAACGTACACTATTAGCAACAATAGACATTAGTAAAGCATTTGATGCTATCCCACGCTTCCCTCTCATAAACAAAATACTCAACACAAACATGCACAATAACACCAAAAGGTGGCTGAGCAACTATCTTTCAGGAAGATACTCACATGTCACATTTAATGGCAAGTCATCCAAAAACAAGCTTTTCCCGAACGGGGTCCCTCAAGGCTCTGTTCTCTCACCAACACTCTTCAACCTATACATGCATACATTCCAACACCCATAGATAACAAGCTTACCTTATCATCATATGCAGATGACATCACTCTAACATCCACCCACAACAACATCGACACCCTACAAATAACCTACAAACATACATAAACAGTATACAAGACTGGCTCACACACAATAGACTCAAAGTAGCGCCCACAAAATCAACCATCACCTTGCTACAAGCAACAAAAAGAACACCAGATAATCCACAGCTTACACTAAACAACACCAACATTCCACACACTCACAGGACCAAAATACTTGGGTCACATACAACACATCATTATCTTTTGCAAACCACATTCAGGACATTAAAAACAAATGTACGTCAAGACTTAACACGCTTAGGGTACTAACAGGCACAAACTTTGGACACCAGCAGGAAACAACATCACTCATATACAAACAATATATTCGCTCAGTTATGGACTATGCTAGCCATGCTGGGTAGGGCGGAGTGAAAACTCATTTTTCGAATTTTCAAATTGGCTAGTGTGGAAAATGTGTGGAGTAGTGAGGAAATAAGCTGGTATAAATTTAAAATCATAACATTAATATCTTCAGGTGCCACAATGACCTTCAATATTGAAAAAAATTGAAAAAAGCAGATTTTAACCAATAATTACAGAAGAGTCCACGATGCACAATAGACAAGAATTTATTCACACTTGTATAAAAATAGCTCAGTCAACCTTTAAAAAAAGTTTCTATTCTCTAAAAACAGTTTTCTATAGTCAGCTCACTCAGCTGTCACGTGAGTACCTCGGTTCAGTGTAGCTGTCGCTCTCGTAGCAGGTGGGTGTTCTGTTGTTGGCGTTACTCAGATAGTCTAAACTATATTTCTTATATATTTTGCATTTCTGTATTGTGTTGCCCTAAGTTTGCCATGTACTATTAACTGAAATTAACGTATAATTGATATTAGCTCTTTCTTTTTCAGATTTGTATACTTTCAAAATGTCTCGAGTTTGTGCAAAATCAACCAGGGCCTCAACTGAGTGCCCCATGTTTGGTATGGGGGAAGATTTGTGGCACAGGAATCTTCCTACATACGAAGGAGTTTTTAAATATTACTTGTTTGTAAGAAACGATTTGAAACAGAATACTAATAAAGATCCTTCAATATCTCAAATATTAGAACAAGTTGTTGATAAATTGAAAACAATTTGGGAAAGTGCTTCCGTCCCAATTCTGTCAGACAGGCGAATTGAAACAATGTTCAGAAGCTACCACGAAAAGTATCGTGTCATTATGAAGCCATACCAAAGCAGAAAAAATTCTGAAGCTTACAAAGCAAAGATTGATATGTTCAAAAAGAAGCACACACGAAACTTTTTGACATTGCAGCGTGCAAGTGCAAAGTACTAACACAATGTTCTTGTCCCAAAGAAAAAACGGTTCCAAAGGAAGAAGTGACGTTCCTCTTAGATCAAAGGAGTGAAAGAAAACTGTTTATTGATAGAGTAGATATTACACTCTCAAAGAAAAAAGCATCTACGTTGCTAAGAAAGCAAAAAGAAGCTGTGAGGCTCACCAAAGAATCTTCACAGGAGAAATTGCAGGATACAAATGTTGAATTATCATCATCGACATCAAATAGTGAAAGTGAATCTGGCGAAATATCAGACGATACATTTCCAGAGCCAGTTAGCTCGAAGAGAAAGCTCGAACAACCTGAAGAACAATTATTCAAGAAAAGGAAAACTACAAATCTACCTTCAGTGGCTACTGCTTGTGACAGGACTGCAGTTTCAGATCGAGCTGCAGCATTCATTGTTAGTGCAGTATTGCAAGATATTGGAGAAGTTTCTATTGACAATACATCTGAAGTAGTGGATAGGAGTAAAATCAGAAGAGAAAGACAAAAGAAGAGATCAGAAATTATGAAAGATCAAAATCAGGTCCCAATCAGAGGAATCTATTTTGATGGTCGAAAAGATTCTACACTCTTCCAAGAAAAAAAAGAGTCCAAAGTATATCAGAAGAAGGTAACAGAAGAACATATCACTTTAGTGAGAGAACCTGGTTCAGATTATTTGGGCCATTATTCTGTGAATTCTGGATCAGCTGAAGAAATATGTAAAGGAATGTTTGAGTATATTGGAAATAATGACATGAACCTGGAAAACCTTGTTGCCATTGGATGCGATGGTGCAGCAGTCAACACTGGAGAAAAGGGAGGCGTTATAAGGCTTATAGAATTGAAGCTGAAGAAGCCAGTTCAACATTTAGTGTGCCAGCTCCATGCCAATGAATTGCCATTACGCCATTTAGTTGCAAAGCTGGATGGAAAAACATCTGGCCCCCGCGGATTCACCGGTCCTATTGGCAGGGAATTAGAGAACTGTGAGAGTCTTCCTATTGTCGAGTTTGAAAGGATTGATGCTGAGGAACCAACTGTAGACTGTGAAGATCTTAGCACCGACCAAAAATATCTAATTGATATTCATCAGGCCATAACAAAGGGATATTGCTCTCCAGATCTTGCTCATCGTAGTCCAGGCAAAATGGCACATTCACGATGGCTGACTACAGCAAATCGTTGCTTCGTCTATACGTTTCAACTGTAAGTCCATCTGAGAACCTCATGAACATTGCTTCTTTTATAATGAAGGTCTACATCCCAATGTGGTTTTCTATTAAGCAAAGTACGTCTTTTGTCAATGGCTCAAAACATGTTTTCAAAACTATTGAACTAACAAGAACACTGAATGACGAAGTAAAGGATATTGTAAACCCTGTCATACAAAGAAATGCATTTTTTGCAAATCCAGAAAATATTCTAGCATCAATGATTCATGATGACCGCAGCGCCATAAGAGAATTAGCGTGGAGGCGAATAAAGAAAGCAAGGCAAACAAACAAGGAAAAAGTTGTGAGGCGTTTCACAGTACCTGTTATTCAATTTGAAGCTACTGATTATACTGATTTAATTAATTGGCAAAAATGCATTGTCACTGAACCACCTGTGACAAGACACCTGACAGAAAATGAGATTGAAGAATTCATAGAAAACAAGAGTACCCCTCCATTCGAGAAATTCCCTTGTCATACACAAGTAGTAGAAAGAATGGTAAAATTAGTGACTGAAGCATCATCAAAAGTATTTGGATTGAACGCGCGAGATGGCTTCATAAGATCAACACTTCAGTCACGTAAAAAAATGCCATCATTCGAAAGTAAAGCTGAATATAAAGTTTAAATAAAACGTTAATAGAAAAAAACATGCGCAAGGATGGGTGGTTGGGAGGGCATGGGTGGAGCTCGACACGCAGCCACCTCCTCGTGGTGAGTTCTGGATTATTTAGATCATTAATCAAAAGAACATTGATCTAAATAAACTAAGAGCTGCGTAATTCAGTAACTATTTTGGTAATTGGAACACTTAATATATAATAATAACAAGTAAGTTTCAGTTATTGTACTAATGCAGAATATAAGAAAATCATTATATTTCACTTTTTTCGACGGCTTTGTGGCACCTGAAGATATAATTTCGCAGGACTAATATTTATGCACAGTCATTATCTATAGCACCCACATATTTTCGCACTAGCCATATTTGAATTTCGAAAAAAGTTTAAAAACCTCATTTTCGATCCGCCCTAATGCTGGGCACCCATTATCTCAAACACACACATAAACACCTTACAGACAATACAAAACAACGCACTTCGTATCATTACAGGATGCACTCAAACAACACCAATAGAACACCTGCACACAGAAACAAAAATACTGAAAGTTGGGGAACATTTAGACATGAGGGGAATACAATTCATGGCAGCAGCGACAACTAACCCACAACACCCTTGCCACTACATATACAATCATGCACCAACACTTCGCACCATTAAGGTAACACCAGAGAGACATTATAACCAAATTCTTCATTCCATACCACGTCCCACAGACATCACACAGTACAGACACACACACACACACACACACACACACACACACACACACCTAACCCACAAGCACTGACACGATTCGGTCCGAATGCGGTCCTAGGTTGAAGCCGCCACCCATTGACAAGTCAGAGACCAGCCTGAGCAGATCGGATCGAGTTAACTTAGTATGATTCCGATGTGGACATCACCCCAACTTACAGACATATAAACACAGACTAGACAACTCCACAGACGACACCTGCCACCTGTGCCAGGACACACACAAACAATTGAACACATTATGACAGACTGTACCGCTCTAGCACAAAACGAACACAACACAACATCACTAGTGCGCTGAAATCTGGTCCACTCCGGAGAGGCGATCGGTTACTGCGTGCCGCCGGCTTGCTCGATCAGGGTGGGCTGATCGGCTAACCAACAACAACAACTTATTCTTCCGTCTATCACCGCCAATTGGCAGATATCCATGTTGTGACTTGAAACAGTGTTTCCACAAACAAAATGGGATGTCAGTGACTGGAAAAAAAAACTATCTAGTCACAAAATGGCCGATTTTGTCGCTTATCCCCTTCTCCCGCTGCGCTACTCATATTATAGTATAAAACCCCTTAAAAACTTAATGCTAAAATGAAGATTTCTCTATTAATTAAAAGATTCCTTTCAATTGGTCACTTGAATATGTGTGGGCTTACCTTTCCTTTCATCTTTCTCTTCTTTTTCCTCCTCTTTGTCTTCCTCTTCTTCCTCTTTTACTGTCTTCTCTTTTTTCTCTTTGGCGAGAATCGGTTGAAGATGTTTCCTTACCAAGTAGCCTCGAACGTGGCTGTAAATAAATAAATTAATTAAATTATATTTAAGTAACTCAATTAATTACTAATAATTATTAATAACAAATCAGTAAATTATTTAATAAATGAACGAATAAATGGTGGTGGTGGGGATTGGGAGGGCGGGTGTGTTACTAAAACCTTCCCTATTTCTCCGTTAATGTGTACATTAACTTTGATGCAGATCATCTCATATATACTGTGTGTGTATGTATATATATATATATATAATATATATATATACCGTATTTTCCGGCATATAAGGCGCACGAGCATATAAGACGCACCCCAATTTTGGCAGGCATATTCTTGAAAAAAAATAAAAGGTCATCTTCTGTGCCATCAAGGGCATTGCTAATGCCACACTTCTTAAAAGACCGTACAACTGTCTCCGTTTTAACTTCATTCCAAGCATTTTTGACCCACTGGCAAACCTGAGCTATTGTAGGCCTCTTGATCCGACCTATTGGTGTTAGTTCATGCTGTGGGAGCGTCATCCATTTGTTCCATTCTTCACGCATGTACCCCTTAAAAGGTTTGTTTATCGACACATCTAGGGGTTGCAATTGACCTGTTAATCACCCAGGTATTACAGCTAGTTTTGTTTTTAATCTGTTTACTCTACTCTTAGTGGCCTTTGTTATGTGAGACCGGAACTGGTCCCACACGAGAAGCGACGGCTTTTTGAGGAGTCCACCAAGACGCCGTGACACACCTTTTCTAGCCACAGCTTTACGCCATCCTCATCCATGCGCACAGCGCAGCTGAAAGTGGTGGGACCTTGCGCAGCCTAGCCTGTTGTCTGCCCCACCAACCACCAAAACAAACATGGCTGCCTGTTGTTTACAGTAATAATGTCAACGAGTTGTATAAAATAGACAACATGCACAAACGAGTGGTTTGTCGGACAAGGGCTAATGACCCTCATACTTTACGATTATTTACAACTGTTGAAGCTGGTTTGCTTATTACGTAATCTATAAATTATAATTTATAATAGTTACTAATCACTCTAAAGTAATCTGGGAACCAGTTTTGTAGGGGAGGTGTTTGGAGTTCAGTTTATCGATACCGCAGCACCGAAACCACCACTTGCCGGTAACCAAAAGCCTACCCATGACCTTGACCTTGAGCATATAAGGCGCGGGGTGATTTTCTGAGACTTTTTTGGGGAAAAATACCGCGCCTTATATGCCGGAAAATACGGTGTATATATATATATATATATATATATATATATATATAATGAAAAGGAAATAATTACGACCACTGAATCAGTAAAAGTAAGCCATATTCCATATTACATATATATTATACTATATTACATACGGTATCGTATATGTGATCATATTCCATATTCCATATTAGTAATATATATTCCATATTACATATACGATATTTTAATAGGTATAAATTTATGTTTTTCGTAAATGGTATTTCAATTAATTTTAAGTGTATTTATTTTACTCCAACAAACTTCTTTTGGAGATCAATTGAAAGCGCCTGAACGTGGAACCGAGTGTTTGGTGTAATATCGCCAGCAACTGTAATTCAGAGGGTATAGCACCGTTTCCCTATAAAGAAAGTGAAAACACTAAGCTCGGGGGTTTCACTCTGTGCCAGTTTCAGGCCCTCCTGAATATTTTATTTATTTTATTTTGTGTGTGGTGTGTGTGTGTGTGTGTGTGTGTGTGTGTGTGTGTGTGTGTGAAATATCCCTGTTTTCGACCTCAGAATTCGTATTAAGCATTAAGATCTAAAACACAGCCCCAGGCCAACTAATATGGCCCATTCCTCTAACTCCTGTATCGGCATAATTGAGATTCGGACCCATGACTTCAGTGGCTTCACTTCGCTTATAAGGAAACGCTGTATTTGAGATAAAATTGTTAAATATCGCGTAATTTTTGTTAAGATATTGCGTTCATATAAAAGTTTACTACGTAATTTTAGAGCGCAAAAGTTTACTAGGTAATTTTAGAACACCCTGTATATAAAAGACCGCTTTATTTGTTTTTCATAAATCTTGTTTGATGTGACTTTAATATCTAAACACGCGTTAAATGTTTAAGAATAATGTCTCTTTTTCTACTAAAACGCGAAGGACTCCGGACAGTTATTATTTTAGATAATAAATACCACATCTGTAATCTGTATGTACTCTCCTGGAATTGATCCTTCATTCTTCCTTGTACGCAAGAGTAAGTGTTTTTTGGATAGATCTAAAACAAACTACTGTACACTATTTGCTACTTTTATTGTCGAGTATTGTAAGTAGTTATATCGGTTGACTATTTCTCTCACTTGTGTAACGGGAGAACAGTTTCTCTCTCTCTCTCTCTCTCTCTCTCTCTCTTCTCTCTCTCTCTCTCTCTCTCTCTTCGCCAAATTCGCTGATGACACCAAGCTTGGGGCCAATGTTGGGACGCCCGAAGCGATCGAGGAACTGCGTGCGGACCTAGGTAGGATAGGAGAGTGGTCCGAAAAATGGCAAATGCCGTTTAACTTGGGTAATGCAAAGTGATGCACATTGGCTACGCCAATCCCAAGTCGGACTACTCGATGTTGGGCAGTAATATCGAGGTGACTGATTTAGAAAAGGACTTGGGTGTGCTAATTAGCAGCGACCTTAAGTTTACGAAACAGTGTGTAGAGATGAAAAGAAAGCCCAGAAACTATTGGGTTATATCAGGAGGCAATTTCAGTTTCGGAACAAGGAGATTGTGCTCTCACTGTACAATTCCCTTGTTCGGCCGTACCTGGAGTATGCTGTGCAGTTCTGGTCGCCCACCCTCAGGAAAGATATTGAGAGGCTGGAGCGAGTGCAGGCGAGGGCCACAAAGTTGATCCCTTCCGTTAGGCATATGGGCTACAATCGACGGTTACGCGCCCTGAACTGTTTTCGCTTGAAACTCGGAGGCTGCGCGGTCAACTGATCGAGGTTTTCAAGCTCTTACGAGGGTTCAACGATGTCGATTTTAGAAGTATGTTTAGTTTAAATGATAACCCAACTCGCACAATGGTTGGAAGTTGGATTTGAAACGGTTTAGGACTAGTGTGTGTGGGAATTACGTTACGTATAAGATCTGTGACACATGGAACAGGTTACCTTCGGAAGTTGTGAACAGTTCCTCTGTGGATCAGTTCAAGAAAAGGTTAGACGAATCTTGCACACTATTTGAGTGTGTAAAGACATTTAGGATCTCAGTCTGCGGAAATTTCTTTTCCTGTAAAATAGTTGATATCTGGAACCAACTTCCCTCAGAGGATGTTTCCAGTCAAAGTGTAAATCGTTTAAAAATAGGCTAGACAAAGTACAGAACACACTCATAGTTTAAGATTAAAACCTCAGAAAACTCTGCAGGAGTTCGCTTGCTCGGTGTCTCTGTGAGCAAGCTAAATATAGAGCTATTTATATTCTCCACTTTCCTGTAAAATTTCCTTGGCTACTTTTCCAGGGTCAAGGTATTTTCTTAAACCTTTTTCGTACCTGCCTCTGCAGGGAGGGAGCGGAGGGTGGGGAGAGAGCCTTCTACTTTCTATCCAGTTTTCTACTACTGCTGGCATAGTTTGAAAGACAAAATTTCCCTGGCACCCATTGCCATGGTACCTCCTCGGTATGGGCCGCAAGGCCTTTTGAGGTACTTTTTCCTTGTAACTCCTTGTAACTCTCTCTCTCTCTCTCTTACTGTGGCAACACGTTGCCATTGGTACCTCCTCGGTATGGCCGCAAGGCCTTTTGAGGTACTTCTTTTCCTTGTAACTCTCTCCTCTCTCTCTCCTCTCTCGTCAATGGCGTCAATAACCTCGATCTCGTGATGCCAGAGTAGGGTCCCAGAGAGGGAGATGCATAAGGTATCAAAGCACCAGGATGACCCTGGCTGGAAGATAGAGAAAGCGTTGATCGGAGATATGAGTAAAAGGTCCCAGAGTCAAAAGTAGTAGCATGGCCCATGATTTCTCTCCCGGGCCTTGCGCCAGAGGGATTATTGTCCACTGATTATCTCCCCATCTACCCATCTACAATACCTATGTATATATGTATGGATCTACCTAACTATCTATCTCACCTCTGTAGTGTGAGAACGGATTTGGCCATTTCCCATTTCTCTTTCTCGCATCGTATTTTCGCCAACCATCGTCGAATACAAGCTTGGACTGTGATGATGCGATGAATCTGGAACCAAATATTAATGTTTACATTCAGAAAAAAACAAGTTCGATTGTGGTTCGAGGATCAGGTACTCGTTTTGGGAAAATGTAAGGTAGTATGAGGTGGATAGGGGTGAAATCAGCTTAGAAATGACAATATGAGCATTTTGTTCATCCCACCTGGTGTGAGAACTGTATTATTATTATTAATAATAATATTATTATCATTATTATTATTATTATGAGAGGGTGCAATATAAGGACTAAAAATGGAAAGTATATTAACTAAAAATAAGTCTCGAACTAACTACTTTTAACCTCTGTAGCTATTAATTATATTAATTGGTAATAACAACTAAATAGGTTGAAAAGTTTAGTGAATTTCTTTGTTTCTTGCGTCATAAAATTGGAAAGTAAAATTGAAATCGGGAATCAGGTATTTTCAGTAGACATTTTAATGTTACTTTTAATCACGAAAAATATATTGCATATAGCAAATATCGCCTTGGTTTTGATATGCCAATAAGACAATATTAACCCTTTAATGCCGACTGTTACCTTATGGCAACACGAGTTTAACAATCGATTTTGAGCATTATGATCTCAATTTTGAGCCTTACGATCTGACTATTAGAGGTTATTTTGGCTTGAACGGGAAAAAAAATTTAAAATAAAAATTTCATAATTCAGTCACGAAAGGGGTATTATCATAAAGATGCCGTATTGTAATTAACAAAAATAAATAAAGAAATAGAATTCAATGATAAATTGATCCCGCCAATCTTTAAAAGAAGGTTCAGTTTTACAGTAAGATATTTTCAACCACTTTAATAACAACGATTACCTGTTTTTCATAAGTTTTTGTCAAGTACTCTACGTGGTAATACTTTAGGAAAACCTTGGTTTTGCCCAAAGCCCATCCGTCCATCTTGAGTCTCAACAACAGAAGTCGGCAGTTGGCTTTTGACGCGACCACTCTCTCGTCGTAGTTGAAGACAGGAAGCAGTACCTTTGATAACGAAAAAAAATGTACATCTCTCTCTCTCTCTCTCTCTCTCTCCTCTCTCTCTCTCTCTCTCTCTCTCTCTCCAACATACATTATTAAAATAACCTATTCCATTCTGTATGAGGTAGTCACAGTGCTTGAAATAAACTATACTAGAGATGCTTAACAATGTACGAGTAATTACAACCAACCACACTGAGAATCAGGGGCCATCTCAAAAACTCAAGGAATAATAAAGGGATGAAGAATTTTACAGAAACCAAGAGCTCTGGTTTCTCTCTAAGATCCCTGATGATGAGTGCAAAGTCCACCTCTTGAAAGCCCGTTTAAGCAATGTTCGACCACAGCTTCAAAAGAGTTTCCTACATTTTGAGAATTCATGAAAAACCAGTTTAAATTTAATAGCTGATATAGGAACATACATATCTCTCATAATTCAGAGCTCCTCATTCATAGACAGTGACTAAACTTTTCGAAAATTACATTAAATATTTTTAGTTCCTGATGGGTTTGAAGTCAGTGTTAGACTCTGAATAGATTTTAAAAATTTGCATTTATTGGTTGTTACGGATAGGCTTTGAATAATTCTGGAACTTTTTAAAACGTAATTTTTTAGTAAAGTTTTTCTTTGGTTTTAAGATGTCCCAAATGACTCACATTATCCTATTTCCAGCTTACAAAAATAATAATAAAAAATCAGCTGATGTGCGGAGCTGCAATTAACTCTAAAGTTAAGTCCCCAAGCATTTATTTTCTACTCTTTCCCCCATGTTCAAAGATTCATGCCCCAGTACTTTCGCACAGTAAATGATCTTAACCAGTTAGGCTTAGGTCTTCCAAGTTCTAAGGACTTTGTTGTGAAGCCTAAAGAAAGGTAGAAGCCTTAATTTGAAAACATTTAACCTGTCTTAAATTTCTTCTAATTTTTAGGCCAATATTTTGGCCTGGATAAATCCCATGTCTTTTTCAAGTCTTGGAAAACTTCGTAAAGCTTTTTCCTTTCCTTTCTTTTAGACTCTACCTGAGGCCTAGATGCCACTTCTGATACCCACGATACAAACCTTCTCAAGAACTCAGCGAAGGAATCCTGTGCGAGAATCCGTGTTGGCGAATTCGAACCGTTTCCATGACTCCTGCGTAGCGCAGTTGTTGCTCTACCTGCAGTGAAGAAAAATTGTCAGAAGGAAAGAGAAATGATCTCAATTTATCATTTTCAAGAAATGAAAATGAGGAAATGTCTTAATAAAAACACAGAATAATGAACTTTCCCCGAAGTGAAAGGTCGGGAAATTGGTGATAACGTTGCCCCTCTCCTTTAGGGTCGTCGAGGATCAAAGGAAGGGGGAACCCTTGCCAGTGGCCGTACCTCAATGAGTAACGCAGTTTCCCTATAAACGAAATGAAGACATTGAGATCGGGGTTCGAGTCCCAGTGATGCTAGTAATAATAATCCAGGCATTAGCGCAATAGGCCGCATTAGTTGGCCTGAGCGCTGTGCCAGTTTGTGGCCCTCCTCACAGATTATAAATATTAAGGGGAACCCTTTCCTACAGATGCACAAATTATCTCAAGTCAAATTAAAATTAGTTTCAAGGATGTCTCTCCTCTCTCTCTCTCTCCTCTCTCTCTCTCTTCTCTCTCTCTCTCTCTCTCTCTCTCTCTCTCTCTCTCTCTCTCTCATTTTTCTTAGAAATGTACCACATGCAGGAATACACACTTCCCGCAGTCGAAGTGGTCTGATGCCTTTTCGTCATTAGGCTTTATGCACCTGACGAAATGGGGCATTCCATTGACCATCTTCTGCAGGAGGTCCATCAGGGAGTACCTAAAGTAGGTGGCGACTGTCTGCTGGGCTTTAGTTTGCGATGCAAGGCCGCGACTGTCGTACTGTGACTGCAAAATTGTTACAATAACAAAAAATATTATTTTACACATGTACATTGTACACAGATAGATAGATTGCTAGGTAGATAGATAGATTGAGAGGGATATAGATAATTATATATTGGTATACGTACATTTAACTAGTTATAAAATATAGCGTTATATGTTTTAGTAATCCGAGAAGTCTTTAGGTGAATTTGAATACTAAAGAAATATAGTGTCACCACCTCCTCAAACTTCTCGCGGGGAAAATTTTATTATTGAACGTTACCGTTCTTTGTTCATCATTTATGCATTGATCAGACATGTTCATGACCGCAGACCAAAATCAAGAACATAACAGTTGATATTATTGTATTTTAATCAAAGAAGTTTTATAACAAACGATGACAAGTCAGAAGAAACTTGTCCAAAACAGTGAACCATGTTTGAGTCACGGGACATATACAGTACTCACGCGGTTATCCGTGATTCACTTAACCGTGAATCGAGTTAACCATGATTTAATAATTTTGGCCATTGTGCACTTATCCGTGATCATGACACCGAGTTAACTGTGATTTGGCGCGGTGTTTACATCCGCGGGTCACCTCCCGTTAGACCACCACAACGCGCCTCAATCAGTGTCTCACCGCGCTTCTTAGAGTACAGTCATACCTTGAGATTCGTCGCAATTGGTTCCTGAAGAAGGGGCCGAAGGTCGAAACGACGACAGTCGAAAACGATTTTTCCATAGAAACCCATGTTATAAATTTTAATGCGTTCCCGACAAACGGTCTCAAACCATTTTTTACCAAGAAATAGTAAGAATATTGTAATTAAACTATGCCTAAACTAAAATATAGACATATTAATGACAAAATACAACCAATAAGCCTTTAGAAAATAGTTTTCCACCTGAAAAAATGGTTAAAGTTGGACAATTTATGCACCTGGAGAAATGGGGCATTCTATTGACCATCTTCTTTCCATAGAGGAAAAAGAGAGCCAAATCAAGGGCCTAGGTTTTCGAGATGCCTGGACACTCTGCGTTTGAAAGATTGTAGGTCATAGAAAGGGCTAAAGATGGATTGAGAAAGATTGTTCCAGAGTTCACCGGTTGAGTAGATCAAAGATTAAAAATACAGATTAACTTTTGCGTTAGAGAGTTGGACAAAAATTAATAAGAATGTATCTAAAGTCGGATACTGCGTGCTCTCCTTAACCCTTTCGTGACAACTTTTTATATGAACGAAAGCCAAAAGGTCTTTCAAATTTTGTTGGGACATATTAGTCCCAATAGGCCTGAAAAGGTTAAGGGAGGAGGCATGCAGTTAGAGAATTCAGAAGAGCAGTGTCAGTTATAAAAGCGATAGTAAAGAGAGAGTGAGGTAAGACCCCTGTACAGAGACAGCAACGCGTGGGGGTGAAGAAACTGCGGAGCCGGTATAGCACACCTAACCTCTTTATCAGTAGAAGAGACGCCAAACAAGCCGTCGGAATGGAAAAGAGGAGGGGAAAGAAGAAAAAGAAGTAAAGTTGTTAGAGAGGTTCTTGGCTAGGTTTCAGAAAGAGGTGAAGAATTAGAATTGGATAGATTTTCACATTTTTGGCTGATGAAGGGATTTTTGATAAGTCAAAGAAGAGATCTTGCACGATTCCGGGCAGAACTATAAGCTTAGTGGAAGTCAAGAGTTGGATGGCGACGGTACCTTTTGAAAATCTCCCCTTTGTTATGGATTGCATTAGAACAAGTAAAGTTAAACCAAAGTTGTTTTGCATGAGTAGTAGGAATAAAATATGGAATGTACGCCTCCATACCCGAGAGAATCATTTCCGTGATGCGCTGAGCGCACTCGAAGAGGCCCCGCCCACGGAAGCGGTAACCATTCAATGGGAAATCAGAGAAGTATTGCCTAAGGGCCTCCCAATCAGCGGCGCTAAAGTGACAAAGGCGTCTCCTCTCGTGAAGATCGAAAGGACGAATTGGAGCGATGGGAGAGGAAACAGATATAAGAGTGTGGTCGGAGGAGACCAACGGAGAAAAAAGTTTGATAGAGTAAGAAGAAGGATGAGAGGTAAGCAATAAATCTAGAATGTTGGGCCTATCTCCAAGGCGATCGGGGATACGAGTAGGGTGCTGCGCAATCTGCTCTAGGTCATTCAAGATAGAAAAGTTGTAAGCTAGGTCACCAGTCATGTCAGTGAAATGGGAGGAAAGCCAAAGGTGGGTGGTGGTGAACATTGAACTCTCCTAAAATGGAGATTTCAATGAAAGGAGAGTGGGGTAGAATGTATTCCACTTTGGAAGTGAGGTAGTCAAAGAATTTTGGATAGTCAGTAGAATTAGGAGAAAGGTAGACAGTGCAGATGTATTTAGTTTGAGATTGGCATGTAAGCCGTAGCCAGAGAGTGTAGAATTCGAAGGATTCAAGTTCGGGAATACGAGAGCAAGTAAGGTCGTTGCGTACATATACACAACATCCACCTTTGGAATGAAATTGCGTATAGAGAAAGTAAGAGGGTACAGAAAAGGGGTTGCTATCAGTCGTCCCATACACCTGAGTTTCAGTGAGGAAGAGGCGGTGAGGTTCAGAGGAGGAGAGATGGTGTTCTGTAGATTGAAAATTTGAGGAGAGGCCACGAATGTTGCAGAAGTTTATGAAAAGTGAATCAGGCAGAGGCCCAGAACATCTCGAATGGGCAGTGGTAGAACCAGCCCCGCTGCCCGGGTCTGCGTTCCTGGTATCGGCAGCAGGGGGGGCCATAAGTGGGGACACTTATAATCCCCATCCCCAGGGGACTCCGGGGCTCTTGAGGTCGCTGCCATTTTTTTTATTTTAAAAAGATTATGTAGTATGTAAGATGCATGTATATGTAAGGAGGAATAGCGAGAGAGGTGTGTGTTTGAGAGCGAGCTGGACTGCTCACAGAGTAGATGAGACACGGAAAAAGATCAGCTAAGGAGGACAGTGACAGGAGAAACGGGAGCTCCAGCACTCCCTGTCTCCTGCCTAACGTCCCCCCCCCGGAGTGCTTCCCTGGTGATTGGTGTTACTGTGCAATCTCTTCCTAACTTAATGCATATTATACTGTAACAGAATAATACTGTGTGTAATGGCGTGCGCCACCAGTCAGTGGCGGGCAGCAGCAGCTACACCACCACCCAGCGGCGGGGTATACAGAGTTTACCGTGAAATCGTATTATCCGTGATCGTGGACCGCCCCTTAGTCACGGATAACCGAGTGAGTACCGTCCATAAATATGAAAATAAGGCGTCTGATGGAATGAAACATGAAATATTTTTAAAAACCACAAAACGGAACATGAAACCAAATAAAAACCCGAGACTTAAATCGTCTTTAAAATTTATTAACATCTTACTCTGGTAGTTTGACCAAAAGGCACGAAGGCAGAGGTGGGTCTTTGCTGCTCATTGTCCCCCTCGGAGTACTACGTGGAGTAGCGTAGAAGAGATTTCCTGTTTTGGTCAGAGGACACTGGAAGAGGAATCTGGTAGACAAAGAGATCAGTGACCAAAATTGAACGCTTGTCAAAGTTCATAAAGATGTACTTCATAGTCGCATAAGTTTGTAACCCCGGATATGATGAGTACTAAAGGTTAAATTCATTTTATGATGATGATAATGTTTTGGGATTGTTTAACCTCCTTCGTAACGACAAAGGTCATGAGATGGAGGGGACCTACAGCTTTACGATCCACGGGTCGCTACATCATCTGGACGCGGAGGAGGGCCACCCCTCCAACTACTACCCAAATCCACTGTCGCTTAACTTCGTTGGTCGACGGGAAGCAGTGTTGCAACGTGGCCACGGCGTAGCCCGATTCTTTTTATAAGGCAAAGAAAGTCGTAATTTTGCAGGGCATGAAATAGTTTACTTTTCCATGCAAGACATAACAGAGTGTTTAAGACTATGTTCACAGTGTCTCGAAAAGTATAACGCTACTCTTAAAATCACTGAAGTTCCTTCTCAACTTTAGTCATCACTTTCAAGACTTATATTTCAGTAAATGTCCTAAAATTACATCATCGTCAGAGAAGAAAATGAGAAATGTTTGTGCCTCAACTATTTTCACTTAACAGTATTATCTCTCTGCATCTGATGAGGCCTTTTTTCGAGTTAAACTTTACTGGTTCTCGTTTCAAAACTTCAAAACGAGTTACTTAATATTTATTTCCCGATAACACTGTAAGCAAAATTACGAATCGGTTTGGACTTTGAAAACGCCTTCACGTGAAACTCTAACTAGTTTTCTAATCACAATCCCTATTTCGGGGAGTCACTGAGGTAGAAATACTCCCACTTCCTGGCTTGTTAGATACCCTCGATTAACGGTATATGTTAGAGATTAGGGTTGCATCGGGTTACGATGATTTTTATGAGAAATATCATTTTAAAAAAATACTTCAAATATCCAAATGACTTTTGTTTGTACCCATGTTCTGAGTCTGACTGTGGTAATTATTATTTGGATATCAGTTTGAACAACCAGTGAGGACTGACAACTTGAAGCCATCTTAATCGCGACAATGTTCGAATTCACTAATGACACTAATCTATGGATTTAATAAATCCATTATAAGAAAATTTATCTTATAAAAATTTTTCGCAACTTTGGATTTATGACGCGTCGATTAGGACCAAAGTCTTTTCTCTCAAGAAATCCGAAGGTGAAACATTAAAAGGGAATTGAATTCGTCAAAAGTTTTTGTAAATCAGCAAACTAAGAATAATAAATGAATTGTTAATGTGGCTATTCATTACTTAGAAAAATAATTAATGTAAAAAAATATTCACTTTAACACGTAAATAAATTTACAATTAAAAAAAATGGAAATATTTGATGAGAGGCGCTTTTGTGTTTACTGTTTAGAAACAAACACAAAAGCGCTCGGTCATCCGTAAAGTACTTACTGTATAATTTCATGCGTGCTTTGCCGTAACAAATGAATGATTTCTGTGGGAAGAAAATTTTTGTTCTTTTCTAAGAATTTGTCGCCATCATACGCCACTTTTCCAGCAAAATGACGAATGGTGAACTTCAAACTCTGCCCCTTTGGTCGAATGTAATATTTGGATTTGATGTTGTCGTGAAACTTTTCTGAAATGAACAAAAGTTTGCTTCAGGTTATTATGTTCATTAAATATGACATACAGCATAAATCCCATTATTCAAAAACATGGATTGAAATTCCCAGATAATTAATTCTACATGCAGATGCTCATTGTCTGATGATAACGTCATTGTTAATGTGTGGTTAGTCTACGTTACTTGCAGAGGCTGACAAGCCAAATTTTCAAGGTCCCTCATTCTTTAGGTTAGGTTAGGTTATCCACTGTTAAGTTATGGTAGGTTAGTTTCAGTTAGATTGTAACGAAGGTGTCGAAACTGACACTCAACAATAAACTTTGCTTAAATCTGTAATTTGAGAAAATGTCCTTTGCAAACTTTACCAAGAACAAATTCGTATAGCTTTTATATCTAGTGTTTAGTGTTTCTAAAGTTTACAGATCATTTCGGCCCAAAAACAAACGTGACCCAGTTTACTAACCAACTCGGACGGACCCTAACCCAACCTAGGATAATTTGGAATTAATAAGGACTTAACCAGGTCGAGTTGGCTTTTGGGCTGAAATTATCGTACGCCTTTATAAAATGTGAACCGTCATATAATATATTGTATAACATGAAAAAGTTAAGCGCAAAATGTTCACAGGCAAACTCGTTCTAAACACTTACTCGACAAAGTACTTTGAATACCGACCTAAAAATTAGAATACAAGTTGGTTTTTGTCTCGTCAGTAAGTCCCACACGGAATCACCAATGAGACTCGGGTACAAAACTGGCAAGTTGTTCATTTAACTTTTGGTACGATCCTTTAAAATAGTACGACTGAATGTAAATCACATTTTATTAATAACTTGTATCGTTAAAGAGTTCCAACTCATAAAGGCACAGGAGTTACATGCTAGATACTAAGTAACAACCCTAATGATTTTTGTTCATGTCCACCTAATCTCTTCAGCGAGTCACTTATAACGAAGGTGTCTCTTACCGACGAGGGACCGGTCGCTGGCCTTGGGAAATCTACTTTCTTCGTCCAAGAGGGCGAGCAGGCCCATGGGCTTCGCCAAAAACATATCCAGGACAGGTCGGTTATCAGCGAACTTTATGATGTCTACCTGAGGTGTCGGGAATAGGAGGTAGCATGTAAGAGAATTACTCTAACGTTTAATGCCAGATGCGTGATAATCCGGCGAAGGACTAACATTAGAAAAGATGATTTGAGTCTGTTTCTTCCTATTATCAAAACCATTTTCTTAAGTTGCTCTTCGCCGGACTAAACTGTATTTAACATTAACGCCACCTAACGCCACGCCACTTATCAAATTGAAAAATATTCGTTGCAGTGAATTTTAGACTTTCGTGATATTTTAAGAAGATAAAGGAACCAACACTGAATGCCAACCCGTAAACTATTTGCTTTCCTGGAAAATAGGCAAACAAGCCTCTTCAGCCAGTCACTTATTCTTAAGCGAAAAAGTGAAATGAATTTTATTTCAAATCTTAAGAGTCGATCTACATCCACATAAAAACACACGAAAGTTTAAAACCAATTTTTAAACCAGTGAAATTTGATATCTCACTGCCATTTGAGGATTGTGGTTTTTATACCATTATTGTCTGAATAACTTTTCTCATTTTTTAACAACTCTCTCTCTCTCTCTCTCTCTCTCTCTCTCTCTCTCTCTCTCTCTCTCTCTCTCTCTCTCTCTCTCTCACCTCAACACCTTCTGCCATGTATTCTTGTTGTTCCCAAGTGAAGATGTGTTGATTGAAGAAGTATTGAATTTGTTCGTTCGCGATATTGATGCAAAGTTGTTCGAAAGAATTGGAAATGAAATTCTCAAATCCAAAAATATCCAACAATCCAACAGCATATCCATCTCCACTGTAGAATTAGTTAAAAATCACGTTTTTAGGATTTATAATGGACTGTTTACTAAGACGTATCCTAGAAAAGCTTATCATTCTATCCTTAACCATATACTTAAAGTTAAGAGTTAAGGTTTAACCTTTGCTAATGTAAGGCACAGTTGCGGAAAAAAATTTACAGAAGAAAATAGAATTTCGAAATGTTCACGTTACTAATTAGTAATTTTGGGGTCTTTTTGAAATTTTATTTTTCGGCAAGCCTAATTTTGTATCTGTACATCTGGAATAACTTTTTAATTTAAAAGTTATATAAATTAATATTAAAAAGGATATTATTTAAATTATATTACTTAAAAAAAATACTCACACACACACACACACACACACACTTTTAACTTAAACGTATTTGAAATTTGAAAAATTTAATTTTTCTAATGAAAAGGAAAACTGAGAAATTTCATTCCCCAGGTGCATTCCACCCTGGGGTCATGCAGGGCAGAAGTACAATTTTTGAAGTGGTGATGCAACTTTATTATAGTTACGCTTCACAATCGAAGAATATTTGATCTAAATTTATGAAATGATTAAATGTGTTCAGTATATTTTTGGTTGTTTCACATCGTGCGGATGTCGTGACGATGTCGTACATCCGTGTCAAGTAAGTACCGAAAAATCACATCACAGTCGCTTACTAAACAATTCGTCCAAACGCGAGGAGTCTGTTGATGTTGTTGACAATCCAATCGAAGAGACGTCCGTACATTGCCTTGCCATGGCGTCGCGTGTCGTCAGCGCCTCTTCGACGGTGTTGTTCCGCGTTATGATTTCGCCCTTCGTCACGACGCTGTTTGACGTCAACGCGTCCGTCAGATCCGCCGGATCGACACCCAGCAGTTCGGAGACTAATTGGAGGAGTGGCGTTTGAAGTTAGTTGTGGGAATCCATTACGGACAACAATAACAGAGACGAAAAACTAAACTAAAATTGGATTGTAAAAAATGCCAATCTCTGGAATGTTGCAAATAATCATGGTTTAAAAATAGATAGTTTGGCTCTCCTCTAAATGAAAAACCAATACAAGGTTTCCGGAGGAAAATTAATAAGATGTAACCAAATATAAAGTCTATTTTTTTTGTAGTAATATTTACAGTTTGAAAGTTTTATATGTTAACTTTATTAGTCATGTTACCAAATGACATGGAGTGAACTGGAGAGCGGAGTCTTTTATAACATTATTAAAACTCTCATCCCCATTGTCACTGTTTTGTTGTTATAAAGGTCTATCTTCTATTGTACGATTTTCAGCTGTAATATAAACTAGGCCAACAACTCTGTCCATCTATCTGTCTATTTCTATCCCTGTCACTCCTTTCTTTCTCTAGGCCTATTAATACCCGTGCGTTGACATCGCTTGTTACCTATTTTGATCTGATCGACGTTCCTCACTGCCGCTTGTTCCATGTTGTCTTTATCGATTGTCTGGTAGAAATTAACGTCTCCTAGGTTAATAATTGCTGCCAGGATTCGGTAAATAGAGTCGAGCTCGTCGTCTCTGAATCCTAAAGACTTAAAACCGTCCACGACTTTCCGGAACTGACGCACATTTTCCTGAAATTGAGGTATTCGTTACCGAGAGTTCCGTTTAAGGATGAAAGAAGTTCTACAAAAACGGTGTAGGAAAAGCGGATACTGGACACATGTGATTCCGGTGCAATTTAAGTGTGATTCATGGGTAATATAAACGTTATAAATACTAAACACAATGTGATCTAAATTAAAATAAAATGTGATTTAAGAATAATTCCTACTGAGTAACTTGAAGGGCTGAACTTCCGCTTGATTTGAATCTTAGGAAAACTCAAAATAAAGGAATGGTGTACACTTTCGGAAAAAAGTTCGCCTAGAAATCTAAAGTTTCTAAAAAGCATAAAAAATTACTAATTGGTAATTACTGGGTTTTTTATAAAGGTTTTTCGCCACAAAATGGATAAAATATCCGAACAAAAACAAAACATTGCCAGTTAGTAATTTTTTATACTCTTTAGAAATGATTTTAAAATGTTTTTTAGACAAACATTTTCCGAGTGATCCTTTTTTATGATCATACAATATAATATCGTGTCTTCATTAAACTATCCAGAAAATATACTGCATACTTATATATTTATTTAAATTATTCCTTCGAATTAGAAAATCTATTAATGATAAGTTCCGTATCATTTTACATAACGAATTATTAAGACTTGATGAGAGAGATCGGTATACAACCAAAACATTCTTTTTTGATGTTCTTAAAATGTTTTACGTAGAAAAAACGTAAAATTATGGTTTAATTAAAAGATTCCAATGTTTAACTCTAACATTAACAAAGTCTCTCGGTGTCACTTCCAAAGAGTGAGTTCCTACCTCGCTTTTGTATTTGTTCCAGTTTGCTCCTGAGAGATACTTGTGTTTCTCCTCTTCGTTTTGTCCAAGCAGTACTGTAGCAGTCTGTCCTCCGCTTAACCCGTCATGGAGGTAATAAAATATGTGGAAATTCTGTTCTCCTCTGAAAGACATTGTTAATATTATCATTAGTAGTAGAGGGTTAATTTATATCGAACTAAACAAACGAACAACTCTTTATTTCAGATTTAACAAGTACAAAAGTATACAAGAAGTCCATCTATGCTTAAGTAATAACGGCCTAGAAGTGTGATTACATAGGCCAATGAAACACTATGAACAATGAACATACAATTGCCTACGTTAATCTACAGTTGTATAAAAAGAGATAAGTGAACGTAGGCAATTGAATTTATTTGATCAATTCTATATGTACATTTTTCCAAAGTTTATTCATTATTTAAAACGTTTCAGAAAAATTTCTTTTTCATCAACAGTGACGAAAATCCTTGTAGGATAATAATGATAATAATAATAATAATAATAATAATAATTCAGAATCATATTCGTGGCAATGATTTGTTGTCGAAATGTGTAATTTAACCATAAAATTTAAGTCACGTAAATATCAATTTAAATTTCTGAATTTCTCAGGTATAAACTCATTCTGGCTAACAACGAAACTATCTACATAAAAATAACAACAATATTAACTCACTCCGCTTGATAAACAACCCGAGATTGCTCCAGTAAGTAGACAGAAACTTTCGCCCCTGTCACTCTGCCCAACTTCGTAAAGTTCAGGTCAAGGTATTTGCCGAAACGTGAAGAGTTGTCGTTGATTCCGGTCTTGGCGTTACCAAAAGCCTCCATTATGGGGTTCACCTGCAGAATTTTGTCCTCGAGGCTTCTGTTCGGGGCCTGAAATTTGTTGGTAATTTTATCAATTGAAATAACGGTAAAATTTTGTTAAAAAGAAAACTCGTAAACTCTATCGGAGATTAAATCTTAGTAATTACATATTTTAACTTGTGAATGTTGGTCTATTTCTAATTATAACAACAGTTGTTATTATTCATACTGATTATTAAAAAAAATAACTTATGATATGCGTATTATTAACTACTGTTAATACAATTACTACTGTATACTATTTGGCTCGTCTTTGGACCAACCATTCCGAGGATGACGAGCTGTTTGAGAAGGAGGTTGGCGCTCTCCGTCTTTCCCGCCCCGGACTCCCCTGAGATGACGATGCACTGAGGCTGTTTCTGGTGGAGCATCGTGTGGTAGGCGCTGTCCGCCATGGCGAAGATGTGGGGCTGACATTCGCTCTTTACCATTCCGCGGTAAAGGCGGGATTCCTGTTTAAGAGGGAACTCCATCTTGAAGAGTTCATCCCAAATGACCAATAAAGCACTTTAACTTAACCTAATTCAACGTGACCTAACCACATTCGAGCTAACTTGATCCGACCTAACCTACAAAGAGTCCGTGTTCATGAATGATACTCACTCCTGATCGAATTCTCCAGAACGACAAATTCAGTGATAGGATGTAGCTTCAAATAAAATGCAAATGTAGGTTTGGTTAAGTTCATTAAGTTTAGGTTAGTTAGGTTAAGCTAGAGTGACAATCGATCGCTGAGCTTGGTAGTTCTGGGAAATTCGATCAGGAGGAGGGTTTAGCTTTCACGTATCGATCAGATACCTTGTCGATCTCCACTCTGACTTGAAGCTATATTTATTAAATACAAAAGAACAGCAAAGAATGGAATTACTTATGAAAACGAGCTTCAACCTTTGTTGATCCTTTCGATAAAAACTTCATGAGAGAGAGAGAGAGAGAGAGAGAGAGAGAGAGAGAGAGAGAGAGAGAGAGAGAGAGAGAGTAAAATTTTTTTTTTGACGATTTTTTTATTCTGTAGATGAGTCTACCCAAACTAGACCAAATGTTCACTTATATTAAATGAAGAAGCAAACAATTTTTTTTATGCAGGAAGGAGGATCAAGGGCGAAAACCCGAAAAAATCTCCCCTCTCCCCCCTCCGTAGAAGGAATAAGAGAGAGCCGAAATCAAGGTCACTGAGGCTGTTAAAAACTATGTAATGTTTTTTACTTTGAAAAGAATGTGTAGTGAGGAATAGAGGGAGAATTGTGTGTTTGAGAGCCTGCTGGACCGCTCACAAGGTAAATGAGATACGGAAAAAGATCAGCTAAGGAGGACAGTGACAGGAGAAACGAACGGGAGCGTCAGCACTGCCTGTCTCCTGCCTAACGTCCCCCCATCGAAAGTACTTCCCTAGCCGAATGAGTGATCACACTAGCGGATTTACCGGGAGGGAGGGGGGCGCCCCCCTAATTTTTATAATAAAATTTTTTAATTTCTAAAAGCAAAATGTAGATACTTTTTTAAATTATAAAAATATGAACACCACCCTCGTAAATACGTGGCAACTTACCTTTCAATTTTATTTTTAGAAACTGTGTATAAAAATAGTATTTCCCTTCGTATACTCAATTAAATTATGCTTTCCAGTTTTACATATTCATTTATTAATGGTTGTAAGCATTTATAGACACAAGGTTAATGTGCTCGTAAACCCTTTGCGTAGTATTCACATTCACGATCTTCCTCTCTTAAATGACTGATTCAGGTAATACTTTGAACGGATGGATTAGATAACGTCAATCAAATTAGTTCCAATATTTGCTACCAGAAACCTGGTCTTTAACTACATTTTAGTAGACGCTAAAAATTTGCCTGCTGGTGCTTAAAGGGTTAACATATGTATTTTTAATTCCAGTGTATGTAATTATATTTATATATAATTAAACATTATTTTGGCGCAATTTTTACATATGTAGAGGTCCGACCCCACTTTCGAAAATCCTAGATCCGCTATTGAGTGATCATACTGCGTATAATTTCAACTTTTTTTTTTGGTTTTCAAAGTTTTCAATAAAATACTTTTCAAACCTTATTTCCATAAATTCCTAAGTCCTTGAACGGATTCACTGCTACCAGAATGTCTCCAACATAGGTGTAAATGGTGTCCGATTCGTACCTTCTCCTCAGGTGATGTACAATTATTTCCTGTAACGAGAGAAACACGTGACTTTAAATCGCTTTTGCATATTCCTTTTTGATATAAATGGTTGACATGTTGAAAATAAAACGCGCGAGAGAAGTAACCTATTTTTTGAAAGTTTAAACCTGTTTTTGAAAGGATATTTATCATTTATTAATGAAAAGTCCTCAACAATAGAATTCTTTCAGTAGTTTGTTGGCAAAAAATTTCTACTTTCTCTAAGGAGGCTCCAACATTGGAGATTGCAAGTTAATCTTTTCTCGCTTAAGTGAGTCTCAGTTTTTCATTTATAAGCACGCGACTGCCTCTTATTTTAATGTTATGAGGCTCTTTACTATCATTTGTGAACGATAATCATAACTAATTGAATTACCGTATATAAGGTAAGGTGTGTCCCCAGGCACGGAAAAAATGAGGGACCTCATGATTGCTTTTTCGTATTGAAATACCAATATTATGTTAAAAAATGCTGATAAATAGTAAAAATTACAATAAAAACAATAATTAATGATAAAAAAAACCAGCATCATAAAATAAATTTATACAGTAAGGTATGGTGAACGCGGAGGCCTGTTCCAGCCCGACAACGCCCATTGGTTAATCCGATCTTGGCCCCGCAACTTTTGTTTAACTGGAAAATATGTAATTTAAAGCGTCATCGCAGCGTTAATTAAAAATAAAACTTTCACTTATGAATACATAATTTGGGTATATATATATATATATATTATATATATATATATATATATATAACATTTGGTAACCTTTGGTTTTGCTTCCGCCCGAATTGTTCATTTTGACGAAGGTCAAACTTTTCACTCCACCTTAGACCTACAGTTTAACGTGGAATCCGAACCACGCCTCACCAGCAGCCCAGCGTCTTAACCACTAGGCTATCCAGGGTACAATATATAATATACACACAGTGTATGTATAAAACAGTTACAAAACAGTTAACCGAAGATATACTATATATATAATATATATATATATATATATATATGTGTGTGTGTGTGTGCGTATGTGTGTCTTTGGTTAACTGTTTTGTTTGCCAATAAGCCAAAAATAAGAGGAAAGATGGTTGGTTGCGTTTTTGTTAATAACAAGAGACGGAAAAGAATGTGGAAGAAAAACAAATCGCATGAAGATAGAAAATTCCAGTCACGAAGAGACGAAAGACTGACTATCCTCTTTTTAAACACAGTGGCCATCCTTCCTTTACTAGAAGCGTAAGTACCTATTTATTATTAACGCACTAGTTATAATGATGATGGACGTTATTACCAACTTTACTTTCCACTTATTCTCCTTTTAATGTGAAGAATAGGTGTTGTTATTCATTTTGCATTATTATTCTTGTTTACTGGACACGTATAAAATAATTTTTTTTTAATTTTAGGTAAATAAAAGGTGTTGGATGTAGAGTTGTTTCTGTACTTCCTCCCCCCATCTGGTTAACTTCATCTTGTTTTTCACGACAACAAAAGTACTAAGACTTCTCATGATTTGTTATCCCTCCACCAAGACACTGATAGCCTAGTACTTGGTGAACACAAGTACTGTACATTAAGAAGGATGAATGAGCCTCAGTTAATATATCGTAATATCGCTGACTGTAAATGGATAAAGGTTAATAAAAGTGTGTCTAATCCCGGGTGCTCAAACCCTAGCACATGTGCCAAACCTGGTACATTGTGACTCTGACGATGGCACATGGACACTCATCAAGGCAAATAAAAAATCAATGGTTATAATGCTGAATTCAGAATGCCCTCGCGTAGGCAAGAAATTTGTGAATTTTTGGAGTGGTAATTGGCAACTCTCCTAAGACTGCCTGGAGCGCTTGCGCAATAAGATTTTAAATTCAGTTACTGAATAATTATTCATGCGTTAAGTGCGTCATATTTGACAAATTAGCTGGAGGGAAGTAAGTACACGAGTCTTTGTAATGCAGGTAACGTAAAGAAAACGTAAAATATAGTTATAAAATACACACGACATTTATTGCTTTACTAATAATGCAATTTATTTATACAATATAAAAAGTATATTAATTTAGGCCTATTCGACATAGTCATAATGGCACATTACGTTTTGCAATTTGGAAAAATGGCATAAATAGCACATGATTGCCATAAGTTTGAGCACCACTGGCCTAACATATTTGAACTCCTTTACTTCACTGTGATCTTTTCTGCAAAATAGAATAAAATCATTTGACATTAGTTAGGAAAAAAAATAAAAGGAATATCCTCTGCGATAAAGACTAAAATAATTGTCAGTCTAACAAATTTTCCTATAAATTTTAATTTAAACTCGTACCTCTGACAGCTTTTCGAGGCAAGCAAGGTCGTCCATCCATAACGGAGTCCTCTTGGTTTTTCGATCGGGTTTCAAGGCTCCTCCTTTGATGGTCATTTCGGGGTCCTTCTGAATTGTTTGATTCTTTTCTTCAGGTCTTCGACAAGTAAATTAGGTCACGACGTATCTACGGGTTAGATTGGTATGTCTGTGATAGTTTTAAGAAAACATCTTCTTCACCAGTAATAGTGTAGTAAAGAGTACCCGCATCTTATGAGTAAAATCACGAACACTCTTAACCTAAAAAAACTTAGCCTATCATAACCTAAATTAATGAGATTAACGTAACTTATCCTAATCTGATATTGCTACAGGCAGTGGCCACTTTATATTAGGGTAATTACCCTATTTTAAGGAATTCATGGCACTGTAGGGTATTTAGGGTAATAAGATTTTTAGGGTGATAATACCAAATAGTTTACTTTTTTGATACACGACACTCCCTATCTTTCTACGTTAAGGACTACAACCATATTTTAGTAACGCCATCTGCTGGTCAGAGTAGATAACCTTCTTATAATTAACTGAGTGCAATTGGTTATTTAAATCTTTGTTCATATTTTTAAGTAAAACCAATTTTTGGAAATAAAGTTAATGTGACATTGTTTAACAGTTAATTAACATGGCAAATACAGTGGAATGCCATAATATATGAATCATACAATTGAAAATGTTTTACATAGGTGTACAAAGAGTAAAATGCAAAACTTTTATAGAGCAAAAACATCAGTACTTCAATTTCATTGCCAATTTTACAGAATTGAATGTTTTTTCCGGATCACCTGAAGATCCGTCACCCCAGCCTTTTTTAGTTAGCTTTATAAGGCTAACTAACGAAAATATCACGACCTAACCTAACCAATCGTCAAGGGCATACAGTTGACTTAACGACTGGTTAGGTTAAGTTGTGATATTTCGTTTAGTTAGCCTTATAAAGCTAACTAAAAAAGGCTAGGGTGACGGATCTTCAGGTGATCCTTTTTTCCTCCCTCTTCGAAGAGGTATAGTTAGATAAAAAAGAGAATTAGAGAGTGTATGAGATTTAAAGTGAAAGTGAGAGGTGCTCCAATTATCTATAAAGGCTAGGGCTAATTAAGGAAAATCTTACGTTGGATCAGTATCAACTTACAGTTTCTTATCGAACAGTAAAAAGATTCTCCTCTTTTATCGTACTTTCTGCCATTACAATGATACGTGACACTCGGTTCATTTCTTCGTGTCGTTGTGTTTTATTACTTAAAGGAACGAAATGAATTGAGGAAATACAAATATCTATTATCTCGCTATTGCAAAATATGACGAAGTCTATTCCATCCAGCAGGTGGCGCTGTGCTCACGTCTGCCACTTTTTTTTAAGCGAGTGTCACGTACTAGAATAGTAAAGTATTTTAGGATACGGACGGAAACGCAGGCCACAGGAATGATTTTGACCTGTCCATAATTTGGGATAGTTCCCCATTTGGTCTCCCTTCTTTATTCCACAAAAGAACTTCAGTCGCATTTAATCTGGTATTAAAGATAATGTAAACTTCATCAACATTGAAGGATTTCATTGGTCTTTATGTGGGTAGTGGCCATCCCGCGGTCAGTAATTTAACGCTTCACTATATTTCCATGCATATTAATTCACCTCCGTCAGGAGTAAATTCCACTTACTTCATCTGTATTATGAGGAACCTGTTTGAGAAAAGGATGCTGAAGGAGTTCTCTCGCAGAAGGCCGTTGCTCAAAATCCTTAACGAGACATTCGCTGATAAAATCGTTGAACTCGTAACTCCACTCTGAGGGACGGTCCAGCGAAGGGGGAGGGTTACGGGGTATCTTTAGAAAAGGACAGAAATATGAAGGACAGATGGACGAAATACTAGTTAAAAAGAATGCGACTTCATGATTTTGAGCTTCATATTGATGGTCACCGTTGAAATCGTGAAAGTACATTGAAAATCTGGATATTTTGCAAGTTTACAGTAAATGTTACGTTTTTCGTGACTTAAAACCTTTCATACAATATATATATATATATATATAATATATATATATATTTATTTATTACCTGAAAGAGCGCCCTCATGGGATGAATATCGGATAGCTAGCGGTGGTTCACCGTCCGCCAATTCAATGGCTGTGATGCCCAGCGACCAAACGTCACATCGGACATCGTAACTGTAGTCCAACTGTTGCTCGCAGGCAATCACCTGAATTAAGCGAATATTTAGATCATCTCCTAAATAAATCTAAATCGTTAAATCATATTAAATCACACGATAATATATCGTAAGTCGTTTTAAGTCGCATTCCCACCTCTGGTGCCATCCAATACGGAGTGCCAACTGATGTGTTTCTCCTGCCCCAAGTGGATGCCAAATGAGAACTCACTCCAAAGTCAACGAGTTTCACTTGGGCACGGTTCGTCAAGAGGATGTTGTGCCCTTTAATATCTCTGTGCATACAATGGTTCTCATGCAAGTAGATCATGGCCTGCGCGCGGGTCAACAACGAATAACGATAACAGACAGACATAGACCCAGATATCACCTTGTAATAGATTACTCAATAACTAGTTATACCCACTGACATTTATCTACTAAACTGCTATTATTTCACGATAATATATATAACTTAAGATAATATATTTAACCTAGGACCAGTTTATCCTTCTGAATAAAGTCTTGTTTGGAACTTGCACCTGGCGCTTATAGAACAAGCTCTGCAAATTTAGTCTGAATTGAAGGTAAGGTTAGCGCTAAGCCTTCCTTTTCTATACGACTGAACAAATTTACACAAGGTTAGTTCATATTAAGAAGAATTTGGTCATTTATTGACCACGACTGCAGACAGAACTATAATCTCATTATTATTCTTACAAAATGCTTGATCAAAATTTAAAATACCCATTGACCACTCCAAGAATTATTAATAACATCGAGACAGGAATGAAGGTTATACCCCTCAGTTATAGAAAGGTCAAAAATCATCGACACACCCTCTCTTAAAACCTACCCTAACCTAATCGGGTATAACTTGATATAGTGTATCCTAAGAGAATATAGCCTAACCTAACTATTCTAAAATCACAGAAGCATGTCAGTGATTTTGATCTGGCCATCAGTTGGAGCACTTCCCTGAATGAACACTTACATAGACTGATTCTTTGAGAGCATAAGCGATTTGGAGCTCCGTGAGTCTTTGACCTCTCCGGATCAGGGTTTGTACCAGGTCAGTAACGGAGCCTCTGGCACAAAGCTGGAAAGCGGGGGTCAGGAAAGGTCAGAGAGTATCGCAAAAGGGTTCATGTGGTTACGGTCTGCGTGACAGATGGAAACAGAGAGACAGACAGACAGAGATAGAAAGTATATAGAACTCCTACAAACAAACCTTATAGGCTACTTGGTTTTACAGAAAGTCAGAGAAAAGGGGCTGAGTTTTATGGTTTATAAAATTTAATTTCTTACGTATTTTGTAGTTTTATTCGGAAATAAACGTAATATGAATTCAATCACTCAAATAATACACAGGCTCGTATTATAAAGGGAATATTTAAAATTGCAGATATTCTTTAATCTTGGTTCAGTTTGTGTAGAGCAAACCTGAGTTAATATGAATGTATTTGTGATTAGAACGAACGCATTTGGGCTGCCTAGGGGAGAAAATACAAAATTGTAGTGCTTCTTGCTCCTGATGAATCATGCATCTGGACCTACAATATAACGACAGGAGTGTCTGCAGTATAAAGTAACGATGACGCCAGCAAGGGAATGATAATAATGGATTGAGTCGTTCATTAAATTTTGCTAAAACAAAGCATCGTTCTCAGCGATGATGAACCACCAACGGAAGCCTCATTTCTTATATAGAATTTAAATGTGAATCTATTTTCTTGTATGGCATTTCTTGTGCAAATTGGTATTAACGGAGTTATAAGCAATTTTGGGATCGATTAAAATCGATTGAAATAGTATGGGGGTAATTATTTGTTTTACTCCCGCTGGTCGATTTTGATATGAGAATAGGTTTTTCTGGTGTATTTTGGTGTGTTTTATTCATATCTGACCTTCATTTCTTGCGCAAATAAATTATTGAATGCCCGGTTAGGTCAAATGTACGTCCTTGATGATTGGTTAAGGTGTGATATTTTCGTTAGTTGGGTTAAGTCGTGATATTTTCATAAAACTAACAAAAATATCACGACAACCTAACCAATCATCAAGGACGTACATTTGTCCTAACCGGGCATTCGATAATTTATTTGCTCAAGAAATGAGGGTCAGATTTGAATAAAACACACCAAAATGCACAAGAAAAACTTATTCTCATATCCAAATCGACCCGCAGGGATAAAACGAATAATTACCCCCATACTATTTCAATCGATTTTAATCGATCCCAAAATTGCTTATAACTCCGTTAATATAAATTTGCACAAGAAATACATACAAGAAAATAGATTCACATTTAAATTCTATATAAGAAAAACCGGATCTTGTGGGTTGTTGTATTATATACAAAACTTAAAAAAGAATTAAAAAAATATGAGAGAAATTTTAAATCAGAAATAAAAATAATAGTTACGCCTTAAAAATTAAAGAAAACGTTCTCATTTCCATGTGAACTCGAGTTTCTTTATTTCTCTGCAAAACTCATAAAATGGCCACAGAAATAAATAGAATTATTTAATTTCGTTACATTAAAATTGTTTCTTAACACATTCACCGCCAAACACGAAATAACTCGTCTTTTGATACAGATCAGGGTCTTTCCTGTTTCATTAACTGTTTCCAATTTTTATGAAAACAACGTGATATGTACAGTTTTTCACGCTGATTTCAAAATTATAAACCATTTCATCGAGAAATACTTAGGTTAGGTTAGGTTAGGTTAGGTAGGTTAAGTTAGGCTTATTAGCATTTGTGTTTTCTAGGACACTGTTTTTCTTTTGGTATTAAGTTATATTCTTGTAAAAAATTTACTACATTTTCTTTTGTCTCAGTCTTCCTATATGATTCTATAAAATTAAATTTGTCAGTCATTGGAAGGTATGAAAGAAAGATACACTATATATATCTATGCTGCAGCGGAAGAACAAAATAGATGCGCAACGCCACCGTTTAAAAAATAGCCTAGCCTATGCTTGCAGTGATAGTCTATGCTTGCAGCGGAAGAACAAAATAGATGCACAACGCCACCGTCTAAAAAATAGCCTAGCCTATGCTTGCAGTGATTACACCGTTCTAGTACTTTTTGTAGTATTCTATAATTTACTTTCATTTCGAAAAAAACTTATTTTTAGAATCAGCGTATTATTTTAAAATTTCTATAGCCTATGCTCTTTCAAACATTTGCTAGATTCTGCACATTATAACTTTTGTGGTTATATATTTCTCGATGAAATGGTTTATAATTTGAAATCAGCGTGAAAAACTGTACATATCACGTTGTTTTCAAAAAATCGGAAACAGTTAATGAAACAGGAAAGAACGAAAGATCCATCTTTAGTTTTAACTTGCAGGAGCGGCTCGCAGGTAGGTACTGTGGAACTGCAGCACCCCATGATTTATGATCTTTATATTTAAATATTTAAAATAGCCTCTCTGATTGTTTTTTTTCAATGAACTTTGAGTTTTTAAATCAGATTATATCCTTTTTTCCTTAAACTATTTCAATGCCGAACGAATGAATCACGAAAGTAGCTTCAGCCTTCCCGTGGAACTGCGTACTTAACAGTTCCAGATTTTGTTCGAAACGCTTGAAACCTCGGTGGCGGACGTACGAAGAGCGAGTCAGAATCGCGGGTTTAAGAGGATCCAATTCCAAAGCACTGTGGACAGAGCAGTGCCGATTTGTTTGTTTGACGTGGTAGTTATGTTGCTGTATCGTTTGCTAATTCGAAATTTAATTTCCGAATTGTATTTATCAATGATTCGTTATCATTTATTTTTTGTCGTGAGATTGAAGTTAATTATATAATAATTGGATTATTTACAATATATAGTTTTCATTTCTTAGAATATTTTTTCGCTCAGAATAAAAACAGAAGAATGGAATTTGTTTATAAATAAAATTTTTGGCAAATTCGAAATTACCCGTTAAGCGTAAGTACCCTATACTTGATTTTATGATACTATTTTACTTATTTTTATGACTGAGTAGTGAGTAGTTATCTATTTATCTATTCGACTTTCTCTCTCTCTCTCATGTACAGATTTAGTTTCAAAAATAAGTTTCCATAGAACTCTATGTAAAATTAAAAACCATATACAGTATGCATAAAAATTACTAACTGGCAATGAGTGAATTTCTGTTTTAAAAAATGTTATGTTTTTACCCAAACTTTTATTCAAAATTGTACAATTAGTACAAAACTGATGTAATGCAAATCCACAGATTCGAAAGAAGTACATCAATCAAAATATAGGAAATATCCTATTTTGGCGTCCCAAATTATTCCCCCCCCCCAACCAAAAATAAAAGACACTCCAACACTTTCAAATTACTTGTTTATGTCAATTGGGTTAATTAACTGCCCGGTTAGGTCAACTGTACGCCCTTGACTATTGGTTAGGTTGTCTTGATATTTTCGTTAGATAAACGAAAATATACCGACTTAACCTAACCAATCACCAAGGGCGTACCTAACTGGTACCTAACTAGTTGGGTGAATAATTTGGGACGCCAAAATAGGATATCGCCCAAATATGTATACTACAAAATTCAGAATATATTTTGCCTATCTTCGTTCGCACATGTACATTAAATGTACGTGAAATATGTATACATGTACATTTCCACTCTAAGAGACAAGCAAGTTAGGATTTAATTGATTGTGATTGTTACAAATGTAAAAAAAAAATCGCGGTCTGATGAACACATTTTTCACACTGGATAAATAACTCTTCTTTTTCGATAGAGTTCGGCTTTCACACACTCTCTTATATATATATATATATATATGATATATGATGCAAACCACAAGGAAAAAGAAAAATGATTCCAAGTCCTTTTGTGTATTCAGAAGTATACCTCGTCAGGGAAATACTTCTGAATACACGAAAGGCCTTGGAATAATTTTTCTTTTTCCTTGTGGGTTTGCAATAATTTTTCTTTTTCCTTGTGGTTTGCAATAATTTTTCTTTTTCCTTGTGGATTGCATCATTCATTCATTTTATGTGTTTAATTGCGAAATTCATTCTATATATATATATATATATATATCTTTCGTTAACCTTTGGTTTGCTTCCGCCCGAATTGTTCATTCTGATGAAGGTCAAGTTTTTCACTTCACCTTAGATCTACAGTTTAACGTGGAAACCGTGGTCGGGCTAATACTGCATATATACATATATATATATACAGTATAAGCTTGGCGGCCATGGTTTTGTTTCCACCCAAATTATTCACTCTGATGAAAGTCAAGCTTGTTGCCTTACCTTAGACCTACAGTTTAACGTGGAATTCGAATCGCGACTCATCACATGTGGTCAGAAATTACAAAGTCGTCGCCCGGGCTCGATCACACGACCTCCCAATCAGCAGTCCAATGTCTTAACCACTAGGCTACCCAGGTTATTTATTTATCTAACAACCATTTTTTTTTTTGTATGGGAGGATGAACAGGTGCGTGAGCTGAGCGCCGCCTGTCATCGCCGAGAATCGAGCCAGGGGTCGGTGGATTTGTAGTCAGTGATGCTAACCAATATATATACACACTACAGTATATATATATATATATATATATATATATATACAGGAAAAAGAAACAGGAAATTATTTATCAGAGCGGAAGTTGGTCGATAGGAAGGAGAGGTTTAGTCAATTTCCTGAACGGAAACCCTTTCAAGTAGGGTTAGATCAGAATTTAATTTCGATAAATTAACGATAATTACAGGTGATAATATACATACATACAGTATATATATATATATATATATATATATGGGATTGAACTCAGAATGGTCCCCTGGGGTTTTTTTCATGATGCACACAGACCGTGCATGGAACAAGGAACTCTTCTGGGAAAATTAAATCCACTATAGTCCGAATAAGTAATGGTAAATGACGTGGGTAACGGGTCACTCACAAAGAGGCCCCAAAAATATAGCTTCCCTCTCCAGCTATCTGCAAAGCAGATAGGATCCAGCTTCGGTACCCCCTTTTCTTTGATGTATTCAATTGGACGTGAATGCAACGAGTCTTTTGCTTATATTGAGGTTTTGAATATAGTAGGCTAGGTGTAGCTGTACCCCTAGATCCTGTCCCAAAGCTGGATCCTATCTGCTTTGCAGATTGCTGGTGAGGGAAGCTATATTTTTGGGGCTTCTTTGCGAGTGACCCGTTGCCCACGTCGGGCTAACATCATGAAAAAAGGAAAACTATAGTATTTGTCATTTACCATTACTTATTCGGACTATAGTGGATTTAATTTCCCCAGAAGAATTCCTTGTTCCATGCACGGTCTGTGTATTATATATATATATATATAGTTGGGCACGTTAGTTTCTATAAGTAACGGCGTTATCGGTACCGTTACTTTTAAGAAAAGCCTAAAGAGTAAAAAAAGCCTTAATAATACCGAATTATACTCTACATGACAAAAAAAATCAAAACAAACTCAAATCCAAAAATGGCCTGTCCAAAAAAAACTAATCTTGCCGATCTTTTAGGAGTGTGTTGTTCGATTTCAGGAACGCTACTTTTTCAAAATTGGCATCTGATAGTCCTCCTCGTTTGAAAGAGCTAACAGCTAATTAACAGCTAATAAATGATACTAGTCAAATGATCAGTTTAAAAATAACGAGTAGTGAGTAACGATTGAAATCGCCCTAAAAAGTAGTGCCGTTACCATTTTCGTTACAACGAGTCTAGTTTTTGAGAAATGTCCATTTTTTGTTTTGGAAAAAATATTCCATTTTTGTAGTAAAAGCTGTTCATTTATTTTATTATCCCGCAATTCTGAACTCTGACCACACGTGATGTTTATCTTATTACGTCGTGTGTATTGCTACTCTTATAGTATGTGCGATGTTAATATTTTTTAATATTTTATATAATATTTAATTAATTATATCCAATATACAATATTACACATATTATACATATTATATACAATACAATATTTGTATAATATTTTTTAAGATTTCATGGAAACCGCGTGATACCCCAAAATGAATAACATTTTCTGAATCAGCAGCAGCGTCGACTTCATATAGACCAGCTTTGTTCATCCTTCCACACAATAAAGAAAGTGGTTGGTAGATAAATGGGTACCCCCTGGGTGGCCTAGTGGTTAAAACGCTCGGCTACGACTTCACGCTTGTGACTAATCGTAGCGTGATTAATTTCATATTTGTACTTCTATTAATATATTTATCACGCTTTATCCCCTTTGTAGTCCATTGAATAATGTTTGTAAATACATATCGAGTATTGATTTCACTCTTTTGTTCCGTGAATGTCCAATGACTACATTTTTTAATGCTTAAGTGTCGTTTTATTTGCTGATTCGCCCGTTTCATTATTCCTAATCTGTAAATTGTTAACAATTCTTTATTCTTTTACGTTATCGAATATTAAAAATAATTAAAAAATAGGGAAAAATACTTGGAGAAAAAATCCACCATCAGAAATTCATAATTGGTTGAAAACATAATCCGAGTCCTTGTTATATTTCGGCTTAAATTATCGCAGTTATCATTTCTAATTATCATTTCTGGGCCTTAAATGTAACTATTAATAACTTAAATTAAGTAAATTAATCCCAATTAATCTCCCATTTAATCTTAACATAATCCCCTTTAACTATTTCACAATTGCGCTATAGCAACTATTTCTTACTAAATCTTTGAACGTATTCAAAATTACTTCATTTCATCGTCCCAATATAGAATATATATAACATTATACCCCTGTTTGTCCTACCTGTTACATCTACCCGTTTCACTCATTCGATTACGTACATCGTTGTTACGTACGTGCGTGTAATTTTAAGTTTTCCTCCTTTCTTTGGTAATATCTACTCAAATATTCCTAGCTGGCAATGATTTGCATCGTCAATTCCACTCGTTGTTTTAATGACAAAAATTATGAACATCAACATTTGGATAATCATTTCAATAAAAATACAAGTGATGTACCGATTCCAAAATTTAGCCGATGCCCAAAAAATGGCCGATTCTGCCGGTGCCGATGCCGATGCCAATTAATCGGTACACCGTTAAAAAGTAAAAATCTTAACATTCTTTTTCGCTCTGTTTTATAAATTCTTCCATGTTACATTACGTACTAACTGTTGCATTTCGTTGTTACTGCCATGTTACATTACGTACTAACTGTTGCATTTCGTTGTTACTGCCATGTTACTTCTGTATTTCTGTTATTTTAATGTTGTACCATCGTCTTTTACTGTTCTTGTTATTCGTTTATGTCTTCTGGCTCCTCTTCTTATCATCTTATTTGTCGTGTTACCACACGAGTTTATCTATCCCGATTAGAAATGACATTTACATGTACAGTCAGTTGAAGCCTATCATCTCATCCTTTACTCTACATCCTTATAGCCAAGTAGGCCATAGTAACCATCAGTAGAATTAGGCCTATTTATTAATACTTTAATAATAATAATTCAATAATAATGATCATGTAATTGTACTCTACATCACTGCGTTATGAAACAACAGGTATCCTGTCTCAAATTAGTCACATAAGTTTAAATTGTAATTTGTAATCATTTTGAAGTGTGATAAAGTGTACAATGTACTTAAGTTAAGAATGTACTTAAAGTAATTTCCACCTAGAAGGCGCCATTCAAAAATGTCTACTCGACAGTTCAACTCTTCTTACTCGAAATCAGTTAGTTTGCAAAATTACTCAGTTTTGGTGAGGTTTTAACTTTCGCGAGATCCATCCTTCGTAATTATAGGCTTATTTATTTCCTCGTAACGAAAAGTAATCATTCCGATACTGAGCATGAACGGCACTAGGAAGCTCCTCTCCTTTCACTCTGCCGTGGTACTTGCCTCCCTCACTTCCGCCCGAAGTGAGACTAATTGTTCATTATTTCCAACTTGAGTCTCCAGTAGTAATTTCTGCCTTCTGTGTTCACTACCTCATTAAATTCAAAGTGAAGTAAAACTCGATCCAAGTATGCTGTATTTTAATCAATTTGTTATCCTCTTGGTATTAATTTATTATATACACAGTATATATATTATTAGGATTGGGGTTGTTTAACCTCCGCCGCAACATCTAAGATCATATGACGGAGGGGACCTACAGCTTTACGTGGGATCCGAACCACGGACACAGTGTATATATATATATTATAATATATATATATATATATATAATTTGAGAATGGAAACTTTTATATAAAAATAATGAATAATAATTTAATGATAAAGGAAAGTCAAATAAATTGGGGTGTCGGAGTTGGGGGATGATTAACTTGCTTTGCTACCTAACTTCATTATTGTTAATTTAACACAAAATGAGAGAAAGTCTGACAAAAAATGCAAATTAATATTTTGTACAATTATTTACTTTCCAATTAAATAATAATTGAATTAAATTAATTACTGAACTTAATAGTAAATATATATATATATATATATATACACACACACACACACACACAATTCGTTCCAGGCCTAATCTGCGATTAGTTTTAGGCGCAATGCACGATATATTCGTTTTACGCTCTCGTGTTTGAAAAATGTAATTAATTACACTGGTCAACACTCATTTTATTGCCAATCATATTAGAGTGATTTTGGGGTAACTTTGTGGTGCTGATTCCGAATATGACATCGGTTTTGCTAGATTGGCTCTAATTATGAGATAATTGGTACCCCATTGAAACACGTAAAAATGCAAAAAATTTAATGTTCAGGCGGAGCCTACTTACAAATCGCATTGAAATTGTCTCAAATCATACAAAAGTAAACACATGAAATACATAATGGCATTTTATTCGGTCTCACCATCTAGAATGTTCCGGTAGTTTCCCATATGCACGCGTTATGGTTACGTTTCCTATTAATTGAGGGTATTCATTATCTCAAGAACTAGAGCCAAATCGGAAAAACTACTTTCATTTTGGAATTCAGCAACCCCAAAATACCCTAAATTCGTACGAATTTCTTTGGCAACGAAAAAAAAAAATTTTTTTGTTGACCTGTGTTATTAATTAAAAGATTTTTATAATTATTAATTAATTACCTTCGTAATTATGTTAATTGGGATTAGATATTAATTGTTTTTCTAAAATAAATTCTAAAATACTTTACTTGAAATTCTGTATTTTTTTTTTTAATTTATCTTTTCATCAAAGATTCCATTTTGGGACTAAATATCTCACTATCAAAAGGCTAAATTTAGGACATATGAGAGAGAGAGAGAGAGAGAAGGAGAGAAGAGAGAGAGAGAATCATATTTTCCCTCACCTCGACAACGAGCCACGCCTGGTCCTCCTCCTGCTTGTTCGCCTTCTTCAGGAAAATGCCGTAGAAAGAAGGGAGATTGGGGTGAATGCTTAAATCCCGAAGTACGAGGTACTCTTCCTCGATCTCCTCCAAGTTCTCTCCGATGTTCTCCATCACCTTCACAGCCACTGACTCGCCTGGTAGATAGATAGATAGATAGATACTGTAAATACACTAAGCCAGCCTTCGTTAACCAAAGAGCAGCTTAAGACGAGTTTGGAATCTTCAGTGAATCTTTCAGTGGAGAACAGTTTTCGAGTATTGACAATCCGTTTGTTGCACCATCTTCCTCGACTACAAAAATAGGGTTGGCACAGTGCCTATTACGGAACTCAAAAGCTCAAACATACACATACAGAACAGTTGTCAGTGCTCACATCCACGAAAGAAGAGAGAGAGAGAGAGAGAGAGAGAGAGAGAGAGATCCACTGTAGGCTATTACCCATTACCCATAGCTTCAGAGTTCATTCACACCATGCGTACACTTATCTCGTGGATCCAGTTACGCGTTAGAGGACAGTGAAAAATAAAGGATAGCATGAAACACCAAACCTCTTTATCTAATCTACACAATCCACTTACTTATTTAGGGATTTTTAGTTATTTATTTATTATATAAAAGAAGTCATCATTTCATCGTCACATCATTTTACAATGGATGCCAAAAAGCACCATGTTGAGAAACTGACTTTTTAAAATTAATTATTTATATTAACATCCTTCGCACTGCAATTACTTAGATAAAGGAGGTCTAATCCAGAAACACCCCATTTTAAAAATTCTCCCGACAGTGTACATTGTGTGTGTGATTTTTTTTCACGAAATGTTACTACACATTTCAAGACTGAAATTATGTTCTAGCAACCTTAGTTAAATATACTACGCCTTCCCTAAAAGATGCTAGCAGTCCTATATTGTATCTTCAAGTAGCATTCCTGAAAGTGAAAACATCTATACTGTAAGGAGGTTTTGACTCCCGAGAGCTTTCATCAAGTTTTCCATCTCTATCAATGGGGGTATCATCTGAGAACTCCTAATGCTCTGCAACCAGACCCGACCAGCGCCTCCTACTACATTTGTAAACGAAAGGGAATATTAGGCTACTACTCCTGCACTATTCTGGGTTAACTAACTTGCCCTGTAAGCAGTTCTCTTTGCATCGACAAAAAAATAGGAGGGACTAAATGAAGTAGGAAAGAGTGAGAAAGGAAGTGGCTTCCCAAGAGAGAGAGAGAGAAAATTCATTGATCTACTGTAAAAGGAATTAAGGTATACCTTTGTCACCAAACGTGGTTTAAAAGATGTTATAGGCCGAAGGCCAACACACTACAACTAAACTGACCACCCAAAACTCACACACAAGCACACAATACCACTCACTACCGTCTACAAAAACCGTCACTCCCGCAAGCCGCTTTGTTCATACAATTCCCACAAGCAGACGAGAATCGCTGCCAAATGACCACAACGATAAGGATTTTGCTGAGGGCAAAACATCAGCACAGTGCATGTCCATTCCATATCAGGAATTGTATCGTTAGAACCCATCCGCGCTCTATACTACCTATACTTCAGCCCCGCTGCGAGCTCGAGGTTCAGAGAACCTGCCAAAGACCGCTCCCGGTCTAGCACAACCAAAACTGCACCTCCCGCGGAAGAGTGTGTCGCATCGCGGGAGTTACAATATTTATACCGTAAATTAACTAATAATATTAATAATTAAAAGTGGATGATACCGTCTCGTGGTCCTTTGCGGCATAGACCTCTCCGTAAGTGCCCTCGCCAATGATCTCGAGGAGTTCGAACCTGATGTTCGGGTCGGGAAGGTTGTCGAAATCGATGTGCGACTCATGCCCATGTACGACATCTTGGCTTGGGTATGGGGTCTGGTATAGCAGTGCGGCACTGAAACACAAATAAATTATGTTTATGCCCAATAATAATAATAATATTGTGCTTGATGACGTGTATATATATAATTATATTATATATATATATATATATATATATATATACACAGTAAAATCACAGAATAACATGTGATTTATTAATAAGCAAACAACTACAAGGAAAAAGAAATACGAAATCCGAGCGCTTTCGTGATATATTTACACTATTTCTTTTTGTCCCTGAAGATGTGAATATATCACGAACGAAAGCGCTCGGATTCGTGTTTCTTTCCTTGTGGTTGTTTGCTTATTATATAATATTATATAAATATATATATATATATATATATACACGGATCAAATGTAGAATTCGGACCCCAGCCTTCTTTAGTTAGCTTTATAAGGCTAACTAACGAAAATATCATGACCTAACCTAACCAATCGTCAAGGGCGTAAAGTTAACCTAACGATTGGTTAGGTTAGGTCGTGATATTTTCGTTAGTTAGCCTTATAAAGCTAACTAAAGAAGGCTGGGGTCCGAATTCTACATTTGATCCATATACCATATGTCCCACAAAAAAGTACACCCAACTTTAGATTGTACTAACTCCTCCAAAAATTGAGATATTTTGGATCTGTTTGTTTGATTTAATATAGCAAATTATTCTTTGTTAACGTTCAAATTTATTCATGTTTAAACGATTTAGTGTTTAAGCATCTGCTTTTAACTGAAGGGTACAACAAAATGGATTGCGCAAAATTGGTCAATGAAAAAATAATGTGTGTGCTATCGACGTAATGAAAAGACAAATATAATAATAGATACTTTAACATAATTTTAATAAGATACAAAGCAGATTTTTCTTTATTCCTTATTGCAAAAGTTATGCTTAGTTTCGTTTTATTTCAACATGACCGCCATTCCTATCGATACAAATCTGGAGTCGAGCTCTCATCTTCCCCATCACTCTTTTGATAAGATCTGGATTGTCTTTTAACAAGTTGATTTCAGCTGTGATGCGAGTCCTCAAATCATCTAAATTGATAGGTTGTGATGCAAATACTCTATTTTCAAATGACCCCATAAAAAGTAATCACACGGGGTCAAGTCAGGGCTTCTGGGAGGCCATTCAATGTCATGGCCTGTAGCAATTACTCTTTGGTGGAAGACTTCCTGCAAGCGTTCCTTCACAATAACTCTCCTGTGAGCAGGAGCTCCGTCTTGCACCCACCAAATACGATTAAATCGGTTTCCATAAGTAATACGTATTTGTGGAAGGATTTCTCGGTCTATCATTTCTAGGTAAGCTTCACCATTTAGATTACCATCGTAAAAGACCGGGCCAATTAACGCTCCATTACCGCACAGTCCTACCCAGAGAGACAGTTTTTGTCTAGAGTTATTCTTTTCGTAGATATGATTGTCAGGTGGATGATTTTTTGGTGCATACTGACGGCAGATTTGTCTGTTCACTAGACCATTCATAAAAAAGGCCGCCTCATCTCCAACCACTAATTGTTCCGTGAATCTTTCTGGTTTTTCAAGAAACCACTGGGCAAATCTTAGGCGGCGAGGTAGATCTCCTTCAATGAGTTGATGTCGAATTTCCATTCTGTATGGGTACAAATTCAAATCCTCACGAACTATTCGATGAAATGACATGCGTGAGAGGTCTGTACCATTTCGCCTGGTGGACACTTTTGGATGTCTCTCTAATAAATGCCGAACATGCTGAATGTTCTCGTCTGTTCTTGCCGTCTTCGGATGGCCTGAACGTCCTTTGTTCAAATTGAGGACCGTTCCTTCTTCTTTGTATTTCCGAACATTCTTCAAAATTGTATGTTTAGTTGGAGAAGCTCTATCGGGAAATTGCAGTTCGAAGGTATTCTGAACTTGTTTTAAGCTTTTAGTTTGCAGATAAGTTGTGACCATGAGAACGCGCTGCCTTCGTGTAAAGTGCATGATAAGGGTTTCAAAGTTATTTATAAATTTAGTAATTCAGATTCTTCATTTATATGTATGACTCGTATCTTAGATACAAAAGTTCGAATTATTTTAAAAAATATTTGCAATATCCTTCGACGTAAAAAGTAGCACATTGGTTAAAGCAAGAGGAGCTATCTGGCTGGGAGAAATGATCATTCCGCGCAACCCATTTTGCTGTACCCTTCAGTTAAAAGCAGATGCTTAAACACTAAATCGTTTAAACATGAATAAATTTGAACGTTAACAAAGAATAATTTGCTATATTAAATCAAACAAACAGATCCAAAATATCTCAATTTTTGGAGGAGTTAGTACAATCTAAAGTTGGGTGTACTTTTTTGTGGGACATATGGTATATATATATATATATATATAGAGGTTGTCCGAGAAGTGGGGTGTAATTCGAAAAATAACCTATTTTAGTGGTTAGTATCGCTGACTACAAATCTACCGATTCCGGGTCCGATTCCTGGCGATGGCATGCAGAAGCAAGAGGCTTGCTTAACCTTCGTCAGAATAAATAATTCGGGCGAAGCAAAACAAATAAGTAATTATAATTGCTTGATTAAAATAGGTTGTTTTTCGAATTACACCCCACTTCTCGGACAACCTCTATATATATATATCGGGTGGTCCGAAAAAAATGACGCATTTTTTAAAAATTAATATCTCAGTAACCCCCTTCCTTATCATGACAATTTTTATATGCAAGATACTTTCACACTTCTTTTTTTGAATGCAAGAAACGGAATTCTGATATCTTTTATAATTTTCTCGCAATTAACAAAAGTAACAACATGGGTCAAAAAAACGAATATCATGAGAAAGGAAAAATTTAATCAGAAATTTAACTAATTAATTTACAGTAAATGATCGATTGGACCACCACTCTGTTGACACACTAATCTAAGTCTTTTCTTCCACACAAAAATAATACTTCTTACTTCATTAATGCCAATTTCTTGCCAAGATTCAAGTATTTTACTTTTTAATTCTGATTCGGTGAATTTTTCTCGTCGACCTCGGTAAACCTTCTCTTTTAGTAACTCCCAAATTGAGTAGTCCATAGGATTACAATCTGGGCTTTGTGGTGGCCACTCATTTTTCGTTATTAATTTTGGTGTATTGCTAATCAGAAACGACTGTGTGGCGTAGCTTGTATGCGACGGTGCTCCATCTTGTTGAAATATGAAATCATTTTCTTGATACAGGCGACGACAATCCGGCAACAATTTTGTTCTTAAAAGTTCAATGTAATTTGCAGAATTCACCTTTGTCTTTTCAGTTTCAATAAAATGAACATCTGTCTTGCCATTCCAAGAGACCCCTGCAGATATCATAACCTTTTTGGAGAATCTTGACGTTTCATGATACAATCTGTTTATTGAAATGTCACACTTTTACCACGTCCGTAGACAACATCATTTTGACGGTTTCGCGGAATTTCTAGAGTGAAATCTTTTTCATCCGTGAAGACTATCTTTTTAATATCAACGACAGAGAAATTATCAAGTAACTTTCTGCACCTTGTTTTTCTTTTATCCTTAACAGTATCACTTTTTCTAGAAGATACTATTCTTTTGAAGGCTTTTAGTTTTTGTGCTTTAATTATTCGGTGTACAGAAGTCTTTCCAATATTCAAATGTTTAGCAATTGTTCTTTGTGACAAATGACTTCCTGGTTTATCTTCTTGAGAGTAGATTTTATCGTTGATGTAATCCACATTTTCTGGAACCGAAGCTGTTTTAGGTCTACCGCTTCCTGGTTTTCTGGCAGTACTTCCCGATTCGCGAATCTTCTTTAAGAGTCTTTCCACTGCACGCCTTTTCCACTTTTTGCCGGGAAACTCTTGCAATAACCTTCCAGTCTTCCATCCTTTTTCACAGTAACAATTTTTAATGAGAATACGATCTTCCTCTGACAACATCATTAAGGGTACTGACGAATTGTTAAAAAATAAAAATATCCACAATTTGACTTGTTCATTCCTGTAGAGTTTTGTAATAACTTGCAAAAATATCGCATGATATCGTATAAAAATGATATCGTATAAAAAACGGATATTATATTGCGATTTTTGTTTTTTTGACCCATGTTGTTACTTTTGTTAATTGCGAGAAAACTATAAAAGATATCAGAATTCCGTTTCTTGCATTCAAAAAAAGAAGTTTGAAAGTATCTTGCATATAAAAATTGTCATGATAAGGAAGGGGGTTACTGAGATATTAATTTTTAAAAAATGCGTCATTTTTTTCGGACCACCCGATATATATATATATATATATATATATATAATATATATATATATATATATATATATATATGCTATGGATAAGTTTCTAGGAAACCTGAGTTTACACAAGAAGATGAAGACTAAGGCTACTGTAGGAGTATGTGACTATGGATTCTTCTCTGGTCCATCTTTTGCTAAGTCCTGTTGCTTATAAACGGTTCTGTGAACGATTGTTTTATATCGTTTAAACACAAAGATCACACTCCTCTTTTTTCTTAATTAGATGAACTCTCGACATGAGAACATCAGAAACATCAGAGTCGAATGATAACTTACCATTTTTCAACGTTTTCGTTACTCGCGATAAGTCCTCATTTGCTACTTTGGTTTATCGAAAGAGAATCATTATTACTCCTCTTGGTACCAATTATTTTAGTTCAATTCTTTGTAATTTTAAAATTATTCGTTTAAAATGTAAAATTAGTTTAGCTTTTAAAATTTCTTCCAGTTGGTTATCATTTCGTGGGAAAATGGAGCATCTTAGATCATTTTTTTATTTTAATTTTTATCCACCGAACTCGATTCAAAAGTGGTCATTAAATATTTTTGAAAAACCTAAACAATTGTCTCGTACGGTCCCTAAACTAAAATTTGTTAAGTTGCCATTTTAGGATCCTGTAACTTAGTTGAAATTCTTAAAAAAATTTGTTAAATCGGTCGCTTCTTCAATGTTCATTTGTTTTTCTTAGTTTAAATAATGTTATAGTCTCTTTACATTTTTCAATCATAAGGGGAGACTTACCGTTTCTTTGAAATCCTCTCTTGTTTATTTGGTATCGTGTGCGAGTTGTAATGCTCGCTATGTTGGTTAAACATGCCTACAATTGAGAGAGAGAGAGAGAGAGAGAGAGAGAGAGAGAGAGAGAGAGAGAGAGAGAGAGAGAGAGAGAGTTGACAAACATCGTGGTGTCTCTCATTGGGACTGGTGGACCAGTGTCTAGTCCAAAATTCTCATCTATACGTAATCATTCTTAGTAATTTTTCTATTTTGTCATCTGTTAATACTGTTGATTTTCAAATAATGGAGACTATGTTCATCAAACAGCTTCATCCGTCCCTTAATGAATTGGCTGCTTCCATAAAACTTAATATTTCAAACCAACCAACTTTTATTTATTGTCTATTGTGAATTTTTGGTATTGTAGGTTTACTCCTTGTATCATACGATGAGTTCGGCTCCGTCTCGGATATTTGTTTTAGAATTTCGTCTTGTTTCTATAATTTTTTTACTTTTGTGTATTTATTTATCATTTTTAGATTTGCTGAAGATGAATCCAGTTGAGATTCGAAACGTTCTGTAGGAATAAATGTTTTATACAGTCGCCTTAGTCTTTATCTTCATATATATATATATTATAGGGTGGGCAAAAAAAAAAAGGGAGACCTCGAACTTTGGCTGTAAAATCCGAAGTTATGGTCAGATTTAAATATTTTTTTCACACCCCACAACTAAGTACATTTCCTATACGGTGAGCGGATTTCAAAGAAAACTAATGAAAATTACATATTTATTGAACATTTCTTTTTGCCACTGGAAATTCTCCATTTACACTACTACTGCATTGTCGGGTCGGCCAAAAAAAAAGGGAGACCTTTTAAATCCTTCATATCTCGGCAAATACGATACATAGAACCATGAAATTTTAGTATGTTAGTACTAGGTAATTTTATGGTTCGTATGCCATCTTTCAGCATTTTAGCTGAGAAATTGGATTTATGGCGAATATTCCAGAAAAATCTTGCGATAATTAAAGTGATTTTAATTAACGTAAGCCAACTGCAAGAGGTTTGGACAAGCTTCTCAAGAAAATCGACAAACAGGAGATGCTAAAAGATGGCATGTAAACCATAAAATTACCTGATACTAACATACTAAAATTTCATGGTTCTATGTATCGTATTTGCCGAAATATGAAGGATTTAAAAGGTCTCCCTTTTTTTGCCGACCCGACAATGCAGTAGTAGTGTAAATGGAGAATTTCCAGTGGCATAAAGAAATGTTCAATAAATCCATAATTTTCATTAGTTTTCTTTGAAATCTGCTCACCGTATAGGAAATTTACTTAGTTGTGGGATGTGAAACAAATATTGAAATCTGATCATAACTTTGGATTTTACAGCCAAAGTTCGAGGGCTCCCTTTTTTTTGCCCACCCGATATATATATATATATATATATATATATATATTAAAAAGTAATGACTCAGCATTTAGTACAAGTTATTTTTCATGGTTTCATTTAAATAAAAAATGCAGCGGAATATTTGATGTGCAGCGCGATGACTCATCGTATTGAACAGATGTTAAAGTATTATTCTGTTGGTAATCATTTGTGTGTTGGCTTAAAAAGAACTTAAAAGAAGCCAAATATGAATTTAAAAGTCTGTTAATTGAAAATATTTTGAGTCTGTTCACATCTGTTATTTGTTTTGGAATTCTAAAGAACAGCTTTTTTGTGTTGTTTAATTAGCATTTGGGTAAAACGGTTTTACACGCGCACACACGCACACATATATATATATATATATAGAAATTCATGCATGATCACGTTACGATTTTTGCATAATGCTAATTAAACCCACCAGGATTCGAACCTGGAACCACTTGAGTAAAAGGTCCGGGCACTACCACTAAGGTACGACAAGGTAAAAATCTAATACAACCTTATGTGCATTTCAGAACCCGAAGGAGCACTTTGGCGTCCACAGGTGTTTTTGGTGCTCACCCTTCTGCACTCGAAGCAATATATGTATAACAATGGGGGTCCCATAAATGGAATATTATGCCCTAACGCAATGTGTGTTCCTCGAGTGTAAATATGCACCAGCTTGTGTTAATTTTTAACCTGTCGTAGCGTAATGCTAAACACGTACCCATTCTACCCTCCAAACTATACCACAAGTGGTCCCTCTTGTATCAGAAGATATTTGCGGCCCAAATAAGTTAAAATATTAAAATAATTGAAATAGAAATAATTGAAACTTCAAAAATTAACTGCTGCCGATTAAAGCCGAATCGATTTGAATATACGAGTAAACGAATGGAGCCGAACACATCCGGTGTGATTTGATTACAAAAGCTCATTGGTGAATTCCAGATTTGATTCCAATTCATTTTTTCTCCTCTTTTTCGTGCAGTCGAAGGACACAAATGAAAAAATAGAAAATAAAAATTTAAAAAATTTAGAAATGGCTGCCTGAGCAATTTTGGCGTTTGAAATAATTAAGAGAACTTATTAAGTGCCAGTCACTAAGTGCCACGCGTGTAGTGCATCCTCTTAATTTTTAGTGTTCATAATTGTATGATTTAGCTTCTGTTCTAACAAAAGGGGTACTCGTATTACGGGGGAGATCAAGAGCTTAATTTGAGATTCGAGCTCGGGTCGCTACACATCTGAACTCAGAGGACGGGCCTCCATCCAACTACTGCAGAGACCCAACGTTGCTTAACTTCGCTGATCTAACATCTAACGGGAAGCGGTGTTGCAACATGGTCACGACGTAACTCGCCAATTTAAAATACCAACAACTGAGTGATGATAAGAAAACAAACAAGACTCCTCAGCCAATCACTCATTTGTAGACGAAACATTGAATCTCGCCTCACCCTTATGTGTTGGACTCGCTAGTGACTAAATGGAGACAAACAGAGATAAAAATAAACTATGAACCCATTACTGAATGCGAACCTAGGTTGTTTGGAATGCGAGTCCAACGCTGGAACCACTGTGCTATTATTTTAAATAAGTCCTCGTATATAACTATTTTCTTCCATAAATAACATATTAGAATGAATACAAAATGCAAAAGAGTGTCGACGGGAAAACGTGGAATTGGGGGTGGGTTTCACCTTCCTTCAGGAGGCAGCCACAAAGGCTATGTCTTCCGAGGAGCTTCCCATCGAAATTTACTCGAAAACATGTTGGAGAGATAAGAGTACATTTATGATATTTACTCGTTCTCTTATTGGATTATTAAAGTCTCTTTTCAAAGTTTTAAATATACCTGAAGGGAGCCATTTGCTTTGTTGTCATTTTAAAGACGTCTCATAAGAGAGAGAGAGAGAGAGAGAGAGAGAGAGAGAGAGATAGAGAGAGAGAGAGAGAGAGAGAGAGAGAGAGAGAGAGAGGAGTTCAACCATGCAATGATTGCAGCATCCATGCTGATTTTCGTGGTACCAAACTTGGTTAATTACTTCACAACCAACCAAAAATTATTAATTACATTATATATTTTAGTTTGGTACCACGAAAATAAGCATGGACGCTGCAATCATTGCATGGTTGAACTCCCCCCCCCCCCTCTCTCTCTCTCTCTGTCTCTCTCTCTCTCTCTTATAAGACGTCTTTAAAATGACAACAAAGCAAATGGCTTCCTTCAGGTTATATTTAAAACTTTGAAAAGAGACTTTAATAATCCAATAAGAGAATGAGGACATTATACAATTCCTTCGAATAGAATGAGAGAAAGACAGAGAAAGCCAAACCTTAGTGAGGTTGCCATTTAGTGAAATAACCATCAAATCTAGCCCCAGCCCCGAACCTCACCCGCGCCCTAATAAGACTCTACATATTGTCATTATCGTACCACTCTTCAAGACTTTATTTGGTTTGTATTTGAAGGGAATGTGTTTCGGATGAAGTCCCGAATCAACCTTTCCAGTTGATTGTGAAGGAAGAGAAAATCGAAGGATGCTCATCCCTCTGAATGACGAAATATCGTTTTTCTCTGGAACATCATAACTAGTGGTGCACCGATTAATCGGTATCGACACCTGGCATGCCGATTAATCGGCCATGCCAGGTATTTTCCTAGTATCGGCAAAATGCCGATTAATCGGCATGCCAGGTGCCGATACCGATTAATCGGTGCACCACTAATCATAACTATCGACCTTCCTTTGGTGTGTATCGGCCAATTGATACATCGCTGCATCACTCACGACTAGACAGCGATGACATACCCCGATTGACGGCGCTTAAACACTACCAAGTCCGGTATACGGATCTCCTCTAGAGTAGCAATTCATGATTTGTGGGTCCTCTAGTGGGAAGAATCCCTTATTGGACAAGAGAGGTTCCTCCATCTTCCAGACATTAATGTGTTGGGATAAACGGTGTATAGAGCAACGTAAGGACATCGCTGAAGAATGTGCACTGCAGTTTCCAGGGACTGGGATTGAAATCCCAAATAGCAATTAAGAGAAGAGTTCAAGATCCCCCTCCCCCTTGCACCCAGACCTGTAGTCTGAAGTGCAGCATTTTGCCCTATTGGCTGTCAAACAGTTAATCATTTAGTTGGTTGTTTAAACCAAGTATTTTTCCCTGCGATTATATCACACGGAATGAATCGGAATAAAGGGTTTCATCCGAGAGATACTTTTACTAATAATGGTAATTTCAGTGGTTAGTTGGTTGTCTTCTTTCCGTTAATTGGTTGTTAAATTTAATTATATATATACGGTTGGCTGACATAAATCTGGAGTATTTAAGATCCTTTAGTCCTTGTCAACACTTCTTTACCAACAGTCTCTCTCAGGAAAGATATTGAGAGGCTGGAGCGAGTGCAGGCGAGGGCCACAAAGTTGATCCCTTCCGTTAGGCATATGGGCTACAATCGACGGTTACGCGCTTGAACTTGTTTTCGCTTGAAACTCGGAGGCTGCGCGGTCAACTGATCGAGGTTTTCAAGCTCTTACGAGGGTTCAACGATGTCGATTTTAGAAGTATGTTTAGTTTAAATGATAACCCAACTCGCAACAATGGTTGGAAGTTGGATTTGAAACGGTTTAGGACTAGTGTGTGTGGGAATTACGTTACGTATAAGATCTGTGACACATGGAACAGGTTACCTTCGGAAGTTGTGAACAGTTCCTCTGTGGATCAGTTCAAGAAAAGGTTAGACGAAATCTTGCACACTATTTGAGTGTGTAAAGACATTTAGGACCTCAGTCTGCGGAAATTTCTTTTCCTATAAAATAGTTAATATCTGGAACCACAACTTCCCTCAGAGGTTGTTTCCAGTCAAAGTGTAAATCTGTTTAAAAATAGGCTAGACAAAGTACTGAACACACTCATAGTTTAAGATTAAAACCTCAGAAAACTCTGCAGGAGTTCGCTTGCTCGGTGTCTCTGTGAGCAAGCTAAATATAGAGCTATTTATATATTCTCCACTTTCCTGTAAATTTCCTTGGCTACTTTTCCAGGGTCAAGGTATTTTCTTCAACCTTTTTCCGTACTGCTGCCTCTGGCAGGGAGGGAGCGGAGGGTGGGGAGAGAGCCTTCTACTTTTCTATCCAGTTTTCTACTACTGCTAGGATAGTTTGAAAGAAAAATAAACTTTTACAAATT